>OY821520.1:152061979-153261979 GCA_963682025.1 Cordilura impudica
TTTAATTTTAATTTTAATTTTAATTTTAATTTTAATTTTAATTTTAATTTTAATTTTAATTTTAATTTTAATTTTAATTTTAATTTTAATTTTAATTTTAATTTTAATTTTAATTTTAATTTTAATTTTAATTTTAATTTTAATTTTAATTTTAATTTTAATTTTAATTTTAATTTTAATTTTAATTTTAATTTTAATTTTAATTTTAATTTTAATTTTAATTTTAATTTTAATTTTAATTTTAATTTTAATTTTAATTTTAATTTTAATTTTAATTTTAATTTTAATTTTAATTTTAATTTTAATTTTAATTTTAATTTTAATTTTAATTTTAATTTTAATTTTAATTTTAATTTTAATTTTAATTTTAATTTTAATTTTAATTTTAATTTTAATTTTAATTTTAATTTTAATTTTAATTTTAATTTTAATTTTAATTTTAATTTTAATTTTAATTTTAATTTTAATTTTAATTTTAATTTTAATTTTAATTTTAATTTTAATTTTAATTTTAATTTTAATTTTAATTTTAATTTTAATTTTAATTTTAATTTTAATTTTAATTTTAATTTTAATTTTAATTTTAATTTTAATTTTAATTTTAATTTTAATTTTAATTTTAATTTTAATTTTAATTTTAATTTTAATTTTAATTTTAATTTTAATTTTAATTTTAATTTTAATTTTAATTTTAATTTTAATTTTAATTTTAATTTTAATTTTAATTTTAATTTTAATTTTAATTTTAATTTTAATTTTAATTTTAATTTTAATTTTAATTTTAATTTTAATTTTAATTTTAATTTTAATTTTAATTTTAATTTTAATTTTAATTTTAATTTTAATTTTAATTTTAATTTTAATTTTAATTTTAATTTTAATTTTAATTTTAATTTTAATTTTAATTTTAATTTTAATTTTAATTTTAATTTTAATTTTAATTTTAATTTTAATTTTAATTTTAATTTTAATTTTAATTTTAATTTTAATTTTAATTTTAATTTTAATTTTAATTTTAATTTTAATTTTAATTTTAATTTTAATTTTAATTTTAATTTTAATTTTAATTTTAATTTTAATTTTAATTTTAATTTTAATTTTAATTTTAATTTTAATTTTAATTTTAATTTTAATTTTAATTTTAATTTTAATTTTAATTTTAATTTTAATTTTAATTTTAATTTTAATTTTAATTTTAATTTTAATTTTAATTTTAATTTTAATTTTAATTTTAATTTTAATTTTAATTTTAATTTTAATTTTAATTTTAATTTTAATTTTAATTTTAATTTTAATTTTAATTTTAATTTTAATTTTAATTTTAATTTTAATTTTAATTTTAATTTTAATTTTAATTTTAATTTTAATTTTAATTTTAATTTTAATTTTAATTTTAATTTTAATTTTAATTTTAATTTTAATTTTAATTTTAATTTTAATTTTAATTTTAATTTTAATTTTAATTTTAATTTTAATTTTAATTTTAATTTTAATTTTAATTTTAATTTTAATTTTAATTTTAATTTTAATTTTAATTTTAATTTTAATTTTAATTTTAATTTTAATTTTAATTTTAATTTTAATTTTAATTTTAATTTTAATTTTAATTTTAATTTTAATTTTAATTTTAATTTTAATTTTAATTTTAATTTTAATTTTAATTTTAATTTTAATTTTAATTTTAATTTTAATTTTAATTTTAATTTTAATTTTAATTTTAATTTTAATTTTAATTTTAATTTTAATTTTAATTTTAATTTTAATTTTAATTTTAATTTTAATTTTAATTTTAATTTTAATTTTAATTTTAATTTTAATTTTAATTTTAATTTTAATTTTAATTTTAATTTTAATTTTAATTTTAATTTTAATTTTAATTTTAATTTTAATTTTAATTTTAATTTTAATTTTAATTTTAATTTTAATTTTAATTTTAATTTTAATTTTAATTTTAATTTTAATTTTAATTTTAATTTTAATTTTAATTTTAATTTTAATTTTAATTTTAATTTTAATTTTAATTTTAATTTTAATTTTAATTTTAATTTTAATTTTAATTTTAATTTTAATTTTAATTTTAATTTTAATTTTAATTTTAATTTTAATTTTAATTTTAATTTTAATTTTAATTTTAATTTTAATTTTAATTTTAATTTTAATTTTAATTTTAATTTTAATTTTAATTTTAATTTTAATTTTAATTTTAATTTTAATTTTAATTTTAATTTTAATTTTAATTTTAATTTTAATTTTAATTTTAATTTTAATTTTAATTTTAATTTTAATTTTAATTTTAATTTTAATTTTAATTTTAATTTTAATTTTAATTTTAATTTTAATTTTAATTTTAATTTTAATTTTAATTTTAATTTTAATTTTAATTTTAATTTTAATTTTAATTTTAATTTTAATTTTAATTTTAATTTTAATTTTAATTTTAATTTTAATTTTAATTTTAATTTTAATTTTAATTTTAATTTTAATTTTAATTTTAATTTTAATTTTAATTTTAATTTTAATTTTAATTTTAATTTTAATTTTAATTTTAATTTTAATTTTAATTTTAATTTTAATTTTAATTTTAATTTTAATTTTAATTTTAATTTTAATTTTAATTTTAATTTTAATTTTAATTTTAATTTTAATTTTAATTTTAATTTTAATTTTAATTTTAATTTTAATTTTAATTTTAATTTTAATTTTAATTTTAATTTTAATTTTAATTTTAATTTTAATTTTAATTTTAATTTTAATTTTAATTTTAATTTTAATTTTAATTTTAATTTTAATTTTAATTTTAATTTTAATTTTAATTTTAATTTTAATTTTAATTTTAATTTTAATTTTAATTTTAATTTTAATTTTAATTTTAATTTTAATTTTAATTTTAATTTTAATTTTAATTTTAATTTTAATTTTAATTTTAATTTTAATTTTAATTTTAATTTTAATTTTAATTTTAATTTTAATTTTAATTTTAATTTTAATTTTAATTTTAATTTTAATTTTAATTTTAATTTTAATTTTAATTTTAATTTTAATTTTAATTTTAATTTTAATTTTAATTTTAATTTTAATTTTAATTTTAATTTTAATTTTAATTTTAATTTTAATTTTAATTTTAATTTTAATTTTAATTTTAATTTTAATTTTAATTTTAATTTTAATTTTAATTTTAATTTTAATTTTAATTTTAATTTTAATTTTAATTTTAATTTTAATTTTAATTTTAATTTTAATTTTAATTTTAATTTTAATTTTAATTTTAATTTTAATTTTAATTTTAATTTTAATTTTAATTTTAATTTTAATTTTAATTTTAATTTTAATTTTAATTTTAATTTTAATTTTAATTTTAATTTTAATTTTAATTTTAATTTTAATTTTAATTTTAATTTTAATTTTAATTTTAATTTTAATTTTAATTTTAATTTTAATTTTAATTTTAATTTTAATTTTAATTTTAATTTTAATTTTAATTTTAATTTTAATTTTAATTTTAATTTTAATTTTAATTTTAATTTTAATTTTAATTTTAATTTTAATTTTAATTTTAATTTTAATTTTAATTTTAATTTTAATTTTAATTTTAATTTTAATTTTAATTTTAATTTTAATTTTAATTTTAATTTTAATTTTAATTTTAATTTTAATTTTAATTTTAATTTTAATTTTAATTTTAATTTTAATTTTAATTTTAATTTTAATTTTAATTTTAATTTTAATTTTAATTTTAATTTTAATTTTAATTTTAATTTTAATTTTAATTTTAATTTTAATTTTAATTTTAATTTTAATTTTAATTTTAATTTTAATTTTAACTAGTATTTGGAAACATTAGAAACCTTTATTGGTCTCGGTGTTTTATTGGAGAATGATGCTTAAAATAATTAACAGAGCATCTGGTATATTTGGATTTATCAAGAGTTGGGATCAAGATATTCTTATCTATGCATAGTCGATTTTCACTGCACTGGTAAAATTACTTCCAGGCAAAGCAGTTTCTTGCCTTCTCCAAATTACATATTTTTGTTTAATTTGACTCACGTTCTTCTATTTGCCGAACAAGACTTTCCAGTGCCAGTTTATAAAGTGTTTTCGCACAAGTTATGTCAACTCTGATCCTTCTCGACGTGTTTGTGTCAAGTCACTTTCAAAAAGGTTAAGATTTTTGAAGATTGGTCTTTATTTTGTTTTAAATGTCGTTTCACCAATACGTCGGAAAAATATTCGCTTTGACTTTTTCTTAGCCTCTAATGTATTGTCATAAATCCATGATTCCACGGTACAAAAAACGCATCCTGATTGTGCCAAATTATTGTCACATTATTGCGTTTGTTGTCAATTGGGAACAACCACAGCATTAATTTTGTGATTAGCATCCTTATGTTCATATGATTAAGTAGGATATTTCCAACATGTTCTTTTTAGATTTGTACCATGTCATCTATTTCAAGTTAATATTTTTCTCAGTAGGCACTTCATTTAGATGTTCTCAGTCACCCATTTGTCGTGTCTATTACAATGGTAGAGATGTCCCATGAACTATATCCGACGTGGCTTTTATTTCATCTAGTTATTTGCCTGTCAAACGTATATTTTTAGTTACTGCCCTGCCGTTGTCTGAACATTAAAAAAGCTCAGGTTTTTCTCGATAAATCAAAGTTCATACAACATATATAGCTTTATTTGAGAAACGAATTTTTGTCACAAAAAATCACCAAATCCAGTCACAAACTTACCAAGCTGCATCACTGTTTGTGTGAATGATTGTTAGTGTGGGGGAGCTGTAATGTAATTTTACAGTGAAGTGAGCCTTAAAATATCTTTTGCTTTCCAACTCCTGTAGTGTTTCAATTTCACTGTTTTGTGTCTGTTATATTTTCGTACAGAAGTCCCGTTCTGCGAATGATGATGTTGATAAGCTACTCGGATTGTGCTAGTATATGTTTGAGTTCAGTCTGTATTGTGTTTACACCCCTGTTTGACGTTTGTGAAACGAGGAGAATATTAAAAAAAAATACAAGAAAATATATAAAATATATTTTTAATTATTAAATAAAAAATCAAACAAAATTACCAAAAAAAAAAAACAACAAAATTATTAAGAAAAATATCAAAGAGAAATTTTAAAAAATTACATAAAAATTTCTCATAAATATTATTGATAAATTGAAAAATAAATTGTGATTAAATGAAAGTGTTTAAAAGAAAATATTCAGTAAAAATCTAAAAAGTGGGTTTTTTATTTTATAAAGTATATATGATTTCATTTTATTAAAAATGTGTTTTGAATTGCTTTTTTTTATTTTTTTTTTTGGCAATTTCTTATTTTGTTGTAATTTTTTAAGTTTTCCATTTCATAAACTTTTCATTTTTCTTTGTGTGTTTCAAAAACTTCACCTGCCATACCTTTTTAGACTTAAACAACTTAATATTACTACCACAATAACAACGACAACAACATAAACAACAACATCAACAAAATAATGAAAAAAAAATATATATGAAAAATAAAATTGTATCTACCTTGTGAAAGCGAGTGCGTATGTTCTGAAAAATTCACACAAAAAACAACAACAACAAATCAAACCCAAAAAATAAGAAAAAGTGATAAAAAGTTTTTATTTTAGTTTTCTTTTTCTGATGACGAAGTCAGCAATAATAAAATCATAAAAAAAAAACTATGAGAAAATCCCTCTTCTATACCCTACACTGGGGTATTATGAATGAGTTTTAAAGTTTGTATGTGAAACAAAAGTAATTAAGTCAGTTGCTACTGAGTCAGAACAATTGACTCTAGTTCTCATTAAAAGTTTTTGTCACAAATCAAATTTTTTTTTTATTTTTCATTTACGACATTTTTTAATTATTCCTGAAAATTCAATTTAAATGCAGATTTCTGTTATATTCTAACCATGAGTTAAGATATAAAATTATGGTTGAAGGTTTCATTTAGCCCATCAAGAAGATAAGGCTCTTTTGAAATTTTATTATTTCATTTGAAATATATTGTATAACTAAAGCTGGGAATTGGGCTTTCCTCTGCCAGTAGATCAACAATACTATCATTCGGATTTATAAAACTAAATTGAGTGCCAAATGTTAGAAATTAATTAAACTAATGCAATTTATTTAATTGAGTTTAATTTGTCTCTACTTTTAATATTGAATTAATTTTGATACATTTTAATGTTCAAAATTTCCAACATAGTCATAAGAAGATATTCTAATTTCTCTAGTATTGATAATGTTCTAGTATTACCTAAATTATAGTGCTTTTTACATCATATTAGCTAACCGGCAAACGTTATTTTGACATATAACTTATTTCTAGTGAATATTTTTGCTATTAATTATAATGATATGTATTTACCATGTATAAGAGGTGCGGCACCCACTGGTTTGATCCCGCCCACTTTTAACATAACTTCTCTCACTCATTATTCGTGAACTTACACCTAGTTTCAAGACTGTCGGGTTTATAGTAGTCCAGATAACTCAATCCCGCCCATTTTTGGTACGGCTACTTACATTAAAAACCAATTGATGTGCAGAAAGTTTCAAGTGTCTTGCCATCATAGTACTCTAGATATATGATGATATGTATTTACCATGTATGCAATGGTGTCACGCCCACTTGATTGATCACGCCCATTTTAGGCCCGACTTCTCACATTACTAACTTATGTACTCCTATAAAGTTTCAGGACTCTTACTATCATAGAGCTACAGATATATGATGTTAAAAATTGTTTATATATTGAAGGTGCCACACCTACTTCATATATTTGAAAAAATATAGTCTATTTCACTTTCATGAAAAAAACTTGTACACTGTTGAAATTTCAAGAAGATCGGTCTAAGGTTTAGCTACCTATTAATAACAAACCCACAAACCCACAAATTTTCAATATTATACATTTAGATCACTCTATGGGTATAACGTATTGGTGGTGACAGTCGTAACAACTAAAAAGACATGATCTGAAGCCATCTGTTATTATTAAAGATCGACTCAGCATCGATCGATTTCAGTTTGCAAATAATAATATATGTTGTATGTAAACTTTTACCAGCCGTAACACGATCGCTATCCAAATTGGTGTAAATTTGTGCATGCAACACCATAAAAATGTTTATTATGCAGTCGTCTTAAATTGCACTAGTATATAGATTTTTATGTATATCATGTACAAATTTGGTGTTAGTATGTTTATACATCCGTAAATCAACAGTTCTGCAACAAAGAGCGTAGCAACAATTTACTTAAATCACCCATACAACGCAGCCTTTAGATTTCTACTCATATCTAACTATAAATCTATAAGTCTGACATATTTTACTCACATTTAATTTGTGTATATTTATGAAAACATAAATGATCTGACTAAATATATTTATGATCGTCCCATTTTTGAACGAAGTCAATCTATATAAAACACATCCGGTATGAACTTTGGCATCAATTATATAACAAACTCACTTTAATTCCATACTAGCAGATTCCAACGCTCGAAATTCGAGTGCAGTTTCTAGGCAGCTTTATTTTTCAACTTAACCATTACACAAACCAACACTTTTATGGTTAATTATTATTGTGAATGAAGATAACAAACTCATTAACAAACACATTAATAAATTTAATAAAAATTAAATAATATAATCTATAATATTAATAGGCTAGGTGATTTTTTGTGACCGATGTTTGGTTCTACCATTTTATCCCGATTTTGACCAACCGCATATTATTTGAAAGGTATATCTTTTAAGCTGTTCCATAGATTTACAGATTTTTTAATTTTTTCCTTTATTTTGAGTAAATTGCATGTAAAGTTGCTACTAACACATACATAAAATTATACATATGCTATGTGTGTGTTTATTAAATTTGTTTATGTGTTTGTTAATGAGTTTGTCATCTTCATTCACAATAATAGTAAACCAAAAAAGTGTTGGTTTGTGAATTGGATAAGTTGAAAGTTGCCTAAAAACTGCACTCGAATTTCGACGCTGGAATCTGCTAGTATGTATTATTATACATTACTGAGCTTACCCAGTATAATTGGGTACGCTATAATCAGTTTAGCTCATCTACAACTTTCTTACTTGTTATCACTGATGAGCGTGTTTTATTTGCAGGTCTAAGAAATTTTATTCAGTTAACCTTTTAACTGAGATGCCATTTGGTTTCTTCACCACTTACTTTATCCTGTACAATAAGGTGGTTCGTCAAAAAAAGTTGAGCTTGTCCTATCCTAGGATTAAGGAGTAGTTAAAGAGGATTCGGAAAAATATTTTTTTATTTTTTTGCCACGCCCCTGGATACCGCACTTTCAGTTTTTTATTCACTGCATCGCCATTTTTGGTCCTATCATAACATGTTGCATGTCGTTGTGCATGGTTTCATTGTGGCTACATTTCTTTCTTTAATAATTTTTTAATCCAACGTCAGTATCTCAGTTCCTACCCAACCTAATGGCAATTATTTTTAAATGGAAGTAAAGCCGCACTAATTTCATGAACTTTGGCTTTTACAGTATTAAGTTCTACTCATAAACAAAAAAGTTAAAGAGGTTAAAAAAAATAATATTACAGAACAGGGAACATAAAATATTGCAAAAACAAAAGCGTTGACATTCCAAAGTGACATTCTTTTTTACTCACATTCGATTTTGTCGTTCATTTATCAAATGTCAAAAATATTTTGTTTTCATTCTGAAATTGGTTTATTTAAATTCGTTATGGTTAACATTTTCAAATAAATATATTCTACTAAATTTAATTACAATAAATAATAATTAATAAAATTTAATATTAAAACAAAATGCATTTCGAAGAGAGTGATATCGGAAAAACAAAATTACCAACAACACGCCAAGTCATCCAATATTTTTTTATATTTGAGGACAAATGTTGCACCAAACATTTATCAAAATCAAAGTTTAATGCGTTACACAGAAGTGGTTATAAATGTTGTTTGTAAATTGTGGAAAAATAACAACATTCCGATACTAAGTAAAACCACGGTTAGAAAATTGTTGTTAGGTCTTCTGGACTTTTATTATAAAATTGTTAAAAAACCTTGTAAATATGTTAAGATCGATTGGAATATGTTATTTCATATTTCAAAATGCAAGTGCGGTATTGACATGTTTTCCGAATGTAGATGTCCCGAAGTTAAAAAAATCCCTCCAAACAAAATACACTTTTTTATTGATCAGTGTCCCAATGCTTTTAACGTTACATAATATATAATTTAATAATATAGACAATGACGAAGTCGACCAAAGCTCAAGTATTTCTTCAGATGAGTCTTCTTATACCTTTTCACACGCACTATGTTCCAGTGAAGAGAATGAATTTGAAAATGAAAATAATGTTTCCCCAACCGAGCAGCAATTATTTTATGTATTAGACATATCCCTGCAAAATTATGCTTTGGCATTGGATCGCACTGGTACGTCAGATCGCTATGGATCTTTACTTGCAACAACACTTATAAAAGATTTGAAAATTTCAATCGCTACAAAAGCGAGTAAAGATTATGGAGACATTAGTGAGAGAATGCTGAAATACCTAGACGATCTTATTATTGACAAGAATAAAATCCGGAGAGAGCGAGCTAAGTTTAGAGAAGGAGCCAAAGCCTCATATACCAGTGATATTATATTAAAATGTATCTCTTATGATGAAACAAAAGATATGGGCTTTATATTTGCTAAAATAAGAAGCCGCGAACAGTATAGCAATCCCAATTTTCGCCAAAATTTGTCTTAAAAAAGTTGTACGTTCATATTTTATTTTTAAAAGTTTCATCAAATTAATGTGGCTTTTTTTTTCATAAAAAGTGTTGTCATATCTCAAAAACACAATATGAGTTGACATATATGTATGATAATTTGATTAATGCATTTTTTAAACCTCTGTAAATTTTCTGT
Source organism: Cordilura impudica (assembly GCA_963682025.1). Classification (NCBI taxonomy): domain Eukaryota; kingdom Metazoa; phylum Arthropoda; class Insecta; order Diptera; family Scathophagidae; genus Cordilura; species Cordilura impudica. The sequence continues at coordinate 152,071,921 of OY821520.1, forward strand.
TTATGAATAGTAGTTAATACTTTTGAAGAAAAAATTTCATGAAATTGAAGCCGCTTTCCTTTTTTTTTCAAAATCATCGGCATTAGGGTAGGTAGGAACCGAGAATATCAAAGTCACTACCAGAATTTGACGTCGGAGTCAAAAATTATTAAAGGGAGAAATGAAGCTATTACGATGGCGTGAACAACAGTATGCAATATGTTATGATTGGACTATAAATGGCGACATAGTGTACAAAAAACTAAAAGGGCGGTATCCAGAAGCGTAGAAGAAAAAAATAAAAAATTTTCAGCGCTCTAAAGACTTTGACAAAAGTTTAAAGAATGGCGACCTATCTAGCTATTACAACCTACATACTCGGAAAATTGTGGGATATCTTTTTTTACAATTAAAAGAAGACTATTATTTTTTAATGAAAAAAAAAAAAAAAAAACTTTAAAAAGCGTTAAATTTAGGTAAATCAATGGATTTCTTTGACATAGCAGTAATACTTCCGATAAAGTGAAATATGAATGATTACACATAAAAAGCGGCCTCGTTGTAGCATCGAATTTGTTGCTAATCAAATTTTGGTAGTCCCATGTTGTTCAAATATTAACACTATTTTAAGTAAATGTTTATCTGTTATGAAAATAACACCTTGATGTATGTTCTGCATGGTAATGTAATAAATTAACATAGGGAGAAATCATTTATCTTCTGTGTGGACTTAGGTTGTATGATTTAGGTAGACACTCATTAAAACAGCATCATTGAAGAAAAACAGGTAGAAAATACGCATCTGTAAATTCACACACATTAAAGAGATTTCACAGGAATATAAGAAATTTCCACATACTTAGAAGGACTCACTAGAAAATAAGAAATGAGTTCTAGATTAGTTATAAGATTTTTGTATGTAGTACTTTAGAATAATTTTAGAATAAGGAATTAGTAATTTACAACTACTCTATATTAAAAGACGTATTTCATTAAAATAAGTTGACGTCGTTTTTAACCATTGGTCCTTCGAACCTGATTCGTTTATAGTTTTATATACATATACTCTAAAATAATTCCGCTGTTTTTGCTGAATTAGAACATAATACATATTACAATGCACTGGTAAAAACAATTCATTTTATGGATGAATTCTATTATATGAATAGTGAAATTTAGTTGGTATAATCGAATTAATAATTTTAATTATTGATTGTTACAACCATCATTATTATTTATTATTGTTATTTTTAATAATTTAAACATTTTACATTAAACTGAATAAAACTTAGCTGAGAAGATAAAAAAATATGATAAAATGGATATGGAAAAAAATATATTCTATTTTTACCAATTTAAAAACATACCAGATCCGCATAGATAAAGGCTGTCTAAAAGAATAAAGAATAAATATTATATTATAAATATTATTCTTTCAATGGTGCGTGGTAAAGAAGAAGAAGAAAGCATATATTTCAAAAATTCATAACTGCACTGCATTCTTAATCGGACCGGTTTCTGGCATTTCAGCCTTCATCAGCGATTTATTGAGCATTGTGATAATTGTTATGTTTTAATTGAATAGATTGTTTCTATATGAAATTTTTCTACTTAGGGCGGCCGTGAGGTTTGAACCATGAACCTTCACTTGCACTCGTACTTACACTTTTTGGCCAGCGCTTTAACACACTCACCTAAAGTCAGGCCTACGAGCAGTGTGGTTAGAATCAGCTTTCGTACCATACAGCTTTACTTTGTATTAATTTCAGAAGATACAACTCTGTCCAAACAAACAATCGTTATTTTTGAATTTTGAATATTTTTGCATTTATACTTCTAATTTCCACTATTCGGTTTTATTCATACCTACATATGCACTTTACATATATTTGAGATGACGCTTTGAAGTGAAAAAATTTTTGTTTGTTACATTTATAGTCATTTTTTAGACATATTACAATTAATACTGCAATTAATATGTAAATTTTAATTTTGTTTCAATGGTGCATGGTAAAGAAGAAGAAGAAAGCATATATCTCAAAAATTCATAACTGCACTGTATTCTTAATCGGACCGGTTTCTGGCATTTCAGCCTTCATCAGCGATTTATTGAGCATTGTGATAATTGTTATGTTTTAATTGAATAGATTGTTTCTATATGAAATTTTTCAACTTAGGGCGGCCGTGAGGTTTGAATCATGAACCTTCACTTACACTCGTACTTACACTTTTTGGTCAGCACTTTAACACACTCACCTAAAGTCAGGCGTACGAGCAGTGTGGTTAGAATCAGAATACAGTGCAGTTATGAATTTTTGAAATATATGCTTTCTTCTTCTTCTATACTACGCACCATTGAAACAAAATTAAAATTTGCATATTAATTACAGTATTAATTGCAATATGCCTGAAAAATGACTATAAATCTAACGAATAAATATTATTATTATTAAGTATTAAATATTAAATTACTATCATTAACAAATCATATTAATAGCATTACAACAGAAATTATTTTCACTGCTTTGTCCATTTATAAATTTGTTATAGGTAAAAAAATCGTTTGATCCTAATTCAGAGTTATTGCTAACTGAAGCGATATCCTGATTTATATTGCCTATGAATATAATATAGAGATCAGGTTAAAATATGGTATTGAATAATGTCATTTATATATTCTACAGATATTTATTGATATATATATAATATATATTACATCCACTATTATACTCATTAATGCGGTTTTTGGATACTGTGGATTTTTTTCTACCTATGTCAAATCAATTCAATCGCAGTTCTAAATCATAGATAGTTTGTAATAGTGTTATTTAAACTAAACACAGAAGTAATACTTATATTTGCTAAAGGCCTTAATATGAACTTGTTTTTACAATGTACTCTGGATGTGATTTGGCATATTAATTTTTTCTGTCTATAGTTTTTTTTACAAGGTAAGGAAAACTGATTCTGTGCCGTACTTCGATAATATTAAAAGCTTTGTTTAGACGGGTATATTTTGTAATATAAATATCAGCACATATCAATTACTTACCCAATCGTACAATAACCTTTTAGGTCAATTATTCGACATTGCAACAACGACTGCCTTCGTGACCTTCTAACCGGAAAAATAAGCAGTAGTAAGCATCTTGAATACATCTTGGATTTGTTCAGGTCCTTGAATACATCTTGGAACTTTTAATACGCCTCATCTATAACAAAAAATTTTATTTTATGCATGCGTAGAACATTGTGGTTAATCGTACCTGCTAATAAGTGGGTGTGCTGACTACAACACGATACCCAGATTCCAGGTTATGAACTGGTATGTCCTTTCACTAATACTGGCTTCGGAAGAATTTTAATGTTCTTGACGAGTGACATACAAAGTGTTGAATTTACTGCCGAGTTACTGCCAAACTCAAAGGCCGAATGGAATTATTGATAAGTTAAAATATGGTAATCGAGACATCTACTCGAGAGTATTCTGGTTTTCTAAACTATAGCAATACATACCATGAAAAAACTCATGCCATATAGACTAATATTGGGTACTTTATTTGTGTTTATTTTATTTGTATTTATTTATTAAATGCGATTTTCCATTACAACAAGACACAGTATCTTATAAATTACAGTAATGGAATCAGATAAGTTATTCACTATATATTTAATATCACTAACTCTTAATCTAAATTTAAAATATTATAAATTACAATTAAAAACCAGTAAAAAAAATCAAATAAAATCAATTAAAGTATTGGTATAGTAATTTTCTAAACCCTATTGCGTTGCTTGTATTTTGCACGACATTAGGAAGCTGATTCCAGAGACGAATAGTTAGAATAAAAAATTGACATTCAGAGGCATGGTCCCGGTATTTAAATTGAATTATTCGATTCCCTCTAGAAGATCTTGCGAACTTTAATCGTTCAAAAAGATATTTTGGAGCCTTTGTTATAATAATTTTATGTAGGAATGTAATGTTCTTGAATTTAATATAGTTGTCAAATTACATGTGTAAGACATGACATGAGTATTGGGATACATGACAAAATTTTCTTAATCCAAAGATGTAGCGAATAATGTTGTTGAAAGTTACAGTAAGTTTCCTGTTATCCCTAGAGTTGAAACCTGAGAAAACCTCAGATGCATATAGTAATGTTGGTAAAAGATATGTTTTAGCAAGTAGCAATCTTATTTTCAGTGGAGTAAAGTGCTGTGTTAACCATAAACTTCTAATCATACTATAAATTCTAATCATACTATGATCTGACCAAGTCAGAGTTCCATTAAACACAACTCCGAGATTTCGTACAGAGTCCACGATGTCAATTTTAGAGCCCCCCAAGGAAGACATTAATCTCATTCTCCAAATGCATCACTTTCTTCTTTATTATAATACACTTAGATTTATTTGGATTAAGTTGTAGACCATTTGCCGTTGCCCAATTTAGAATACGTTTGAGATCATAATTTAGTTCTTGAGTTTTGGAAATAATTGAATCCTTGGTACTACTTAAATATAGCTGAATGTCATCAGCGTACATCTGAACCTTAGAGAATTTAATTTGTTGTGGAAGATCATTGGCATATATCGAATAAAGTAGTGGTCCAAGGATTGAACCCTGTGGTACCCCTCTTATAACTTGCAGTGAGTTTGAGATGGAGCTACCATTAGCAACAGATTGGGATCTGTTTGTGAGATATGAAAACATAAGTCTAACTGCTAATGTAGAAAAGTTAAAAAACCTCTTCAGTTTGAGGCACAAAATTGAGTGGTGCACCGTGTCAAATGCCTTTGATATTTTCCATCATCCATGTTACTTCTTAACACCTCAACTACATCAGATAAAGCTGTTATACAGCTATGTTGTGGCCTGAAACCAGATTGATGCTCTGTAAGTAAGTTGTTGTCGTTTAAATACCTAAAGATTTGTCTGTGTAAAAGGTGCTCGAAAACTTTTGAGAGATATGGGAGAATTGCAATCGGGCGGTATTCGTTACCCGTTTTTTGTATTGATATAATTTTGGCATGTTTCCACTCCATTGGAAAGATGCTAGTAGTGATTATGGAGTTAAACAAGTACATTATGAAACGCACAATCCATGGTAAAATCATTTTTATAAATCTGGGGTGTATATTATCAAGGCCCACTGCATTCGATTTAATAGCATTGAAACTTTCAACTACCTCTGTTAGTGTACACACTGAAAGTTAAATTTGGGAATGTTTAAATTATTACAGGGAAAATCATCATAAAATTCGTTATTTACGGCTGGCAGAGGAATATTTACAAAAGCTTCATTTAGCGCACTAATGTCAACATTCATTGATTGATTAATTGTCTTATTTATTCCAATTTCGCGTATTTGTTTCCAGGTTTTTTTTACTTCCAATAGCTGTATTAAATTTATTAAAATAATAGGAAGACTTATCATGCCTTATTTTGGAAACAACCGCTTTCCTAGCCATCTTATATTCGTCGTGATATTCTGATATTCTGTAACGTTTCCACTTCAGATACAGATTATCACGGTGTTCTATCAGCATCTTGGTTTCCATTGTGAACCAAGGTCTATCTCTATCTGTTGTAAAATAATTTTAAACATTTTTACACGTTACAATTAAATTTGCACACTATATTTTAAAGTTTTCTTTATTCTTCTATTTAACTGAATTTAGTTTTGTTTTATTTGACATATGCAATGAACGCCAGCAAACAGATGCAATTTATACTGACTTCAGCAAGGCTTTTAGTAAAGTCAATCACTAACTACATCTTAAGAAATTACATTTGATGGGATTAACTAATCTTAGCGCCAACTGAATAGTTCTTATTTAACCAATAGAACACAAAAAGTATCTTTCAAAAATGTTACTTCAAAGCCGATAGATGTAATATCGGGAGTACCTCATCTTGGGCCGCTTCTTTTTTCTTTGTTTATAAACGATCTTCCAAATGTTATTAGTTTTTCAAACATCTTGATGTATGCAGATGATGTAAAAATTTTCTTCAGTTGTAATCAACACTCTGATCACATTTTTCTGCTAAATTATTTAAATTCATTAAATTTAATGGTGTAATTTAAATTTAATGGAGCTGAACCTCAAAAAGTGTAAATATATGCATTTCATCAGTAATAGGCCGATATCTGTTACTTAGGTGCTTGTCTCGATAAAATAGATAACTTTTTAGATCGTGGCATCTCATTAGATCATAGACTGAGTTTTATTTCTCATATAGCAATTACTGTCAACAAAGCCAGAGGTGTACTTGGCTTCATGAAACGTTGGGCTAAAGAGTTCAATGATCCCCATATCACAAAAATTTTTATATACTTCACTTGTGAGACCTATCTTGGAATATGTTTCCTTGGCACCCAATCTACCAAATTCATATCGAGAGTCTGGAATCTGTGCAAAATTAATTCATGTTGTTTTGTCTTCGGAGTTTAATTCTCAATCCAATTAATCTTCCATCTTATACCAGCAGACTTGACTTTAGCTACCAACTTTAAAAAGCCGGAGAGCTATGCTAAATGTTCCATTTCTTCTTAATAAAATTAATGGTGATGTTTGTTCTGATGTCCTGATTAGCAATATATCATTCAAAATTTCTCAACGACCGACCCGTTACTTCTCACTTTTATCCGTACAGTTCTATAGAGCTAATTATGCAAAAGCAGACCCTCTCAGAAGAATGTGTATTCAATTTAATGAACTTGATAGATTTCTTGATTTCACATTAAATACTAATGTAATTAAAATTAAAATCAAATATTTTCGAAATTCATTAATACATATCTCTCATCCGCCAAAAGTCCAAAATAGCCGCTATTTGTAAAAAACTAAGTATATAACAGATAAAATAGTATCATGTCCTTTTTCTTAATTCCACCGGACGTGGTTCCAAATAAATTGACCTATATCTGCACTCTTCAGACATACATATTATTTGTCAGGAACAAAAAAATTACATATCAGCAAAATATACGGCATTGGATAGGTGATATATATATATGGTTTTTATGTGGTATATATTTTGTTTTGAACTGAGACTAGACCTTCAACCGGATTACCTTTTACTAATAAGAAAAAAAAATTTTTTTCGGAATACATTTTTGTAATCATTATATAGACAATTAACTTCAATTCTCAATAAAGAGCAATACGTATGCTTTTGATGTTTTCGAATTAGATATGTGAAAAATTTTGTTGGTTGCTCCACTGTGAGCTCAATAGCCCTTTGAGATTATCACATTAGTTACACAATATATATTTGAGATGCTGCATAGTTTATAGTTTAGTTCCTGATTAATTCTACATAGTTCTGGAGTTCACGGAGAACGGTATTAAGAAAAGAAACATCATCACATAAGTCTGTTACAATTTTTATACTTACCTCGAGTTTTAAACTTTTACGGTTGAAAGTTTTCACATAAAATGTTGAAAAATACACAAGTGGTACTTTTTAAAAGACATTAAGTACACATGTATATACATATAACACAAATAATAACACTTACAGTTCCATATTTTTAAATAACGATTAAAGTTGGTAAACAAGCACTATATTGGCTCCAGGATGATTGATTGATATTTGAAAACGGTGCATATAGGTGAATAGCTATCAACCATACTGAGAGTATATAGAACCAACTATATAATAAAAATAGAACCATTAAAATGCTGCATTGTTAGTGTGTATTTTAATATGTTATAAAAATGTACAAATAATTGATAATTAAAACCCGTTCATAACGCTAATCTTCAAACAAGTAAGGCAATAAATAAACGGCAGAGAATAAAAACGGTGAATTTTTTATTTACAAATTATAATTTGAAACGACAATTATGTCAGTAAGCTACTTGTATTTTGGAAGTGGTTGTGGTTTTTATTCCACACTCAACTTCAGTTTAGAATTTTTACATTAATGTCACTTTGATATGTAATATCTACCTATACTCGTAGAACAATTGAAATATATTTTGCAACTAAATTCATGAATAATATATTTATTTTGTTACTGGAATTTCAAATAGGTGTCCAAACAGTTGAGGTTGTTATGCACAAGGCTTTAAATTATTAAAGGTTTTCTCGCAACCTTGATTTGATAAAAAAAGACTTGAACAAATATTTTATATCACAGAGTTCAAATCTGTATATATGTGCTAATCAATAGTGAGAGCTTTAATTTTTTTCAGTATTTATAAAATTAAGGAAAATTTGCATTTTCGTCTACCGTTATATAAGTATGCCAAAAAAATGACAAAAATTAAGTGTAGAATTACTTTTCTGAAAAATAGCCCTCGTTATATGCACTGAATTCAAAATAATAAAAGAAATAGAACATTATACTACAGTTTTTTGGATTAATAATCCATTTTATGCTTCACCGTCAAGTGAAATGCACTTCTTTCTACGATCCTCTAACATCTTGATACGCTTGAAAAAAAAAATTTGTCAAACTCTTTTTCATTTATGGAAAATCTCTTTCCCTGGAGACATATTTTCAAGTTTGGGTACAAAAAATTTAACTGGGGTCGTTTTTTCTTAATTTCTTCATCCAATCTGTCCAATAACTCAACAAAGGACTTGGCAGTTATTGTTTTTCGTTTCTCCAAGTAATCAATAAATATTATACCACGTGCATCCCAAAAAAACACTGGCCACTACCTTTCCAGCCAATTGTTGAGTCTCTGACCACTTTGATCGGCTTTGGTCAGCTTTCGCACGCTTGTAGCCACTTCGCAAACTATCTATTGGACTCCGCTGTATAATAATAAATCCACGTCTCATCCATTGTTATAAATGAACGTAAAAATTCTGTCGAATTTACTTCAAACATCTCCAAAGCATACTTTGAATGATGAACACGTTTAAGTTTTTGTTCAGCTGTTAAAAATCGAGGCACCCGGCGAGCATAAAGCTTTCTCGCATATAAATTTTTATTTCCTTATGATGCCAGTAATCTCATACCCTTTAATCTTTCGATCATTCATCACAACCTGAAGTACTTTTTTAAGTTTTCTTCGGTAACTGCCTCATTCGAACGACCAGGACGATCTGCGTCATTTGTGCTCGTACGACCACGTTTAAATTCGGAACACCACATTTTAGTCATTGAATATGATGACGAAGATTCAGCATAATGTTTAGCAATGCATTATTTGGCTTCGACAGTAAAAACTACGTTTAATCACGAAACTCTTTGCAATCCCAAACCTTAAAAGCAGCATAATATTTATAACGGCAACTTTTTTTTTCTAATTAATGAGAGGTCATAAAATTTAGACACAATTTTTCCCTACTGAATAAACAGAAAAAAATTGGTACTTGTCACGCCATCTCTATTTGAGGCCATGTACTTTTCACTATCTTAAATTTTTTTTATCTTAGGTGTCCTAATATGCATCCAAAGATCATGTACGATACTGTGATAATCATTAGTTTTTTGTATTGCTATTGTTAACCCAAATATAAGCCTAAGTAAAAAAATTGACTTGTTTTTGCTTTTTATATCAATTAATGAATTCACCATGTATTCTAGCGGAATTGGTTACGATAAAAAGTTAAAGACTAGTTTTGATACAGCTCTAGTAATGAAATATTCTTCTAGTAAATCTGGTTTGTATAAAACATCATTTTCTTCAGTTTACACTGCAATTACAACACAATGTGGTTTACAAAAAACAATCGTATTAGAAACATTAGTTCACAATTAAAATTATTTATTTATTAGAAATAATGTATTACAATAAATGTATAGATATTATAATATAAGGAAGAGTACGAGCAACCTAGGCCTTCGACTCTGATATAGAATAAATTGATTTTTAATTACTTAAATAAAATTAAATTGATTAATTAGATTTTCGTTAGCAATTTACATAATTGTAAATAAATGAACATTTTATCTAAATTTTGTTGCTGACAATTGGCTTGTAGCGAGCTAGGTTTAGTTGAACCGAAAATTGATAATCTCTGGGGAGAAAACTTTTAACATTGGTCCAGAATGTGATCCTTTGACTGAGGTGTACAACATATATTACAATTATGTTTATCTCCTCTGGTTAACAGGTATTGATGGGTGGCTATGGTATGTCCGAGTCTTAATCTTGAATATTGCATCATCTGTTGTCGAGTAAGGGAAGCTGGATAAAAAATGTTCACCTGTAGAGTTGTTTTTTTTTTGTAGTGATGATTGTATAATATCCAGTCACTCTGTTTATTAGTAGAGAGGTGCTTGGCGATAAGGGAATTTAAATCTATGTTTTCTTGTAAATGAAAAGATAATAGTGGGAAAAGAACGGCTTTTCCTGCAACTTCATCAGCTGCTTTGTTTTCAGAGATCCCTGCATGACCAAGTACCCACATTATACGAAGTTTATTTGGGAAGTTTTTAAGAAAATTACGAATGACGACCACGAAGTGAGTCATGTTTTTATTATTTGAAACAGCGGAAATTGTAGATTTACTATCTGAGCAAATTACTAAGCGTCCTTTTTGTTTAAATGCATACTCTGCTGCTAGAGCAGAGCTTCTGCTCTGAAGATGCTACAGTGTTCCTCTAAAACGAACTTGATAATATGCAGGCGTAGTGAGAGTTTTCCTTAGTTTGGTAAATGCTGTTTAAAATTGAAAGTTTTATCAAATATATTTCTTAAGATTTTGAACTCTGAGACATGTTCAATAGAGATCTCATTATAGATGAGAGTTGGTGGGTTACAGTTTATTTAGTGACATTTATTTATTTTGTGATAGTGAAGCTCCAGATTTGTTGGACCATAATTTTATGTCTCTAAGAAGACTAGAAAACGCAGCTTTCCCTCTGGATTGTAAATTATTCTTTGAGAAGAATACATCATCATCGGAATATAGTGAGTGCTCAAAAATTTTGTATTTAGATGCAATATTGCTTATCTCGTTGAAGCCAATAAGAAATAACACAACTGAGAGTGGAGATCCTTGGGTTAAACCATTATGAAGAAGAAATACTTCCGGTAAGGTGGAAGTAATAATTTAAATAAATTAAAGCTCTATATTTGTCTCTGTTTGATGCCATAATATAAATACAAAATTTATTACGGAAATATTTCTGTTTTAAGAAAACATTTGTTGGTTAAAAAATTTTTTAAATGAGGAAAAATCAAAATTTTGACCAAGTACTTCTTCACAAGCCATATGGAATTTTATGGAGGCTGACATTTGAACTATTCGCTTTGGAACTGCTGGGCCAATTTTTCTCATTGGAAACACATTCTTTCATTAAGCCAGCAATGACATGCACCTATTGTAGATTTAGAAACAAAACTAAAAAAATTTTATTCCTGGTTTTCACTATGTCATATAAACTGACAACAAACAATTGCCTCAACTGACATCTCGTAATTTTCTATTCATTACGTATTCATTACGATCTTATAAACGAACAAAAAAAAATCCGGCAAACACAAACAAATTGCCAACATGCTGGTAATTTTCTTTCAGATGTCAAATGTTGCCAGGGGTTGTAAATGAAAAGACATTAAAACCCGTTTTCATACAACTGACAATAATTGACAATAATTGCCATTGAAAATGACATAATGAAAACCAGGAACTAAAATAATATAGTACTTTTTCAAATGAATGCATTTAAACTAAGGAATTTTAAGCAATATCGAAATTCTTGAACTTTTTGTTAGACAGAAATGGATAGATAAGTTGTCATAATTCGATAACTAACTATATTTGTTGACAAATATTAGATCTATAAAGTTGTCAATGAAATATATGGCGAGATTTTAAAATTTATCAGATTTACATATGAAATTGTGTGAGTTGTTTAAAGCACACACGAAAACCGGAAGATATTGATATACATATTAAAAATAAAATAAGTGTGATAAAACTACACTAAATGCTCTCTCAAATGAATTGGGAGAGTAATTTTGTAAATTCACAAATTATGAATCTTATCTAAAACGCCAAGTTTGACATACATACGAAAATATGTATGGATCGTGAAACTCAATTTTCATATGGAAAATACATATCGTGTGAATAGACTTTAAGGTCTCAGTTATAACATATATATAAAAAATTTCGTTTTATTTGCTACACAACTTTGTTTTTTCACAAACTTAAATTAAAAACTATTTTTTACTAGGGCAAAAAATAAAATTTTTTCATATTTTATGACAAACAAAAAAAAATTTTTTTTTTTACTTTGTTGCAATATATTATTAAAAATACCTTTTTTATTATTGCTGGCATTAAATCAAAGCAGTGGAAACAATAAAAATTTATAAACTTATAATTTCCAAAGAGCAACAAAAAATCATATTAGTTTTTTTTTTTGTATAATTGAAATTAAAGTTGTTTCTGTCACTTTTTGGAAACAGGTAGGATATCTCCGTTTAAAATCTTCGGCTTTTTGGAGCATCTTTTTAGTTCTTTTTACCTCCTTTTTACAAGAGCCTAATATATCCCCAGTGACCTAAGCCCCGGTCTGTTTACAGGATTTGCGACCCTTGGTACAAAAACCAAGTTATTGTTCTTGTACCAATCAAGAGCTTTCTTACTGTGGTGACTTCTATTGGTTTAAGAAAAGAAGGAGTCATTTTGAAAACATACATTAACATAAATTCAGGTATTTTTTTTTTCAAAATGTTTATTAATTCATTATAGGATAACAATTCATAAACTGAAGTAAACAATAGTTAAAAATGATTTTCGGGCGCTCGAGTATTATTAATATAATAATAGAATTTTATTTAAAATTAAATTACTAGTTTCCTTACTTCAAATGAAGAATAAGTTATTGATATTTTGTAATGGAAAAATTCTTTTTAAAAACTTTAGTTTAATATTTTTTCTTTTTTATAAATTCCTATGTATACTGATCGCCATGCCAGGAACTTTTTTGAAATCTCTTTTGGGTCTTAAACCTACATTCGGAAATCCTTTGAGCATAAACAACATAAAAATGATGACACGGAAACTGAAAAAAATGTGCCAAAAAATACGTTTCAGCAGTAGCATTTTTTTATGAAACATGATTTCGATATCCGTGCTGTGTTTATGGCCTCTAAATTTTTTTGCAGCGTTCCTGTCTGGAAATTTTTGGATCAAATAGTCTGAGCACTGAGCTGACCGTGCTGCATTTCTACCGAATGGATTGGAAGCTCTTTTCAGTTTCATGTTCCCTATCAATGGTCAAATTCTCCTGATAGTTTTCAACTTTTTACGACTAAGTTGGATTTTATTTAAAATATTTTTCAGATCGATCGGATAAGGGGAAATGGGTTTTAAAGCACTCTGTGACTGTGCGTGACTACGCCGAAATTAATCTATAGTCAAAACAAGACTATGTGACAAGTTTCAGATTAATTGGACGATGGGGAATGGGGTTACCCCAGGGCAGACAGACAGACAGAGAGTATGAGTTAAAAGAAAGAGTTTAAAAATTACATTAACAAAAAACGGGAAATATATTTTTAAATGTAAAAGTAACGATAGACAGTTATTAAAATGTATTTTGCAGCATACACATTTTTTAAATAAATTGTACCTATCAAAGTTTTTCGGTATTTTTGAATAAATATTATTACGAATATTATCCGTAACTTGAAAATAAAGAATCATATTTTCGGCGAAATAAATGATACCTCAAATATCGTTAAGAAATTTAAAGAAGAGCGCTGCTAAAGACATTTTCAGAAACTAAAAAGAAGTTTGATTGCACTGATTTAACTTGTAAATTTTTCTTCCATACAACAGGTGCAACCAGTTTTTAAATCTATTCAATAACTAATGTTTTACTATTCAATTTTTTGAATAGCTACTTTGAATATTTCTAACTGAGATATACAAAACATTCTTCATTTACCTGAAAATCTTAAAAAATATACGTTTCAAAATAATTAATATTTCGTTATAGCAATAGTAGGTCATTGTCTTGTCTATGTTAACCAGACGATATTACTAATCTTGCTAACTATGTTTTCCTTTTTTTTATATTTTGCTCAAAACCACTTTCAACTACTTCAAAATAGCATATTTCAGTTGTTTCGTATGAAGAATATGGTTGAAATTCAAAGGCAGATAAAAACCCCAAAAAAGAATAAAAATATTTTACGGTGGCTAATTTAAACCGACAGCATACTCACATACATTAAAAAAAAGAAACGAAATCAAAAGCATTGTGGCATGCTTTAATCAAAACCAGTGTATACCTCTGACCTCTTACCTCGTTCATTTAATTTAAAGCAACGAAGCAGCTGCCAAACTCAGTCATTCCAACAACTCGATATTAAGCCAGTGTGTGTGTTGAGCTTTTTGTTTCTGTCCTTTTTTTGTTATGAGTTTTTTTTTATTTTTTGGTTAAGGGTGCAGTTTGTAGATTGTAACCATTTTTTCGTTATCTGTACAATTTTATTCGTTTTTTCTTTTCTTTCGTACTTTTACTTTTCCATTTGATTCCCAATTGAGTTTCTGTGTGAGCATTTCATTTTACGCCCTCTACATATAAAATATGAAAAATCTTTTGTGTGCATTAAGAATTCGTAAATACAAAAAACTATTTTTACCACAAAAAAATTGATTTCTAGTTTGAAAAAGAGCATTAACAACTCATGAAATGATTTGATTGTTGTTGGTGTGTCAGTGTAATAATTATTGTGTAGGTCAATGTGGTTATTTGTATATGTGTGTGTTTTGAGTACAAGTGAATATTTAAACAACACCGGAAGTAAAAAAAAAATAAATTGCATTTTTTAGCAAACAAAATGGAATTTTCCAACTAATTTATATTAAGAAATGTTTATTAAGTCTACTTCAGCATGAGATAAATCGCTTAGTAAATATTAATACAAAAAATTTAAATATTTTATAACTTCTTCTATTTGAGAAAACAAACAGTAAAATGTAATGAAAGAAATATTTAATTCTCACAACAGAATGTTAGATGAGAGGTCATTAGGGCGGATAGAACAATAGAAGCTTGAGCATTAAATCTAAATAATTCACTTATTGCAGCTGCATAATACGGTTGCCAACAAATCTGTTGCCTCTGTGTTTATTCCGTACGTGAGATAAAATTTAAGTTTGAATCTCCACATCAACACTTTCCTTTTTTTTCTGACAGCACACACTGCTTTAAGAGGATCTTGCTTAATCTGTGCGGCCCATATTCTACATTATGTATTTTTGTGGTCACCATTTTTAGAATTGTACATTTTTAATAACCACACTGAAGAAAAAATTTTGGTTTTATTATCTATTATCTTCAGTTTTATAGTTCTGTGATTTGCAGGAATATTAGCATATGTCCATTTTTTATGATAATATTTAAGGCTCTTAAAAACACCTAATATTTATTTTAATATTTCATAGTTAGCCCGTAGCTTCAAATAAGATATTTTCCAGCTCCGCTGAAAACTTTTATTTCATTATAGAAAATCCTAAAGATATCAATTTGAAAATCCAAAATATGTAAGTGTAACTAAATCGCCATATTCGCGATTTTGTGGGGCAATTATCGAATTGCAAAATAAGCATAAAACGAAATTAACTGCTATATTTTATTAATTTATGGCGCGAAGATATGAAAAAGTTCATAACTGAATTTATTTAAACTGTGTGCTAGGTTAGAAAAATGAACCGATCATGACCATACTTAGTTAAGTCACTTGCTTGTCTCAAAAACTCATTCATATGTGACCTTCTCCGAGAAAAGGGACCTAGTGTGTGGAAATTAAGTTTTGAGAAAAAAAAGGAATTAAAGTTTCTACATCCCTTTAGGTACCAGAATCCTCCGTTTTTGACACAACCCATTATTTGACACACTAGATCCCTTTCCTCGGAGAAGGGCACATATAATGAAAAAAAAAACTTTCTTACACTATTCTTATTTTGCGATAGATTTACTTAAATGAAGATCGGGAATCAGCTTTACATGGGGATTATGACTGTAAATGATACTATAGAGATTATTATTGGACTATAAAAACACACATATACATCAATGTTTAACGATTTATGTATACTAGCAGACTCCAGCGCTCGAAATTCATGTGCAATTTCTAGGCAGCTTTATTTTTCAACTCAGCCAATTCACAAACCAACACTTTTATGGTTTATTATTATTGTGAATGAAGATAAGAAACTCATTAACAAACACATTAACAAATTTAATAAAACACACATAGCATATGTATAATTTTATGTATGTGTTAGAAGCAAATTTGAATGCAATTTTTTCAAGATAAAGGAAAAAAGTTAAAAATCTGTAAATCTGGTGAACAGCTAAAAAGAGAAATACCTGTCAAATAATATACGTTTGGTGCAAATCGGGAAAAAACGGTAGAACAAAACACCGGTCGCAAGAAATCACCTAGCATATTAATATTATAGAATAGAGTGGTCCTTAGTATTACATTGTCTTTTCAAAAAGCTGTAAAACTTCAAAATCGAATAATAACTCGCCAAGAAATAGCTAAAGTCCCAGACCACTTTTGTGTAAAAAAAAACTAGGTCATGAAACTTGACGGCATTTTTTTCAACTTTGAGAAATCGATTAAAACATAATTTTGCTTTTGTCTCTATACTTATAAGTACTCAGATATGAAGAATTGTTCTATTACCACTTTGCGCATTGAGACCGAAAATGGGAAATTTTTTTATAACATTTTGAAAACTCATTTTTGAAGTTTTAAAAAACTTTCTTAAACAAAATTTTTTAATTTTATTTTTTTAGTTTTTAATTTTTAATTTTTAATTTTTAAATTTTAATTTTTAATTTTTAATTTTTAATTTTTAATTTTTAATTTTTAAATTTTAATTTTTAATTTTTAATTTTTAATTTTTAATTTTTAATTTTTAATTTTTAATTTTTAATTTTTAAAATTTTAATTTTTAATTTTAAATTTTTAATTTTTAATTTTTAATTTTTAATTTTTAATTTTTAATTTTTAATTTTTAATTTTTAATTTTTAATTTTTAATTTTTAATTTTTAATTTTTAATTTTTAATTTTTAATTTTTAATTTTTAATTTTTAATTTTTAATTTTTAATTTTTAATTTTTAATTTTTAATTTTTAATTTTTAATTTTTAATTTTTAATTTTTAATTTTTAATTTTTAATTTTTAATTTTTAATTTTTAATTTTTAATTTTTAATTTTTAATTTTTAATTTTTAATTTTTAATTTTTAATTTTTAACTTTTAATTTTTAATTTTTAATTTTTAATTTTTAATTTTTAATTTTTAATTTTTAATTTTTAATTTTTAATTTTTAATTTTTAATTTTTAATTTTTAACTTTTAATTTTTAATTTTTAATTTTTAATTTTTAATTTTTAATTTTTAATTTTTAATTTTTAATTTTTAATTTTTAATTTTTAATTTTTAATTTTTAATTTTTAATTTTTAATTTTTAATTTTTAATTTTTAATTTTTAATTTTTAATTTTTAATTTTTAATTTTTAATTTTTAATTTTTAATTTTTAATTTTTAATTTTTAATTTTTAATTTTTAATTTTTAATTTTTAATTTTTAATTTTTAATTTTTAATTTTTAATTTTTAATTTTTAATTTTTAATTTTTAATTTTTAATTTTTAATTTTTAATTTTTTAATTTTTAATTTTTAATTTTTAATTTTTAATTTTTAATTTTTAATTTTTAGGTTTTAATTTTTAATTTTTAATTTTTAATTTTTAATTTTTAATTTTTAATTTTTAATTTTTAATTTTTAATTTTTAATTTTTAATTTTTAATTTTTAATTTTTAATTTTTAATTTTTAATTTTTAATTTTTAATTTTTAATTTTTAATTTTTAATTTTTAGTTTTTAATTTTTAATTTTTAATTTTTAATTTTTAATTTTTAATTTTTAATTTTTAATTTTTAATTTTTAATTTTTAATATTTAATTTTTAATTTTTAATTTTTAATTTTTAATTTTTAATTTTTAATTTTTAATTTTTAATTTTTAATTTTTAATTTTTAATTTTTAATTTTTAATTTTTAATTTTTAATTTTTAATTTTTAATTTTTAATTTTTAATTTTTAATTTTTAATTTTTAATTTTTAATTTTTAATTTTTAATTTTTAATTTTTAATTTATAGTTTTTAATTTTTAATTTTTAATTTTTAATTTTTAATTTTTAATTTTTAATTTTTAATTTTTAATTTTTAATTTTATTTTTTAATTTTTAATTTTTAATTTTTAATTTTTAATTATTAATTTTTAATTTTTAATTTTTAATTTTTAATTTTTAATTTTTAATTTTTAATTTTTAATTTTTAATTTTTAATTTTTAATTTTTAATTTTTAATTTTTAATTTTTAATTTTTAATTTTTAATTTTTAATTTTTAATTTTTAATTTTTAATTTTTAATTTTTAATTTTTAATTTTTAATTTTTAATTTTTAATTTTTAATTTTTAATTTTTAATTTTTAATTTTTAATTTTTAATTTTTAATTTTTAATTTTTAATTTTTAATTTTTAATTTTTAATTTTTAATTTTTAATTTTTAATTTTTAATTTTTAACTTTTAACTTTAATTTTTAATTTTTAATTTTTAATTTTTAATTTTTAATTTTTAATTTTTAATTTTTAATTTTTAATTTTTAATTTTTAACTTTTAATTTTTAATTTTTAATTTTTAATTTTTAATTTTTAATTTTTAATTTTTAATTTTTAATTTTTAATTTTTAATTTTTAATTTTTAATTATTAATTTTTAATTTTTAATTTTTAATTTTTAATTTTTAATTTTTAATTTTTAATTTTTAATTTTTAATTTTTAATTTTTAATTTTTAATTTTTAATTTTTAATTTTTAATTTTTAATTTTTAATTTTTAATTTTTAATTTTTAATTTTTAATTTTTAATTTTTAATTTTTAATTTTTAATTTTTAATTTTTAATTTTTAATTTTTAATTTTTTAATTTTTAATTTTTAATTTTTAATTTTTAATTTTTAATTTTTAAGTTTTAATTTTTAATTTTTAATTTTTAATTTTTAATTTTTAATTTTTAATTTTTAATTTTTAATTTTTAATTTTTAATTTTTAATTTTTAATTTTTAATTTTTAATTTTTAATTTTTAATTTTTAATTTTTAATTTTTAATTTTTAATTTTTAATTTTTAATTTTTAATTTTTAATTTTTAATTTTTAATTTTTAATTTTTAATTTTTAATTTTTAATTTTTAATTTTTAATTTTTAATTTTTAATTTTTAATTTTTAATTTTTAGTTTTTAATTTTTAATTTTTAATTTTTAATTTTTAATTTTTAATTTTTAATTTTTAATTTTTAATTTTTAATTTTTAATTTTTAATTTTTAATTTTTAATTTTTAATTTATAGTTTTTAATTTTTAATTTTTAATTTTTAATTTTTAATTTTTAATTTTTAATTTTTAATTTTTAATTTTTAATTTTTAATTTTTAATTTTTAATTTTTAATTTTTAATTTTTAATTTTTAATTTTTAATTTTTAATTTTTAATTTTTAATTTTTAATTTTTAATTTTTAATTTTTAATTTTTAATTTTTAATTTTTAATTTTTAATTTTTAATTTTTAATTTTTAATTTTTAATTATTAATTTTTAATTTTTAATTTTTAATTTTTAATTTTTAATTTTTAATTTTTAATTTTTAATTTTTAATTTTTAATTTTTAATTTTTAATTTTTAATTTTTAATTTTTAATTTTTAATTTTTAATTTTTAATTTTTAATTTTTAATTTTTAATTTTTAATTTTTAATTTTTAATTTTTAATTTTTAATTTTTAATTTTTAATTTTTAATTTTTAATTTTTAATTTTTAATTTTTAATTTTTAATTTTTAATTTTTAATTTTTAATTTTTAATTTTTAATTTTTAATTTTTAATTTTTAATTTTTAATTTTTAATTTTTAATTTTTAATTTTTAATTTTTAATTTTTAATTTTTAATTTTTAATTTTTAATTTTTAATTTTTAATTTTTAATTTTTAATTTTTAATTTTTAATTTTTAATTATTAATTTTTAATTTTTAATTTATAATTTTTAATTTTTCATTTTTCAATTTTCATTTTTCGTTTTTCGTTATTCATTTTTCTTTTTTTGTTTTTCATTTTTCGTTTTTCATTTTTCATTTTTCATTTTTTTTTTCATTTTTTATTTTTCATAACGATTTTATAACGCTATACGCTCCCTCATTTTATCTCCAAACACTTCGTAATGAAATCGTGCCTTCATTTTATCTCCAAACACTTCCTAATCTTTTCACCAATACAACCGTACCTGACACCGTTTTTGTCCTACTCTGTTTTTGTGATTGTATTGTGAAATAGATTTTTAGCCCCTGAGCGGATAGATGTTTACACATAAAAATAAAACAATTTTACTAAATCAAACGTAGCATGAAACAATATTCTACCCTTTACCACTGGATAGGGCAAGAATCGACTATGAATTACATACATGTATGATTAAGCGTTGTCCTTCACTAATTTTGTCTGGGTGTAATTTGAATTTAATGATTATTGACCTAAGACCTAATTTTTCAGCAGAGCACAATTTCCAGAAACTGTCACGAGTTCTGCCACACTTATTTTACATTTGGTATTTCCCATTCTATGAGCAGAAAATCATATTATAGTGATTTTCTTGGCAAAGTGCCGGCACTTGATACTGTCATAGCTTTGCTATTATTTTCATATGTTTTGATTTATCGTCCATGTACATTATTGATTTTATTTGAAAACAAAAAGGGCATACAAATGCACTTGGGAAGTTTTGCTGGTGAAGGACATTTAGGTACCTGTTCAGTTTTATAAAACTAAAATAAAAAATAATAATGTCTTCTAGGTATGTATGTATAAAACAACAAATATATTGAAAAATAAAACAAAATAAATATGACCGGTCTAGACCGGCAATATAACTTGTACCATGAGATTTGAAACAAGGTTATTAAGTCCAACTACACTTGTTGACGTCATAAATGTACATACGAATTAAACTTTAAACAAATTTAAGTGTGTTGTCATGTAAATATGTTAAATTTGATATTAGATTGGATTATTATATTGAAAGTTGGTCAAAAAATTGTCAAATCAAAAAAACACTCTTCAAACCTGACAAAATAAGCACTTCTCAGATATGTAAGTCTTTAGTTAAATTTAAGTGAACATCTGCAGGATGTTATATATGAGGTCTCTGATGTAAATTTGTTATACACTTTCTGTATCTAACAGCACTCTGTGGTCAGGGTATAATGAGTTTGTGCTGATGTTTGAAAGTATTAAAAATATTTGGCCCACTTTATATTACACCGATAAATATATTCTGATTAATCTTGATCAAATGACTTAACCACTACTTTACTAATAACTGAAAAATATGTCAGAAAAATTATTAGAAATTTTTTTCTTTTACTTTTTGTATGTTTTATAAATAATTTAAAATTTTAAGTAATTTTCTAAATATTTCAACATATTTTTATTGGGTTTCCAATTTTAATAGCAAAAATTGTTCATTGAAATATCCAGTTAATATAATGAATACATGTTTAGCCATACAAAAAATTTAAAGACATAAAACTTTAAAATATAATTTTTCAATATCCCTGCAATGCCAGCAAGATATTCAACACTCCGACATGATTACACTCAAAGCAATAATATAAGTGTAGCCTCAACACCAGTATGCGGAGAGTGTATATAAGCTTATAATTCCTTTTGTAGTAAAAAAGTAAACTCTGGAGCACACAAAACATATATATTCTTTATCCTTATAACAGGCGTCCATCTTCTCATCTATGCAAATCACTATTACGCCCCAAATAAGTAAGCTGGATTGCTCCCTTGCAGTGAAACTGATGTATTTATATCCCGAGCAGGTTGCTATGTAAAATTATCAAAATCGGTTTAGTACGTTCCGAGATTTCAATGAAACTGGAAAACAACATGTTATCCTAAAATTTGTAGTTTTTATGTCAAAGCTATAATTGTTGTTATTGTTGTGGGTGTTATGTTTGTAACATTTGTTTATTAACTTTGTATGAATAGTTATACTCCACGTGTCATAATAGTTTGGGCTGGTTTTGCCATACTTTTTGTAACCTTATCCCGCAGCAAGTACGAAATATCACCAACATGAATAAAAAATAATAATACTAATAAAATTACATTTTTTAAGATATTCGAAGTTAAAAAAATGTTCATAGAGTTTAATACAAATAAGAATTAATGAGACTGTCATAATAAGCAGTTTTTCTTTTAATAACTTTAAATTATAACTTATAGAAAAATGTCCATACTACAAGTTTTTTCAATTAAAAATATTTTTAATTTTCCAAATGTTTTTGCATACAATTTATTATGTTTTGATTAGTCCATGGTATTTGGTTTATATAAAAACTCTCAGATTAGAAACTTTAAGTATTTTAAATACATTCCACATTATGTACATTAAAAGGTTGTTGTATAATATTTATGGATTCTAGTATTCTTCGATTGAACAATTTGTTTCTGATCAGAATTATTTGTAAAACATTAGAAAGATAAAAATACATGACAACCAAAATTTTTGAAAACAAACGGTATGAGGACTTATGTTTCGCGGTTTGATATTTTATTATTTTTGTGTATTTGAATATATTGAACTAATTCGCAACTTCAAGCTAAAAGATTGTTTTTCGGTGACGAATAAATTCTAAAATATTAGATTGGTTTCTCAAAAAGCGTGATTTTAAACAAACAAGAAAATTATAGTCGGTCCAGACCAACTACTGAGGCCATTACTTGATATAGAAAATAAGCATAAAACAAATTTTTGTGGTACTGTTAAAAGTTTGTGACGTGCAGATATGAAGAAATTCATGATGTTATATTTATATGGGACTAATGTTATATTTGTAATGGGCCGATCATAAATTTATTTAGAAAAGTCACATACTTTTCGCAAAAGCGTATATAAACCAATTTTTTTTTTTTGATAGATTTAAGTGAAGATCGGGAATCAACTTCATATGGGCACTAAAATTGAATTTACATGATTTATTTTTGGACTACTAACACAGTGCAAAACCCATTTTAAGGGGGGTGATAAATTCCAAGTCAGTGTGAAAGTACTAGAACAGTAGTAAAACCTATAAAGATTTTGGCGTTCTCAGGCCAAACGTTTTTATGTTTGTTAACTTAGTTTTTCAGTAAATAGCTACAGCAGATCAACTACCACTTATTTCATCGAATGTAATCTTCAAAAATGTTAATTTTTTCCCCTTTTTAATAAATTTTTTAATAACATAAATTCAGGACGTATGATTATTATTTTTAGTAGAATAAAAGAGATTCATACGTACGAGTGATATTTTTAATATTAAATCAATAATATCAGTGCCTTTCATTCTATTTTTTACATGTATGTACATATGTATATGTTAATAACAACTAAGAAAATTATAGTCGGTCTAGTCCGACTCTTAGGCTTAACTAATTAGGTATAGAAAATGAGCATATAATATGAGTCGCATTGTTATTAATTTTTTTCCTTTGAATACGAAAAAGTTCATATCGGATGTTATATCTATATTAGGACTAGGTCGAAAAATGGACTGATCCTGACCATATTTGGTAAGTCACCTATTTTTCCAAAAACATATTCAAACCAAATTTGAAAAAAATCTGTGTAATATTTTTGTTTTTTAATACATTTAAGTGAAAATCGGGAAGCAGCTTTATATAGAGCCTATTGTCCTATGGAGTGTATTTTTGAACTACTGATTAGTGGCTGTACTAAACACACACAAACCCAATTTGACCGAGATCTATTTGATATTTGGATCATGCGGCAATTTAAGTCGATTTCATAGGTGTCATTTGTATGGGGACTATGTCTGAACATGCACCGCTTTCAACAGCGTTCATGTTATGGCTTATAGAATCTTACATACAAAATTTCATCAAAATATGTTTATATTTGCGACCTCTAGTTTGACTACAAGATTTACATGGACACACAGTCAGACAGATGGACAGATGAACGGACGGACATCGCTAAATCGCCTCAGAAATAGATTCTGAGTCGAACGATATAATAAATGTTGGGTCTAGGTCAAATATTTTTAGTAGTTACAAACATCAGGAAAACTCATTATACCTTTACCACATAGTGGTGTAGGGTATAAAAACTATTTATCTGGGAGCTAGCAACAATTATCCTGACAAAGATGAAGATAAATCTAAAGCCTGATAGCCAGGCTATTCTAAAAGTACTGGGCAAATCAATCATCATCATCATAAATCCATGCTCGAAAGCCACAGAGCCCTAAAAAACTAGCTTAACTTAATCAGGTAACGCTTATATGGGTGTCAGGTATGAAGGAAATTAAAAAGCCGATGAACAGGCAAGACGAGGAGCGGAAAGACAATTCATTTGTCCACACCCCTAAATTAGCCTTCACCAGAAAAGATATAACCAAGGACATCGACAGATGGATCAAAGATGAGTCAGTAGATTATTAGAATGGACAAACACTACTTCAACACTCGAAAAAATTCTTGCATCGAAGCGAAAAAGCAGCAAGGATGCGCTAATATTGGACAGATCCAATCTAATACTTCAATTTCATCGTATACAAAATGAATTTAGCTGAAGATAAAACGTGCAGATACCGCTTGGAGGACGATGAATCCATGGAACATACACTGGAAAAATGTACAGCAAACACTATTTGGCGAATCTGAAATAAGGGAGCTGACATACAAAAATAATGGTCGTAGAGGACATTATCAAGTTAAAAAACGCTGTAATGGATTAAGAAAAACAGGAGAGAATATAAAACTGAAAGAGGGTGCACAATAATTTTACTTGGTCGCAGTGCAGGAGGGAATAACGGAGACATCGTAAATCGTAGCTACAATTTTTTTAAAGAATGAAATGATCTATATTTTTGAGTTAAGGCTGGAAAACTAAACAAACAAACATCAAGATAAGAAAAAATAGGAACGGGCATAAAAAAAGTTTGGCCTGGTAAAGCCAAACGTTTGGAGATTTTACGGTACTGCCGTAGTAGTACCGAAAATGTTCCACAGTGTAATTAGTGACTGTAATGAACACACATACACAAAATTTTATCGATGTACATATATGTATATACATTAGAGTGGTCGTACATTATATGGATATTTTTAAAATTGCGATTTGGGGAGTATTGGGATCTAGATTGTTTCCTTTCTATATAAAACTAATAAGTTTGGGGACAATACGATAAACAAAAGTCGCGCTGGAAATTGTTAGAAAATATAAAGTATGTTTATATTTGGAAAATATGACTTTTATTCAGATTTTACGAAATCTTCGTTCTATAGTTAAATTTTTTCGACAAGTTTTTAAGTGAATCAACATCAGCACTAAATTATCTTTCAAAAAGCTGAATCGCATGAAAACTTGCCAAGAAAAAAAACTAGGTCATGAAATTTGATGGCATTTTTTTCAACTTTAAGAAATTGATTAAAGCAAACATTTCATCTTCGTCTCTATACCTATAAGTATTCAGACATGAAGTATTGTTTTATAACCACGTTATTAACCTATTGCGCATTGAGACCGAAAATGGGAAATTTTTTTTGATAACATTTTGAAATCTCCTTTTTCATGTCTTAAAAAATTTTCTTAAACAAAATTTTAAAAAAGGGATCTGGCACTCTAAGGTTTTGTTAAATATATCTCAGAAATTAACTGCGTAAATTTTTAGGTAAATCCCTACCCCAGAATTTTTTTGACAAGTATTTTATTTTTGCGGATTTCTAGAAAAATGGGATTTTTGTGAAATATTCGGTATACGTAATCCTTCTAAATTCTCTATATTAAAAATTAATCAGTTTTCTACTTTTAAATACTATAGTTTATCTTAATAGCCTATGGCTTCGGAGAAAATAATATGACCCCTTAACCCTTTTGGACTTGGGGTGACAAATGTCCCCAAGCTAATAAAAGACAATTTATTCAAAAAATTCAAATATTTTGTTCGCTTCAAATATAACATATTTGTAAATAAAGATTACCGAAAAATATTTTTTCTATTTAACCGCTATTTAGAATTTAAGAAATATAATTTGCTTAATTTTTTTGGTTAACCCTTCAGTGGTCCTGGGATCAAACTAATCGATTGTGATATATCTTTATTGCAATTATCTGCTTATTGCTTGCGAACTTAGAACAACTTTTAAACAATTTTAAAAACTACCCATATATTTCTAAATAAAATAAAAATACTGCTGAACTTTAACTCAACAGTGTTAAAGTGCGTGATTCTAGTGTCTGGATTTAAAACAGATTTTCTTCTTCATTATTTGTGAACACTTAAAAAAATCTTCCATGAATTTAAAGCCTTTTTTTTCCAGTATCGTTTACTGCAAATAATTCCATGCAGAAATTGTAGTTTTTTATAAAATCTTCATTAGATACCCATGCCTATGGAGGAAATAATAAAAATTGTGTAGAAATACTAAAACAGCTGAAACAATTTTTAGTTTTCTGAGACTCAAAATCGCTTAAACCAATACTTATCAAATTTTTATAAGGGCAAGTTTCCTCAAAATATCGAAAATTTTATTTCCCAACCAATAATAAGGGTTTCGTCTAGTTTACTAGAACAATTCATTATTTTGAGGTATTTACTCTATTTAAATATGCCAATAATGGGTTAACGTCCTTGGACTTAAAACAAATTTTAGCAAGAAGGACTAGCGTCACATGTAAAAATTCAACCACACTTACAGAATATTTGAATTTTTTGAATAAATTGCTTTAATTAGCTTGGGGATATACAAGCCCAAGTCCAAAAGGTTTAATGGGGTCATATTATTTTCTAAGAAAACCCAGGCTATTGAGATAAAATAGTACCTACTTAAGAGCAGAGGACTGATAATTTTTGATATAAAGAATTTAGAAAGATTACATATATACTGAATATATTACACATTTAATCCTTACGATGTACTCAACAAGACCTGAAAGTTCCAAATCCATTTTTTTAAATTTTGTTTAAGAAAATTTTTTAAAACTTGAAAAAGAGTTTTAAAAATTTTATAAAAAAAATTTACCATTTTCGGTTTCAATGCTCAATAGGTTAACAACATGGTAATAAAACAATACTTCACATCTGAGTACTTAACAATTTCTTAAAGTTGAAAAAAATGCCATCAAATTTCATGACCTAGTTTTTTTTGGGCACAAAAGTGGTCTGGGTCATTTACTATTTCTTGGCGACTTTTTATTCGATTTTGAAGTTTAATAGGTTTTTGTAAAGACAATTTAATACTCATCTCGATATATAACAACTTGTTGGAAAAATTATTCTATAGAACGAAATTTTCGTAAAATCTGAAAAAAGTCATATTTTTCCCATATAAACACATTTCCATCAATTTCCGGCGCGACTTTTGTTTTTCCGATTATCCCCAAACTTCACAATTATTATTTTTATATAGAAATGAAACATACTGGACCCCGACACTCCCCAAAATCGCATTTTCATTTTTAAGGATTACTCTAATATACATGTGTGATAATCTGAACCATGTGACTATTTCAGTCGTTCGGAACATGCAGTGATTTGCACCAACTTCCATAGCGTTTATACTACACACTTTATATACTATATTTTGTCAAAATACATGCATTTTGCAACCTGTTGTTTGATTGCAAGGTTTGCATGGAGAAAGTGATTATAGTCGGTGGTGGGTTTAGATCAAACATTTTAGAAATGGAAGAAAATTGCATATTGTTACGAATATTCGTTATAAAAATTTTTCAAAATGTCAATGATTGTTATTTATTTATATATAAAAAGATTAAGAGAAATGATTATATTGAAAAATATTTTTACAAACGCGGTTAAATTATTTGTCACTATTAATTCAAGTCGCAATCAATACAAGTAAAATAGTCAGCTGTTAAATGCGCACCCTTAAATTGCACAGCTCGTTAGCATATACTGTAATTTATTGAGCTATTTTTAAACTATACATAAAGAATGAGCTCTGCAGTCATACTTGTACAATTTATTCCACAACTTTACACGAAAATTACTCCATGGCTACCTGCTTTTTTTGACAATTCTATATGTATCCACCGCGTCATCAGTTGTTTCTGAAAAATTAATTTTTTATATCGAAATACTTTACTAATGCTTGTTTTGCATATATTTACCAACCGCAAACATAAATGGCCAACAAAACTTTTCGAGAAACAATTGAACCCCTCACTCACAACGACACTACAACGGCGTGTTGTTCTAGTGGAATAAAATAATAGCAGCGCTTAAAATGTTTAAGAGTAATTAGATCCTGTCACAACTATTTCAATCAAACACTTGCTAACGTTTTCCGCAACTCACCTTAACTGCCTTATTTTTTTTATAAATCATTTTTTATTATTTATTTTTAAGATTGCAATATATATTTCACATATTTCACAACACTAATCTTCTTAAAACATCTATATAAACAATATATATAGAAATCGAACATATCGCATCTGTACCTCTAAAGTGAGTCAACTCAAAATTAACAAATTTTCAGTAGAGGCCAAAAACTTTTTTTTTTAATATTTACTATAAAATGTAAAAACAGTTGTTTCATTGTAAATAATTGCAAATAATGAGTATACAACAGTAGTTGTTTTTGCGATTTTAACAAGTTTTTTGGGTGCAACTCAAAATATGCCTTTTTAGTCGATTCTAAACAAGCTACTCTTATAACACATAGAGTGTCACAACTGTATTTTTTTTACGAAAGACTAGAAAAACCAATGTAAGATTTTTACAGTGGACAGATATGACCACTGTGTATCGTTTTCTTGCAAAAAGTGAAAATTGAAAAATTCTGAGTTGACTCAATTTAGAGGTACAGGTGCGATATACTGGTATTAAGATACGGGAATATTATTAAGACACATATAAGTCAATACTTAACAAAAGTAAAATATACAATCATGTATGGCAAGTAAAATGTTGACCTGATCCCTAACTTAGAAACTTCCATCATTATAGGTATTTGCCACCACCAACCCTAAGACGTCTTCAACTTAATAATATTCATGTCATTTCTTTCCTTTCCTTTTTATTTTCATATTTAAGTTACTTAACCTTCATGTCAATTTAAGCTTATATTTTATTGATTTTCGATCAGAATTTTATATTATAAACATTTGCAAACTAAAGCATTAACCACAAAAATGTTCATTACTATGATTTTAAAAAGGAACACCATACACTTACATCTTAACATATTTACTCATATGAAAAAATGTCTATGTAACAATTTCTAAATTTTGGGTTTTTTGGTAATATTTATTATAACGTTTATAAGAAGACTTAATATAAATCTCTATATTATAGGAAAATGGAGCTATCGTTTCATTACAAAGAAAACAAATATTCCATCTTAATTAAATTTGAATAAAAAAAAAATTCACAATTTTGAAAAAGTAAAATATTTCATGCATAAAAGAAACCATCTCTTAAGTTAGCATTAATTCGAAAAAAAAAACAATAACTTTAGCATCCAAAAGAAAATATAAAAGAATTGTATCGACCATAGTATGAAATTGGCTCCGTTTGTTTTGGGAAAAGTAAGAAAATCTAAAAAAGGAAAACCAAAAACCAAAAAATATAAAGTTGAAAAAAGTGTGTGCCTAAAAACTAAAAATAAGAATTTTTACATGACCCAATAGATAAGCAAAGTAGAATGAAAAGAAAAACTTTTTAAATTACTTAAATTTGCCACCAAGTCCACTGAGTTAAAGATTTGCGTAGTCTGTTGACAAATTTTAAACAAATGTCTTGTGCAACTTTATTCTAAATAAAGAAAATTGTGGCTAATGAAATACGATTTGGTTATGACATTTTCATTAAAAAAAAGTTAGAACTTTGAAACAAGTAGATTTGGGCTTTAAAAAATATTAAACTAAATTGGGATAAACAAATAAAGAAAATACATATTTCATTGTATTACCCTTTATCTTTACTAATGACAGTGGAAATGCACTTATACCAGCATTTGGAATTTTAAAATTTTTGCTGCTAATTTTTTAAAATCTTCCAAAAATACTTATAAATACTAGCAGAGCCCAGTCTTCGAAATTCGAGTACAAATTCTAGGAAATTTTATTTTTTCATTCAATTTTTTTAATCTATATATCTGTGGTCATAAGCAATAACCGCTTAACTCGAAAATCATGCTCTCGAGAAAAATTGCTTTTTATATAAATCTAATGTGGTTTTATTACGACTTAGTTCAGAATATTTGTATTAATATCTTTAAAAAAAAAAGTGTTAAAGAATTGGGTATTTCACGTATATATAAAGCTTTTTTAGTAGAATATGATAGCATACATAGCTCAAATCGGCGAAAATCATTCTTTGGAGAAAAATAACTGTTTATATAAATATAATGGGACTTTATTACGACTTAGGTCAGTATGTTTTCATTAATAACTTTTTAAATAAGAGTGTTAGAAAAATGGGGATTTCACGTAAATATAAAGCGTTTTTAGTAGAATGTGGTAGCATACATAACTCAAATCATTCTTAAGTCGACTTAGGCGGTTATCTCTTGTGACCACAGATTTAAATGAATATTTAAATGAAATGCATACAGGAGATATATAACTGGGTTTGTTAATAAATAATTTTATAAGAACCTAAAGGTATGCTACGAGGCCGGATCAAAAAGTCCTTGTCTTTTAGAATGAATGAAAGTTTAAAAAAAAAAAAATTGTTTTTCAACATAATCTCCTTATAGCTCAATTCACTTAGTCCAACGTTTCTCCAATTTTTGTATCCCTTCCAAAAAATAGGATTTTTCGAGATCCATAAAATAGGCATTTCATTTCATCGTTGGCTAAATCTCTTTCCACCGAGCCATTTCCTTAGGTTTGGAAATAGGAAATAGTCACTGGGGGCTAAATCCGGAGAATATGATGAGGTACCAATTCATAGCCCAACTCATGGAATTTTGCCATTGTCACCCGATTACGTTTATGGTCAATTGAGAGCAAACGCGGCACCCATCTTGCAGGCAGCTTTCTTAAATCCAAGTGATCATTTAAAATCGAAACCACACTGCCATATGAAATGCCTATGGCATCAATAATCTCACGCACTTTTACTCTTCGATCGGCCAACACCATATCGTGGATTTTTTCGACATTTTCGGGTGTATTGACCTCAATGTTTAATGAGCACTTGTATGTTTTGAACAAGATGAAATATCCGTTAACATTTTTATCATAGATGCTAATTACAAATATAAAAATGTAATATTATTGCCGTATTGTTAATATATCTTCTTTATATATAAAACCGTAGCAATCTAAGATTAATACCACATGTTCGGTTCAAATATTGCTGCTTTTTTCGAAAATGGATGGAATCAAGCAAAGAGGCTAGTTAATAATTTGCAATCACACCTCTGAAGTACCATTATAGTGAGAGCTTTAAAACTTTGTGCGACTTAATAAGTTATGAGAAGGCTAACTATTAGGGCGGGTCGATTTGGAGGGAGGCAAAAAATTCAGAATAAGAAACTTTGCCCAAGGAACCATACCTCTAAAACGAATTCTAGTGTCCCCACTTTTGACCTGTCTGTCTGTCTGTCTGCCATGGGCCAACCCCGTCATACAATTGATCTGAAACTTAGCCCATAGTGTTGTTGTGACTACAGATTAATTTTGGGGTAGTCACGCAGAGTCACGCATAGTCACGGAGTGATCAAAAAGTTATTTACCTCATCCGATCGATCTTTTTGAATAACATAACATACTCAAGGCGTATGATTATTATTTATTAGCAGAGTAGAAGATACGTATGCGTATGACTGTTAATTTTAATATTAAATCAAACATAGTCAGCCCAATTCTAAACAATAAATGGTGATTTTTTGAAATGTTTGTATGGGGAAACCCTAGGGGGGTTCCAAGGGGTTTGCCACTGGCATGGGTGGATCGGCCCTCCAAAGTTAGTGGGGGTCGATCATACATTTGGACTCGATTGGTGCACCCTTAATGGGTCAAAGTGAGACAGACAGACAGGTCAAAAGGCGGGACATTAGAATTCGTTTTAGAGGTATGGTTCCTTAGGCAAAGTTTCTTATTTTAATCCCTAGAATACTATTTTCCTTGTCACTTGGGCGATTTTTAAATCGACCCGCCTTACTAACTATATATGACCGGAATCGAACCGGTAAACTTGGCACCTGCAACACAAAGTAAAAAAAGTTGGAGTACTATGATACTGAGAGCCTTGAAGCTTCATATGAGTTTGCAAGTTATTAAAGTGAGAATAGGCACCTTACATACAAAATTACTTTTAATATTGGGCCATCATGAAAGCAATAGCCTTGAATCGTTCTGTGATTAGTTATTTATGCTTTATAGGTGTGGTGTACATTATAGACAGACAGGCGGTAATGTAGTTGGACAGTCATATCAATCACTTTATTATAGAAGCCATTAATAACCTTGTTAGCAATTAATATACTTGTTATTTTTTGGGTTATATTTAGGTTAAGTATAAAACATTGTAACCAACTTCCAACGAAATTAGAAATAAAAGTAAGTCTGAAAATAATCACATTGCAAATTAGGAGCTCCAATTAAAATATATATAAAAAAAATTTAAAATTTAAAGTAAAAAAAAAATTAATATTGTAATGTGGAACGATAAGTACCTATCAAATCACTGACCTATTGACAGAAATTCTTGTTTTATTGAAAACGAATTAAACTTTAGTTTCACAAGTAAAAAAAAAAGTTAAGAATGTAAAATATTTATAATTTAAAACCCAAAATAAACTTATTTTGTGAGCTTAATGAAGTAATAAGTCATCATATTGGCGAAAGAAGTTGCTAAGAGAATTTCGAAAAAAAAAAATCAAGAAACCAATGAAAAGACGCAGCCAAGAAATTTTGGAAAGAAGTAAACAAGTATATTTGGAATGGAATGAATTGCTCAAATAATTTTAATTTTCCCCCTTTATTTAAAAATTTTCTTGAATACCATAACAACTTCAGGGCGAATGATTATTATTTAAAGTAGAGTGGGATAGATGATAAGTCTGAGTGAGATTTTTACTATTTAATCAAACATACATCAGCATTTCTTATTCTATTATTTACAGGATATATTAACAAAATATTAATAATTTACCAGTTAGTTTCAAAAATATTATGTTTTTCTCCACATTTAAAAGAGAACTTAAAACCCCTTTATTAAACAACCTAGCAACACTTCTTTCGTAAACCGAAACATTATGAATATTTATTATACAAGAATGTAATTTAGCGGTGAAATAACTAAAGTTGCAGTCTAACCTCTTTTTTACCAGTATTGATGCTGAGGCTCTAATCAGAATGTATGAAATAAATGAAAAAAAAAATAATAAAAAAACTAGCAGAATCCAGGCCTCGAAATTTGAGTACAAATTATTTGGAAATTTAATTTTCTCATATAATAATAATTCATTTTCATTTTTATTTAATAAAATTTTAAAGGAGCCTGTTAACGCCACCGCCTACACGCATTAAACAACCGTGTAAAATTGTAAAGCGACACCTTGGTGTCAAATAATAATAATAATAAGATAACTTTCCAAGCGGCAAAGCAAGCGATAGGTGATAGATAACATTTGTATTAAAATTTAAATGTCACTTTGTTAACACAATTTGTGAGATTAACCTCAACTTAGAAGCCTGCTCCAAGGCCAAATTAAAAAAGTTTGTAATTAATTTAATTTAATTTAATTTGTAATTTAACTGAATTTTATTAAAATTGTAGGAATTTCAACGCTATTATAAAATTTAAAACAATATTATAAATAAAACTTGATTTGGACAATCTATTTATTTGGCGTTTATAATCTTTTGGACTCAGGAGCTTAGGGCTGCTTCACCCAACACTATTGAAATTCTTTTTTAGATTTTCAACCTCGCTTTTCCGGATTTAACTCACTTTATTGCTCAAGGACTTCTGCCAAAACAAGATATAAAAATCGTAAGTACAATATTATGGATTCTTTAACCTCACAGGGTCAACCACCAAATCCTCACGACGAAAATCCACATAAAAATGCCAGCTTCTCTGAAAACTGCCAAGTATGTCACCAGCTTGCCGCTAACCAATTTGTCAAATGCAAAGAATGTAGTTTACCCTTTCATTTTGACTGCATTAAAATTACATGTGCCAATGAAACATGGTGCTGCGCAGAATGTTTAGCAAAAGAACGACCTACGTCACCTGTGTCCGTCCGCAGCCAAGGTAGTCATGCTTCTGATTCATCAAAATTCCTACGAAATAAAAGGCAACTGATGTTGCAACGTTTAGAAGAAGAAAAGCGAATAGAACTGAATTTTATACATAAAAAATATGAAATACTCGAGCAGACCGAAGAGAATGACTGTGAGTCAGTCTCTGGTGAAAGATCTATACACGAGTGGCTGAGTAACCAGCCTAATCAAAACGTTCCAACTTCAGCACCGACTACATCTAAAAACAGCCTTGGTGTTGATGCTAATACTAACACTTTACCGAACGAAACCTTTGCTTTACAGCAATCCCAAAATGATATGCCAACTGCGGCAGTAAACGCCAACCTAACCTCAAATATGATTTATACCACAGCAACTCAACCAATTATAGCAACCAATTATTCGCTTTGTAATAACAATAAAAACACTTGCCAACAACTAAATAATCGTTTATCAACAGAAAATTACAACTTTGGAAATAATACATTTAATAATTCACCAACTTACTACGCTGGTAACATCAGCGGCACTCAAAATGCAGTCGGCACAAATCCATGCCAGTTCCCACAAAGGATTTTAAATCAGCATAATTTTTACACGACACCAACATCAATTATCGATCCTTACGCCCGTAGCACACAAACAAATCTAACATCGCAACAAATCAATGCCAGGCAAACCGTGCCAAAAGAACTTCCCAATTTTTCGGGCAATCCGGAAGAATGGCCGTTGTTTATTTCAACATATGACTGGTCCACTTCAGTATGCGGATTATCGGACGCCGAAAACTTAGTCAGACTTCAGCGAGCTCTACGCGGCGATGCATTAAAGTCTGTACAGCATATACTTATTCATCCCACTTGTGTGCCAGAAACCATTTCAACCCTTAAACTTCTATTTGGCCAGCCAGAAAAAATATTACATGCTATAAGAAATAAAATAAAATCAGTCCCTCCCGTAAATAGCAATAAATTAGAGACAATTACCTGTTTCGCCGTGGAAGTAAAAGGTCTAAAATCATTAATAGAAGCCTGTGGATTATATGAAGAGCTGAACAACTCCTCACTTTTGCACGATTTAATAATTAAAATGCCACCAGACTTACAATTGACGTGGGGTACGTTTAGAATGAAGCTATTGAAAGAAAATAAAAAGACAAATCTGTCTGCATTTGCCGATTGGCTTTTTGACGTCGGTGTATCTGCCAGTAACATTAACATAACAGAAAGCCGCGTAACATTCACAACAACAGAACAGGTTTCAAGAAATAGATCAAAAAACGCATACATACACACACACTCTGAACAAAATCAGAGACATTGCATAGTATGTGACAATGACTGTAAAACTGTTTCTAATTGCGTGAGATTTTTGTCAGCCGACCGAAATGAAAGATGGAACATAGTAAGAGAGTGCAATCTCTGTAAATTATGTTTGCGAAGACATTACGGGCTTTGTAACAGCAACAATGTATGTGGTATAAACGACTGTCGTATAAAACACAATTCTCTCTTACATAAGGGAGAAGATATGTTAACAAAAGCAGATACATCGAATCAAAAAAATAACAATGTTAATCCAACTTATAATGTAAATGCACACCGCGGTATGTCTAATCAGGTACTATTTAAAATTTTACCGATCACAATATTCGGTCAAAACAATAAATGTGTTAAAACTTATGCTTTTATAGACGAAGGCTCATCTGTAAGTCTTATTAGTGAAAAACTAATAAACGAATTGAATTTAGACGGTCAATTAGAGCCCTTATGCCTGAGATGGACTAACAACATGCAAAGAAATGAAGATTTCTCCAAAAAATTATCGATCAAATTATCAGGACCAAACAATAAAAAACATTATGTAGATGTACGTTCTGTAAAGTATTTATCATTGTCATCTCAAAGTATAGATTACACAAATATTAGTGAACAATTCCCACACCTAAAAAGTTTACCCATTAAAAATTATAAAGATGCAGTGCCTGAAGTTTTAATAGGACTAAACAATATTAAGGTATGTGTCGCAAACCGTATTAAAGAAGGGCGTAGAGGAGAGCCTACTGCTGTACGTACTCGCTTAGGGTGGGTTCTGTGTGGAAATATGTGTGGGGAACGATGTGAAGAAAATTTTACTTGCGTTCACATATGCGAGTGTAACGATTCAAATTTGAATAATTTAGTTAAGCAATTTTATGCAATAGAAACCACTGGCATTACCACATCACCATCCAAGCTTGGTATATATGACCAACGAGCCATCAATATACTGGATCAGTTTACAAAACAGAAAGCTAATGGACACTATGAAACTGCCTTGTTATGGCGTAGTGATGACATATATCTGCCCGAAAGCTATGCAATGGCCAAAAAAAGACTTATATGCTTAGAGAAAAAGTTAAAAAATAACACCGAATTGCTTACTAATATCGAAAAAATTATTAAAGAATACTTAGAGAAAAATTATATCACGAAACTAAGCAATTTCAGCCAAAATGAAAAACGCATCTGGTACCTACCAATTTTCCCAGTATTTAACAAA
The DNA here is from genome assembly GCA_963682025.1 of Cordilura impudica. Classification (NCBI taxonomy): domain Eukaryota; kingdom Metazoa; phylum Arthropoda; class Insecta; order Diptera; family Scathophagidae; genus Cordilura; species Cordilura impudica. The sequence goes on from OY821520.1 coordinate 152,108,731, forward strand.
AACAAGCCAAATAAAATCCGCATTGTCTGGGATGCTGCTGCAAAGGTCAATGGCGTGTCGTTAAACTCAGCACTTTTAAAAGGACCAGACCTATTAAATTCACTTTCAGGTATACTTTTTCAATTTCGGCAAAGAAAAGTTGCTTTCTCAGCCGATATAGAACAAATGTTTCACAGAATCTTTATAAGGGAGGAAGATCGTCATGTCCAAAGATTTTTATGGCGTGGCTGCGACACCGAAAAAGATTTTGAAATCTATATTATGAATGTTATGACCTTTGGCGCCTCTTGTTCGCCGTGCATTTCACAGTATATTAAAAATCTTAACGCTAGAAAATATGAAAATAAATATCCAGATGCGACATCCGCTATACAAAAAAATCACTATGTCGATGATTTTCTTTTTTCTACAGATACCTCGGATGAAGCTGTTAAAATAGCCACCGAAGTGCATTATATCCACAGCCAAGCGGGTTTTAATCTTAGAAACTGGGTTTCAAACTGCAATCTCTTTTTAAACAATATGAACGCTAATAAAGGCGACGATAAGAACCTCAATATCGGAAATGAGCCAGATTCAGAGAAGGTGTTAGGTATATTCTGGAGATCATATGACGATATCATAACATTCAAAATTTCACCATCAATCTTAACCAGCGACCTCTTCCTTGGTAAGAAGCAGCCAACTAAACGACAAATTTTAAAAATACTCATGAGTATTTTTGATCCACTCGGATTACTCGGACATTTTTTAATGTACCTCAAAATAACGCTGCAAGAGGTATGGAGAAGTGGAGTTGGATGGGACGAGCCAGTGCCAGCTCCACAAGTAGAAAAATGGGAAAAGTGGTTGTCAATCTTACCTAAAATAAAAGATTTAAAAATTCCCAGGTGCTATTTACAAAATATGTCCAGCTATGCTAATGCTTCGGTAGAGCTTCATACCTTCGTAGATGCCAGTGAAAATGGCTATGCAGCTGTATCCTACCTCAGAATAAATTCGGCTAAAAATATAATTATTTCATTGATTGGTTCAAAAACCCGCGTAGCTCCGCTAAAATTAGCATCTATACCAAGACTCGAACTTATGGCAGCGCTTATTGGGTCCCGATTCGCGAAATATATAATAGAAAATCATACCATAAAAATAAACAAGAAAATATTTTGGTCAGACTCAAAAACTGTTTTAAGCTGGATTCGCTCCGATCACAGAAAATATCATCAATTTGTAGCGGTAAGAGTTAGCGAAATTTTGGATCTAACTGATATGGAAGAATGGCGATGGATTTCAGGAAAGATCAACGTTGCAGATGACGCAACCAAATGGACAGCCAATCCCAACTTGTTTGAATCTAGGAGATGGTTTAAAGGCCCTGATTCTTTAAGGTTACCTGAGCAGGGCTGGCCTGTTGATAAAAAAGATCCAGTACATACAGAAATAGAAATAAAACATACAAGCCTTTCGATAGATATTACATATAGACCAGTACTTATAAATTTCAAACGTTTTTCCCGATGGAACAGATTACTGAGAACTATTGCTTATGTAATAAAATTTTGTAAATCTCTAAAGAATAAAGTACGAGAAAATCAGTTACCAACTGAGCTTACCCAAGATGAACTGAATATGGCCGAGAGTGTTATTCTGAAAGAAATTCAATCTGAACACTTCTCTGATGAAATTAGAACCTTTAAAAAACAAAAAACTTTACAAAAATCAAGTTCGCTTTATAAACTTTCACCATTCTTAGATGAAAGTGAAATTTTACGCATCAATGGACGCATTGATAATGCCGATGTACCACCAGAAACAAAAAATCCAGCAATCCTACCAAAATATAGTTACGTAACGGAACTTCTAATTTTGCACTACCATTTTAAGTTTTATCATATTAATAATGAAACTGTAGTAAATGAAATACGTCAGAAGTATTATATACCCCAACTAAGAACTGTTTTTAAATCAGCTTTAAAGCGATGTCAAATGTGTAAAGTAAAAAATGCTACACCAAAAAACCCGCAAATGGCAAAGCTGCCACGAGCACGACTTTCTGCTTATGTCGCTCCATTCACGTTTACCGGGCTCGACTACTTTGGTCCAATGTATGTTGTAGTCAATATGCACAAAGAAAAAAGATACGGAGCCATTTTTACCTGTCTAACTGTAAGAGCAATTCATATCGAAATAGTGCATTCTCTTACAACAAGTTCATGCATCATGGCCATAAGAAACTTTACCGCTAGAAGAGGAACGCCAAGGGAGTTCTTTAGCGATAATGGCACCAACTTTGTTGGTGCTGACCGCGAGTTGCGTCAAGCCTTAAAGGAAATCGATGCAAATGCATTGGTTCGAAATTTTACATCTTCTAACACTAAGTGGAACTTTAATCCACCTGCAGCCCCACACATGGGAGGAGCATGGGAGCGAATGGTACGATCGGTGAAATGTGTGTTGTATAAAATTTCTTATGGAAGATGCCCAAACGATGAAATCCTCAAGAGCATGATGGCAGAGATCGAAAATATAATAAACTCCCGTCCTCTGACATATGTTCCTATTGAAAATGAAAACATGGAAGCACTCACTCCAAATCATTTTTTAGTTGGATGTTCCAGCGGCCTGAAACCATTGGCATTTTACGAAGACTCAGGAGACTCATTACGGCAATGTTATTTAACTTCGCAGCTCTTTGCAGAAAAGTTTTGGAAAAGGTGGGTGGCAGAGTATTTGCCGACCCTGACATGTCGATCTAAGTGGCACGAAAAAGTAAAACCGTTGGATATTGGAGATTTGGTGATTGTGGTTGACCCTACGAGCCCCAGAAACGTTTGGCCCCGAGGAAAGGTTATCGAAATATTCAAAGCTGATGACGGACAAGTGAGGAAAGCTAAAGTGATGACAACATGTGGCGTTTTAGAGAGACCAGCTACGAAATTGGCCCTCCTAGATGTGGCTCCGAATTCGGAGTAAGCCTTCGAAAGCTTCTCGGCATACTGTGGGGGGGTGTTAACGCCACCGCCTACACACATTAAACAACCGTGTAAAATTGTAAAGCGATACCTTGGTGTCAAATAATAATAATAATAAGATAACTTTCCAAGCGGCAAAGCAAGCGATAGGTGATAGATAACATTTGTATTAAAATTTAAATGTCACTTTGTTAACACAATTTGTGAGATTAACCTCAACTTAGAAGCCTGCTCCAAGGCCAAATTAAAAAAGTTTGTAATTAATTTAATTTAATTTGTAATTTAACTGAATTTTATTAAAATTGTAGGAATTTCAACGCTATTATAAAATTTAAAACAATATTATAAATAAAACTTGATTTGGACAATCTATTTATTTGGCGTTTATAATCTTTTGGACTCAGGAGCTTAGGGCTGCTTCACCCAACAGAGCCTAAAAGTATGCTAATCAACTTTAGCCAATTCACATTTGAACACAGGGCTTTTTATAGTTATAATAAAGATACACACAGTACATACACAAAAAAAATGTTTCAGAAGGTACAAATATGTAAATCTGGTAGTCAGCTAAAAATAAATGGCTTTTAAATGGGATATTTTATTTATTATTATCTTTTTTTTTTTTGTAAAATTCGGTTATTATTTAATGTAATTAGTAGTAGTAGTAATTCTTTTATTTAAAAAAATTCAATATTATATGTTATATGTTACAATAGAATACTTAAAATAAAGAATGTTATATACGGTTTTGACATAGTCGTAAGCCGGAAAATCGGTTTATATTAGCAATAAAAGTGTTGTTTTAAATACATGCATATATAAATTAAAGACAAAATTTTAGTGATTATATACATTGATTAAAAATCTTCGATATTTTAAAGCATTTATAATATAATTGACTAAAATTTTCCAATTTAAAAAACTCGCCATTTAAAATGTTGATAAAGTTTTCTTCCGATATTTTGGTTGATCTAAATAGTTGCAACCTGAAACTAAGCAAACAAACAAAATATTGAATATTTTCGATTTTCTTACAGTTACATAGGGAGCATATTCTCGAGTTGCTTCTTGAAAACCGTGTGCCATTTAATTCAATTAAGTCACATCGGGCTTTAAAAATCCACATAACAGTTGCTTGGGTGTTCGTATACATAAAATAATATTTTCCTCTAGTATAATTTAGGTTTTTGTAAAATGTTTCTGTTTGGGAGACTCTTTGTAAACGTTGTTCTTGATATTTTGTTTGTAGAGTTTCCAATAAATAATTTTGTTTGTTAATCCGCTCCCATAAAGGTATACATATGTCTTTGGCAATCAATATGGTCATCCAGTTCATTAAAACTTTTTGCCCAAAATATTTGTTTTTCCAAAAATTTTTTTGCTAAGTTTATGTGGGAGTCTGGATTCAGAATGCTCAAGCAGCGTTCTTCGCATGCAAATCAAAATCAATTGAAGTGCGTGGAGATGCCAGTCTTCCAAACCGGATTCTAGCATAAGAGCATAGTTGGGGGTAAAGTTTGGTAGTTTTAGTATGCGTTTGCGAAAATATCACTGTAGTTTGTCTACTTCTTCGAAGTGTAGTTTGTCTACTTGCGCTCCATATGACTGTATTGAACGACATACTGCTTTGAATAAGTTATATTTTGTTCTTGCCGTAATTTAATTTTTTTTTAGAAATGTATTCCAACTGGCATTAATGAGACTCTTTGCTGACTTGTTTCTAAATATTTTGAACATGTCTGGTAAATATCATTTGTGGTGTTAAAATCATTCCCAAATAATTGTATTCATTTACTATTTCAATTTCTTCTCCCTTGAAATACCATTTTTCTCTATCGGATATTCTTCCACCATTTCTAAACACCGTTATTTTTGATTTTGTAAGGTTTTCTTCTGATTTCCAACGTTCACAATATACTTCAAGATTTTGGATCATTTTTTTTAGTGTTTCTACTTCTTCTGCTATTATCACCATATCATCTGCATACAGTAATAATTTAGTATTTATTTCTTCCACAAAAATCCCTCTTTCAAGTTGATCATGCAAATCGTGAACATATAGCGAGAACAAGAGTGGTGTGAGTAAACAACCCTGTTTTACACCTGATATAGTCGAAAAGGGTTCAGAGAGCTCGGTTCCATTCCAAACTGTTGTGTTTGTGGTTGAATATATCTTTTCTTTTAATGTAATTAATTGGGTACAATTAATCGCCATGCTTTAATTAATTATTGTAATTATTATAGATTATTTACTTAAGCCTTAGCAACAATTCGGTGAAGAATGTTCTTGAGTTGTAGCTGAAAACTTAAGCAAACAAACATCAAGATAAGGAAAAAATATAAAAGATCATAAAAAAAAGTTTGGCCTGAAAACGCAAAACCCTTTGGAAGTTTTCTTACACTAGCCTAGTACTTGCACCCTGACATTGAGTTTCTCACTCCCCAGACAATGACCCCGAAAATTTATTATTTAATAAGTATGGAAGCCGTGTTATTTTTAAGTGCGACAGTAGAATTTTTGAGACGGAAACTTTAAGATTTGGGACAGGACAGCAGTGGTCCGAAACCAGAACTTCAATTTAGACTACTCGACTACTTTGGCATTCAAAGCGATGTTTCTATTCATTCCAAAATTAAACCAATTACAAACGAAATACAGGCGGTTACAACTGGTCACGAATTGAGTTTACGTGGTCCGACATTTACACCAAGTATTATCAAAGATAGCATTTCTTCCTTTAGTGCTAAACGTTATGGTTAAACGATTTTTAGAAGGTGCTGCGAAATTATATGTAAGATCTTATAAATAAAAGTAATTGAAGTTCTTAAAAAAATTCACTAATGCAAGATTTCCTTCAATATCAATCGATATGTGAAGTAGGAAAAATTTTGCGAAGTAGTCGGCAAGGCGAAGAAGGTACCCGACTATAATGGAGTTAGAAAAGACATTAATCTGGACGTCAAGAGTTAAATTGGCAATCGTTTTAATAAATTTATTATTTTATCTTTCGTGGTGGTAATTTTATAGGCTTATTATCCCCAGTATTTATTTCGTTATTCCATAATCAGAACTTGATGAATTAAAAATGTCGCTGCAGTTTTTTTTAACTTTTTGCTGTTTTAGTTAAATCATGAGCGAAATTATACAAAAAGTCTAAAACTTCTTTAGGAATAGAAATATGTTTGCCAATCTCATTCTTTTGAACAACTCCAAAGACTGAAGTTCCAACTCTAACTACACATGATTTTTTAAGCTTTCGATCGTTAGGTGACAAGTTGGTAATTCCTACCGAAGCAGTGCCTTTAAGTTGTATTTTAATAATTGTTCCTACAAAAAAACCCCTCTTGTAAAACATTTTCACCTGGTTCTATAGAAACTGTTCATGTCAATATTGAATTAAGCTGAACTTATATTCTACATTCGGAATTTGGCGGAATAATAACATCTTCATTAACCAAAACATTTACTTTTCCATTAACAACTTCCCTAATAAATAAATGAAACTCCCATTTTCTGTATTTCATATTTTTTTCTTAAGAAATCTAATTAATACGAGCAACAATAAAGGTGTTCCAAATTTTTCAATTTCCAATACACAGTTGTAACTTAACTTCTCCTAAAATTTCTAGTTTCTCTCCGAGAGCTGTTTTCAGTGTGAAATATTTTGATGTTATTGGTGTTTTAGTAGACAAATAGATCGGGTCTAATAATTGATCGAGAGTTACCAGTGTCAATAATTACCTAGCATGTTCTGAACAAAATCTATGATATAAGAAATTGCCATATATTCTTGGGACAAATTTTCCGAACCAAATGGCTGACCCTTTCCATTAGTTCGTATTCGTTTTCCGTTGATTTAAATTTATTACACTGGCCACCAATATATCTAAATTCACCAGACTCCCAACAACGTACTATTTTATGCCCTATACCACTATGTGGTTTGGGTATAATGACTTTGTGCTGCTGCTTGTAACTACCAAAAACATTTGACCTAGACCCATCTTTCATTATACCGATCGGCTCAGAATCACTTTCTGAGTCGTTTTAGCGATGTCCGTCCGTCCGTCCGTCCGTCCGTCTGTTCGTCCATGTAAACCTTGTAATGAAACTACAAGTCGCAAATATGAATATATTTTGATGAGATTTAGTACATAAGGTTCTATCGATCATAGGATGAAAGCTGTCAAAATTAGTGAAAATCGGTCCCTGTTCAGACCGAGTCCCCATACAAATGACCCCTATGAAATCGACAAAAATTTGCCATAAGATCCAAATTATCATATAGATCTTAGTAAAATTGGGTTTGTATGTGTTTATTGTATCCATTAATCAGTAGCCCAAAAATAATCCCTATTGGACAATTCTTAGTCATATGACCCACATAGAGCTGCTTCCCGATCTTTACTTAAATCTATCAAAAAAAAAAAACAAAAATATTGCACAGATTTTTCTCAAATTTGGTTTGCATATATTTTTCAAAATATAAATGACTTTACCAAATATGTTCAGGATCGGGTTATTTTTCGACCTAGTCCCCATATAAGTACAGCACCCGATATGAACTTTTTCATATCTGCAGACAAAAAAAATTAAAAACAATTCCCCTCAAATTTGACTTATGCTTATTTTCTATATCCAGTTAGTTGGACCGAAGAGATAGGGTTTCTAAACCATGGTATAGAGTATCGTATGGTCGGTCTAGATCGACTATAATTTTCTTACTTGTCTTTAATTTCTGTTGATTTTTTACAGAATACTCTTCTTTTTTATCTCTACATTTGTCTCCTTGATATTCGATTTATCTAACATTTTCTACAGCCAATGCATGAGCTAAAACATCTTGCCCATTCTTCACGCCGCTTCCAATTCCTCGCATGAAAGCATCAACAGGTATGAAATTAGTCACGTCGGCAGTGAATTCAGGGTGCACCATCATAGCTGAACATTGAACACCAGAATAAAATTGTTGGAGAGACTCGACAATTAATTGCTTGCAGCATGGGAGTTATCCTTGAGATAATATTTTCATACCTTCTTCACTACAACCCGTCTGAAGCTACGACGTTATGAAGACAATAAACTTTAATTTATATCACGGAAAGGTCTGTAACAAATAGACAGCGTCTCCTCTAAGGGATACCAATTTAATCAGCGGCAGCCTCGAACTTTTTCTTAAATACGCACCACAAGTTGACACCAAAAAATTGTGGAGTTTTTATTTTAACCCCAAATGGTTTAACACAACATATATTTAGGTTTACTAGCTTTTCCTTCAAAATGTCAATACTCATTTCTAATTTACGATATTCTTCCAATATACGCTTCCGTGCTGTATTAGCAATTGATTGTTCTTCATTTGACGTTGACACCAATGCAACGTAGGATAAATATAAAAAAAAACGCATGCTGTGCATTTGTAAAAATCAACACCGTTTTTATTTTATATCTAAAAAATATTTAATGAAATTTATTTCTAAGCCAACTATAAAAGTTTATATACATATATAGTTCGTAACAGTGTCATAATCAACATAGTCAGCACCTTATATCTGGAAATAGAAAGTCTTTTAAATGTGAAAATAGCAAGGGTTTAAATGTCGTGATTCGTCCCACAATTTCAAGTGATCAACATTCGCAGGGTCTTTTACCTGGAAATAAAAAGTAGTTTAAATGTGGTGATTCGTCCCACATTACCAAACTTTGTTCAAAGTGGTCACCTGCTTCTGGTCATGACACTATTAAATGCATTTTAAATTCAAACTTTAAGAGACCACAAAACTACAACAATTCACCAGTTAATACAGGAATAACTTTAAATGGAGAACAATATTCTGATTTACTTGGCAGCTGTTCTGATATTTGTGTTATCAAGTATGAATTATATAGGAAGATTGGTTCACCAAAATTAAGTTTCAGAAAGAAAAATCTGTTACAATAACTTTAGTATCTATCAAGATAAGAGTTCACACAGAAGAAATTGTTTTAAACATTGAATTTCGTGTTGTTAGGTATTATGATATACACTGTGCAATGCAGAGTATAATCCTGAAAATACTGAAACGCCATTGATTTTGCAATATATATATTAAAACGGATGAACCGGATATTGATTGTAATCATACCACTATGTGGCCTGGGTATAATGACTTTGTGGTGCTATTTGTAACTACCAAAAATATTTGATCGACTCAGAATCACTTTCGTCTAGTCGGTCTAGACCGACTGTAATTTTCTTACTTGTTTCTTTTCAAAAACTCGTTACAATATGTTCAGATGAAAAGATAATTCGAGAAAGTTTCTCAAAAAATGCATTTAAGCTTCTGCAAACGATGGTCCTTAGCGACTTTGCTGTGATGTTCGCAAAATTGATGAAAAAATATAAGACAAATTAATCGAAACAAAGAACATTGTTACATGCGATAAAGAAAACTCCTTAGAAAAATATTTAAAACCGTGAACTCATTCATTCGAGGTGAATGCTTTGTCTGGATAGCCGAAGGTGGGACATAATAGAAGGAGGGTGAAACAATTGGACAGACATGTCATATTTTAGTTATATTGTTCTATATTTGGTTTAAGTACTTTATAAATAGACACACTACATACTACATTACATAGATTATACTAGATTAAAGGTGGTTTATGAAGATGAGAAATTGTACATGTTTCGCAAGGGTAGTTCTGTAGAAATTTCAAAAAACCTTTAGGCGGGAAAATATATGTGTTCAAAAATAGATATCCAATATATAGTAAAATGTGTAACATTTCCCTAACGTAAGAAACAGCTAAGGAGGGTTATCTGATTATTATGGTGACTTTAACCAAAAATATCAAATTTTCGTTCAGTGTATGAACAACGAGTTGGACGTGCAGACTCAGAAAGTGATTCTGAATACAATGGTTTATCGTAAAGGTTGTTCAACTAAGCTTGGTGTTTACCAATATCAGCACAATCTCATAATGCTCTCATCATCGAGTGATGTACTGTGAGCGTCAACAAAAGCAAACAGCAATTTTTAATCTTTTAATTGTGTTATAACAAAGTTATTATTGACTTACGATAAAAAGTAATATTACGGAAATTACTACTAGACCATTTAGATTTTGACAACTATAAAACATGAAATCAAATCAAGTGGGAATATTGCCCAAATCTCTCAAAAGTGAAAATGCATCAGATTTTACGCGTCAAAATAAAGTAAACAGTGGTAAATGTGTGATGTGTAAACATCTATACGCGCAGGGGGGTAAATTTCTATTTCACAATACAATCACAAAAACAGCGTAACATGTGAGCTGTGAGTCGTAAGACAAATCGGTGTGACTTATGATTGTATTGGTGAAAAATTTATGATATAAAATTGTTTCAGCTAATTCAACAACACTTTGCTGTAAAACGACAAAAATTTCACAATGACTGATGTTTTGTTCTACCGTTTTGTCCCGATTTTGACCAAACATATATTATTTGAAAGGTACTTCTTTTTAGCCGTTTTGCAGATTTACAGAATTTTAAATTTTTTCCTTTATTTTGAGTAAATTGCATTTAAAGTTGCTACTAACACACACATAAAATTATACAATGCTATGTGTGTGTTTATTAAATTTTTTAATTTGCTTGTAATAAAAATGAGTTTGTTTTTTGTGTTGATTTGTGAATTGGCTATAATCGATTAGCATGCTTTTAGGGTCTTTAATTAATGAAAAAATAAAATCTCCTAGAAAGTGCGCTCGAATTTCGAGGGCTGGAATTTGCTAGTATACATAATTCAGAAACCCCACAAGTATAACCAGAGGCCCTGCAGTTGTGATACATAGATGACGCTTTCTGTTGGATTTTAACAAAGTGACTTAAAAAAACTTTAATTACTAGATGTTTACACATCTCCCCTGTTATCGGCCTCACATGTTTTTTTTATATTTCGGGGAGGAACATAAAGTTTTGTGAATAATTTGTACTGATCGGGTATTTCACTTTGCTAAAAATCATTTTAAGTTGATTTGTACTGATTAATAACAACTAAAAAGAAGTAAAAGAAGCTAAGCTCACTATGGAAACAAACATCGTTTGATGCTCAGAAAATTATTTTAACTCTAAAAGAAAAAAGTAAATCCCCTCGTGAAATTGGCGAAAATAGGGTAGGAACCACTGCACAATAAAAAAAATCATGTGGGTCCGATCACAGGGGAGATGTGTAAACATCTAGTAATTAAAGATTTTTATATGTCACTTTTTAAAAATCAAACAGAAAGCGTCATCTATGTATCACTTATAGCAAACAACTGCAGGGACTCTGGTTATACTTGTGGGGTTGTTGAATAATGTATATGTTATATGTTTATATTGTGAAATTTTTGTCGTTTTACAGCAAAGGGTTGTTGAATTAGCTGAAACATATTTATATCATAATTTTTTCACCAGTATAATCATAAGTCACACCGATTTGTCTTACGGCTCACAGCGTAACATGTTACGCTGTTTTTGTGATTGTATTGTGAAATAGAAATTTTCCGCATACAGATGTCAACGATCTATAGCATATATCTAAAATTGTGAAAGAGTGGCCACTTGTCCGGACTAATACGACACTTGATCATCCGCCGCAGCCTCCGGACTTTAACCGGATCGAGCATCTGTGGGAAAATTTTGAGAGAAAAATAGGTCGGAGAGCTATTTCAAGCACGGCAAACTTAAACAAGGCTTTATATTAAGAATGAAGCACAATCACCCCCGATATAACTAAATGAGGTGCTTAAGGCCAAATGAAAATAATCTAAGTGTTAAAAAAATTCAAAAAGTTTAATTTTTGTATTGAATTTTCTGTTGCATTTTGTTTGCTGTGTATTTTTGATGCGTACATTTGGTCATTTTATAAATTAAGTGCATTTATTTCTGTTTTGTATTAATTTTGTTTTATATTTTTATTGAGTTCAGCTACTATTAAATAATTCTTGAATTTCTTATTTTTATTTTTGATTTTGTGTTAGTTACTTCATTTTAGTAAAACTTTTAATATGAGTAGCTAAGGTGTTTACTTTTTATTTTGAATTTAGATGTTATTCTTCATTAACGCACAGTTGCAAATGGTGAAAATCACGTTTTAAATTTGGTTTTTAATTACGTTTTCAAATGGGGCTTCAAATGAGTTATAAACAATTCCTGCCATAAGTACACATCTGAGCAATACAGAATGTTAAGTATGATACGCCAATAGCAATTAAGACTGAAATAGTGGCTTTTCCATGGTCCAACAGCAAACAAAAATGATTTCGTTTATATCTTTTTTTACAATTTGCTAATGAACTTCTCTAGCACGTTCAAAGCTGGGTAATTGCAGCATGATGTCGCTTATACACTTCGAAACCATTTTAAAGAGGTTTTTGTTCTGGTATTTTTGTTAAGTTCGATTCTTGCTTTCATTCAATGGTTGAACGCAAAACAACATTTAGATCAGATTATTTACACGTTTTAATTGAGTTTGTTTGTTTAAGATAAATTCACTATAAATTTTTTTAATACCTCATTTAAATTTTAATCCATTGAAATAAGCAGAAATCTGAAAATAATTTCTACAAAAAAGCTTTTTATATTTCCTGGGACGGAAAATCTGTACACAAAGCACGTCGCAAATACTTTTCTATTATTATGTGTGAAGCATTCCATAAGCAAACTCAAAATCTTTTGCTTGGAATCAGGAGAGCAGAATTCTTACTTTTCTTTGCACAATACAGCTTAAAAGCGGAAATTCAGCATTTTTTTTTTAAACATATATATTTTTTGTAAATGGAAATCACCTCTGAAATATCCCATATAACTTGTACTTAGTTTGCCTTCATACCATTCCAATTATGAGAAACCACTCGACAAACACAATAACATGATGGGAAACTAAAATCAAACTAACGTGTATTTTAAATGAGTAAATAGATGTGAAAATGTATTTAAATACGTATTTAACGTATAACTGAACAAATTTGAAACACAATTTTGTATATTTGAAAAAAAAAACGTTTCATGCTTAACTAGGTAAATGTTAGGCAAACTTTAACCTACTGCGAATGTATTTAAATAAAAAAACAAGGCAGAAATTAAATAAGAAAGAGCAAAAAATAAATAGAAAAAAATTTGAGGTCACAGCATTTATGGTAAATTTAGTAAAATAAAAACGATATGGGAGAAATGATGCACGTTAAGGAGATTTAAAGTTATAAGACCTTTTGAAGTATGAGATCTCAAAAGAATTAAATGTTAAGATGCCATTTCAATGTTATCCTTCAGAACTACTACGTAAGTGTTGGACATATACATTTTTCCATTTTTATCCTTGGAAGCTGTTAAAGCGGTTAATTATTTTCATTTCTGGAAACCTGGAAAATTGTATTAAAGTGTTATTTTTACAAATACTTATAAAAATAAAAATAAACGTTTTTAATTAATTTAAAGTGTTTCTGAGCTGATAAAATTATAAAATATTGTAAATTTGGTATTACAAAACAAATACTGTCGATTCAGATACTTAAATTACTTTCTTTATTAGTTCATACAAATTATTTGTTCTTTAATTATTTGAAAAATAATACGTATTTATCAATGTGAGTAGTCTATAGTATAAACGTTACGTTAGAAAAATTGTATTGAAATATTCTTAAAAACTGTTTTTCCTATTCTTGACGTACGTTACGTTTGAGTTACAGAATTTGGGCATATGTCTTTTTAAGGATTTAAAAAATAATAGAATTTTAATAATCTACACGCATTATTACTCGAATGAATTGCTTTTAACCATCTAGATATATTATTTTTGTATTGTAAAATTCCTGTTGACTAAAACCTCTCAAGACAAACTCATATAAGGTCAGGAGACCCTAGCGGCCAAGGAAATCTTCCTGCTGTGTGACAACTTGCGCCAACCTAATGAAAACATACAGAATTGAAAATGATTCTTTTTCAAAATATTTCTTAAAGCAGGAATTTGTATTGACCGTAACAGTAAATTATTTTCTTTTTTTATTAAAGCCCAGCAATACAGCTAGAAGAAGTGGCTAGAATTTCGTCTCTATTTGAAAATTTTTTTTGCAAATATTGCCGTTTAAATCAAAATTGTCTTGGGCAGACCTGCAGTTCTCATTGTTTTCGTCCTCATTCAAGTGCTTGCAATTTGATTGTTGTTTGAATGTTACAAGTAAATAAATTTCAAGCTTCATGCAGAGTAGTCTGTGGTGCTATCTGATGATATCGATTTGAGTAGAAAGCTTGTAGGAACGCTAAGATTGAATTGTGAGGCAGCAGCTACAGCAGCAATGGCAGATTCCAATAGGTGAGGTTGGCACTCAATGTAAATTTTTGCTTCGCCTTGTTAAGGGTACATTTCTCTTTAACTGAAACCCCATTCTGGGGTGGGAGACAGTGGGGGTAAGAAATTCCAAGTTAGAGTTAAAGTACTGGGCCATGTAGCAAAACCGCCAAAAGGTTTGGCGTTCTCAGACCAAACTATTTTTATATGCCCTGTATTATTTTTTCCTTGATATTTGTTGGCTCAGTTGTTCAGCTACAACTCAAAAAACACTGATAATTTCTTATTTCACTCTTCACCAAATAGCTTCAGCATATCAAGGTTGACTAATTTTACCAAATTAAATTTTTAAAAAATTTTAATTTCTTCCCGTTCTTTTTAAACAATTAAAAAAAAAATACAACATATTCACGGCGTATGATTATTATTTATTAGTATAGATGTATACGTATGAGTGATATTTTTAATTTTAAATCAAATACACATCTGTATTTGTTACTATTGGGGCTGGGATTTTCATGGACTAAAAAATCCAAAGTATGCACTTAAAATATGCCCTAAAAAATCAAAAATATGCACTAAAAAAGTAAGAAATATACACTAAAGACATAAAAAAATTTCAATAAAAAAAATTTTTTTTTATTTAAAACAAAACGAAAAATTCAAAAGTACAATATCGTTTAAAAACTTAATTAATCTAAATTTTTTTATAAACAAATAAATACTTTTTGATATTATCAAAAGTGAAACTTTGTCTGTTCAGACGCAAAAAACATTTGTATATGGAAAATGATCTTTCAACATCAACCGAAGTTATAGGAGCATACTTGAAGGATGCCAATTCATTTGGAGAATATTCATTTTCAAATTTATATCCCACATTTGGTTCCAGATCAAAAATATTTTAAATTTGTTTTAATTTTTGAACTCCTTCATTTTTTTGCAAAACGTTTTGGATTTTTTTCGAAATTTGTTGGACTATTCTTCTTTCCACATTGTTTATTTTACTTTTTGCACTATCAATTAATTTAAATTGGGTGTTAAGTGAATTAAGTCCCTTCAATTTAGTTATTGTTTCACCAATATACCCGTAGTTGGAAAGTACAAATGCTAATTGACTTTTGATGTTATTTAAATTTAACATTTCATTCTTTTTTTCAAATTTATTGAGTCATGGAAAGCACGAGCTATCGTAGCATGATTGGCCTTTTCCAATTTCACTACGTTAAGCAAGAATTTACTTTTGCAAACTTCTTAATTTTTACCCAAAAATGTAACATTTGGAACGTAACGCCTTTCAATATCGTCCATCGACACCCATAAATATTTAATTTCCAAAAAAGCACAGATTTTTTCTAGTATGGAGGCACTCTCATTAATATGGTTTTAAAGAAATTTATTGCAAACTATGCATTAAAGTATTCGACCATCAGATTAAAAGGTATTGTTAAATTCGAATTTCATTATGATGGAAGACTTTGATGGCTTTATTTTCGGCATATTTCCTGAAAAACAATCTCGTAAAACAATACGTTTTAAACTGTAAAATATACTCACCATTAAATTTCGAACAATTGACAAATTTCATTTAAATTATGGTTTTGAACGTTAAAATTTTATCAATTCACGTTAAAATTTTCTGCAGAATTCAGTTTTTTCTAATACGTTAGAATACAAAACAATGAAAATATTACATATATATTTTTATTTGAAAATTGAATGTGGATTTGTGTGCGACACCAAGCTATATAGTATATACGTCTCTTTCTAATGTAAAGTTATATTTTAAGCAGAGCTCCAAAAGTGTATATTTTTGTGTTTTTCCTTATATATTTATTGATTTTTAAAATTTTTTTGGAAGAATTCTAGGGAAAAAATTTTTTTTTTGTGTATTTGGACATTTTTTGAAAAACTTTTTAATAGTCTATACCACCATGTGGTTTGGGGATAATGACTTTGTGTTGCTGTTTGTAACTACCATAGTTGCCATAAGATCCAAATTGTCATATAGATCTTACTCAAATTGGTTTTGTATGCGTTCATTACATCCATTAATGGGTAGTCCAAAAATGATCCCTTTGACCCCATATAGAGCTGCTTCCCGATCTTCACTTAAATCTATTAAAAAACAAAAATATTGCACTGATTCTTCTCAAATTTTGTTTGTATATATTTTTGCAAAATACAAGAGACTTTACCAAACATGATTTTTTTTTTTTTTTTTTGTTAATATGTAATTTTTTTTTTTTAAATCACTCAAAAATGGCAAAATATTCAAAAATATGCATTATAAATTTAAAATATGCAAAAAATATACATTTAAAAATAAAATATGCAAAAATATGCTTTTTCACCAATATATGCAAGAACAAATCGATGCCATATTAACGCAAATTTATTGATTCGGAAAGAGAGTTGGTCGACATTGTTCTTAGACCATCGACAAGGAACATGCATTTGCATGGAAATCGCAGCCCTAGTTATTATATTTTTTACATTAGATTAGATTAGATTAGATAAAGAAGGCTCTACGCACTGCGAACAATTTGATCATTTGTGCAGCCCATGGTTGTCCTAATGATTAAAGCTCATAAGCTAATTTATCCTGTTTGGCATGAGATACCATATGTCCTGGGGGATACACTGCGCACGTGTAAGGGTTCTTTTACCACTTAGTTTTGGACATTCACAGAGAATGTTTTCTGCTGTTTCCACCCCCTGTTTGCTGAACCTACATGTGTCTGTAACAGACTGACCTTTTATTCGTAGATGCTATCTAAGATTACAGTGTCCAGTAAAGAATTCCGTCAAGGTCAGTTATAAATCTCTTAGTCAGCCGTTGGTCGGAACTATTGTTCGTGTGTTCATGATTCCCTCCATTTCTTCACTTTTTCCTTAATGTCTCCTATTGGAATACTACAGATTGGTTCCGGACCGATGTAAGATTAACGGGTTCCTGGATTGGCTAGGCAATCTGTTCTTTTGTTGCCCTTGTATGCCGGAATCTAGCATAAAGTTGGTTTGTTGCATCTGCCTAGTTGGTTGAGCACTTCGATGCAATCCAAAACGAGTTTAGACGTCACGTTGTAGGATATGATTGCCTTTAGTGCAGCCTGAGTGTCGGAGGTTATGAACATAAGTGTCCTATATTTCCTATATTTATATTTCTTTTAAGACATTCAGTCACGCATACATAGGTTGCGAAGCCCTTGGCTTGAAAAGTGGATGGATATTTTCCCATGGGTAAGTCACGTTAAAAATTGGGACCGAATATGCCCGCCCCGTGTCTCCATTTGATTGTTTTGAGCCATCTTTAAACCACACATGAGAACCGGGCTCTGGTTCTCAGGACCTACTCTCCATGAGCTCCATGCTAATATCACTGCTTTACATTTTCTGACAGATATCTTTCTTGCTAGCATTCTGTCCGTGATCCTCGTGTCGTGGGTAAAGAGTTCTTTATGTTACCAAAATCCTGAAGTCGTACGGCGCTTATGCATGCATCTACGATAACCGAAATATGCAGTGGTGTCATGTTAAGCATGACGCCGATAGCATCGATTGGAAACGTTCTGTTTGGCCCGGCGATACTATACAGGCAATGTGGTATACGCTGTTCATGATTGCCTTAGCATTCACTTGGTTTGCGTACCACCTGAGTATCCAGAATTTTTTCCATTGTCTTCAGGGAAAAAAAAATTAGATTAATTGGTCTATATGATTTAGGTAACTGTTCAGATTTCCTGCTTACCTTGGCAATAAATACAACTTTTACTTCTCTCCAGATTCATGGCAAAAAACCATGTAGAAGCCAAGATTTAAAAAGTCTAGTCAGCTGTGGGATGATAGTATACATCCCTTCATGCAGTAAACATACACAGTCCAGCCTAGGTGATTTGAATGGAGAGAATCCATTTTTAGCCGGCTAAGCCGATTCTTCTCAAAAATGTTGTCCCCTAAACATACGTTCCTTTTAATCAGGAAGTATTTTCCGACGACTGTTAGGAATATGTTAGTAGAAACACGTCTTGGAAAGAGGAAGTTCACAGGTTTCTTCCGCAGATTCAGTGTGTGGACCATTTGATCTCTTTAAAGTACGTAGACTATTTGTGCGATCCTTCCGAAAATTCATTGATCTTCACATGATATCTCTGCCATGTAGTCCTTTTTGATCTCCGTAGTTCCTTGTTATACTCAGTGAGTGCTATTTTATATGTATTCCAGTCACCACTAATTACTTCTTACATAGATATATTAATAATAAAATTATTTACTAAGCCTTAGCTAAAATTTTGGTTAAGAATGAGGTAAGAATTTATCAATGGTTCTTGAGTTTCAGCTGGAAACCTAAACAAACAATATTACGATAAGGTTTGGCCTTAGAACTACAAACCCTGCGGAAGTTTTACTGTACTGGCTAATACTTTCAATGACCACGAAAATGTTCCACAGTGTAATGTAATAGATCAATTATCAGCTGCCCTGCATGTGGGTGATTTACGCCCTAAGATTAAATAAGTTAAGCGGTATTAAAACAAATAAATATTGTATATATAATTGCCTACAACGGAAAAAATTATATTAAATAAAAAATAATAATTTTATTTAATCGTTATTATGACCAGGCAATTTTTTATATTTAAGTTATCGAGCTGACTGGTCGTAATAAATTGTATAAAATTTAAAATTTTTACTATCTTAATCAGTGGATAAAAAGAACTGCGATTGGCTTAAAGTGGTATTTTAACAATTATTTGTAGAGACCCCTCTCATCCATTAACATCGCATTTTCTGTTTTACTATTAAAGAGAAATCAAATAATATCAATCATGAAGAAACGTTCATAATTTTTTGTTTGTTTTTAACACGAATTTTTTATATTACGTTGTATTTAATTTCGAAAAAAAAATTTAAAAAAAAATTCTTTATTATTTTTAGTTTAAAAAAAGGAATTACTTGTTTATTTCAAATAAATCCCAACAAAATATTTAAATGCAACGTGTTAATGCTACGGTTATTAAAAAAGCAAATAAAGTAAAACTTCTCAATTAAAGTAATTTTAAAACACACACATAAAGGTAAAACTACATTAATAAAAAAAAAACCAACACATGTCTGTATGCAGTTGTAATAAAAAGCAATTTTAAACATAATACTTAATAAATTAAAAATATATATAATATTGCATTAAAGCCAGCAACCTTAAAGACGACATGCTACAATTTTAAATCAAATATCAAATCAAACAAAGCAACAAAATAGGATTCCATCATAGTCCATGTTTTCAGGTACGATTGCAAAATATATTTAAAAAAATTTAATGAGCTTGTGTGTGCGCTGTGGATGCATTCTGACATGAATTCAGCACAAACGAATTAGTGTGTAATTGTAAGACTGACATGATTATTTCCTGCACTTGGAAATAATTTTTTTTTTATTTTATTTTTTATTTACCTTGCCTGAAATAAGATAATTTGAACCTCAATTAAAATCGGTTCACTTAATTCCGATGTAGAACATTTTACGCTTAGGCAGTTTTGGAAGCCTCCGGCAATAAAGCGAACTTGTAGAAGTATTTCAACAAAATACATTATATCATTATTTATTTAAGTCATCAGGTGAATGCACAAGGGCGCTAGATTCAAAATTGAATTATACAGAAGCTGAGAGCAACGTAAAATCCCATTAACAGCTATATTTGACTTAATTTTTTTTTTGTTTTAACAATTCGATAAAGATTGGCAATGTGCACATATGTACAAAATAAATTAAAAATACCTTACTTGTGAAATTATTTTTAGCGTATTAAATTCTTTTGTTACATTTCGTTCATATATTTTTATTAGTTTTTTTTTTCTGAGTAGGTCAATAGAAATCTAAAAAATATGTTTTATACATACGGATAAAAGTCCTTGCATTTTACACTTTACTTGTGAGTTTTTCATAACGGACGGAATATTTATATATATGAAAAAATCGAATATGTACGAGGGCGGGTCAATAAGTCCGTGACTTTTAGAATGAAACACAGTTTTTTTTGCAAAAAAAAATTTTTTTTTCAACATAATCTCGTTTTAGCTCAATACACTTAGTACAAAGTTTCTCCAATTTTTGTATCCCTTCCAAAAAATAGGATTTTTCGAGGTCCATAAAATTGGCATTTTTGATCAATAATTTCATCGTTGAAGCTAAATCTCTTTCCACCGAGCCATTTCCTTAGGTTTGGAAATAGGAAATAGTCACTGGGGGCTAAATCCGGAGAATATGGCAGATGAGGTACCAATTCATAGCCCAACTCATGGAAGTTTGCCATTGTCACACGATTACGTTTATGGTCAATTGAGAGCAAATGCGGCACTCATCTTGCAGACAGCTTTCTTAAACCCAACTGATCACTTAAAATCGAAACCACATTGTCATATGAAATGCCTATGGCATTAACAATCTCACGCAATTTTACTCTTCGATCGGCCAAGACTATATCGCGGATTTTTTCAACATTTTTTGGTGTATTGACGTCAATTGGACGTCCAAAACGTTCAGCGTCATTTGTATTTGTGCGACCACAACGAAAGTCAGTAAACCACTTTTTACCATTGAAATCGATGGTGCAGAGTCCGTAGAGTATTTATCAAGCTTTTCCTTGGTTTGATTGACGGTTCTTTAATGAGCACTCGAAATTCAATTTTTTCCATTAAAAAAAAACAAGAAGTTGTATGTTTTGAACAGCTGTTAAACGCAAAGTTAATGACAGAATTTGCTCAAAATTATACATAAGTCTACTAACAGGTGGTACTTTCACAGTGCAACACCCAGTCTGTGGGGTGAGAAATTCTAAGTCAGTATAGTAAAACCACCAAAATGTTTGGCGTTCGCTTCCAAAATTTATAAATAACCTTCTTTGTTTTTTCCCTATCTTATGTTTCTTTGCTTAGTTTTCCAACTATAACTCAAGAATCATTGATTATTTCTCATTTCATTCTTCAGAGAGTAGCTTTTTATACCCTCCACCCCAGTGTGTAGAGGGTATATATAAGTTTGTCATTCCGTTTGTAATAATTAGAATAAAAATTCTGGACCCCATAAAATATATATATATATTTGCGATCTTTATAACAAGCAGAGTTGATATAGTGATGTCCGTCTGTCCGTCTGTGGAAATCACGATGTCAACTTCAATCGGGCAGCTAGGGTATTCGTTTGCATAAAAAATGATTCACTGACTTTCTGAAAAGCTTGCCGTTTAAAATCGTTCAAATCGGTTAAATAGGGCCCGAGATCTGAATGAAGAACTAAAAAAGTCTTGAAAAAATATGACTTTCTATGTTGTTCCTATCATGATCACGGCCTCAGTAGGACAGCTAGGGTGATCATTTTTAGTGAGAATGATTCACCAAGATCATGGAAAGTTTTCGTTTCAAAAGTCATTAAAATCGGTGGAACAAGTCCAGGGAAATCTCTGAAAAAGTAAAAAAAAAAATAAAAACATGATGTTTCTATATTGTTCTTGTGGTTATTCTAAATTTTTAAATTTTTAAAAAATTAAAAAAAAGTTATAAAGATTAAGATGAATATTAATTAATAATTCTTATAATTTTTTTAAATAAATATAAATTTAAGTATATTTTAAAAAAATAATAATTTATATATTAATTAATTAAAATAAATAATAATTAAAAATTAACATAAATAATTAAAATAAATATAATGAATGATGTATTTTATTTTTAAATAATTATTTTTGCATATATATATATATATATATATATATATATATATATATATATATATATATATACATATACATACATATAGATATATATATGTATATAAAAATGTATATCTATATAATTATATACATAAATTTATAAATATATTAAATTATGTTTTTGTGGCCGTTGTGGTAATAATATTATAAAAACTAACTCTTTGTAAATTTTTTATTATCAACTCTGGTGGAAAAAATTTAAAATTTCCGTTGTTTTGGCATCACTATAAAAAATTGTTAGATATTTTTTGTCATTGCCACGAGCCTGCCTGCAAAGTTTCATATCGATTGGATCAATCCAAAAAATTTTCGACAAGCAGACACTACGAGGGAGTAAAGGGAGTAAAAATTTACCAACATCTAAAGTAAATAATGATAAACTACCTAGTTGTTAATAAAAAAACAGTATAAATTTACCAAACAAAATTTTATGTATTAATTTATTGAAAGAAAAACACGAAAATAACTTTTGATGTTGTATTCTTGTGTGTAATATTTACATATATGTACATACATACATGCATTAAATAACAAAATAATATACATATATTCTATACATTTATATTTGTAATAACCGCATGTTAGAAATAAATCGATATATTATTTTATTTATATAAAATTCTCCAATAGAAAATACATTTCTTTTGTATTAACAAACAGTGTCACTTCATTTTGCTCAGTGTTGCTATGCCACAGTAGATGGCGCCAGTGTTCAGTAGATGGAACCAGTGTTCAAAATGACTTCAAAATTTGACTTCATGGTGGGCAAGGTAAAACCCAAAAAATTGAAGTTCGATAATAATTCCCAGGCAGTAGTATTTGGAGTCAATAAATGAAAATATGTTTTATTGATTTTTGTTGTTTGGCCAATTTATTTGAATTTTTGTGTTTTTCCTTAAATTACGCTAATATGGCCTAAGTTATAAATGTAATAAAACAATGTTGATTAGAGTTTTTTCCCGACGTTTCGTCAATTTTTTTCGACATCTTCTGGGGATCGTCTATTAATTAAAATTAAACAAATATAATATTTTACAATTAATATTTCATAAAACTTTTATATTTAAAATGTAGTTATTATATTTCACATAAAACATATATGAACATAAAATTAAAACTTTTAAACACACATTAACATGTCACAGGTTACTGAATGGCAACTCTGTAGTTCGTATTTATATTGTTGGTGTCCTCTTTCAAATTAATGGTTCGTTGAATATTTTGCTGAATATATCTGTGGTCACAACCGGTAATGTGATATGCTATCATATTCTACTAAAAACGCTTTAAAGTTACGTGAAATCCGCATTTTCCTAACACTGTTATTTAAAAAGTTATTAATGAAAACATACTGACCTAAGTCGTAATAAAGCACCATTACATTTATATAAACAGTTATTTTTCTCGAAAAAACGATTTTTGCCGATTCGATTTATGTATGCTATCATATTCTACTAAAAAAATCTTTATATTTACGTGAAATCCCCATTTCTCTAACATTGATTTTTAAAAAGATATTAATAAAAATATTCTGACCTAAGTCGTAATGAAGCCTCATTACATGTATATACAAAGCTATTTTTACCGAAAGCATGATTTTCGAGTTAGGCGGTTATTGCTTGTGACCACAGATATAAGCACTCTTTAGTGCACCTTTTTCTTTCAATGTTTTCCTTGTCAAGCATCTTGATTTTTTCGAAATCAGCTGTGTGGCCGGTTTTTAATATGTATTGTGCTAATGGTGTTGTCTCTTTTCTTTTGGCGATATCTTTGTTGTTCCTATGTAAACTAGATCACATCTCTGTTTGTCATTTCCCTTAGATCCTATTTCAGACACGACGTTGTTCTTTTGTTGCTTTTCTATTGACGTTTGCAAATATTGCACTCAGTGTTCGGTTGGGTTTGTATGCAAGGTTAACGTTGTTGTTATTTTTAATTGTATTAATTATGTTTCTATTATCTGTTAGACCAGGGATATATTTTACACTGCAAAATTTTTAATTTTTTTTTCTTCGGTGTTACCACGTTGGATATTGTTTTTTAATCGCTGTGTTATTTCTTCTATTAATGAGTTTATGAGTTCTTTGTGAAAACTGTTCTATATTAGTATTTTGTAAATTTTGTGTGTGTTTTTTATGTGGAACTGTTCGTCACTGATATTCAGAACTCTTTCAATGAAGTTTTATTATCTGGTTTTTGGTTGGGTTGCGTTGTAATTCATAAGTCTCCCCGAAGCAGTTTCTTTTGAATGCCAATCAAAAACGATACCTCCTGATGATCTATGTAATGTCGTGCTAGGTATGTTATTTCATTATTTTCTCCACTTCGATAGTAAATTTAAATTTAGGATGATGATTATTCAACGTTTTCATACTTTCGTCCTGGTCGTCTATGTTGATAACTGCTAGAATATCATCTACATATTTAGATATGTATTTTATGGTTATGTTTTTGTCCTTTAGTTCCATTATAGTGTCAAGTAAATTGTCAAGAACAACGTCGGCTATTTTGAGCGACAGTGGATTACCCATTGGCATATCAAAAATTTGGTTATAGACTTTGTCGTCATAAAAAAAATAGTTGTTGTCAGTTAAGCTAAATTTAAGAATCTCCAGGAATTTGAAATTAGGACTACTTGTGAAATTTTTAATAATATGCCATTTTTTCATAATATTCTTGATGGCAGTGTGGACCGGAAAGTGTTTTATTAACGTAATTTAATTCAAAATCAAAAGTTGGCATCACTGGGTTAGATTTTGTATTGTATTGTGTAAATAGTGAAAACTTCCTTTGAGTATGTAAAAAAAAATTATTTTCCAAATATGGCAATATTTTAACAAAAAAAAATTGAGAGAGCTTTTTTCTTGGTTATTATTTTGTTACTCGATCCCACATATACGGCTGCAATGAAGAAATATTTGGCCAGTTAAAAGAAACTATACAGCCATCTCCAATTAGCACGATTTAATGCGTATAGCCATCCTACATAACCATTACCTTCGCAATGGAGGTTAGAGCGAGCTATTTCATTTGCAAAAACATAAACTAAATTAATTATCTAATTATGTCATATAACCGGAAACGCATGCATTTAGGTTATTTACCTATATGCATCAGAAACCACGATGAACAAAAAGCAAACACCGAAACGTGTTTTCTTTTATCCGAAATAATGAAGCAAAGCATTTGCATTTGCTTAAATAATTTGGTATAAAGTTTAACAAATTGTTTACTTTTTCAAATATTTTGTTTACATTTATTACTCAAACCGAGGTGGAGGGTATCAAAAATACGGCACAGCCGAATTTAACACTCTAACTTGTTTAATCTATTTTTTGACTAGCATAAAATATACACGACGTATGATCATTATTTATTAGTAGAGGAGAAGAGTTGTATACGTATGAGTAATATTTCTCTTTTTTACATGGATATATTAATAGAAATTTTTTTTTTAAGCATTAGCTGCTATTAGCTGCCTGATAACGGGGAACCTTCTGCAGCTGGCTAGTACTTTCATCCTGAGTTGAAATTTCTCAACCCCCAGGCAATGACCCCTGAAATATTCCACAGTGTTATGAATAGGATGACACAGCAACTTGAATTTAGCAGGTGTCGCTAAATCTTACACTACATACCGAAAATTAAGCGTACGATTAGTAGTATTTTGATGTTAAATTATATGTATATATTTAGCCATGTCCAACGATTAATTTATCGTACTAAAAATATTACCTCCATATCACCTTTATCCATGAAAATTTTATTTATTGAATTGAACCAAACGCATATATTTATGCATGCATATGTTTGTAAATAAACCAAGGTCAATGACTGTAACAACAACATAAATTCGCTTAATATCAATATCTGGTTTAATAGATGTTACAAAATATTAATTAAATGTTCGTGCAATCTGTAAAAATTTTTTTTTTTAGTTTTATGTTTGTTCGTACATGCAAATCAATGACACTGCAGTTTACGTCTGCGTTCGGTGCCGGACAAATTGGAGTCTTTTTATATTTTATCAAATATAAAATTGTATCTATAAATATTATCATACGCTATAAAAAGATTTTGTTTTCATTTCATATTGTATAAATGCGAAACTTAAACGTTTTTTTAAGTGATATACAATTGAGTTTTTCTAACAAGTTGAAAACAGCTTGAAAGTATTTTTATACCCTATACCACTATGTGGTTTGGGTATAATGACTTTGTGCTGCTGTTTGTAACAACCAAAAATATTTGACCCAGACCCATCTTTAATTATACCGATCGAATCAGAATCACTTTTTGAGTTGATTTAACAATGTCCGTCCGTCCGTCCGTCCGTCCGTCCGTCTGTGTGTCCATGTAAACCTTGTAATCAAACTGCAGGTCGCAAATATGAATATATTTGGATGAAATTTGGTATATAATCGGTCCATGTTCAGACCTAGCCCCCATACAAATTACCCCTATGAAATCGACATAAATTGCCATAAGATCCAAATTGTCATTTAGATCTTACTCAAATTGGGTTTATATGCATTCATTACATCCGTTAATGAGTAGTCCAAAAATGATCCCTTTGGCCCCATATAGAGCTGCTTCCCGATATTCACTTAAATCTATTAAAAAACTAAAATATTGCATTGATTCTTCTCAAATTTTGTTTGTATATGTTTTTGCAAAATACAAGAGTCGTCACCAACCATGGTCAGGATCGGTCCATTTTTGGACCTAGTTCCCATATAGATATAGCATCCGATATGAACTTTTTCATATCTGCAGCCAAAAAACAATTATAAAAATCCAACTCGAATTTGGTTTTTGCTTATTTTCTATGTCCAGTTAGTTGGGCCTAAGAGATAGGGTTTCTAAACGCATGGTATAGGGTATCATATAGTCGGTCTAGACCGACTATAATTTTCTTACTTGTTTAAATTCTATTTATAAGAAACAGAAGGACCAATTATTTTTTTCACAGTCATATTTAGCAAAGCATGAAAAGACATTTCTTTCTGCACTAGTTGCTAATGTTTCAAGCTGATTTCGATGACGTTCGTAATTGACGCAATTGCATTGTATCATTCTTTTATATTTATAGAAATTCTAGGAATTTCTATGGTTATATAGCTCATATAAGTTCTGCTTTTATATATATATAATTTTTTTAAATTTTATTAAGGGGTTGCAAAACACATTTTATTAGTTAAAGCGTATGATCAATGTTAATATGAAATATTATATTACTTACACGTACGTACCTATTAGTGATTTAGTGATCAAAATTAGCACTCACTGATTAGTACTTAGTTTCGAGTCAAACGAAGTTTGGCAAGTCTTAAGTCTTAAACTTAATCTGCAGTTTAATTTCTACTCTAAATGAAATTGAATGTTGCACATTTGGATTTAATTTTAATGTTCATACCAAAAAATTGATAAAACGATAAAAATAAGGAAAAACTAAAAAATTAATCCAGTCAGGATTTGAACAACAGTAAAAATTTTCACTTTAAAAGATATTAAATTATTAAAAAAATTTATTCAAAATTTCGAAAGTTGTTTAGAAGAACATTTTTTAGAAGCTAATGTTTGGTACAATCTCATATATAATTAAATTTATATTCATTGTGTATGCGTTATTGCTTCCACAGCTTTCCAAAACTAACTGAGGATGAAACGGAAATCTGAAAATAGGCTTGCGTGAAGTGATAGTGTGATAGACAGTATAATTTCACGGTTTGAAGACAGTTGATTTTTCAGATTATCTAGTTTCCATTTTGTGGACGATATCTCGTTTTAGTTGTAGATGATGGCCTTAAAAGTTCTAATATTTTATAATATCAGTATCAGTCTATTACATCTATATCATATGTCAAAATAAATTAATCACAAATAAGTTAAAAAATATGTTTTTTGTCTCAACACCTCCTAGAGGTTATTGCATATGATAGATAAAAAAACGCATACGTTTCAATAGCATATCGGAAATATTTTTATCGTTTAATATAAAGAAATATAATGAAACTGACAGTAGCCTCAAAATTTTTTATGCTGTCACACATAATTTGCCAACATGGTCCCAACCAAACCGTCGGATATTTTTTATATGACGAAAGAACTTAAATACAACAGCGAAACATGTAAGACATTAAAGGAATACTGTAAAGAAGTAAAAAAAATAGCACAACAACAAGAGAGGCTGATGTTTTTATTGTCATGTAGAAGCTATGGTTTAACACCCAATCATACACGAAACACGACAAAACAGGTAACACATCTATTTGAATGCCAAACAATAAAGGGACAATTAAGAAAAATAGAACATAACTTTCAAAAGAAAATTTTTAAATTGGAGATATCTCAAACAAACACAAATATAAAAATTATTAAGAGGAAAATTTATCACTTAAACACGGGAATTAAAGACATGACAACAACAGATGATTACAGTAACTTTATAAACAAACAAGGAGAAAGAGCGAAATACATAAGAAAGGGTGTAAAGGAGACACAGATTAATAAGTTAGATATACTGAAAGAAAAGCATTTTAAATCCAGCATTTTAAAAACCAGATTGTTAATACTGCAAGAAATTTCATCGAAAGAGTCTTAACGCTTAGTTACGAAAAGATTCACACATTAAATAAACAGAAAATACGGCAGATACTTTTAGAAAATAGTTTTCCAAATAACATTATTAAAATGTTAATCGACGATATAACCCAGCGTTTAAAATATAACAAACAATGTGACAACACTAAAAACAGGGAGGATAAACAATTTTACAGTGTACAATACATCCCTGGGTTAACTGACAATAAGAATATGAGAACAACAATGAAGGAGAATAACATAAGCTTTGCTTATAAAGCAAATCAAACACTTAGCGCAATATTTACTAACGTAAAAACATCAGTAGAGAAACAACAACAAAGCAACGTTGTGTATGAGATAACGTGCAAGGGAGATGACAATCAGAAATGTGATATAATTTATATAGGCACAACAAAGAGAACACTAGCCACAAGGATGTTAGAACATAAAACAGACATAACGAAAGCGAATGAGTCGACAACATTGGCACAACATATTCTAAAAACAGGTCACACAGCTGACTTTGAAAAAGTAAAAATACTGGACAAGGAAAATAATGAAAAGAAAACAGATAATGAGAACATTAAATTTGAAAGAAGACACCAACAATATAAATGCAAGCTATAGAGTTGCCATTAAATAAACTGTGATATTAAATTAAGATGTGTTTATTATGTCAGTGTTTTTATGTTTTTTGTTATTTATTAAATGTAAAAAAATTTTTATATTTTAATGTAATAGCGTCAACATTGTAAGTTTTTAACTGGTTTGGCGATAAATTATTGTATTAAATTGTTTTCATATTTTTATTAATAAATAGACGAGCTCCAGAGGAAGTCGACATATAATCGACGAAACGTCGAACAAAATTGTATTAAAATTTACTTTAATTACATAAAACTTTAGGCCATATTAGCTTAATTAAATAATACACTCAATATTGATGAATTGGCCAAATAACAACAATTATATATTAAATTTTGCTCAAGTTTAAGTTATAAAATGTGTAAAGTCTCAAATCTTTAAAACAAACATCGGTGTAAGTATCTTAATGCCGTTTTCTTTTCTAACATTTTATTTGCACTTTTTTCGAAAAGCGTATTTTTTATAAAATCTGAATTAATATACATCAATCGAAAGGTCTAAAAGTCGAGCCCTCGTTAATCGCAAAAAAATTGTAGCCGCTGACTTCTTTCGCGTCATAGTGGGCGAAATTTTTTGCCAGAAAAGAAAACGGCGTAAGTCTTAAGCTGTGTTTATTAAAAGCATTTCGAAAATGCAATACTTACTGAATTCAGAGTTAAATATAACTAATTATTTACTATAATTTTCTCTTATTATATATTTCATGTAACATATTCTCAATGAAGTTTTAATTCAAAAGTACTTTGAGTTCTAATGACTAATAACTTAGTTCAACAATACTGTCAGCTGTAAACCTTCCAATTATTATGCTTCGGATATAGTTCCCTAAGTGGTTCGCAATTTCCATAACGATTGATACTTAAAGTACAGTGCAGCCATGGGAAAGTTGGGGATATATTTTCAAAAGAATTGTTTCTAGCCATGGCTATTACTGACAATGTTAGGACGTTATCCATAGATAATGTCAGGTTAAGGTAATATATATATTCAAAAAAAGCTCTATACAGGATGTTACGGCTAATGCAATATATGCCGACGGATACTTGGTTAGGACCGATTTTTTGTCTTTAGTAAACTTAATTATTTGAATTTTTTTATCTTTGCGTAATAACTCTTTGTTTATTTGATTGTTGGCATTTACTTTTAACTAAAACAAATTCGCTGAAAACTAAAATATTTATTCCCTTAAATATCAAACTTAAATCTTGCATTCATTAGAAACTACTTAGATTTTTAGATTTTCCCGGGTAATAGAAGATGTTGAGCTGATATTAAAATTCTGTTGAAACAATTTAAAATATAGTTATTAAACTTTATAACAATTCAACTAAAAATTTTTTTTCTATGTGTAACAGTATTAAAGTTATTGCTTTTAAATTACTTTGTTATATTTTTGCTGGGTTCACTAATGTTTATTTCATACACTGCAAAATACTCACAAAACAAAATTTAGAAACTATTTAAAATTAATTAAATAACATATTTTCATAAAAAACAAATAAACCTATAATTGGCATCTGACACATTAAGCATTGTGGCTTAATTAAAATTAAATTCTTTGTCACACATCAAAATTTGAAAATAATGAATTTTAATAAGATTTGGCACTAAAACCACACACACGACCTAAAAGTGATATGAAAAAAATTGCTTGCAACTGAAAATGTGACAGACGTGTTCTTGTTTTGTAAAGCAACAAACAGTAGATAAAATTAAAAAAAAAAAAAACGTGTGCACATTTGACTATAGTTCAGTTCAGAGATTTAAACAAATAATTGTAATTTTGATTTGAGTGGGAACAGCATATATTTCACATTAGTGAAATCAATACTTTTGAATAGTATTGTTACAATAAGAAATGTAAAGCTATTTACTTTTACAGGTTCAATTTAATGTTCGTTGAAGCCTGTGTCGGAACTATTCATCTCAATTAGAATTGGCTCTTCTAAAACCAGTTCTGAAATTGAGCATTCTTCTTAAAATTTATATTTTAGTTCCTTATATGACAGCGGTGCACGAATTAATAAATTTATTGTTGTGTAGTTAAATGTAAATACGTAAGCATATTTATTATGTCAACAGTGCAAACAATTTTATAGTGGAAGTTCCATCAACCGTAACATTCTATGAAGGCTATCTATAATTTTTGTCAACATTGTATGTCAAAAGCTGACAAAGCACACCACCTCTGCATATTCGAATATTTCCCATACAGTCATATATAAAAGTTTGTTTGTGAATTCATTGACAGGCCGATTAGGCATCTATGTCGTTTGTATCCATCTCGGTTGTTCGTAGTACAGACATAAATTGTTAGGCACGAAAATTATATGTGAAGTTCTGCATCTTTTCAGCTGTTGAATATAAATCAAAATGCAACAAGAAAATTAATTATTTCCTTGAGTTCAAAGTCAATACTTAACATCCAATCATAGTACGGTAGACATTATTTCGCTTTCTGATACTTCGCGTTTGTGTCGTGGGGGTGCCGGAATGGTAGTAACCTCATCGTTAATAACTATTTTCTCTTCAGTAGTAGCTATCCCGCATTTTCTTGAATGCTCGATTAGTTGTTCCTTTCGTAGTAAATATACCCAACCGGGGCGTCGGTTTTTAGTCCGGAAGGCGGGTTTTCCTGAGTGCTGGCGATGTGTCGTGGCCTCAGTCTATCCTCGCTGGCGGTTTTATCGGTTTTTAAGCATTTCGACTTTGAATTGGGTCCCTGCTCGGGCGCCATTTGTACCGTGGATTTGTCGTAGGCTGGCGTTGCCAGTCGTTGCCAGGGTCTACCGAAGGACCCTTAAAACCTTAAGCAATAATAACACAGTTACTTTACCTTTTCTCGGGGTGGCTTACAGAACTGCTTTTATTAGTATAATTTATAAATATAAATATATTTCAATAATGACACAATCGGCAAATGGTTCTTGGTCTTACTCGGATCTCCTAAGATAGTATTCGTGGCAATATCGGTGTAATTGGTATTCGGACACTTATATCGCAGGCAGTCGGTTGCATCGGTGTCGGTTGCTTGTATCGATAATCGTCGCGTATATCGGTGATTCGGCTGCATGTATCGGTAACCGCCGGGTATATCGGTGATTCGGCTGATTATCGGTAGTAGTCGGTTATATCTGGCTTCGGCTACTTATATCGGTGGCAGTCGGTTGTCACTCGACTGAGTTGGCTGCTCGATAGTTGTTGAATATGTTGGCAAACTCGGTGGTGCTGATCTGCATTGTTGAGATCTCGGTAGGCTGATGCTCGTTGGTGCTGGTCGGCAGCGTCACTCGCCAACATCGATATGAAAAATAAGAGCAGAATAGAGAACAGGGAACAGTCAACCGAAATCCCTGTATAAATGAGAACAGTCAACAGAAGTCGCTGTATAAATGAAAACAGTCAACAGAAGTCGTTGTATAAATGAGAATAGTCAATCGAGGTGGTTGTCTAAATGAGAACAGTCAACAGAAGTCACTGTATATATGAATAGATGATGGCCGAAACCGATCACTCTTAAAACAAAATATGTGTTAGGATCTATTTTACTTGGTAGTAAATTGTCCAGATACCGAGCTTCATCATTAACTCGACTTAACTTGGAGCCTCGTCATTAACTCGACTTGACTGACTTTATCTATACCAACCTTACTTATTTATCTCAGTTGATGTATTGACTGAGTGAGAATTAATAGATATATTTCTGGGTGTATAGAGTCAGCCAGTGTCCGTGTTATTAAATTGTATGGTGACGTCATGTACGTTAAGTATGGGTGGTCGTAGTCAGTTAGTGTCATGTATATTATTATAGTATTGAGTTGTTATTTTTTGTAGTTGAGTTAAGGCCTAATTAGCCACGCGTAACGGCATCGGCGCGAACGTATCGTATCGTTAGCTTCTGTTGATTTTAGATTTCTGCTACGTTTGTATGTGACATTTGTGAACTGCTGATGAAGTTTGGTTAATTTTACATAGCAACATGCCGGTAAAATTTTTCTATAATTGGACTAAATGCCAACGTTACGATACGGTTACATTTTAACAACGTGTGGGTAACTAGGCCTTTATTTATGTACGTTGCATTTAGCAACGTTACACTGAGCAAAAAGAGGACGCTTTTGTATAACTAGAATGAGCACATGCAGTGATGCCAGCTTCTTTCAAGAAAAAGATCAACATAGTATCCCAAGAAGTGCTTAGAAGCACTAAAAACCACTAATTTTATATATCTGTTCCTTTGAAACACATTACTTGTGAAAATTACAATGTTATAAACTCCTTAGAAAAAAAAAACAACTAATGTGCCAAAAAAACTTGAGGGAGGTAATAAACGTATACCTTTTGATGGTTAAATTTGGAGTAATTTTCAGACATATTACAATTAAGACTGTAATTAATATGCAAATTTTAATTTTGTTTCAACACTGAATTTTGTTAACTGCACTGAATTTTTAATCGGACCGGTTTCTAGCATTTCAGCCTTCATCAGCGGTTTATTGAAGATTGTGATAATTGTTATGTTATAATTGAATATATTGTTTCTATATGAAATTTTTCTACTTAGGGCGGCCGTGAGGTTTGATCCCTGAAGCTTCACATACATTCGTACTTGCACTTTTTGGTCAGCGGTTTAACACACTCACCTAAAGTCACGCCTACGAGCAGTGTGATTAGTATCAGTTTTCTTACCATACAGCTTTTACTTCGTTTTAATTTCAGATGATACAACTCTGTCCAAACAAACAATAGTTATTTTTGAATTTTTTAATATTTTTGCATTTAATATTTTTGCATCTTTTGGTGTTATATCGTTGCTCACAAATATTCCAGCAAAAATTTTTACATTAACTAAAATTCTGCCTAAATGAGAACAACTATTTTAAATATGAAGAGACGATATACAACCAAATTTTCGGTTTTCCAATGGGCACCCTCTCCCCCTAACGATATCCTATATATAAAACCTGACAATTTACTTTGCCATTTATGAATTAAATAACCTAACCCATAAAAACAAAGTTTTTATTAAAACTCTTTCTTTCCTTATGCATATGATTTTCAACCCTCTCCGTAACTGTGCGTGACTTTGCGTGACTATTTTAAAATTAATATATAGTCACAACAAACTTTGGGTAATGTTTCAGATCAATTGGATGACCGGGAATGGGGTTGCCCCATGGCAGCCAGACAGACAGAAAGTATGAGTTAAAAGAAAGACTTAAAAAGAAAAACATTTATTTAAAAAACATAATTAAATATGTAGATGATATATTTGCGATAATTAACTTAGACGACAATTATGAAATATTATCAGCACTTAACAATTATCACCCCAAAATTTAATTTATAATGGAGATCGATAGAAACAGAGAAATTGTTTTCCACATGCAAAGCAAACTTGTTTTTGATTGCTATGCAAAAGACACTGCATCTGGTAGGTTTGTGAATTTTCACTCAACACAATTGAAAAATCAAACACTAAACACAGCTGAAAGGCTTATATCAAGAGCTCTTAATATAAGTGAAGAACAATTTTATACCAATAAGAGACAAAAAATAATAGTTCAAATACTAAGAAATGGCAGTTTTCCATTAAAACAAATTTACAAATTCATAGAAAGCGTAACAATTAGAATAAAACATAAAAATAAAAATCAAGTCAAAAATCACAACTCTAATCAATCTAAAAAAAAATTACAGTGTGAATTATATACCTCTGATGACTGTTTACAAAAACATTAAAACAACAATAAAGACAGAAAATATAAACTCTGTTTACAAACCAACTAAAACATTAAGTACAATTTTTTCCAATATAATGGCGTCAATTGCAATTTTTTTTACAAAATTCAATGTACAGGGAACAGCACTGAGAGCTGTAAACTAATTCACACAGGCACAATGAAGAGGACTTTAGGAACGAGATTGGGAGAGAATAAAATGGACATTATAAAAATCAAAGAAATGACAGCACTATTGCAAGACATATTAAATACTGGTCACACTGCTGATTTTAAAAGAGTTAGGGCCATTATTACAACTTGCCTTTAAAGTAAATGTTAGTTAAAGGTAATTTTAGCTAAAGTGAACAATAAAGTTACCTTTAACTTCTTTTCGTTATTACAACTTCCCATTAAAATAAAATTAATATTTTTGGTATTATGGCAGCACCGAAGGAAACACCGATTACTTTTGACCAAATGAATTGATTTATCAAAATACATGTGACAACGTTCCTTTAGTTGTTCGCAAATAAACAATAAAAACAATAGAATAAAAACCAAAAACCTTTATTATAAGTTGCATAATTGTTGTAAATGTGTAAAAAAATTTTTAAAAATATACAAGCATATATTTATGTATCTATAAATAAATTTACTTCCAAACCTAAATTGATGTGAATTTCGTCTTCATAGGTCAGTTAATGTGGAAATATTGAATACATAAACCTCTCGTTAAAAGTTAAAAGCAACAATATCTTCCCTTTAGCTTACTTTTAGCTTAAAGTATAGTTGTAATAACGAAAAACTAATAATCTGCCTGTTAACATCCCAACTTTAGCTATTGGCAAGTTGTAATAATGGCCCTTAGCATATTAGATAGGGAAAATATGAAAGAAAGAAATACCCTATTGAAAGCCTAAGAATACAACCAAACTTAAGCGAAAAAATGAACTTAAATGAAGGCATTAGCACCATCAGCTTAAGCTATAAGGCTGCTACTACATAAAACATACATATACTCTACATATTTTGATAAGTTTTGTTTAAATGATGGCTCGTGTTTTTTATGATTTAGTTTCTGTAATTTTATGTTTCACATCAAATGAAAAAATTATATTTTAATATAAAAACATGTACGAAAATTAT
This sequence comes from Cordilura impudica, assembly GCA_963682025.1. NCBI lineage: Eukaryota > Metazoa > Arthropoda > Insecta > Diptera > Scathophagidae > Cordilura > Cordilura impudica. Next base: position 152,144,865 of record OY821520.1, read on the forward strand.
AGTCGGTCCAAACCGGGTATAGGATACCCCATGCCAGGCGGTCTCTAAACGGTCTCTTAGGTCCTTTGAAAATAAGCATAAATTAAATTTGAGAGCCATTGCAATTTTTTTTTCCATCGGATATGAAAAAATTCATATCGAATGCTAAATTCATATTGTGCCTAGGTAGAAAACTTGACCGATCCTAACCATATTTGGCAAGGTCACTTAATACTTATAAAAACCAAGTTTGAGAAAAATCTGTGCAATATTTTTGTTTTTTAACAGAAGTGAATAAGAATTGTCCTATAAGGTTTATTTTTGGAGAACTGATAAATGGTATAGTGTAAAATTATATTGTTAAAATTTATCTTCCTTGATGTAATTATTATATGTTTTTATTTAATTAAATAAACGATCCCTTGAAAAAGTAGACAAAAAATTTACGAAAGGTCGGGACAACTGAAATTTATGTGCAATTTCATGTACTTTACAAATATTAGGTCCTATTAGCTTAATAAAAATATAACGAAAAAAAAACATTTTTATTTATTTTTTAAAAAATGTGTTTATTATTTGTACACTAAACATCATTTAGTATTTAATGGAAGGTTTAAAGTGTATAGCAATAATATATAAATAGCAATAATAAAAAAGTAAAAACTGTCCTTGCACCTCTTTATGTTTAAATAAAATCGTGTCATATTCTTCCTCATCTTCGGCACCTAGTTTTGTTTCAATATAAAATTTAGTTTTTTTTTTATATGCTTAAAGAAATTTAATTGTAATAGGAACATTTAAGAGAATTTTGTAGCTAATACAACAGAGATTTTTAATCTTTAGTCCATATTTGATATGTATTAAGGAAACTATAGCGTTTAAAGATATTTAATTCCTTATTGTGTTTAAGAAGAAAAAAACTCATTGCATTGAACACTGTTTTGACCCCAGCGTATGAATACGAAAAAGCCAAGATATCTTCAACAAAACTTGGTATCTTAAAAAAACTAACCCATAAATAATAGTTTTTATTATACTCCCTTTTTTTTGTAAATTAAGTTTACCGTATCGTTTCAGTCTTACTCAACAATTGTAAATTTTGCAGTCAAAAAAATATTTCAATATTTTTTTTTTTGACAGACAAGCATGCTGACACCACACGTTAATATGGAGGGAGTGAAAACGGGAATTCGTTGATGGCGTTTTTTGATACTTTTTTGATCTATTCCATTTTTTTAAAATTTATAACTTATTCAGAGTTTTTTGAAAAAAATTTGTCCATGCTGAGTTAAGGAGTTTGCCTAATATTGTAAAATTAAACGAAAATTTTGCTCTTCCTCTTAAATAACAGATCTTGTGAACTCAATTACCTTTTGATAAATTAATTGTTTGTCTGATTCTTCAATATTGTTGGCATTTTCATAACTGTAACGTAAACAGTATAACTAAACTGAAACTTGGTCGATATATTTGCTATGAAGAAAGATTAACTTCGACATAGTCACGCATAGTCACACATAGTCACGCACAGTCAAGGAGTGATTTAAAACCCCTTTCCCTTATCCGATCGATCTGAAACTTTGTCCATAGATTTGTTGTGGCCAAAGATTAATTTGAACATAGTCGCGCAAAGCCACGCACAGTCACGGAGAAATTCAGAACTCATGTGCATAAGGCAAGAAAGAGTTTTAATAAAAACTTTGTTTTTATGGGTTTGATTATTTATGTTTGTTTTCAAACAAAGCCATTTGTTTATTAGAACTTTTTAAGTAATTATGATTTTCCATAAATTTTTTCTGGCTTCGTTTTATTTACGATAGAAATATTAATAATAGAAATGACAACCATAATAAATAACCACTCATAAAATTATAATTTATAAGTGCATTATCTTCTAAATCCATTTACATATATGTATGTATATTAGGGTGGCCCTTCATTATATGAAGAAAAAAAAAGTGTTCAAACTCTCGGTCGCACACCCTAGAAATATGCGAACAGCAAAAAAAAGTGAGAAATAAAAACTTTTGGACCCATCAAAAAACCTTTAGAGGTGGCTCAACGCAATTGAAAATTTCAAGTGTGTTTTACATGGGGAAAATATGATTTTCTTTCAGATTTTACGAAAATTTCTTTCTATAATTTAATTTTTCCGACAAATTGTTATATAATTCGGGATAAGTATTAAATTATCTTTCGAAAAAGCTATAAAACATCAAAATCGAATAAAAACTCGCCAAGAAATAGCAAATGATCCAGACCACTTTTGTGCCAAAAAAAAACTAGGTCATGAAATTTGATGGCATTTTTTTCATCTTTGAGAAATTGATTAATTTTGTGTGAGTCTATACCTGCAAGTACTCAGATACGAGTACCGAAAATAGAAAATTGATTGATTGATTGATTTTGTGTGAGTCTATACCTGCAAGTACTCAGATACGAGTACCGAAAATCGAAAATTTTTTTGATAAAATTCTGAAAACTCCATTTTCAAGTTTTGAAAAATTTTCTTAAACAAAATTCAAAAAAGGGTCTTGATAAGGTCTTGTTAAACGCATGCTAGAGATTAACTGTGTGAATTTTTAGGTAAATCCCTATGCCAGAATTTTTTTGGCAAGGATTTTATTTTTTCGGATTTCGAGAAAAATGGGATTTTTGTAAATTATTCTGTAAATGTATTGTCTCATCACGTTCTACTTTTAAATGTTATGTTTTATCTTAATAGCCTACGGTTTCGGAAAAAAATAATATTACCCCATTAACCATTTTGGGTTGATAATAAATAAAAGACAATTTATTCTAAAAATTCAAATATTTTGTAAGTGCTGTTGAATTTTTGGATGCGATGCTTAAAATATAAAAACCAAATGTGTAGAACTTCCGTTCCTAAAATTGGAGATAAATCCGAGAGCGTTAGCCCATTAATTGCCAAGCTTTGGATTTTAAGATATTTTTAAATAAAAATTACGGTAAACGAGTTTTTCTATTAAGATCTATGAAACCACTATTTCGAATTTAAGAAAATTAATTCGGTTATTATACCCTATACCACTAAGGTTTGGGTATAATGACTTTGTGCTGCTGTTTGTAACTACCAAAAATATTTGACCTAGACCCATCTTTTATTATACCGATCGAATCCGTCCATCCGTCCGTCCGTCTGTGTGTCCATGTAAAGCTTGTAATCAAACTGCAGGTCGCAAATATGAATTTATTTTGATGAAATTTGGTATATAAGCTGTTATCAGCAATAGGACGTACGCAATTGAAATTGATAAGAATCGGTCCATGTTCAGACCTAGCCCCCATACAAATGAAATCAACATAAATTGGCATAAGATCCAAGTTATCATATAAATCTTAGTCAAATTGGGTTTGTATGTGTTTATTACATCCATTAGTCAGTAGTCCAAAAATTACAACTCTTAGTCATAGGCCCCATATAAAGCTGCTTCGCGATCTTCACTTAAATCTATCAAAAAACAAAAATATTGCAATGATTCTTCTCAAATTTTGTTTGTATATATTTTTGCAAAATACAAGAGACTTTACCAAACATAGTCAGGATCGGTCCATTTTTGGGCCTAGTCCCCATATAGATATAGCATCCGATATGAACTTTTTCACATCTGCAGCCGAAAAAATTAATAAAAATGCCACTCAAAATTGGTTTATGCTTATTTTCTATATCCAGTTAGTTGGGCCTGAGAGATAGGGTCTCTAAACGCATGGTATAGGGTGTCGTATAGTTGGTCTAGACCGACTTATTGCTTATTGTTCGCGAATATAAAATAAAACAACTTAACCAATTTTGTTATAAAATTATTTTATGTGTAAAAACTATCCACAAATGACTCAAAGCTAATAAAAGACGATTTATTCAAAAGAATATGATATATAAAATTAATTCTATTTATTTTGGTGTATTTAAGGATGATTTAATATGCGATTCAAATTGTTTTCTGTAACCACTTAGACTTGCAATAAGTATTTCTTTTCTTTATTTTTATATTAATATATTAATTTTAGATTTCATATTCTTTTTGATAAAATGTCTTTTATTAGCTTTCAAAATTTTATCAAAAAATTTTCCATTTTCAGTCCCTATGCTTAATAGGTTAACAAGGGGGTAATAAAACAATACTTCATATCTGAGTACTAACAGGTATAGAGACAAAAACAAAATATTGGCTTTAATTAATTTCTTAAATTTGAAAAAAATGCCACCAAATTTCAATACCAATTTTTATGTGGCACAAAAGTGGTCTGGGGCATTGGCTATTTCTTGGCGAGTTTTTATTCGATTTTGAAGTTTTACTGCTTTTTGGAAAGACAGTTTAATACTGATGCCGAATTATATAACAATATGTCGGAAAAGTTAAGCTATAGAACGAAATTTTCGTAAAATGTGAAAGAAAGTCATATTTTCCCCATATAAAACACACTTCAAATTTTCGATCCGTTGATCCACCTCTATATGTTTTTTGATTGGCCCATAACTTTGTATTTTTCACTTTTTTTGCTATTCGCATATTTCTGGTGGGTGCGACCGAGAGTTTGAACACTTTTTTATTAAGGGCCTGCCTAATGTATATATGAACATTTTCTCTTCATATAAGTTTTTGTTTTTTTATTATTATTATACAGTGGAACCTGCTTAAGGTGTACAACAATATCTTGTTTTCAATATTGTGAAATTGGCTTAGAAAAATTAAAGTATTTCAAACTCAATTTATTAACCCGATTAGGTTTTTGGACAATAGGAAATTTTAAAAACCTACATTCATTATACAAAACTTCATTCATATATTACACAAAACTCATTTGGTAATTTTTTTTTTATAATTTAAATTTTCTATTTTTAAATATATGGAGGAATATATTACAATAATTAAATTAAAGTTTGTTTATTTAAAAACAACGTGATTATAGGTATTAATATTGATGAGATTAGAAGAAAAATTAATCAAATTATAAAGTTTATTGAAATCACAACAATTTCATCTAAAAGGATCATCATTGGCACAGTTTTGAGGAAAAAATTGCGAACGGAGTGAGTTAAATTTCTGGTTGAACATTGTGTTTATGGGGAGATTAGAAAAACCTTCATCATTAATCAAATTAATTAAAAACGACACATTGAGCATTGTTCTTCAGCTTTTCAGAGTAGGAAGTTTAATTATAACGAGCCTAGCTGTACTGGATGATAATTCCATTACATTAGGATAATTGCTATTATTAATAATAGAAATAGGTTCTGAACTGATCCAATATCATTGTAGTGGGCATTATACTGAGGATCCCAAATGATATAACTATGTCCTAAAACTGGTCTAACTAACGATATGTAAAGTTGTGATATGTGTTAGTGATGTAAGTCGATGAATCCTTTAGCCAATCGTTTCATAAAAGCAAGAACTCTACAATCTTTATTAAATATCCTTGTATTGAAATTTTATTTAGCATCCAATAGAATACGCAAATCCATGAATGAGTACACCGATTTCAACTGATAACCAGCCAAGGGATAGGAATCAATAACGCCTAGTTTTCTGGAAGAGTGCATATGTTTACATTTCTTCAAAAATTTAAATCCATTAATTTTAAACTGCATCATTTAAAGAAACTATGTAAATCATGTTGAAGAGCAATTTGATTGCCATAGACATAAGAGCTCAGAAATATTTGAACGGCAGCAGCATACATAAGAATATTAGAAAACTGCAATGTATATGTAGATCATTGAAAAAAAGCGAGAATAAAAAATGACATAGAGGACATGTTGGTTTCTGCCAGTTAGATATCAATTAATCCAACTCCCACAGTTACTATTAAATCCCATTAGATGTAATTTTTTGGGAAGAAGAATGTGATTGACTTTGTGAAACGTTTTACTAAAGTCAGTATAGATGACGTGGGTATGTTAGAATAGGTACTTCTGAGGTTTACATTCTTATAAAATGATTTATAGTTTTAATCAGTAATCAGTAACCAGTTTCTTTGTACATTTCATATGTGTTGTTTTTTAATTTTTTGACAATTGGACAATTGTTCAGAACTCCAAGGAGGCCAGAATATTTTGTCGGGATACATTTGTTACTGCAGGAAAACCAGTTTAAATCAACCAACGCTTCAATAGATGTTTTAGCTATACATAGATAACAATTGAAACCAATTTGTGTTGTACAAACAATGCTTAAGATCGTTGTAATTAGGACATTTAAAACATAAAACTTTAACCGTTTTGTTGCTAATGCAACGTTTATGTGTTACAAGCGTATTAGAAATTAGTTCGATATTTAGGTGATAGATATGCTCTGGTCTAGTTACAGCATCAACACGGTTTAGGATGTCGTCAGTTGGTTCATTAACAAAAACTAAGTCTAGCAGCTTGTCATAGGTATTACGGGTATAACGATGATTGTAACTATCATAAATACTTGCTCAAGACCCACAAGCTTATCTACTATGTTAATAGGCTAGGATATTCTTGTGACCGAAGTTTAGCTCTAATGTTTTATCCCGATTTTGACAAAACGCATATTTTTTTAAAGGCATTTCTTTTTAGCTGTTCACCAGTTTTAAAGATTTTAAAATTTTTACCTCTATCTTGAGCAAATTACATTTAAAGTTGCTACTACCACATACATGCTACGTCTGTGTTTAATAAATTTGTAAATGAGTTTTTTATCTTCATTGACAATAATAATAAACCAAAAAAGTGTTGGTTTATAAATTAGCTAAGTTGAAAAAAAAAGTGACCTAGAATTTGCACTCGAATTTCGAGCGCTGGAATCTGCTAGAATATAAAAATGGATGTACGTTGCTATGTATGTATGATTTTTTGTCTTTTATAGGAGACTACACTACTGGACCGATCGTCTTGAAATTTTTACAGTAGGTAACTGCCTATCAGGCAGGAAAGAAAAGTTATATTTTTTTTTGATTTTTCGACTGGGCGTGGCACCTCCCATATAAAGTGAATGTTTAACATATAATATCGGGAGTACTGTGACAGCAAGAGCTCTGAAACTATGCACATGTACATATTAAACTAATTTGAAGAGTTTCGAAAAAAAATGGGCGGGATCGGGCTAATGGGCGTGGCACCCACCACACAAAGTAAATATTTAATGTCATACATCTAGAGTACTGTAATAGATAAAATCCTGGGCTTAGTGTGAGTTCACAAGTTATCAGCGTTAGTACTCGGAAAAAATGGGCGGGATCAAACCAGTGGGCGTGGCAACTTCCACACATGGTAAATATATAGAGTACTATGACAGCCAGAGTCTTGAAACATTCGGTACGTCAAGTGGCTGCTAATGTGAGTAGTCGTTCCAAAAATGGGCGCGATGGGTAAGTGGACGTGGCACGACCCATACAAAAGAAATTATCTGGAGTACTATGATCCCGACAGTCTTGAAACGACGTGTTAGTTCACGAATGATGAGTGTGAGAAGTTGTGTGAAAAATGTGGGAGATAAAATCAGAGGGCGTGATAAATCATTTACCACCGACACAGTTTTTCGAGTTCGACAAAGTAAAATAATCCAAGTTGGCTAAATCTGATTAATAGGTTTTCGCGATGAAGCGATAATTTTCAATATTAAATTTTTTATTGTAATTCGATTTTAATAATCAATGAAACTTATCTGAATCGTATCCCAAAAGTGACGCCATGACCTTACCTTGCAGATGGAACTGGCATTACCGTTTTTGAGCCAGATTATGTCCTTAAAATCCATTTGTTTCAACGTTCCTTCATATTAGATGTGAAGTGACGGAACTATTTGTAATCAATAATAATGAACCGAAGCAAAAACTTCCTGTTAACTATCGCCTCTTGACTGCAACATATTCGCGATGTCCTTTTTATTCCATGTACAACTCACTCCGATGGGCTCCACATACTATTGGACGACTAAGGCACCTTTCAAGTAGCAGTTCAATGTATTTCTTATTTATTTAATCAAGTTATTTCTTACATGCACAAATATTTAGTTGTCTGTAGGCCACTTTTTACGCTTGAGTAATTATAAAACAATTAAGATTTTTCTATGAGTTCAAATATTTTATTTATTTCGATCAATTTCTGTATGAATAAACATTCCACTTATAAGAGCCAACTTTTTAGATTTGTCCGTTATTGAATAGTTTTGCTTTATATTCATTTATTTGGAATAAACTATAAAATATAATTAATATGACTGCAATGCACGCTCAAAGTTTATATACATATACAAAGTTTTTTATAGTATTTTTCTTGTATAAAGATATAACTACAAATGTATATATGTAATTATTTATTTATTACCAACATTTATGGTACAATGACATTTCAAAAAATTACACACAAAATAAAAATAACGATATTAAGTTCAATTAAATAAAATAATTTTTTTAAGTTAAAAATGTTATATTTAAAAACTGATATAATGATTTCTCTTAGTCAAATTTTAAAGTTATCGATGACCTTTAATGTGAACATCTTTGTGGCATTGTTGAATCTATAAAAAATCTTGATTTGTATGAAATATCTGGAATTTTTGGCACTAATAGACAAAGAACTGCATTGATAAACAAAAGTTTTGTTTGAATTTATAACACGATGTTTTTTTTTTATAAAATTATAAAAACATAAAAAACTGCCTACAGTTAAAGTCTTTGCCAAGAACTTTGTATTGTAATACAAGATTCCAAAAAAAAAAAAAAAAAAAAAAACTTTACTACTGAGAGAAGAGCGTCAAAAAATAAAATAACAATGAATCATTAACTGATGTTGGTCAGAGATTACAACAACCTGGTTAGTTGAGCACTGCAGTTATCTGGCAGTGCATTCAAATAGGCAAAATAATATCTATGTAGGCTTTCGTTTAAAGATTCGATATTTTTTTTACCCTTCCACTTCTTGATTCATTGATGCAATGTGATAAAATTATATTCCCTATTTCTGTGTGTTTGTTATTTATAAATCAAACAAAATGAACATAAATTATATGTGATATTTAGACTGGCTGCCATTCATATTAGACTAATTAGAGAACAAATGACAATGGGTGTTTATCAGAAAGTAAAAACATCAAAGCACAATGTATTTTTGTTAATATGTAAATATAAACATACTGCACACATGTACCACGCACGACAATTTTCAGAAAATATAAACATAATGAAGCACATGCTCATGTAAGTTTTATCAATAGTACAATATACGAGGGCTCCGATGAAAGTAGTAGACCACTCAAGAAAAGTTTATGTATGTAATGTAAAATTGTATAGATTTACCAATTTAAAAGGCTTATGAAAATTAAAATTTGCTGAAAATAATTTCATTGGAATAAAGGGAGTAACTTAATAAGAGTGCAAGATTTAATTGAAAATTTAAACGGATTTTTTTTTTTTTTTTTTTTGAGCGAGTGATGCTTTTATTGCATTATAAAGTAGACACACAGCAAACGGATTCGTTGTGACAACCGACTTTGTTTCACATCGAATTTTTGTAGTCCTATGTACTATCACATTATTGCGTTGTGATTATTGAATCATATTGTCTAAACAGTCGTAGAATCGACTGTATGAATTGCCAAATTTAGTTGATACTATGGAATTTTGATTTTTTTTTATTGATTGTGAAAATAATTTATTTGGGAAAACAATTTCAAAACTGCAGTAACTGCAGTAAATATAAAAAAAATATATATGAATCAATTTAAAATTTCTTAATTTTTACATAAGAAATTATATATATATATTAGGACGGGTCGATTTGTAGGGAGGCAAAAAATCGCTCAAGTGACAAGGAAAATCATATTCTAGGGATCAAATTAAGAAACTTTGCCCAAGGAACCATACCTCTAAAACCAATTCTGATGTCCCGACTTTTGACCTGTCTATCAGCCATGGGGCAATCCCCCTCATGCAATTGATCTGAAACTTGGCCCATAATCTTGTTGTGACTACAGATTAATTTTGGGGTAGTCACGCAGAGTCACGCATAGTCACGGAGTGATCTAAAAGTTATTTACCCTCATCCGATCGATCTTTTTGAATAACATAATATAGTTAAGGCGTATTATTATTATTTATTAGCAGAGTAGAAGATACGTATACGTATGAGTGTTAATTTTAATATTAAATCAAACATGGTCAACCCAATTCTAAACAAAAAATGGTAATTTTGAAATGTTTGTATGGGGAACCCCCCAGGGGGTGCCAAGAGGTGTGCCACTAGCATGGGTGGGTCGGCCCTCCAGAGTTAGTAGGGGTCGATCATACATTTTGACTCGATTGGGGCACTCTAAATGGGTCAAAGTGAGACAGACAGACAGACAGGTCAAAAGTCGGGACATCAGAATTCGTTTCAGAGGTATGGTTCCTCGGTCAAAGTTTCTTATTTCGATCCCTAGAATACGATTTTCCTTGTTACTTGGACGATTTTTAAATCGACCCGCCCTAATATGTATGTATAAAATACATAATTTACATATGTAAAAACAAATTTACTTGATAAATATAAACCTATAAGTCAATTATTTTTGATATAGAATGTTCTGATTTTTGAACATTTCAAGAATTAAGAAATATGGTAATGCGAATACTACCAAAATAGTTCAAAATTTTGGTTTGTCCGCGTAGCTTGATTGTGTTAAATATATTAATGTATTTTGTAATTTTATACAACACAACTTAATCTATAGAAAGTGCAGAAAATTAAATTTACTTTTTGATTTTCTGGTGGGTTAACTTGGAAGCCGTTTTATCGGCTTCCAGGGCAGAATTTTTTTATTAATCTTGCCAACTTTTGTAGGCTTGACAAGCATTTCACATTGGCTCCTCAAGGAGCAGACGGTCTTTTTTTCTGGCAATATGAAAAGCATGGTCGATACTTTCGTGATTGGGTGACACTGTTTTGGCACTTGAACAATAGGGTGATTTCGTGGAGTCCAGCGGATCACATTTCCCTCAATTTCTCTTTGCATTATTGGCATTCATAATCCAAATTGAATAAATCCTAAAAGAGTAAAATTTTCTAAATTGAAATTGATTGCAATAGCGTATATTTGCCAATTGTTGCACCAATTTTTGTTAACATTTTAACTTCTCTGCTACAACTTACAAAACGAAAACAAAGTTGCGAAAGCTATGTTCGTCCATAATTTGAAGAAACTTTGCTTCAGATAATTGTTACAAAAATATAATAAAAATGAATGTCCATATGATTATGTACTTACCAATCGTAGAATCTGCTTTAGTGAACTTTATATATGAAAGTTTTAAAAACGAATAGAATTTTCAAATATATTATTATTTATTTAAAAATAATTTTCCCAAAAGAACAAATAAATTAAAAATGCTGTTTCTCTAAACATATCACTATCTGTTTGGTATTTATAACAGAATTTTATTTTGCTTTTGGCTACAAATGCCAAAACTGGCTTAGAGATTGTAGTTCATATGCTATATCAGAAAACTGATTCAAAATTCAAACTTAATTTTATTATATTAATCAAAAATTTTAAAAGTTTATTGTTCTGGTATAATTAGTTGTTGTAATCCACAATATTTAGGAATGAAGCATTTTATACTGATTTTAATATAGTTGCGTCAATTGAATTGGTTTTATTAATTTGTATAAAGAAATTGATTGGTAAACTGAACTGATTTTTATATCGAAGGTACTTTTATTTTGAAAGAAATACATTTAGAAGGTTGTTAATACAGAAAATATATAGCGTTTTAAAATTTTTAAGTTACCGAATTCTGACCAATTCTTTTTCTGACTGCATGTTCCGATATGACCCAGCGAGGTTCTGACACCGCCTTTGCACCTTTCATGAAAAAACATTTTGATAAAGACGTGGCTATATCCACCGATGACGTGTTGAATATCGCCCTTCAACTCACAAATGGTTTGAAGTTCATTCACTTAGAACTGAGATTTCAAAAGACTCCACAGAAAGAAATCGTACGGCGTTAAATCACATGATCTTGGTGGCCAATTGACATCGGAATTTGAGATGATGATTCGGTTTGGAAATCGCACTGATAAATGCACATGTCTTTCAGATCCATACCATCCAGCTAAAACTACAAGAAGTCCGTTATCATATTCCTTTAACGAATGTCATTCACAGCCGTGCACTCTTACTGTGTCGCCCTATATAATAATTTCAGTGAAAAAATTTAAAAATAAAAAATAGAGAATTACAAAAGAGAACAAGGTTTTTGTTGATTAAAAACTGACTATTATTTCTAAGGTCATTTGGGACACTGAATCCAAATCTGCACTTGGTTTTTTGTCTATCAGCTCGACTTTTCGCGATATACCATTATGTCCAAAATTAAGGCACTTCCACTACATATATTGAAATAACTTGAGAACGGTTCACCATATTCAGTTAAAACAAAATCCAAAATTCGCCAACAATATTATCTTTAAGGCGTGCTTACATTGATTTTTGATTTTTACGGTAGTTTCAGAGATATCGTTGAAGTTTTGGAAAAAATAAAATTAGTAAAAAATCGATACAAACTTACAATCAACACAAAAAAAGTTCAATTTTGTTCCCTTGTGTTATTAAACGATTTAGCTTATAATTTCATTCACAGAAGTCAGAGCTTTTTCGGAAGTATTCGCCAAATAAAATTTAGTCTCTGAATTTATCTTAAAATATTGAATTCTTTCAACCCTTCTCATGTTTTCTGTTGCGAAGGGCAATTCCATTATCAAAAGAGAGTTTAAAAGTTAAGTTGCAAAGCGACACCTTAATAGACTTAAGTCGAAAAGTTAAGTACTTTAGTTAAGTACTCATGGATTTTACATTTTGGCTGAACTGAAATACCAATGCTCCACTATGTTTAATTAATAAATATAAGTTGAAGTGCTAAATAAATTAAAAAACTTAATAAAATATTTAATAATATCGATATGTATCCCCGCTATTGTAACTTAAAAATCTTATTTTGAAGCTACGATATTCTCAGTAGTCTTCATTATTTATATTTACAATCATTAATGACTGACACTCAACACCACATGATTAAAACGTAATTTCACGATCACTCATATTTACGAAATGAAAGTTTTCATGTACACGTATTTTTTGCTAATAATGTATATTATCTTCTTAAAAAGTACATTTCTTAAAGTAAGCCCTTTCTTAAAAACTACCTCTTCTTAAATAGTTACATACTTTTCTTAAAAAGTACATTTACATTTTCTTAAAATGTACCTTTTCTCAAAAAGTACCATTTCTTAAAATGTAGCTTTTCTCAAAAAGTACCTATCCTTTAAAAGTACCTTTTGCAAAAAACTGCAGATATATTTTTAAAACTAAATTTTTTTGCACATGGCTTCTGGATAAATCAATCTTTATATTGTCAATGAGCAACCTACCAAAAACAACAACTCCACCACAAGTTTATAAACAAATCTTCAGAAACTTAACTAATGACCTTCTGGAATACAACTGGAAGTTACTATTCACAGATGGATCTATATGTAGTAATTTCACAACTTTTGCAGCAGTAGACATAGATGGTAACACCATTAACACTGGCTCTTTAGAGAAATATTGTTCTAATTTTACAGCAGAGGCATTTGCAATACTTGCTGCTATTACATTTGCAGTTAATACGGAGTCGAAACACATCATCTGCACCGACAATCTATCTTCAATTCTCGCTGTCGAAAACTCCTCCTACGACTCTCCACTAATAAATGAAATCCGAAACCTTTGCATCCAATTTTCAACCAAAATTGAATTGAAATGACCATCCCACGTTGGCATACTTGGTACTGAACTCGCCGATTTCGCAGCCGAAGAGGCTAAACGTAGACCATTGTTAAAATACCCCACTTGGGAATTAAGTGACTTAATTAACTACATAACAACCTATTTGAAGATGTCAAACGCCCACAATTGGGATACCTATCAGCACAACTACAAAAATATGAATCCTCTAGGTATCAGGCCTATATACCCAAAAAACTGTACCCGAAGAGAAGCCAATACAATCGTTCGCCTCCGTATTGGGCACTGCAAATTCTCTCACAAACATCTAATTGAAAAATCCTCAGCTCCAATTTGTTCTACCTGCAACACGGAACTTAACGCCATCCATATCTTAGACGAAGGCATCACCTACAGCTCTTCCAGGAGCACAATATTTGGTTCAAATATACCATCAGATCTCTTAAAAAATATATGTCTTAATAATATAAAATTAATTTATAAATTCATATCGGAAAATAGTCTACAAAAACAAATTTAAGTTTATATTTTAATTTCGAGTCGAAAGCCACTGTTGCTAGCGCTCCTGTATATTAATTGCGATAATTGTATTATGTAATTAATAAATAAATAAATAAATAAATTTTTTTAAGGTACCTTAAAAAGATATTTTTTTTAAAAAATGCCTTTTCTTAGAAAATACGTTTCCTTAAAAGTCTCCTTTTTTCAAAATTACCTTTTATAGAAAAACCGCTAAAACGTTCCTTTTCTTCAAAAGTACCTTTCAAAAAAAAAGTTCTTAACCCTAGAGTACTAATGTTCGCCGATTCGACGAGCACCGCTCTCTTCTTGTTGTGTATCTCTCTGCTGTTTGCTCTGATCGCTCCCAATTCTTCTGTGCTGTTAGTCGTTAGTTTGCTCTTGCTGTAAACAGGTTATTTTTAAGTTTCTGGTGCTGCAATAGCATGGTTTTGGAGTTTCCCCTCGTCGAATCGACGAAGATTAGTAATAATGTAACTTTTATATGGTGAGAAAATATTTCTTTCGTTGTTGTTTATTTAAGGTCTCGTCATATTTACTTAATTATTTTGCTCTTCTCATTAGAATGCCAAAATAAAAAATGTAAAAAAGCATTAACTGTTGCTGAAATTGAAAATTTTTCTCAATACCTATAACGATTCTGAAGCAAATGATAAATTTGAGTCTGAATCAGATCATGTTTTTGAGCATGTCAATGAAGAAACCATTGAAAGTGGGACAAAAAATGTTGATAAAGTTCCTTTTATTGATAACTCTTCTTCTGGCTGTTCTGAAGTTGACGAAGACAGGAATCTAAATTTACTGCCAGAGCCTCAAAAATCAAAAATAATCATCATTCCATATGTGTATTCCTAACAAACCAGCTAAGTATGGATAACGTATCTTCGCAAAGGCTTAAATAGTGGAGATTTACCGCTTCGAGAGTACTATGCAAAGAACTCACTAAGAACTTTCATGGAACTTACGGAAACATTATTATGGCTAATCGGTTTACATCGATTCCCATTTCAAAATCGTTATTTAACTTCAAACTTCTATGTTCGTCTACGACCAATAATTGGCATTAATTTCTTATGAGTCAATGACCAATAAAGTAATACTATTGTTATCATCATGCAATGTTACAATAGTGTAACAAAAAAGCCACAACTTACAACTCTACGAAAGGACCAAATGTGCAGCGTTGTGACATGTTCACGAAAACCCAATAGATATTCAATGTGCATATTTTATGATTTATTCACACAACATCTTCAGTCTTAAAAAGTTATTAAATCACAGATTATATATGAAAGAGCTCCACAAGAGCCTGGTAGATCCAGGGATGAAAGGTTGAAAATACCTACATTATACGAGACTAAATATACAAAATTTGATGACCGAGGCTGAAAATCCTATTAGCACCAATGCTTAGAAAGTCGAAACGGAGAAGAAACGAAGCGTTTGTAGATTCTGTCCATACCAAAAGTTACGTAAAACGAAATCAATATATGATAAGTGTGAAAAACTAATTTGAAGAGATCTGAAAGTTTAGCTTTGTGCCTCGTGTACAAATTAATGTTTTTTAACATCTTTGTTTTGGTTTTTTTCTTTACTTGAATTTAGATTATATTAAATTATCTGAATTTGATCGCTTATCTTAAGTTTTTTTTATTTATTGTACCTTTTTTTGATGGGATCTTAGGAAAATTGCTTCATGAAGTGATTTTATGTGAAATTTAAAAAAACTTAGTTTTTCATTAAACACATTTCAATATTTTTTTATAATTTTATTATTAAGAGATTTAGGAATGCAATATAGTTTAGTTTGTCTGAAAAAGATATCTTGAAATAGACATCGTTGAATCGACGAACATTAGTTACAACGTATGTAAAATATGATGAGTACTCTAGGGTTAAAAGGTTCCTTTTCTTAAAAGGTTTCCTTTCTTAAACGGTACATCTTTTTACAAAGTACCTTTTCTTAAACAGTAGCTTTATTAGAAAAGTTTCTTTCTTTAAAAAGTAAATTTCCTTAAAAAAGTAAATGTTTACGTACTGTCCAATCGGCGCTTTGGTGTCTTATATGACAAACTATGCAGAGGACATGTCAACTGACCAGACCAACTAGTTGGATTTTTTTGGCCGCCAACCAAGTTGGCGTTTTTTTGCCGCCGGCATATATATGTGTTAAGGTATTTTTTGTAACACATTTTTCTCGTTCTTTCTAAGCATCACTATCAGAAAGCCGACAGTAGCCTCTTCAATTTTTAATTTTTTTTAAAAACCACACTGTGTCTTTATACCAAATTATTTTAAAGTATACATTAAAATAAAAGATTAAAGTTTATAACCAGCTGCAACCACTGTGTTTTTATAGAAGCATCGATCATCAACGACAGACAACGTAAGTGGCCCCAAGACCTTTAGGTGTTCGTATGCTTGCATCATTGTGCTTCTCCGACAGCAATTTCTAGCTCCCGCATTTTCCTCAACCAACCCTTTGGAGTGAACAGTAACTTATCCAAAAAATTTACATTTTTTAAAAGTACGTTTTCTTAAGAGGTCTTTTCTTTAAAAAGTACCTTTTCTTAAAAATAACTTTTTCGTAAAAACAACGTTGTATTAAAAAGTACCTCGCTTTCCCTTTCTTAAAAGGTACATCTTCGCAAACTGTATACTTAAAACGCACCTTTTCCTAAAAATTCGTTTTTCTTAAAAGTACCTAAAAGTACCTTCCCTTACTGTTCCCCTTCTTTAAAAGCAGATTTTATAAGCAGTAGAACTTCATGATAAGTATATTTTCTCAAAAAGTATTTTTTCTTAAAAAACTAACTTTTATAAAAAAATTATCTTTGTTAAAAAGTACTTTTTCTTAAGAAGTAGCTCTTCTTCAAAGGTTATCTTACTTGAAAAGTACATCTTCTTAAACTGAACATCTTGAAACGTATCTTCCGTAAAAAGTGCCTTTTCTTAACAAAATAGTTTTTCTTAAAAATTAGCTTCTCTTGAAAGGCTCCCTTTCTATAAGAGCAGATGTTCTTAAGCAGTACATCTTTGTGAAAAGTATATTTTCTTAAAAATACAATTCTTAAAAAGTACTTTTTCTTAAAAGCTACTTTAGGCAATATCCTTTTTTAAAAAGTGTCTTGTGTTTAAAAGTACACTTTCTTAAAAAGAAACTTTTATCGAAGGGTATTATGGATTCTTGACACAATGTAATATCAATTATTTCATATTCTTTCTTATGTCGTGTGCGTCTGTTATTGAGAGCTCTGATATAAGAAGGTCATTTTGCGTTTACAACTAAATGGAAGTTCTGTTTTTTTTTTCTTGTATTTTAAATGAAACATAACAAGGAAGAAAACATTAAAAAACTTGAAGACTAAAAGTCTATCGAGGAAATTGTTTTTATTTTAACTGATTGCTTTATCTGACCATACGAATAGTATATACTACAAATATATGTAACTTAACTTTCCCCCTGACATTTGGCTTGAATTTATTATGTTTCGCTGAATAAGTTCTCGATATATATGTCACAGTTATAAATAACAAAGAATATCAATCAGGAATTAAGTGAATTTAGTATTTAGGGCATTCATGTATTTATTTGAAGCATTTTAAATCAATTCATTAATAAAATCATTTAAAATTGAAGTTTCAGAAATTCTTATCAAACTGCCGCTGTAATCACAAACACAACATTATCGTCATCATGATCATCAAAGTTGTGTACGTCCTTTTTTTTTGGCAAATAACATAAAATCAGAATTAGTTGCATTTCAAAGGAATGTAAACAGCATGTTGGTAATCAAGGGAACATCAACAGAAAGAAAATTATTAAAATAAACGCAACTTTTATTAAGTTTTCTAAATCCTTATCTGTCTATATTAAGCAAAGAGACTAAGCAGAAAACTTTTAACTTTGTTAAGTTCTTGACAATTTGATCGAAACTATGCTTTTCTCTTTTCAATTGACAAAGGAAATAAAGTTGTAATTAAATATTAATGAAACTTAATTATTGTTGCAAAACTTAAATTGCATTTTAATAGTGTGTATATTTATCACAGAATTTTATATTTCTAGAGAAATAATTTTCGTATATTTACGAATGCTGCTGAATCAATAAAAAAATTATTTAATACAAAAATAATCAATACAAGGTTAAAAAGGTGAGCCAGTAATACAATGGTGGATGTTGTTTTTTTTTTTCTTCTTTTTCAAAATATATTTTTAAAATTTCAACTTTAAAAGCTTGTGCACACAATAAATCAATTTTATAACTTATTAAAATTTAAGATGATAAATTTCCAGAATTGGTTTATCTCACACTACAAATTATGAGCGACATTCTATAAAGTTATATTAAACCAAGCAATGCCAAATTTTACCAAGCAAAAAGCGGAAAACAGTACCACAAAAGGCACTAAATTAGAATTAAACTGAAACTGCTGGTAATATGTTTAAAAAAAAAAAACTATTTTTACTAGTTAAAAAAAAACTATATAATATTTGTTAATTTGAGATCACTAAGTATTAAGAGGAATGTTTTAAGCTGCACATCAATAATAAAAAATAAAAACTTTTCTGATACCTGCCCATTAGGGTGGCCCTTCATTATATGGAGGGGAAAAAGTGTTCGAATTTAAAGTATGCGAATAGCAAAAAAGCTGAGAAATGCAAACTTTTGTGTCAAACAAAAAACATTTAGAGAAGCCTCAACGCGATTGTAAATTCCAAGTGTGTTTGTATGAGAAAAAAATTACTTTTTCTCAGATTTTACGAAACTTGGACAAGTTGTTATATGAATCGATATCACTACTCAATCGTCTTTTCAAAAAGCTATATAACTTTAAAATAACAAATGCCCCAATCCACTTTTGTGCCAAACAACTCTAGGTCACGAAATGTTTTTCAACTCTAACAAATTGATTAAAGCCATAATTTTTTTTTGGTCTCTATACCTATATGTACTAAGATGTGAAGTATTGTTTTATTGCCACGTTGTTGACCTATTGCGAAATGAGACCTAAAATGGAAAATTTTTTTGATAAAATTTTGAAAACTCAATTTTTAAGTTTTAAAAAATTTTCTTAAACAAAATTTCAAAAACTTTAAAGTTTTGTTAAATATATATTAGAGATTAACTGTGTGAATTTTTAAGTACATTCCTCTTCGATTGTTTTTTTACAAGGAATTTTTTTTGCGGATTTCGAGAAAAATGAATTTTTTGTGAAATATTCAGTAAATGTACTCTTTCCAAATATTTTGTATCAAAAATTTATCAGTTTTCTACTTTCAAATGTTATATTTTATCTTAATAGCCCAGGGTTTCGGAAAAAAATAATATGACCCCATTAACCCATTCGGAATTGTTGTCACATATGACCCCAAACTAATAAAAGACAATTTATTCAAAAAATTCAAATATTTTGTAAGTGCTCTAGAATTTTTAAATGCGACGCTCAAAATATAATAACCAATTGCGCAGGTCTTCCATGCTAAAAATTTTGGAATAAATCGAGCAACGTTAACCCATTCATTGCCGAGACCAAACTATGTATTTTGGCATATTTAAATAAATTAATTGTTTTAGTAAACTAGATGAAACAATTACTCGCATTATGAGTTGGGAAATAAAATTGTGCTTTATTTTAACGATTTTTATGATTTCATGATTATGATGATTTTATAATTTGACGTCATTAACCAATTTGGACTTGGCGCCACAAATGACCCCAAGCTAGTATTGGACGATTAAGTCAAAAAATCCAAATATTTTGCAAACACTGCTGAATTTTTTGATATTTTAACCCTAGAAGGACATAAGGGTAAGTTTTCGTAAAATATAGAACAATTTTACTTCCCAACCCATACCCGAAATCGGGTATTTTTTGCCCATCTATTGGCAAGTGCGTTGGTTCTCTGCTGGAGACCACATCCATATCCATTTTAGAAAGATGGAATTTTATAAGTATTGAAAAGGCATTTTTAATATTTTTCGTTCATATTTAAGATACATTAAGGAATTAACATTATTTAGAAACATACTGTTCCTTATTTTGGTTTAAAAAAAATTCATTACACTGAACCCTCCTTCGACTTCAGTACTGACTTTAGTACTAAAAAGTCAATATAACAACAGTTAAACTTGATATATTGTGAAACGGGAATTCATTGACTGAGTTTTTGAAGTCATGTAGTTCAAACTAAAAAAAAAACCATCAGCTATGTCTCTATATTTCAATTTACGTAATTTTTAACTATCGAGATAATATTCACACTCTTCGATTTCTTTTTTATCATGTACAATTTTTTTTTAATAAAATTTATAACATCATCAAAATTTAAAGAAAGAAATATTGTCTGCGCAGATTTTTTTAGTGTTTTAAAATTAGATGATAATTCAGATCTTCTTCTAAATTTCTTTGGCTTTATTTTTTCAGTCGTTTATGGCCAGAAATTCTGAGTTATTGACGAATTCCTAATGAAAATTAATAAAGGATAAGATTTCATTCGATAAGATTAGTTCAATTTGATTTTTTTAAATGGTTCTTAAATAAAAATAAAAGACCATAAAAACTAATTTTGGCCTGAGAACGCCAAACCCTTTTGGAGCTTTTACTATACTGGCCTATTATACCTTCACTTCGAATTCACAACCCCTCCAGGATGGCTGTTGAGCTCTGTAGTTTTTCGATTCTTCTATATTATTGCCAAAATACACCTTTTCAAAACTATAACCTAAGTAGCAAATTTTATTAAGTATAAGATCGATCTCTACTTCCAAATAATCAAATTTACGTTTAAGTTAATTTTCCTATTGGTTAAATTGTTTTGTAGGCAATATGAGTCATCATGTGCTACAATTTGGACTTCGAATACAAAATTTAATTTTTATATTTCTGATAAAATTGAGAATAAATTTAAAGCTATATTAAAAAATATGCTTTTTGGGGAGTTAAAAGACGCTAAGTCTAGCAAGAAAAGTGCTAAGTTGGCATCGTTGCTTTTTGCTTTAGTTGCTCTTTGAATACTTTTGATTCTTACAACGTCATACAATTTTTGTATGGACAATCATCGAAGAGAAGTTCGTGAATTTATACTAACAATAATTTTCTTAGTGGTAAATCTACTTAAAACAGTGCATTTTATTTATTTGTAAGTCTATGGAAATCAATCCTTACAGACAGTAAATAGCATCAGTTTGTTGACCATTGTTAAATCCGCGATTTACTAAAGTAGTTAATTGCAACAGATTTGTCATCACTGAGCAACCTTTTCGAAATCCATGCTGAGAAGGTGACGATACGAAAGAAGTTTGATGGCATAGAAATTCAGTTATACACATTTCGAAGAGCTTATGAATTGAACTGAGCTTGGCAATACCTCTATAATTCGTAATATTTGACCTATTTCCAGATTTAAATAATGGAATGATGAAAGAATCCTTCCACTACTTAGGAAAGTACCCATATTTTATTGATATGTTGAACATTATTGATAAGGGAGTAGCTAAAGTATCAGCACAATTAGTTAACATGCAACTGGGAACACCATCCGGACCACTATAAAGTGATGTTTTGAAAATTTTTAAACAGGTAACGATTTGAGAAGTACTGATAATGGGGAGTTTAATAGACTGCTGTTCTACCATATGAATGGATATGTGTTTAAGTTATCTTAGATAGCGTCAGAATACGTGGTAGCAAAAAAATCGGCAAACATATCACCGATGAACATATTAACATCGGATTCATAATTTAAATATTTCATTACTTTTAGGAAGCCATACGATTTCCTTTTAGAATTAACTAACTTGTGGAAAGATTTCGGATCACGTTTAAAATTAATTTTCATATTATTCAAATACTTTTTATAAAGTTTTGTATTGAGAAGATTAAATTCAGCTCGTGTAGTAGAATATTTTCCATAATCAGCAATTGATCCAGATTTTTTATAATTTCTATAACGTTTATTTTTTATATTTTTAAGTCTGGACTGTTGTTTCGTGCTCCAAGATGGACCAGACTTTTTACTCGCTGTTGATTTTGTAATGCATTCATCTAAATATGCAAACATAATTTTATAAAACGAATCAATCATATCGTGAATTTAAATCATTGTAATTAGCGGATTTAAAACAATAACCTTAACATTATTTATAACATTTTTACATTCAGGAGCTAAACGAATAGCAGCTTACTTGAATAGTTGGATGATAGGAGTCCTCAGGCTTAGTGATTGGTTCAACACGAGTTGCGACAATTTATTTGGAAAAAGTTGAACATTTTCATAACAATTTAAAATTATACAAAGGAATTGAAAATGAATGCCATGACTCGGTTTTTCGGCTGCAAAGACTTGTATTTCAAATTGAAATTTGCATATAAAGATCTTCATTTGTCACTGCACCTTCATTACAAAATAAGTTGAATTAACTTAAAATTAAGAATGTGCCTTGTGATACTAACCAACAGCTCATTTAACATTTATCTGAAAAGCACCGATTACACAATGTCCAATATAGAACTAAGGAAATCAATAACTTTATAACCTAATAATTTTTTTTAAACGATCCAAGTCACACCCTTACCTATTAAATAGCTAAAATTTTTTTTTGCTGGTATTCGAAAGAATTATAATTACATTTATAATGCTTAAACTCTTAACAAAATGAGCTTTCTATTAAATATTTGTAATATCTTTATATTTAATCTGAAACACTTAGTGTTTCGCACACTCAAAAATATGTAAACAATATTTTAAAAGCGTATAACAGCTCATACTAACAGATAGAGTTTAAAATACTTTTATTTCACATCTCCGGATAAGAAAAACACCACAAAGGCAAATATTTTGTTAAACCATAAACACACAAACAAATCTTTAATTTAAATAGGATTAAGTTGACAATTGTTTATGTTAAAACCGTGACGTTTTAAAAATTAGAAGAACACATATTTTGTTTTATAAGAGTGACACTATCGCACTAATGCTGAAAACAAAAAATATTAAATAACGAAAAACAGACAGCTGTTAAATGTAGTAAACAGAAATTATAACCACACGTTTTTGGAAATCAACGCAAAAAATTCAGTAACTTCAAAACATATTTATTACAAAACTAAATTAATGATATTCCATTTGAACAAGAGACACCTTCAAACCGTGGGTTAAAAAACCTTTTTCGATAACAATGACAACAATAACTAAAAACAAGTAAGAAAATTATTTCTTCGGTCCAACTAATTGGGTATAGAAAATAAGCATAAACCAAATTTGAGTGGCCTTGTTACTAATTTTTTTTTGGCTGCAGATATGAAAAAGTTCATATCGGGTTCTATATTTATATGCGGACTAGGTCGAAAAATGGACCGATCCTGACCATATTTGGTAAGGTCACTTATATTTAGGAAAAATATATGTATATACGAACCAAATTTGAGAAAAATTTGTGCTATGCTTTGTTTTTTGATAGATTTAAGTGAAGATCGGGAAGCAGCTCTATATGGGGCCTATGACTAAGAATTGTCCTATAGGGATTATTTTTGCAATACTGATTATTGGATATAATAAACATATACAAACCCAATTTGACTGAGATCTGTATGATAATTTGGATCTTATGGCAATTTATATCGATTTCATAGGGGTCACTTTTATGGGGGCTAGGTCTGAACACAGGCCGAATTTCACGAATTACAATAGCGTTCGCTGAAGCTTATATACCAAATATCATCACCATATATTTATATTTACGACCTATTGTTTGATTACATGGTTTACATGAACACACAGACGGACAGACGGACTGACGGATAAACGGACGGACGGACATCGCTAAATCGACTCAGAAAGTGATTCTGAAAGAAAGTTATTCTGAGTTGATCAGTATAATAAAAGATGGGTCTGGGTCAAACATTTTTGGTCGCTACAAACAGCATCACAAAGTCATTATAACACTTTTCGTGTAATAAATTATTTTTATACCCTATACCACTATGTGGTTTGGGTATAATGACTTTGTGCTGCTGTTTGTAACAACCAAAAATATTTGACCTTCACTCATCTTTAATTATACAGATCGAATCAGAATCACTATCTGATTCGATTTAACGATGTCCATCCGTCCGTCCGTCCGTCTGTGTGTCCATGTAAAGCTTGTAATCAAACTGCAGGTCGCAACTATCAATATATTTTGATGAAATTTGGTATTTGATCTTCCATCGGCCACGGAATGAAAGCTATTGAAATTGGTGAGAATCGGTCCATGTTCAGACCTAGCGCCCATACAAATGACCCCTATGAAATCAACATATATTGCCATAAGATCCAAATTGTCATATTGATCTTACTCAAATTGGGTTTGTATGAGTTTATTACATCCATTAATGAGTAGTCGAAAAATGATCCCTAGGGGACAACTCTTAGTCATAGGCCCATATAGAGCTGCTTCCCGATCTTCACTTAAACCTATCAAAAAACAAAACTATTCCACTGATTCTTCTCAAATTTTGTTTGTATATATTTTTGCAAAATACAAGAGACTTTACCAAACATAGTCAGGATCGGTCCATTTTTGGGCCTAGTCCCCATATAGATATAGCATCCGATATGAACTTTTTCATATGTGCAGCCAAAAAAATTAATAAAAATAACACTCAAGTTTGGTTTATGCTTATTTTCTATGTCCAGTTAGTTGGGTATCATATAGTCGGTCTAGATAATTTTCTTACTTGTTTAAATAATATACTGGTGAAAGATTGAAAAAATTATGATTACGCCATCACGCAGACAATATTGAATTCTTCTGCTTTCCTCTTGGCTAATAATATCTAGCTCTCAAACTGTTATATTATATACAATTTATCACTTTTCTCCTCAAATTATTTGTTAGAAAAATTATTTTATTTTTATTAATAATTAATTTATTTTATATTCAGTAACTAAAAATGGTCTAGCAATAATTGAACAAATTTTTAAAAGCGATTGTTCTGTACGTTAGAATACGGTTACTAAATGCTTTTATACTATACATTGTTATTTTATTAAATTTCCTCTTTCGTCTATTGTTATTTTGAGCAATTTCGGCATTTAGTAAACTTAATATAAAATACGTTCTACATTTAAAAAATAGTTTTTTCAAATCTTCATTTGCTTCAATGGCCTTTGCTTCTAACAATTTTTTTTCCATATATCCATTTGTAAGCAAGAATTCTTCGTCATTCAATTTTTAAAAAATTGCATCACATGATTTCAGCGTTTCCATTAGTGCATTTTATGGATTACTTAGGCCACCCTTACTTATTTGGTTAACCCATGAGTAGGTCGAGTTCTCTACTCTTGTTTTTTTTACTGTTTCTGTAATTCCATTTGCCCACTGTATGTTTACGTTTTCCATTTATGTTTTTATAGGGCTGCCAACTATCACATAGAACATATATTTTTCACAAAAAATTATAACTGTCACACATGAAACAGACTTGGTAACCCATGCAAGAGGGCTACTACATCATATAACGGGAAAACCTTACCATATTGTAATCTTTAATTTATCATTCTTGACAATAACAACGTAAAAACCTGAAAAGGATACCACAATATATACTATTTCGAAAAAAGAGACGATTGCAAATAGCATTGGTGACAGTCATACGCAAGAAAAAAATAGTCATTCACACCGCACAACTATCCAAAATCAGAGAAAATGGTAAAAAAGCACATTTTATTAAAAAGCACATTTTGTTAAAAAAGTACATTTTCCTAAAAAAAGGAAATTTTCTTTAAAAGTACCCTTTATTAAAAAAAAAAACCTAATTAAAAAAGTATCTTCATTAAAAAAATACATTTTATTAAAAAAGTGCAAATAATATAATAACTTTGGCATATGTCAACCGATTGACCTAAGAACATAAGTTATCGTCTTACAACAAAATAAGGCACCGAAATAATGAGGCTTTACATTGCAAAAATAGTCTTTCAGTTGTGTTAACCTTTAACCGTAGAGGTGGTGGTTTTGTTGGTACTGTTTTTTTTATAGAAAAAATGGTTTGTGAAATGAAGCGCATATTTTGTTGATATTAGAACAAAAAAATTTAAATTTTTTTAAACTTTTTCATTTGTTGAATTAAAATTTCTTTTAATTTTTTCATTTTTTGAATTAAGAATGTAGTAGTAGTATTAAAAAACAAATAATTGTAAAGAAATGTTTGTTATGAATAAATTTTAGTACAATTAAATGGCTCAAAATTTACCATCATTTCACTGACTATATTTCACTTACATGTTAACGGTTAATTTAAAGTGCATATCGCCGAATATATCGTGGTCAAGAAGCTCCGTATAACAACACTATTCGCAGTTTAGTGTCGTTGTTTGATGAGCATGGGATAGTTGGAGATCATTCACATGCCGTACATCAACGCCCAAGACGTTCCAATGAACTGGTGGAAGCGGTAAGACAGAGTGTTTTGATAACCCGAATAAGTCGTATCTTCACCTCGCTCAGCATTTTAACGTTAATGGAACGAATTTTCTGTGCATTTTGGCTTGAAGAATTTTACTGGCAGACCGGCCACGTCGCTTAGAATACGGCCAAACATTCGCTCGATTGGATGATACTGAACCTGACTTTTGGGCGCAAAATCTGATGACCGACGAGCTCCATTTTACACCAATAACAAGCAAAATTGATGCATTATCCAAAGGTGATGCAGGAAATACCAATGCATGGTGAAGCTGCCAATGAGAAACAATATCAGTGGATGTTGGCTCATTTTGTCTGCGCAAAAATGCTTGAAAATTTTCGCTGGTTTCAACAAGATGGTGCACCAGGATGCTCCACTGAATTTCTCATAACTTGTGAAAAACTCAACCAAATTTGTTATAAGAGCCACTAAAAAAATTTTGTTTAAATTAGCTCTATGCTAATATTATTTTTTATATACACAATAGTTTCGTTGTTATTCAGAAGGAAATGATGGGGAAATATATTTTATATTATTTTTTTAAATCCTTAAATGTAGCAACGTCATAAAAACAACTAAACCAAATAAAAATTTGTAATTATTGTCAAGTCCAGGTACTTTACCTTTATTAAGAATGAAACCACATTTTCTCATAGATTTTCATGGTATATGGATCATTTTATTTGCAGTGTATGTAGCTCTACTATTCAGCAATAAAAAATTCATATTTTCAGATTATCGATTTTTTATGAATTTATTTCATTCTGAATAACTCCGAAGTATTAGCATATTTTAGATGTAATTTAAATTAAAATTTTTTTATATATTTTACAACAAAATTGGTCAAGTTTTTCTCAAGTTATGATAAAATCTGTGAAGTATTCTTTAAAAATCCACAATTTTTGGAATTTTCATGTAATTTTAAATTTCTATTATTTTTGTTTAGACGACCAAAACCCATCAAAAAATGTCATGGTTATCTTTGGTTTTTTGTTTTTTCTTTTTCTTTTGTATAGTGTTATTATTTTATTTTCCCAACAAAAAAAATATGAAAGAAGATATGGGAATTTATTACCGTAATATTTTTAAAACCTGGTAAAACTGTACTACTTAAAACTCTGAATTATTAAACTAAATATTATTATTATATGGACGTCTTTGTCGCCATTAAAATGGATCCAGTATGTAGTTTAGCATTTTGCAATGGCAACGCTTACGGTTAATTTTACATTATTTTCCAGTACCTGAATAATTAGTGTAAATAAAAGGTGCTCTTGAATAGATTGCAACTTTGCGTTGACAACACTACTTCATTTGACTATCGATTTAACAGGCGATAGTTGTCTTTTGTTTAGCTTGGTTCGCCATTTTAAAGTGAGAGCATCAAAAATTTGAAGTTCTGTAAATCTAAAAGAAGCACCTTTTACCATATGGCCCTAGAATCGTTGGTTTATAAGATACAATTTCGAAAGTATAAAACAATCGCAACAATAGTTCCTTTATTTTGACACCAGCGTTCAGGAGTAGCTATTAACTAATACTTTTATAATAATTCGACTCAGAAAATCGTCGATCGGTATAATATAAGGTGGGTCTTGGTCAGATATATTTGTTAGTTATAAACATTAATGCAAACTCATTCTCCACGAAAAAATTGAATAAAACAACGTCTGGATTAATATCCATGTGATCCCACCTATATACCTTCTAACGAGTCACATCAAGCTTCAACTATAGACTTTTACCTGACTAATATTCCATCAAAAATATCGGAACCCGTTGCAGTTAATGATTTGAGCTCTGATCATCTACAGGTGTTAGCCGCCAATCCGGCACATGATTTCTATGATTTTGGTAGAGCGAACTGGACGCTATTCAAGCGATATATAAACAGTAACATACCTGAAATCAGCGTGGTATGTATGAATAAAAATGATATCGATACTATGATAAACAGATTTAAAATAAAATTAGTAATGCTACAGACCTTAGTATTCCAAAAAAGGCCATTGTACCGAAAAACAAACCTCCACCTTCACATGTTAAAATAATGTTCATGAATATGAATTTGTTTCGCCGTTGTTGGATGCTCTACAGACATATAGGAGATAAAATGGAGATGAACCGACTTAATAAAAAATTAAAGGAGAACTCATCATTGAAAGGAACAAGTATTGGAGCAGTGTCTTGGCATCCCTTGATAAAGGTTCTTCTCCCTTTTGAAATATATCAAAAGTACTGCGAAAGAAATTTAAGAATATGCTAATACTTAACCACAATGGTATTGTTGCTCAACTAGGTAAGAGAAATGCGAATTGCTAGCTAACTCATTCAAACTATATCGTACGCTTTCAGCTATTTTAAGTGACAATTCTACCATTTCCGTTATAATCAACACATTGAATTCATTCCAACATGTTGATACCACCATAGACAGCGACTACTGCGTTTCAACCGATAAAATAACAAATATAATCAAATATCCCAAAGCAAAAATATCTCCTGGAATTGATGGGATAAGCAACAAAGTAATAAAAGCTCTTTCTAAAAAAGGTGTGCAAACTATAACAAATATTATTATTTACTGCTTAAATTTTTTTTATTTTCCAGATTGCTGGAAAGAGGCAAAATTTATTGCGATATGTAAGCCGAACAGAGTATCTTCTTGCCCATCATCTTATAGGCCAATTAGCTTGTTATCAGCATTAAGCAAAGTTTTAGAAAAAGTGGTAAAAGAAAAAGTTTTAATGTTTTGTGAAGAAAATCACGTTTTTCCAACACAACAATTCGGATTTAGAACTGGTCACAATACGTCATTTAACTGGGATTAAATCCAAAATTAAAAATAATTTTAATGCCGGAAATTCCATGGGCATAGTACTATTGGATATTAAATCTGCTTTCGACTCTGTATGGCATGATGGACTCATTTTCAAAATGATAAACTTTAATTTTCCAACAGAAATCACTAAATTAATTCAGAGCTTTTTGTATAATAGATCATATAAAGTTTATACAGGAAGTAGCTTTTCAACAAAAATTGCAATATCAGCGGGCTGCCGCCAAGAATCTTGCCTCTCACCAATTTTATACAATACATTTACATCTGATTTTCCTACTGTGGCTGATTGCTCGTCAGCTATATTTGCAGATGATAATGCGATTATTTGCCTTGCAACACATGCTCAGGATAATATCAACAGACTCCAAAATGCTTTACTAATGCCGTTTTCTTTTCTGACAAAAAATATCGCCCTTTTTTGCCCTTTTTTCGAAAAGTGTATTTTTTTATGTATTCTGAATTAAGAGTAATCTTATCTTATACATCAATCGGAAGGTATCAAAGTCGAGCCCTCGTAAATCACAAAACATTCCTCCCATTGCCTTCTTTCAAGTCATAGTGTGAGAATATTTCCCCATTATTCCCCTTTTATGAATATTTTCACCCTATGACTTCCAAGAGGATAATAATCAAAATTTTTTTGCATTTATGAAAACAGCACTTTGAGACCTTTCGATTGATATATAATATAAAGTTGCTCTTAATTCAGAATATTTAAAAAAAATGCACTTTTCCAAAAAAGGGCAAAAAAGGGCTACATTTTTTGTCAGAAAAGAAAACGGCATAAGTTTAGAAGCATATTTCAAAAAATGGAAAATACTTGTTAGCACGGAAAAAACGCAGGCCATATATTTCACTAGAAGACGTAAGCAATGTTCCACACCTCAAACAGATCTCCGTTTCCATAACACTGATATTAAATGGGAATCTAAAGTCAAATACCTTGGAGTCATACTGGACTCAGAAATGAATTTCAGCCAACACGTTTCCTATGTAAAAAACAAATTAAATAATGTCACAAAACTTTTATATTCGTTTGTAAATAGGAAGTCCACCCTAAGTTGTGACAACAAAATTTTAATTTTTAAAGCTATTTTTATGGCTATAATGTTTTACGGAGCCCCAGTGTGGAATGATGTTGCAAATTGTCTTATAAAAAATCTACAAATAAGACAAAATAAACTTTTAAAAATGATATATAACCTACCATAGCATTTTTACACTCAACGATTACACTTTATTAATTTTATTGATACCGTTGAAGAGAGAATTTTAAAACCAACAAATAATTATAATATTAGATGTCAATTGTCTGAATATGAACATATTAAGAATTGCCTGTTAGCACTTAGTCTTAAGTTTTATCTCAATATAAAATTTTTTTCTACTTTTTTGTTACTTTTTGCCTAAATTAAAAATGTTTATTTTTATTATTAGTAATTATATACTTTTGGTGAAAATTTCTAAGTGGAAAAGGACAATTAAATGCCTAGACTCTTAAATCTTTTGTAATATTACTCTGTAAATATTTTCTTATGTTATGTAAATAAATAAATAAATAAAAATTAATGCAAACTCATTATATCTGACCACAGATTGATGCCATGTTACTTTTTTGACAAAAACCGAAGAAAATTTTTTACATTTACTGAAGCAGATTTTTACGTTTTTCAGATGTGGACCCAGTGTGATATCACAAATGAAATAAGTAAATTGTTTAGTTTTTCTTTGCAATGTGCACATTGGTATTCTCAGATTTGATAAATTGAGTATTTTTAACATACTCATACATAGATATACTTTATAAGAATGATAGTGCCTGATGTCCGATGGTACTCGTGCGAGCCGTAATAGATACATTTCATTTCATATATCATACATTCATATATAACGATATAATTTATTGATAACTAATTGGTAAATTCTACACAAGGCTTATTTTTTTATTTATTTATTTATTTATTATTTTTTTTTTTTTTTTTTTTTTGAAAGCACAATAAGAACTTCAACATACTGTTTCTTTTATTGATTGTATCAAAGCATTATTAATCATTAATTTAGATTACTCATTCAATTTTTTTATTTATTTCGAGGCAAATTTTAGTCATAATGCGAAAGTTATGGTTAGGGCATCGAATTGTTGATCCGAACTGAATATAATTTTCTTATTTGTTTTATTTAGGGGGCTACTTAATATCTCAGTATCTTAAAAATTTTGCCTATACGGAACATTTTTTTCTTATTAAAAGAATACAGCACATTCCCCACTTGGATATTCAAAAGGTAGGTAATACCTTTGCCTAATGTTGATTTTGATTTTGTTTTGGGAAAAGTTCCTCAGAATTTGAGTATTTCTCGATTGTAAACTTTCCGGAAATTGGTTCAGTAATTACGTTCTATTTTTGGCCCAAAGTTAACTGTCGTATAACGTATTTAAACACAAACTTTAATGGACACACTTACAAACCATTTTCAAAAAGATGTTCTTGTACACAACACACACAATTATGTATTTGTATGTATGTGTTTACGTTATTTTTGTTTGTGTTTGTGTTTGTGTCTATTATCTGATAAATGTTCGTAATATGTCTATATGCCACTGTATACTTTGTGTGCGAGTGTGTGTTTTATTTTCTAATACATATATGGAAGTAGATTTATTGTGTTTACTCTACTCGCAACCTGACCATTTAATTTGATATTTAGGTATGTAAACATTCAAACAAAATCCATTCTGCCCCCTTTTTTTTTGGTTAAATAAAGCAGACAACAAATAAACACAATTCTAACCAAAAGAGAAAAACTTTCAAATCAGATAAACATTTGAAAAAGTGGTTGTTGTTATTCGGTGCTATTTATTGCCTGTATTTCGGTGGTAAAATATCGAATTTCACACATATGAAAGTCTGTACCATACAGCTATGCATAATATAAATAGATGTCAAATCCATATAAACCACATTCATGCATATAATCAGCACACAGTGAATTCATGTGAAGATTTTGAGAACATAAATATATATATATATATATATAAAGGGTCCGCCATCTAACGTTTTTTTTTTTCAACTAGTGCTTATTTCGTGAATGGTAACACTTTGCTCATGTCTGATTTGACAGATAATTAGTTTTATCCTTGCTCTGAACGAATATGGTTGTGTATGCGCTCGAACAACGCTAAGAAATATTGCGACATTACTTTGAAAATCATGGTAATGTTGCAGAATGTGTGCGAAAATTGCGTAAGGATTTTGGAGGAAGAGAAGCACCGTCAGCTCCGTATGTTCGTTATCTTGTGAAAAAAGTGAAAGAAACTGGCATCCTCATCGATAAACCAAAGCGTGAAAAGCCAAAAGCAGTGCGTACACCAGAGAATATTGCTGCTGTGGCAGAAAGTGTGCGTGAAGCGCCATCAACATCAATTCACCGTCGTTCTCAAGAATTGAACATTTCGGAGGCATCATTGAGACGAATTTTGCATAAAGACCTTGGTATGACGCCATACAAAGTCCAATTTGTTCAGGAGTTGAAGCCAACTGACCATCCAATGCGTTTTCGCTTCGCTAAGTGGGCCTGCGATCGACTTACAGAAGATGCCGATTTTGCCAAAAAAATGATCTTTTCAGATGAAGCTCATTTTGATCTTGGCGGGTATGTAAACAAGCAAAATTGTTGCATTTGGGGCACAGAAAACCCGCACGCATACATTGAAAAGAGTCACTGTTTGGTGCGGATTTTTGTCCAGAGGCATAATTGGGCCATTTTTCTTCGAAAATGAGCAAGGAGTGGCCGTTACAGTCAATGGCGATCGTTATCGGGCCATGTTGAACGAATTTTTGTTCACAAAAATTGAAGAGGAGTATACTGGCAACATTTGGTTTCAACAGGACGGCGCTACGTGCCACACAGCCGAAGCTGCACTCGATGTTTTGCGCCCTGTTTTTGAAGATCGCATTATCAGCCGCAAAGCTGATGTCGTTTGGCCACCTCGGAGCTGCGAGTTGACACCGTTGGACTATTATTTGTGGGGTGCCCTCAAAGATAAGTGTTACGCCAACAAGCTAGAGACAATTGACGCTTTAAAGGACAATATTCGTGAAGCCATTGGTGAAATACAGCTGCACACAATCGATAATGTACTTAAAAATTGGACCGATCGTGTAGGCCACTGCATAGCCAGCCAAGGCAGCCATTTGAATGAAATTATTTTCCATTATTAACCGGAAGGATTGTACTTTCAAATAAAAAAAGAAATTTGAGATAATATTCAGTAGTTTTTTTATAGCATTTTCAAAAAAAAAGTTATTTGGCGGACCCTTTAGATAGATATAAAATCAACAATAACGGAAATGCAAATTAGTATATTTGTATAAATGACAGAAAAAAGCTCTTAACATCGTAAGGTCGTTAAACATCTAAAATTTACTTTGCACAAAATTCCTTATCATGATTTAATGATCCGCACGTAAACTTTTAAACTTATGTTCAATATGTAAAGTAGTAAAACAACAACGCTTGTCTCCATGTTTAACTTTGTATTATCCCTACTCCAAATTTATCATCAAATGGACCCAAATTATGTCCGACTCTAAATTTTGTATAATAGTCAAAATGTTTGTTATAATTATGTGTTATATGTAAAAGCCAGAGAATCTAAATACAAATCCCTCTTAAACCTCGTATCATATTAACTAAGTTGTCAAATGTCAAAGAAAATAAAATGAATTAAATATATTTTTTAAAATTTTATTTAAAATATTTTATGTCTGTAATATTTTGTACATGACAATTTTTTTTCTTTAATCTTTATACATAAAATCGTTGGTGCATTTGTTTCTAACGAATGATCTCCAGAACCATAAGAGCTATTACACTGTATAACAGTTCCGGGGTCATTGTCTGGGGGGAGAGAAATTCCAAGTCAGGGGGGAAAGTAATAGGGCAGTATAGTAAAGCTTCCAAAGAGTTTGGCCAACAATTTTTTTTTAAATTTTTATTTTCTTATTTTTCCTTAACTTGATGTTGGTTTGCTTAAGTTTTCACCAACGATGAATTCTCATTTCATTCTTCATCAGAATTGTAAATAATAAATAAAAATACTGTTTGTTATAAATTTACCACTCATGCAAATAAATCTCCTCTAATGTACTAATCTATAATATTAATAGGCAAACCGATTTCTTGTGACCGATATAAAAACTGTATTTAATAACCGATTTGGATCAAACATATCTCATTTGAAAAGTACTTCTTTTTGGCTCTCCACCAGATTTACAGATTTGCACCGTCTGGAACATTTTTATTTTTTTGAGAAATGCTCATTTAAAATTGCTACTAACTCATACATAAAACACATACTGTGTGTGTATATATTAAAAATATCAAAAGCCCTGTGTTGACTTTTGAATTGGACAAAGTTGATTAGCATACCTTTAGGCTCCTTTAAAATTATTTATTAACAAAACCATTTATTATTTTCTGTGTGTTCAACAAATATTTATAATGAAATTTAATGAATTTTGTTTAATAAGTGTTGAATAGTGAATTGGCTAAATTTCCTTAGCATACCTTTAGGCTCTTATAAAATTATTTGTGAAATGAAAAAATAAATTTGCACTCGAATTTCGAGGACTGGTAAATAATAATCATATGCCCTGAATATGTTATGCTGTTAATAAAAATAGAAATAAAAAAGGGGAAAAAATATAATTTTATAAAATTCTATAAGTATTAATTTGTTTACTTTATTAGTGTAAAATTTTTATTTTAGAAAAAACTAATTTTGAAAACGTTTTATAATATATAAAATTACTTTTTATTGAACACTTTTGTTAATCTTGTCCTTTTGAAAGGTTTCTATTAAATCCAAAACTAACAGTTGTTCCCAACATCAAGTCTTAATTTGAACATATATCGAATTCAATACTTTACGCTTTAAGTTACAATTATCTATAACTTTAGGCCGTGTTTAGAAAAGCTTCTAAAAATCGATCTAATTCCGCTACTTCAGACAGATATTTCAAGCCAATCTAATCCTAATATAATAATTCTTACTTGGTTATGCCAAAACCAACCAAACACATGTAATAGAAACTAAAAACCTACATCTTTCCCCTCGGCTATATAAACACACACTAAAACCACAAACATTATAAAGTGCGTCAAAACAACAATGCGAAATTTATTATAAATGCGTTTTATTACTTTACAAGAGACGGCAACAACAAAGAATTATTGTCTATGATTATATTTTCGTCCGCTATTATGTTGTGTATATAAACAGGCAAACGTATAATAATATATAATCCTATTTGTTTATGCAAAGAGAAATGACGTCACGCAACGTTTTCATTACCATAAAGTAATGCGATAACCAAAAAAAAAATAAAATACAAATCGCATGGCTAAAAATGGTGAAAACAGGCTGGTTTTGTCGTCATCATAACTTATGTCATACAGTACAGTAAATGTAAACCTACGTATGAAAATATGACTACTCCTACAATTAAATCACCTACCAAGCCTAACAACATAAAATAATAATGACAATTATGATGCCAACAACAACGAAATTCATATAACAGATACACAAATAAACTCCAAAAAGTAAAACAGCTCATTCAATTTCATCTTGGTAAAGCAGGCAATAAAGTAGCAACTTCACAATAAGTGATGCCAATATTTCCCAAGCGAAAAGCTTAAAACTGTACGCTTTACAGTGCTAAAAGTAAAATCACTAATTATATTACTAGCTGTACCCGGTGAACTTCGTTCCACCTAATATTGATTTTATTATAACTCTTCTGTTATGAATCCCAATCATCATTAAAACTCCAATTCATTGAAATTGGCAATATTGCCTTCAGTTGGAGTTTTGTTTGGTAAATAAATAAAAGTCGTATCTTATTTAATTTAATTAAATGCATTTTATTTATACGAACTTATCTTTTTATCTATATATATATATAAATGATCTAGTATATATGTAGATAAAAATTAAATATATATTTAATTTAGAGCTTTTTGGTAAATTATGTTTTTTGTTTTGTTTTGTGGCGCGTAAACAAATAAAGATAACGGCTTGTCGACACGCAACATATAGTTGTCCGTGCGAGAAACACGGAAACTCTAAGTTAATACCGCAAACTTCTAGGGACTGGCCTTGGGATTTGTTAATGGTCATCGCGAAGGCCAGACATACGGGGAATTGCAGCCGTTGCAACTCGAATGGCATGTCAAGTGGAATCAAGGGGATGCGCGGAATCAAAACATCCTCTCCTTTATACTTTCCCTTGATAATCGTCGCATCGATGACGTTGTTTATGAGATTTTTCACAGCCAATCGCGTTCCATTACAAAATCGAGGTTGTTTGATGTTACGCAATATGATGATGATAGAGCCGACTTTCAGTTGCAAATTGTGAGGTGGTAATCCAGGCAATTCCAATGAATTCAAGAATTCTGAGGCATAGTTACCTGCTTCATTTGGGTTGATAATTGTTTCGAGCAATTTGAATGCAAATAATTGCCCCGGAATGAAACTTTGAGTAGTTATTTGATAGCATCGTCATCTTTGCTTTTAGCCGCTCAGCCAATAATGGGTTTTGAAGTTTCGCTCAATGGTCGAAAAGACGTGTTGAATGAGCTCCTCCTTCGTTTCGGCCAACTGGCAGAAATTAGTTGGCAACGTTATTAATCCGGTCGAGATGTCTACTGCGATTTTCCCCATTACCAATGTCCACTAATTGTTTCGAAAACACATATGCAGTTTGATCATGTTGGAGAAAAACTCGCATGTTAGTCATTAATCGGATGGTCTTTACATATCGCCACAAAACTGATGATTTCATGCATACATTTAGTTCGTCAGCTGCAGTTGAATCATGGCTCCACAAAAAAAGAGGTTGATTGTTACGAAGACATTTTAGTGTTCTGTTCAGTGCCTCTAGGGACCTTTTGTGGACCACCGTATATTTGATCCAAACTATCAACTTGCATCTCTGTACTATTTTTGGCTATGTGGCAGGTTGGTGTCTCGTTGATTTGCATATTTCGTGACAATTTCAAAGCCGAATGATCTAATCGACGCCAAAATCAATGATTTAAAAAAAGTTTTTCCAGTTCCTCCGGGAGCATCCGGGATGTATATGCCACCAATTTCATTGTTCACATCTTCCATCAATGAGTCGTACGCAGTTTTTTGTTGTTGATTTAATTGAGGAACATTTGTACGGACTGCCTCTGTATCGCACTGCTGTTCTCTTTGGACGATTAGGTGACATCAAGCCCAAATTCGATAACAATTTATTCAACACTAGCTGTTTTTACCCGGTCTTGCCCGGGATCCAAAGGGCTTTGACTTGAAAAATGGTTCACTATGCCTACCAGGTGCTGAGTACTAAGTCCCCGATGAACCATTCCTCAAAAAAATTAACTTACTCCCAAAAAATATGTATGGGATTGGGGAATTTGTTCATGGTGAACAAATTCCCTATGTTCACGTTTTTTGGGGGAACAAATTCATGTTTTATTTCAATTTAAAATTTTGTACTTTTTTAATTTAGAACTTTTTTATATAAGACTATACAGCAAAAATACTTCAAAAATAAGCTGCGAAACCGAATCAAGTTTTTTTTTAATTTTATTTATTTTGTAAACATCAAATATAACGGAATCGTTTGCAAAATAAAGGAATCAGAACTTTTAAAAATTGAATTACTTTATTCAATAAGTGATCATCATTGAGCAGAGACGTCAAAGAAAAACGGAAAATGAATGCGACGTTTAAAATTGTGCCAAAAGGTTGCTTTAAGCAACTGCTTATAGTATATGTGTTAAGCGAGCGAGTCGCGTCCCCGTCCGCGCTTTTGGCAGCTACACCCGTGCTGCCGCGCAGT
Organism: Cordilura impudica; assembly: GCA_963682025.1. NCBI lineage: Eukaryota > Metazoa > Arthropoda > Insecta > Diptera > Scathophagidae > Cordilura > Cordilura impudica. The sequence goes on from OY821520.1 coordinate 152,183,312, forward strand.
TGTCGTTAACTTATTTTAATCGCCAAAACATATTTTTCAGATTATTCCGATATTTTTCCTGAGCTGTGTTCGCGAGCGCGTAGCGTCCGCGTCCGTGCGCCGCTTCCGCGCGTTTTGCAGCCACACCAGTGCTGCCGCGCAGTTGTTGTCAACCTATTTTAATTGCCAAATTATATTTTTCAGAACATCCGATATTTGAGCGCAGCTGTGTTCCGCGAGAGCATCGCGTAGCGTCTTCGCGCCGTTTCCGCGCACCGAAATTATGCTATTGAAAAGAATACAGATTTTAAATACGTTTATTGAGAGCAGTATGGAGAACTTGTTAATTTTTTTTGGGACCTTTTTTTAAAAATTTGGGGAATTTGTTAATTTTTTGGAGAAATTGTTCATTGGGGGCTAAGTGCTGAGTGCCTGCTTACCAGTACAACTTATTTTGAGTGTATTATGTCTAAAACTACGAATTTTAGTTATTCTAGAGCTTGGGTATATACAGCAATTCTGGTTTTTCCTTCTGGTGCATATACGAAAAACTTTTACTGGCTGCCAGCTCTGGAGCAGGCGACAAATAATTGTCTATGAGAAAAACAGAAAGACTCTAAGTTGATACCTGCTACAGTAAGATATTGTCCTCTTATGTATTATGTTAGGAACAACTTTTTGTACCATCTCTTGCAATGAAAAACCAACTTATAAAAGTCTTCATTCCGTGGAGTTAGCTTGTCTTATACGTTGGGCCTGAAGGCATTATTGAGTCGTTTCCGGAGTTTCACATTCCCTCGACTAAGCTTGTCTTAGCTGCTGGATTTCTAGACGCACTGGAGTAGATTCAGGCATTTCCGCTTCTCTTACAAAGCTTGTCTTGGTCTTTGAGCTTCAAGACGTTATTGGGTTTGCTCAGGTGTTTCAGAATTTCTCGACTCAGATTGTCTAACCCGTCTAGACTCGATACGAATTTGGGTCTAATCAGGTTCTCTAGAGTTCTGTTTTGTTTAAGCCTTTTTGCATTTGAGGTAGTACGGCCTATATGCTATGCTTTCATGTGCAAGGCACAATTGCAAATAGCTATTTTTCCACCTCACACAACTCATTTATATAGTGAGAAAGATGAAATGGAAATATTTGTAATAGGTTGCTTTCTAATGTAGCCAAAAGGAGGTTGATTTAAAATCTTTATTTCATAATGGTGTAAACTCAAGAGTAGTAAGTAAAGAGATTTATGCACAAAATTTTTGGGAAGTCCATTGAAAAATTAAAATATGTTAACAAACACTAAATGCGTATATAGGAAATTACAAAAAGTGGGCGTGGCCGATAAAAGTATATGACGACCTTACCTGGGATTTGAGAATAATGTGCAGTAAATTCGAGCGAAACCCATGAAAATTTAAAAAAGTGGTCGCAAAAGTAGGCGTGGCCGATAAGAAGCATATGTTTACCTTCCCTGTGGTACAGAGATCGTGTGTACCAAATTTCAGAGAAAATCGTTAACTAATAAAAATTTGCATAGCGAACAAATATACCAAAAAGGAGAAAATGAATTGAATATAAAAAGTGGGCGTAAAGGTAGGCGTGGCCGATAAGAAGCATATGGTGACCTTAGCTGGAGTACGGGGATCGTGTGTACCAAATTTCGGAGAAATCCGTATACAAATAAAAATTTTTATAGTGAACAAATATGAATAAAACAGAAAATAAATTTTACATAAAAAGTGGGCGTAAAAGTAGGCGTGGCCGGCAAAAAGTATATGGCGACCTTTCTTGGCGTACAGAGATCGTGTGTACTAAATTGCAGGAAAATCCGTTGAAAAATAAAAATTTGTATAGCGGTCAAACAAACAAACAAACAAACAAAAAGAAAATGAATTTTATATATATATAGATTAATAAACATATCGCATCTGTACCTCTAAGGTGAGTCAACTCAAAATTTTTCAATTTTCACTTTTTGCAAGAAAGCGATACACCGTGGACATATCTATACACTATAAAAATCTTACATTGGTTTTTCTAGTCTTTCATAAAAAAAAAATACAGTTGTGACCCTCTTTGTGTTATAAGAGTAGCTTCTTTAGAATCCACTAAAAAGGCATATTTTGATTTTGAGTTGCACCGAAGAAACTTGTTATTTTTGAGGACGACTGAAAAAATCGCAAAATCAACTACTGTTGCATACTTATTATTCGCAATTCTTTACAATGAAACAACGATTTTGAAATTTTATAGTAAATATTAAAAAAACCGTTTTTGCCTTTACTGAAAATTTGTAAATTTTGAGTTGACTCACTTTAGATGTACAGGTGCGATATATCTTCTACCATCATCAGTGCCTCATTGTGACATAAACAATGTGGGATTCAAAGTTTGGTGATGCATACGATGCAAAACATCTTCGGACATATCGAATCTAGTGATGATACTATAATAAGTAACATGTTTGCAGACTTCTTTGCTAGTACATATTCTGTTTCTCAATATTGTTCCAACAGCTAGTCATATCCAATAAACACAAATCAAGCTACATCTTTTCCCCTAATTGATAAAGCAGAACTTGTTAATAGCCTGAAGAAACTTAAAGTTTCATTTACTCATGGAACTGATGGAGTACCTAGTTCTATACTCAATTATTGTGCTACTTCCTTGGCAACACCACTGACTCTGTTGTTTAATGCGTCAATAAAAAACGGTTATTTTCCAAAATTTTGAAAAGCTTCTTACATCATTCCATTATTTAAATCTGGAAATAGATCGGATGTTTCTAATTACCGTGGTATTGCTAAACTTAGTGCAATCCCTAAGCTTTTCGAGAAATTTATTACAGATTTTTTGTGCTATCACTCATCGTCAATTTTGTCACCATTTCAACACGGATTTCGTAAAGGATGCTCTACCGTTACAAATGTGCTTCATTTTACGACAATAATTAACGATGGCTTTGTCAAGAAAAAACAAACTGATGCAGTATACACCGATTTTAGTAAGGCTTTCGATAAAGTAAACCATAACCTTCTACTGATCAAATTGGATTTATTAGGTTTAACACCATTAAGCCTTAAATGGATAAAATCATATCTCTCTGAGAGAACACAACGTGTAATGTATAATAATATGTCATCTAAAGATATTACTGTGACTTCTGGTGTTCCTCAAGGGAGCCATCTTGGACCAATTCTTTTCTCCCTTTTCATCAATGATCTTCCAAAAGTGATAAATTTTTGCAAGGTTTTAATGTACGCTGATGTTGTTAAAATTTTTTTAAGTTACTGTCAACATAATGATCATATTCATCTTCAATCAGATCTCAACAATTTCTTTTCGTGGTGTAACCGTAACCTAATGGAACTAAATTTGAAAAAATGTAATTGTATGCGTTTTTCTAGAAATAATGTTTTTCCTGCTAACTACTTTTTGGGCGGATATCAGCTTGAACTTGTTGATACTTTTCTGGATTTAGGGATTCTACTTGATCCTAAATTAAACTTTGTATCTCACGTCACCATGACTGTTAATAAAGCTAGAGGTACACTCGCCTTTATTAAAAGATGGACAAAAGAATTTATTGGTCCTTACATAACCAAACAACTTTTTACATCTCTTGTAAGACCTATTTTGGAATATGCGTCAATAATATGGGATCCCTTCTATAACATTCATATTCAACGAATCGAGTCTGTACAGAAACTACTCTTTTGCTTACGTGGCTTGCCTTGGAATTCTGCAATTAATCTACCTTCATACGTTGATCGACTTAAATGAATAAAATTACCTACTTTGGAAAGCCGTAGGACTATACTAAAAGTAACATTTATGATCAACCTAATTAATGGTGAAATCTGTTCTGACTTTCTTATCAACAATATAAATTTTAATGTTCCTCAACGAGTATCACGCCAATTCCAACCACTTTTGTTAAATCTTTTCAAACCCACTATGCTTTAGCTGATCCTTTTAGAAGAATTTGTTGTGTTTATAATAATCTTTATCAATTAATTGATTTTTCGTTGAACACGGATGTAATTAAGCATAATATAATTATTTTCTTAAATTCCTAACTATTTGCTTTTATTTTTAAATCATTTAATTATTTCAATATATGTACATATGTAATTATATCATTTATACAGGTCTGTAAGGATTTATTCCATTGATCTAATAAATAAATAAATAAAAAAAAAAAATATTTGAGCCACAAATCAGTTGGATTCGAAGGGGAGCATGTGCGAATTTGATGAGTGATGATGATATCACGGAATCTTTGAGCGTATTGTCCCATTGCGAATCGTCCTCGAGCAACTGCAAGAGTTGACACGCCTCACGGTAAGTCGCACACAGATGCCTATTAACGGTTCTCAGTTGCTGAAATAACGTCGGACCATGAACATTTACCAATAACAGCCGAATGTAGTAACATTCTTCGTTCTTTGGATGCACGTTATAGATGCGACCAAGAGCATCTAAAGCAAATACATTTGGATGTCCTTCAACTGGTGTTCCTCGTTTCCGACGCTGAAATGATTTATATGATGCATTCCATGTGTAGTAGCGTGGCATTTCAACATATAGCAATGTGCGAGCAAAAGCGTTAGAATTACAAACTGCGAAGGAACTTGTCAATGTTGTCGGCGGTGGCCATGCTACTGCGGCCGTTGCATTTTCTGGAATAAAATACACTCGTTGGCCGTTTTCCAAGTGCACAGCCAAATGTACAACTGTAGGGTGTGTTTCATGGATCGCAAATGAAAAGATGCGCCCAATCGCTTCGTTGTTGCTAACATAGCAACCCATCTGGCAGTCAGATATTTCATCGTTTTCATTTACCAAACCGAAAACAGCCATATCGCTGCCTTTGTTTACGTATTTGCATTTGTACTTGATCGACTTAACGGAGTTACAGTATTCAACATTTATGTGAGCCCTCAAAAGCATTGAACAATATCGGCGAAAATGGCACAATCCACCGATTGTCCATATTTACAGCTTGCCCTTTAACCTTCACAACTGTAGATCGTGCATTGTCTGCAACTGATCGCCTACGGTACATCCGTCATTGCCTGTGATTATTTCGGCGATCAGGTCTCTCGGGTATCGCTTGGAACACATGCCAATAAGGTTTGTGAGTCCCTTTGAGCAAAAACCTTACATTTGGAAGGAAGTTGTTCAAATATATACAAATTTGTTTAACATGAAGTTGTAGTTTAAAGGCGTCAAAAAGTGCCAATTTAACGTTTTTATTTATTTTTTTTTTTTTTTTTTGGAAAAGACGCTATACAAAACAACAATATAAAACAATTTTTGTTTATTTATTTATTTTATTCATTTTTATTACAAACACATTATATATGTGTTAGTAGCAACTTTAATTGTAATTTACTCAAAATAAAGGAAAAATTTTAAAAATCTGTAAATCTGAAAATCGGCTAAAAAGAAATGCCTTTCAAATAATAAACGTTTGGTCAAAATCGGGATAAAACGGTAAAACAAAACATCGGTCACAGGAAATCGCCTAGCCTATTAATATTATAGAATACATTTTAAACAATAAAGTTTTCACAAATTCACTGATACATTTTATCAGACACTATGAAAAAATTTAAAATTTTAATAATTAGCTTAATAAGTCGTAGTTTGCTACTCGTATCTATGTATTGTTTCAAATGGTATAAAGAAGTGTAAAACACTTAAGATATGGGCAACATGAAAAATATTTTCTGAAAAAAGGATGTCAGTAGAAGGATAATCTGTTGTTATATACACTAGAGTGCAGTGAAGTTGTATTGGATTTTTTTCTTTGGAATTTAACTTCAGCGCAGATACTTGTATATATGTATAATGAACTTGGAAAATAAGCTTTGATAAAATTTGGCATGATTACTCTGTCTTGCTAATTGGACTTCTAGCAGCAGAGGTGAAAAGTTTATAATTGGGTTAATATACAAAAGTTCTTAACATAAGTCTAAACAAGTTCTTAATTTAAAGGTTATAATCTCATGATAGAAATTATGTGATGGAATGTGTTGTTACTGAACGTTTTCTCTACACATGTGGTAAGTGTAATGAGTGAGTTTTTATTGGTTCCTTAATCAAAAATAAAATAGTGATACTATATTATTTTTTTTATATGATTTTATATTTTTGTATTTCGTTTTGCAACTTATAACAGTAAAGTAGGGAAAAACTAAATTGAAGTGCAGCGTAAACAACAATTTTTTATAAATGAATACAGTAACATAAATCTTGATGTTTAAAAAAGCCTGAAATAGAAATTGCAAATTTACTTTTATTATTGCTACTTAATTTTGTATATGGATTTGGATTTTTGTGCATAAAAACTCGCTCATTAAAATTACCAGAAGTGAAAAAAGATTATTATTATTTGTATTTTTTTAAAAATATCTTCTTTTGAGATAAATTTTTTACAAACTAAAGATTATATGATTATGACCTTTGAAACTTGATAAAAATAAATAAATCCATTTTTCATATTAAAGAAGATTTTAATAACTTCGAACCGATACCTCAACTGAACTTGTACATCAGCAACTGTTAAAGATAATGATTACAATGCTGATCTACCTTTGAACGTTTCTAATGATTTTTGAAAATTTCCTAGTGAATTAGGATACAATATGTGTACCAATTGCGTTGTGCAACAGCCATTCAGGAGGTGAGATATTCCATGTCAGGGTGAAAGTACTAGGCCAGTGTAGTAAAACTTGTAAAGAGTTTAGCGTTCAATTACCCCGAAAATGCTTCTCAGTGTTATTAATGAATTCTGAGAGGGTGTGGCTGACCCGTTCGGTACTTACATTAAAAAAATTGTCATTATTTATATTTTCACAATATCAGAAATTTTTCAACTACTTGAATTTATGTGATACTTATGTGAAATTCGAGTGCAATTTTTAGGCAATTTTATTTCTCAACTTAGCCAATTCAGAAACCAACAATTTTTAGTTTATTATAATTGTTATATTTATATAATTATTATAATTGTAAATGATAATAAACATGTCATGTTAACAAATTTAATAAACACACACATAATTATACCCTATATCACTATGTGGTTTGGGTATAATGACTTTGTGCTGCTGTTTGTAACAACCAAAAATATTTGACCTAGACCCATCTTTAATTATACCGATCGAATCAGAATCACTTTCTGAGTTGATTTAACAATGTCCGTCCGTCCGTCTGTGTGTCCATGTAAACCTTGTAATCAAACTGCAGGTCGCCAATATGAATATATTTTGATGAAATTTGGAATATAAGCTTTTATTGGCCATGAACTGAACGCTATTGAAATTGGCGAGAATCGGTCCATGTTCAGATCTAGCCCCCATACAAATTAGCTATATGAAATCGACATAAATTGCCATAAGATCCAAATTGTCATATAGATCTTACTCAAATTGGCTTTGTATGCGTTCATTACATCCATTAATGAGTAGTCCAAAAATGATCCCTTTGACCCCATATAGAGCTGCTTCCCGATCTTCACTTAAATCTATTAAAAAACAAAAATATTGCACTGATTCTTCTCAAATTTGGTTTGTATATATTTTTGCAAAATACAAGAGACTTTACCAAACATGATCAGGATCGGTCCATTTTTGGACCTAGTCCCTATATAGATATAGCATCCGATATGAACTTTTTCATATCTGCAGCCAAGAAAATTAATAAAAATCCCACTCAAATTTGGTTTTTGCTTATTTTCTATGTCCAGTTAGTTGGGCCTAAGAGATAGGGTTTCTAAACGCATGGTATAGGGTATCGTATAGTCCGTCTAGACCGACTATAATTTTCTTACTTGTTTTATGTATGTGTTAGTAGCAAATTTAAATGCAATTTATTCAAACTAAAGGTAAAAATTAAAAAATCTGTAAATTTGGTGAACAGCTAAAAAGAAATACCTTTCAAATAATATACGTCTGGTCCAAATCAGGATAAAATGGTAAAACAAAACATCGGTAACAAGAAATCGCCTAGCCTATTAATATTATAGATAATATAAAATCACCATAAAATCAGCTGTTCTCAGACATAGGATGAAAGCTATTGAAGCTGGCGAATATCAATGCATGTTCAGACCAACCCCTCACACAAATTACCGTATCAGATCGACTAAGGTTTTCTTAAGATCCAGATTTTCTTGCACATATCGACACAAATTTTGTGTATATGTGTGTATTGCACCAAAAACAACCCCTGTTTGATCAATTTTAGTCACAGTCCCCATAGCTGATTTCCGTTTTACACTTAATTCTATAAAAAAAAAAACAAGAAAATTGCATAGATTTTTTCAAATTTGTTACTAAAGATAGTCATGATTGCGCCCGCTTTGCCTACTCCCCATATAAAAATAACATCAGCTATCACTAAAATTTGGTATATGTTTTATTTTCTATATCCAGTTATTGTCCCAGCACAGTTGGATGCAAGACCCCCCCATGAAACGCATGGTATAGTTTGTCGAATAGTCGGTCAAGGTTGTAAATTGTAAATTTGTTATAAATTTTTCAGAAAAATATATTATATAGAAGTTTTAAAAAATAACGTTTTTCTATTTTATTATTTTTATGTGTTTATTTATTGTAAAGCAATTATATAGATTTTGAAATTTTTGTTCAAAAAATGTTCAGTTCAATTATTTTAATTATTAAAAATAAAAAACAATTTAAATTAATATTTATTAACAACTTAATTTCTGTAAAATCAATGTTTCAGCCCAGTTGCAATATGTATGATGTGATTTTTCTATATATACTTAATTTGATTATATAAAATTTAAACCTTTTTTTAAATAGAAAAAAATAAACATATTTATTTCTAGTAATCAAATCGGTTTCTGGTATTAACCCTTTATACTGTTATACTATTTTAAAAATGTTTAGTGGCTTCATGGATCCTGAGTATGAATTCCGATTGACTTCATACATTTTATTATCTACATCTACTTACGCAGAATCATGTTCGATGCGAATTAAAATTCGATATATCGGAATGACGCTCCACTCTAATGTGAATGTTTATGTGCCACTTGTAAAACTTATATTTTTCCACCAAATGTTACTTTGTTAAATTCTTTAATGCATTTGCGACCTACATAAGCAAACAATATTTTTTGGTTTTACGCCTTTGTTGGTAAAAGGACAACTCCTCGTTATACGTGCTTAAAATTGTATGGTTGTTTTCGATTAATTTTACCATGAACAATAAACCACATCACCTCAAATTCCATGATCGAACGAACATTAATGACAAATTTTACACACGTTTCCAAAGGACTATAAAATTATAAGTGGATTAGAAAATTTTTTAGCTCAATTAGAAGAAGCATATAATTTTTTTTCTTAAAAAATCTATCAATAAAAAAAAATATTCCAGAAGAATACAAGAAAATAAAATCAATACATAATCGACATAAAAGCAAGAGCCAGAATTATGTATTGTTTTAGATTTAAGAACTGTTTTCTCTATTAAGAGATTTCGAAAAATTTTTGAATTAATTGTATCATAATCTTGCCATGACGATTATGGACGACATTATTTACAAGCTTATTTATTCCAGTATTTTGGTGCAACTTTTAATGCTTTATAGCATATTTTACCATGAACGAGTACATCTATACAAATATTTATTAAAGCATTGAGTGTGTGCTTATAAAAACATGTACATATTTAATCACACACTCAAAATAAAAGGTTTTTAAAAAAAAGCAGAAGCAAAAAGATAAACTAAAACATCCAAACTAATTGATGTGTAAATAAGTTAAGGGGTTAAACGTTGGAAAAAAGAAGAACATGTGCGCGCTGCAAAGCTGCATTTTATCTCACTCTTTAGAAATTGAGATAGCAATCTATATTTTAAAGTTTCTGAAAGGAAAATACATATGAAATAGAGTGGTGTGTTGAGACTAATTTAACACTGGTAAAATTTTTATTTTTTATTTCTTTTTTCCACTTTTATATATATTTTAAGTAATATTGTATCAGCGTTTTATCAGTTTCATACTGTAATATGAGACATAAGTCTTGTGTATGAAACATCAAATAAAAATATAAATAAATAAAATACATATTAACCACTGCATGCAAAAATTCTATATTTTCTAAAAGCGCTCAGCAATAAAAAATTGAGGGATGAATATTCCGCAAAAAATTCAAAAATATGCAATTGCGGATAAGTGCAATATATATTTTTACAACTTTTTTTTAAAGAATACAGCAACACTGTTAAAATATCTCACATTCACCTATCTTCCAATTTTCAAAAAACAAAAACAGACTATAATCAAGAGTTTTTTTCTGCCAGACCCAGGCTGAAAAAGGGTTTCTTTGGAATCACGAAGTGAATGCATGAATTCATTGAACAACGAAGTTCCATTTAATTTTGCTTGTAGAATGAAATTCGTCTTTTGAAGTGGTGCAAATAGTTTTAACAAGGTAGAGAAAAAGTTGAGGATAAAGAGCGATGAAGCTGAAAAATCCACTTAAAATGATATATTGGTCCTCAAGTTACACGCATCGTTACAGGTGGTAACTCTTAGATCTTTACCCACGTTCACAAAAAATCGACCAGCCAAGGGAATATCGTGCAAGAGGTGAATCAAAACCGAAAACATCACGCCATAGTCGTTCAAAAATCAAGGTCATGTTATCAGTTTTTTCCGATTATAGTTGAGCGGTGCATAATAAATTCCTTTAACTCAGCCAAACTAGATACATTTGTTTCTCGTAAAACACATGTGGGTTTTCTGAACCCTTCGAGTCGATACGGGGATGTCTGTCTGCGTTTTGAAATTACGCTCATTCACAAAATAAACCATTTCCCTGGATAAAATTTAGATAATATTGTTTATTATTATTTCGAGCTAACTGTTGTTGAACTTGGAGCCTCTAGGCCCAAGAGCCAAGGAACGACATTCGAAAACGTAAAGTTACTCTAATAAAATTTCATATAGAAAACTAAAAAAGGGCGAAAAAGTTTATACGCAGCGAGCCAGTAGGTTAGCATTTTTCGCTTTTCTTTTTCAGTGCTCTAAACGCCTTTTATATACAATGCAAAAGTTCGTGTTGAAAAAAATTGCACTTCTTTGAACACAGTTTTTTGTCAAAGAGACTCATAGTTGGTCATTCGTCAAAGAGAAAAAAATATATATAAGAAGATTTATTTATTTGTTTGAAGTAAAAACCCTATTTAAAAGTTGTTAAATAAATGTCGATTGCAAAGGCGCTGTTATATGTATGTATATATAATAATTCCAAAAACCATCTTGGCATAATTTTATCGGTTATTAAAAATTTTGGTAACTAGGATAATTACACACACCCGTCAATTAGATTATTTGGAGGATGAGATCGATCCTGTTCTTAATGAAACTTGCTATTTAGGCTATAGTTTTACAAAGATATGTTTTGAGGATAATACTGAAGAATTGGACAAACAATCATATTAAACATAAGGCAGTTGAGTTCAAAAAAATCTCTTATTTACAACCTATGAGCTAAAGAATCACCTAAGACATTTTTAAACACTAAAAAATATCTCTACTCAGCATGAATAATATTTTTCCAAAAAACTTGGAAGTTATTAGAAATTCAATAAAATAATTTGTAAATGATATAAAAGAAAGCGAAGAGTACGAATATAATCCAGACAATTTAGATAACTTCAAAAACTCAGTCAATGAATTCCCTCTTTTTAAATTATCAATTGAAATGCTGAAGTCGAAGGATTATTTAAGATTTTAAAACCTTTTTCATTTTCTTTTGTCTGACCGTACAACAACATGCCGAGAATGTTGTGTCAACACGATATATCGTATTGTAGTGTTTGGGCAACTATGCCATACCCTATACCATGCGTTTAGAGACCCTATCTCTTAGATACAACTAACTTGATATAGAAAATAAGCATAAAGCAAATTTGAGTGACATTGTTATATTTTTTTTCTACCTGCAGATATTAAAGATATTATATTGTCATAGGGACTAGGTAAAAAAATGAACCGATACTGACTATATTTGTAAACTATTTTTTTACAAAAACACATACAGTGGCGAGCATTAATGGATGAATGTTGGTCACTGTTTTACTTAAATTTCTACAAAATCATAAATAATATATCAATTTTTGCGAAAGTTTCACATTTTGTTCCTTATTTACCATATTACACTATTGTGTAAAAATAAATTTAAATAAAAACAAGTAAGAAAATTATAGTCGGTCAAGACCGACTATACGATACCCTATACCATGCGTTTAGAAACCCTATCTCTTAGGCCCAACTAACTGGACATAGAAAATAAGCAAAAACCAAATTTGAGTGGTATTTTTATTAATTTTTTTGGCTGCAGATATGAAAAAGTTCATATCGGATGCTATATCTATATGGGGACTAGGTCCAAAAATGGACCGATCCTGATCATGTTTGGTATAGTCTCTTGCATTTTGCAAAAATATATACAAACAAAATTTGAGAAGAATCAGTGCAATATTTTTGTTTTTTAATAGATTTAAGTGAAGATCGGGAAGCAGCTCTATATGGGGCCAAAGGAATCATTTTTAGACTACTCAATAGTGGATGTAATGAACGCATACAAACCCAATTTGAGTAAGATCTATATGACAATCTGGATCTTATGGCAATTTATGTCGATTTCATAGGGGTAATTTGTATGGGGGCTAGGTCTGAACATGGACCGATTCTCACCAATTTCAATAGCGTTCATTCCCTGGCTGACAAAAGCTTATATACCAAATTTCATCAAAATATGTTCATATTTGCGACCTGCAGTTTGATTACAAGGTTTACATGGACACACAGACGGACGGACGGACGGACGGACATTGTTAAATCAACTCAAAAAGTGATTCTGATTCGATCGGTATAATTAAAGATGGGTCTAGGAATGGACCAATATTCCAAAGGAAACTTTGCAGAAATTGGTGGAGAGTATGCCAAACCGCATTCAAATAATTATATTTTGTAACAACGTGCAAAAGTGGATGAATTGAGTCATGCTAAGTTTTTATACCCTATACCACTATGTGGTTTGGGTATAATGACTTTGTGCTGCTGTTTGTAACAACCAAAAATATTTGACCTAGACCCATCTTTAATTATACCGATCGAATCAGAATCACTTTCTGAGTTGATTTAACAATGTCCGTCCGTCCGTCTGTGTGTCCATGTAAACCTTGTAATCAAACTGCAGGTCGCAAATATGAATATATTTAGATGAAATTTGGTATATAAGCTTTTATCGGCCATGGGATGAACGCTATTGAAATTGGTGAGAATCGGTCCATGTTCAGACCTAGCCTCCATACAAATTACCCATATGAAATCGACATAAATTGCCATAAGATCCAAATTGTCGTATAGATCTTACTCAAATTGGGTTTGTATGCGTTCATTACATCCACTAATGAGTAGTCCAAAAATGATCCTGATGAAAATATATATGGACAGTCTCGCGGCTATCAGAGCGATATCCGCGGACAAAACTGGATCAAGGACTATCCTCGAGTGTAAGGAGAAGATTGCAAACTTCTCCAGAAGAGGCAGACTTGAAATCGTTTGGATCCCTGGACACAGTGGTATAATGGGAAACGAGTTTGCTGATGAACTGGTCAGGAAGGGTTCTTGCAATTTGGAAAACCCAATACCTTTCAAGATTATCAAATTGAAACTGGCAGACTCGGCGACCAGTTCACATGTACCAATTTGGGAAGAGACTGAAGTGGGTAAGGTTACAAAGATATTATGTGGTACTCCCAACACTACGAAGACTAGGGAAATCCTTTATCTGGGTAGAGGAGAACTTAGTAGGGTAATTGGCATCCTCACTTAACACTCTGAGGTGAGGGCTCACCTATACGGGATAGGACGGGCGGAATCGGGCACTTGTAGAGGTTGCGGAGAGGATGACGAAACCCTAGAACACTGCCTCTGTTACTGTCCTGCATTTGCGAGAACAAGGCTCAGATATCTATCCAACGACATCTTACCAGGCCTGACGGGTCTTAGCGGCATAAGCTGGAAAACACTCAGGAAATTTGCTGGTGAAACCGAATTTCTAAGTTAGTAGAGGGATAGATAACCGGATGAACGTGGAGATGTAGAGCGCATAACAAGCCGACCTACTGGCTTGAGTGTATATCCGGACTCAGCGGATATCAGCTATGTGTATACATAGCTCCTCTTATCAACCTAACTAAAATATGAGAAAAATTTGTGCAATAATTTGGTTTTTTGATAGATTTAAGTGAAGCTTAGGAAGCAGCTTTATACATAAAAGGACTATGACTAAAAAATCTCAAAGGATTTATTTAGGACTACTGATTAATGGTTCTAATAAACACAAACAAACCAAATTTGTTCAAGATCTATATGATAATTTGGGTCTTGTAGCAATTTAAGTCGATCTCATAGGGGTCACTTTTATGGTTACAAGGTCTGAACATGCATCGATTTTTACAAATTTCAATAGCGTTTTTCTTATACCTGATGTAAACTTATACTATATATGTCACAAGCAGGCAAATATGATATCGTATGATTTATTCCATAGAAAATATAAATGAAATACAAATTGATGTTGAGAAATTAAGAAGTGAAATTAAGATAAGAGAAGTTAATATTGAGAAAATATAAATTGATATTGAGGCACCAAAATTTAAAAATAAAGAAAAAGAAAATAGGAAAATTATAGAATATTATAAACAAGGTTGTCAATATTAAGTGGCAAAAAGGCAAGATTTCTCATTATAATGGCTAGATTTGTTATAATGGTATTTATAATTAATAAGATAATTAACAAAAATTTTAGGTATTCTCCTGCTTTTTATACCCTATACCACTATGTGGTTTGGGTATAATGACTTTGTGCTGCTGTTTGTAACTACCAAAAATATTTGACCTAGACCCATCTTTTATTACACCGATCTAATCGGAATCACTATCTTTTATCGGCCATAGGATGAAAGCTATAATTGGTGAGAATCGGTCCATGTTCAGACCGAGCCCCCATAAAATGACCCTTATGAAATCGACTTAAATTACCATAAGATCCAAATTACCATATAATTCTTAGTCAAATTGGGTTTGTATGTGTTTATTACATCCGTTAATCAGTAGTCCAAAAATGATCCCTATGGGACAACTCTTAGTCATAGGCCCCATATAGAGCTGCTTCCCGATCTTCACTTAAATCTACAAATTTTGTTTGTATATATTTTTGCAAAATATAAGAGACTTTACCAAACATAAACATGATCAGTCCATTTTTGGGCCTAGTCCCCATATAGATAGAGCATCCGATATGAACTTTTTCATATCTGCAGCCAAAAAATAATAAAAATCCCACTCAAATTTGGTTTATGCTTATTTTCTATATCCAGTTAGTTGGGCCTGAGAGATAGGGTCTCTAAGCGCATGGTATAGGGTATCGTATAGTCGGTCTAGACCGACTATAATTTTCTTACTTGTTTATTTTGAAAGAATTACTAATTCAATAGGCATAAATGTAAATACATCAAATACATTTGTGTTTGTTTAAACAAGACCATAACCATCTAGCGATTCTCCGACTCGTTTCGAGAAACGTTCATTCACATGCACAAAAAAAAAACAAAAAATAACAAGCAAACAAAAATGTGAGTGATACATATTTGTATACACGTGATCTCTTACGGATAATAAGCGATGCAAAGTATTAAAAAAAAAAGCGCAAAACAGTACCCAAAAATAACTACAAGGTGCTAAATTAATATGAAACTAAATATATATTCGATATCATTTAAGATTAAATGAAACATTTGGAAGTGTATATTAATAATAAAAAATAATATACGATGGAAACTTTTTTTATATCTGCCATTATACCCTATACCACTATGTGGTCGGGGTAAAATGACTTTGTGCTGATGTTTGACAATAACAAAAATATTTGACCTAGACCCATCTTTTATTCTACCGAATTCCTAAGAACACCTCTAAGAGTTTATTTAGCGATGTCTGTCCGACTGTTCGTCTGTTTAAACTTTTTAATCAAACTGACGGTCGAAAATATGAATATATTCCGATGAAATTTGGCATATAAGTGCTATAAAAGGCTATATCAGCCAAATTACACCGGCTATGATTGGTCATCCCAAAATACAGGTCGTAAGACCGGTTCGTATGATTTTTCTCTAAATGAATAAATTACTAAGGTTTAAGTTAATATTTTTTAATTAATTTAAATAGCATTGTTACATTCTTGTTTCGCTTAATTTATACTATAAAGTTTTTTAACAAATAAAAAAAATAATAAATTTTGTACTCCTTGAGTTCTACAGTTTTATGACAAAAAGAAGTAGATATAAACCTTTCAAGGAAATGCTTAGTTGGTTTCGTTATTTTTTAACTGGCCGTCTTTCTACGGTTTCATTAGATGGAATCTGTTCTAGATCTTTCTTTTTGACCTCAAGTATACCGCAAGGTAGTATCCTGGGTCCCTTACTTATTAATATTTTTATAAATGATATTTATCACTGTTTTAAAAATTCAAAATATCTTTTGTATGCTGATGATCTTAAAGTTTTCAAACCAGTTCCAACAGTTAACGATATTTCCGATCTTCAGAATGACTTAAATAGGCTTATTTTATGGTCTGATTGTATTGGCCTTCCTTTTAATATTGGAAAATGCTTTCATATGACGCTTCATAGATGTCGTCATATTCTTCCTTCTCGATATATAATAAAGCATCATGTTTTATCATCTGTAGATGAAATTTTAGACTTAGGTGTAATTTTTGATCCTAGGCTATCATTTGGTAGTCACTTAAATTATGTGATACCATCATCATATTCAATGTTTGGTTTTATTCGTCGAAATTCAGATAATGTCTTTGATCGTTATACTAAGAAAGCATTATTTACTTCTTTTGTTAGATCAAAGTCAGAATACGCTTCATTTATTTGGAGCTAATCACATAAATCGTATTGAGAAAATTCAAGTTAAATTTATAAAGTATTCGCTTTCATTTTTAAATTTTCGTCCTGCATCATCTTCTATTCCTTCTCTTTCTGTGCCTTATGAGAGTAAGTGTGCTCTACTTTCAATGAAAACTTTGGAAGTTAGAAGAAAGATATTTTCTCTAAATATTTTACACGGTATTATTTGTGGTGAAAGTGATAGCTCTGAATTGTTACAATTAATTAAAATTTATGTTTCTCCAAAGGTATTTCGGAGAATTGATAAATTCATTTATGTTGATATGCATAAAACAGATTATGCATTAAATGAACCGCTTACAGAGGCTTGTAGATTATTCAATAATTATTGCAATATTTTGGATATTACTATTCTCATAACCAATTTAGAATTTTCAATAATGTTAAGTTCTCTTAATTAATACATTTTTATGTTTTCTTGCTAGTCTGTAAGGATAATATTGTATTCATAGACCGAAATAAATAAATAAATAAATATTATATCATTGATTGGGATTCTCTCATTTTAATATATTGCTAAACAATTAATAATTTTAATAACAGGTGTTATCAATAATTTCATTTTTTTTTTACTATACAGAAGAAAAATTTAAATTTAACTCATTAATCAATATACTTTCATTGTGAAAATTTTTATCCTCAAGCATAAATCAGTAATTTTTCACTTCATTCATTTACATTAAAGCGACAATGACCCTTTAGCTATCATTTCAATAGCTGATGTGAATAAATTGTTATATATAGCATATGAATGTTCGTACTAACTAAAGCTCCAAGCAGTGACAATTATAACCAAACACAGCAAACACAGAAAGTTTCGTGAATGTGAATATAGTTTACGAAAATAAACATATTTAGTGAAATGCAGAATACTGTTTTTAAATCATTGCTTAATTTTATACATATTGAATAAAATATTATTTAATTTGTCAAGCAAATGATCAATATGATAATCTCGATCTTCGTAGAATTTCATTGACCAAAAAACATATATATCGCGCCATTGTGTTTCTAAATTTTGTGTGGTATGGTGCCAGGTTCGAGTGTAGCTTTATTATACCCTATACCACTATGTGGTTTGGGTATAATGACTTTGTGCTGCTGTTTGTAACAACCAAAAATATTTGACCTACACCCATCTTTAATTATACCGATCGCATCAGAATCACTATCTGATTCGATTTAACGATGTCCGTCCGTCCGTCTGTGTGTCCATGTAAAGCTTGTAATCAAACTGCAGGTCGCAAATATGAATATATTTTGATGAAATTTGGTATTTGATCTTTTATAGGCCATGGGATGAACGCTATTGAAATTGGTGAGAATCGGTCCATTTTCAGACCTAGCCCCCATACAAATGACCCCTATGAAATCAACATATATTGCCATAAGATCCAAATTATCACACAACTCTTAGTCAAATTGGGTTTGTATGTATATATTACATCCATTAATCAGTAGTCCAAAAATGATACCTATTGGACAACTCTTAGTCATAGGCCCCATATAAAGCTGCTTCCCGATCTTCACTTAAATCTATCAAAAAACAAAAATATTGCACAGATTTTTCCAAATATGGTCAGGATCGGTCCATTTTTCGACCTAGTCCCCATTTAAATATAGTATCCGATATGAACTTTTTCATATCTGCAGCGAAAAAAATTAATAAAAATGCCACTCAAATTTTGTTTATGTATTTTTGCTATATCCAATTAGTTGGACTGAAGAGATAGGGTATCGTATAGTCGGGCTAGACCGACTATAATTTTCTTGCTTGTTTTAAGTTAGTTTTCTTGCATGAGTACTGCTAAAAAAAACAGAACATATTCTTCAACGCGTACATCTAAAAATTAAAACATTATCCACTCGCACTCGAAAAAAAAAACGAAATTAAGTCATAAGCAACATATGACATTTCTCTGTTTTCTATTTTATTACTATCTTTTATTTTTTATTTTTTTTGTTTTATTTTTATTATTATCTTTTTATTTTATTTTTTATAACTGCCAATGAATTATTTTAGATTTTTTAATAAATTTGGCTGAAACAATTGTTGTCGTTATTATACGGGTGTTTCAGATTTTTTCGATCGCGAGTGGATAATGATTTAATTTTTAGAAGTACGCGTTGAAGAACATGTTCT
Organism: Cordilura impudica; assembly: GCA_963682025.1. NCBI lineage: Eukaryota > Metazoa > Arthropoda > Insecta > Diptera > Scathophagidae > Cordilura > Cordilura impudica. The sequence goes on from OY821520.1 coordinate 152,202,463, forward strand.
GTTTTTTAGCAGTACACGTGCAAGAACATGAACTTTAAATAAAGCTACACTCGAATCTGTGTGGTTTATGTGTGTTCGAAACAAAAAATACATGATAGAAAAATGTTCGTGTAGATAATGAAATATTAAAACGAAACACAGTCATGATTGTGTTGGGCACCGTACAAAATTTAGAAACACACATAATTGATATGAAAATAAAAATATGTGTTTGTTGGTCTGAGCTATGTTTGTTTACATATATTTACGAGTTTTTTATTAAGTGTGTGTTTTTTCTGAACTCTGGTTCGAATACATTGTTTACAGGGATACAGAAACAGACAGGGAGACGCACCTACATTGCTAAATCAATTCAGAATGTTATTCTAAGTCAATCGGTATAGAAAAAAGGTAGGTCTAGACCAAGTGGTTACAATCATCAGCACAAACTCTTTATACGCTGACCAACAATTATGTTAAGTTAGGTTAAATGGGTAGCCCGCTATAAAGCGAAAGCACCCAAAGGTGATATGGCAAATTATAATACCCACAGGTTTGAAAGAAGACAGTAATAAGATAGAGATCAAGAATGACAAAGTTACCTGTTTCTCCCAGATTTCTTTAAAAATTCTACCAGTTTTCCCAATTGGCTATTTACTATGCACTCAATATTATCAAATAAATTTTGTTTTAGATACCTACGGCACTGCTCTTTCAGTGATGGTTAATTACTAGTAGGTATTGCATTGATTCATCTTGCTCCACACTAATACAGGTTCTACAGAAATCGTCTCGCGGGACACACATGCGTAATGTCAATTATCCAATCACACATTACCTAGTGAGTACACTTATAAGCTTTTGTCAAAGCCAAGATATGCTTTGCTTTTCATTGGTTCAAGCAAGAACCAAAATATCACAAGGATATGTGATATTTTACAAAAGGTCAGTTGCATCAACCTTTTTCCTAAAGTAGTTCCCGCCATTTTGTCAACGATATTCAAAATTTATATAAAGGACATAAAATGTTAGTGCCAACTGGTAGCCCCACTGCCTCAGAACCCGTCTATGTACAGTTAGGCTAAATCGTTCCTCATAACCCAATTATGGTCTAAAAGCCAGTCTTGCCGAACATCGTGTTGTCGGATTTAGTAAAGAATATCTTCGATCTTAAGGCCTTGAGGGCAGCAAGACTGTTCACGTTGAATCCATGTCACATTTCAAAATTACCTCAGTTCCTATGTGAATTGTATGAAACTTAGTTTGAATAATATAAAGTAGTGGCCACTTGAAATCGGGACGGATAAAACCGACCATAACTTTTTAACGAAAAAACCTATGTTAATATTTTAAACAGGAGGTCAAAGGTATTTTATAAAGCTATAAACTGATATAATTGAAAGATTATGTGTCTTTGTTTCGAATAAATTTTCTGGCTTCTCTTTTAATGCCTCCCATCAACCGCTGCACAACTTTCCTTTCCACTTCTCCAGCACATTTATTCCACTTTGTTTCCATTAAATCTGGGTGTTTGCTGCACCTGCACTCGTTTTTAATTTGCATTTAACAAGTGCCCAATATTTCCCGATTGGGCGGAGAGTTGGGCAACTTGGTGGATTGATGTTTTTTGGTATAAAATCATATTATTCTCATTATACCACTTCATAATGGTATTTGAATAATGACAACTTGCCAGATCTTGCCAAAACTTTGTTTCAAATGTGTAATGTCTTATGAATGGCAGCAATCGTTTTTCCAAGCACTCTTTTATATATATTTCTGATATCATCGTTGGACTTGTCACAAAAGGTAGACTCTCCAAACCTAGGTGCAGTTTGCCTGACAAATTAATAATTTTTTTTTTGCAATTTTCTTTAATTTTACGTATTCATATTTGGGGGCCACACACCCTTGAGATGACGAGATGTAAAATCTTTGACCTGGTAGCTGCCGAAAGTCGGATTTTACATATGTACATATGTTAATAATGCAGCCCTTAAATTTGGTTAAAAACTGATCATACAGCAATATGGTGCGTTTTTTTGCTACTGATTCATGTTTCTCTGTTCTATTCGGATATTTAATAGCACGGTAAGAATAAAGTCCAGCATTTTGACATATTCGACGTCTAGTACTTCTGCTTGTTTGACATTTTTTGCACGATCATTGTTCTGATAAGTCTAGATTGTTTTTGAGACATCTAAGCACTTTCTGCTTCAAATTTTTGTCACGTGTCCCTCTTTTTTCACAATTTTTTTCCTTTCAGTGGTTCAGATATTCCTGTAGTACAATATTCCTGTGTAATTTTATCTCTATTTCCATTACGTCTACACTTTGTTAAATTAAACCGGATGACTTACAATTCAATGTAAATAGAATAGCGGTAGATTTGTTGTTGAAAACATATGTAAATGTTTTCCCATTTTCATAACAGAGGGCGCTGTTATGATTGCTATGGTACGTACCGATTTTAAGTGGCCACTACTTTAGTAGCTGCGGTGGTGCTCAGGGACGCCTGTATCTGTACCTTTCCGAGTTTGGAACACGTGGTTATTATATGTACCACTAGAGTAAAAAATATAGTATATTAAATTTAATTTATAATTTTATAACTTTATTGTGCCTTGGTTATTTTATCCCCAGATTTGTTTTGATATGTATTTCCATTACGCAATAAATTTTCTTTATAAGAATAAAATGAAATTTAATATGTTATTTTAAATGCGATTCGTGGCTGGCTTTAATAAATTTAAATTTGTTTCACATAATGCGATCTTCATCTGATCTTATTATATAATAGTCTATTGTAAAGCCAACGTTTGAAAATATTTGTCGTTTCTCCATTTTCGGCATAAGCAGACAGACCGTTCTGGGTGTGCCTGGACCATTTTAAATAAAAAGTTCGTGTCACTCCAAAATTTCTTTTGGAATCGTTAGGGGGACCCTCAAGTAACATTTCAAAGCAATTTTCAAAAAAATCGACTCCGCGCTTTTTTTTTAAGTAGCGATATACTGATTTTTAGGGTCTAAGCGTATTTTCTGTGTTTTTTATATTCAGATTGGTTTTGTTTACTTGGCAAGAGACTAGCGGCTTTGTTTCTGTGGATTAAACTTACAAAACTCGGACAGGCATGCAAAAAAACAGAAGTCTTGACTTATAATATTGCTTTATTCAACGAATGTAGAATAGAAAACACTATACAAACAGTTTTCAAATGGAGAGTGTTATATTCGCATACAGCGCGCAATAACTTGACCGGGTAATCTGGATAAGTCTTGAGGACTTTGTATCGTGTCCAAGTTTTTGTGAAATATGAATAACCTGATTCTACAGATTGTTCTGTAGAAACCTAAACCTCTCTTATTTTTCGAACAGAATTCTTCTACGTGGTGCAATATGCAGTGTACTTTCGGCGTAACGGTCACCCCGAAAGCTTCATAACTCAATTGGAATTTCCGTATATGTGCCTTAAAATCCTGATCAAGGTTGACAGAAAAATAAGATTTGAAAACTTTCTTCAATGTCCTACATGCTTCCACGTATTTGACATAACTGAGACATTTCTTTGCCTCTAATATATCGACCTTATCAAGCAGTGTTTTACACGCATTTCCTTCGAACATGGGACTACCATACGTACATTGACGGTTTACGTGACAATCACGAGAAAACTGAAGACTGACATCTTTATTTTCACCCATCATATGCTGGAACAGCGTGTTGACAGGTCCCAATAATAAGTGTAATTCTGGAGGCGGATTTACGTCAAGTATTCGTTGATTTAAACCTGAATCAAATAAAGGAGGATATATGCAGTTTTTGAAGATTTTTCCTCGAGTCTTAGTTCTCCATCTAAATTCCACATGTCCGAATTCTCTTTGCAATTTCCAACAGTTCTGTAATTTCCGCAGTAAATTAAACTTCTTTGTTCAGCATCGCACCATGTACATGGATAGTGATACGTTGTTCCCCTTAGGGACAATATCTACAGTAAACGGTTGCCCATGCTGCTGGGGCAGAACCATTTCGCCATGTCCAGGTGAATCCGAATTTTGAGTCACGTCGCCCATTCTGTCTTTCAATAGTCCTGAAGCTAGTTGACTCTTTTGTCTAGAATTTATGGGCAAGGTCTGAACATTGCATACATGAATGATACCCCGGCCTAATAAGCCCAGACATTTCACACAATGTTTATTTGGAAATGATTGTTCTTGCACTCTTTTAACTGGACCGTAAGCCGTTTCTTTATGAATTTCACTTTTATGGACGACCACTGGTTTAGATTGAGCCGAAAAATTGACCACAGATCTACTGACTAGAGTGCATATATGACACTGACAAAATGGCGTTTTTGTGAATCCTCTCGTACTGAATTTAAAAGACACAAATTTTTCCATTTCTGGTATCACGCACATCTGTCCTTCTTTCAACGACCTTCTCAACCGAGTATCACAAGCTGAACATAATACGGCAGGCATATTCAAATCACATGCATCGAAGCCCGAGAATAATTTCTTCAATCTTAATTGAACTTTTCCTTGAATGACGATCATTTTTTTTCGACTTCTTGCAACAATATAAGCAAATCTTGTATCGGTTATCTTCGTGATTTCCACGTTTCTTATAATTCGGATAGAACATTGTGATTTTAGATGGATTTTGATGGTTACTCAAGTAAACCCACTTTAACACTAACATCTTACAAGGAAAATTCAAATTTTTTAGAATGACAAATAAATAAACTCTATCTTTGTTGTTTTGTTGAAAGGGCAAACAAAATAAAATTGAAACGGGGTCCTACCATTTGTTTGGAAAAAAAAGAGAAAATATCCAGGCGTTCCCTCGCTCTCTCACCCTAAAAATCAGTATTTCGTGATTTAAAAAAAGCGCCGAGTCGATTTTTTTGAAAATTGCTTTGAAATGTTCCTTGAGGGTCCCCCTAACGATTCCAAAAGAAATTTTTTAGTGACACGAACTTTTTATTAAAAATGGTCCAGGCGCACCGTGCGTTTGGCTACACATATAATTGGCCATGAATTACGAATTTTCCAAATTCAAACCGCTGACTTAGCATTGAGATATATTGATTGTCATTGTATATGCCAGACACATTTGGAATTGTAAGACTTTAAATACAACGGAAGAATCTATTGGAATCATTATGATTATTGGCAATATAATATGGTCGCCATTGATAATTGTCGATTCTTGATAACGAACTGCGTTCCCTGATATAATTTGGGTGTACTTAGGTTTCGAAGCAGTATGATTGGTGATCCAACTATCAACAGTAAATTATGTGGTGGAAGACTTGGCAAATCAAGTGAATTTAAAAAGTCAGTTGGAAAATTTATTCCTTCATCTTTTTCTATAATAACAGATGACGTCACATAAATTTGTAAAGGAGGTCTACGCCCATTTATCCGATCCCGTCGAGTTACAGCACGGCCATTAGTATTAATAACATATGACGTCACACAAATTTGCAAACATCGCCCTATTATAGTATTCGGAATATGTTATATTGAATAATTACTTTGTATGGAAGGTGTCACGCCTAATGATCTGATACCGCTCCTTTTCCACATGGTTACTCACACCAATAAACTGTGAAATCACACAAAGTGTCAATACTTTCCCTTTTATATACCTAAAGATATCTGATATTGAGAACTCACACTATATGGGAGATGACACGTCCATCTCGCGGAGGCGAGTCCAATAAATCAAAAACCATTAAAATCGATTCAGCCATACCTGAGTTACAAATGGCGGAACTAACCCGATATTGTTACATATATTTATATAGATTTGTGGAATATGTCTATAATAAAATTAAAAGTCGGTTACTGATAAGGATTGGTGACAGGACCCGAAAGAGTTTTATAGCCTATCATGCAATTTTTGAAACAAATGTGCCAGTTTTTTGCTTAAAACGCATTTGATCGTCTGCCTGATTAAATTTCTAACTCAATCATTAAAATGATAAAGATCAAAATCAATATTTTTATACCCTATACCACAGGGTATAATGACCATTCAGAATCACTATCTGAGTCGATTTAAGGATTTCCGTGCGTCCATGTAAACTTTGTAATCAAGCTACAGGTCGCAATTATGAATATATTTTGATGAAACTTCATATATAAGCTTTTATCGGCCATAACATGAACGCTCTTAAAACTGGTGAAAATCGGTGCATGTTCAGATCTAGTCCCCATACAAATGACCCCTACGAAATCGGGTTCAATTGTCATAAAATCCATGTCATGCATAACCCTAATGTAAATCCATGTATGTTTGTTACTCCCATAAATCAGTAGTACATAAATCAACCCTATAGGACAATTCTTAGTCATACATCTGCCTCCTGATCTTCACTAAAAATATCAAAAAACAAATATATTGCACAGATTTTTCACAAATCTGATATTTATATAGTTTTGCAGAAAAGAAGTAAACTTACCGAATATGGTCAGGATCGGTCCATTCTAAGAACTAGTTCCCATATAGATATAGCATCCGATATGGCATAGGGTATCGTATTGCCGGTTTATTATTTCTGAATTACATTTAAAAATTTTTGAAATACATTTAATGTTTTCTGAAAAACAATTCATTCTTTATGAAAAATAAATGATTTTTTCTGAAAATCAATTAATATTTTCTGAACTACAATTGGAAAAGGTGTTGTGTTAACACTCTTTCAAACAGCTTTTTAACTTCACATAAGATGAATCGGTTCCATTTAAAAATATTCTTTGTCACAAAATTTGAAAAGGCAATTAATTATTTAATTATTATGGCTTTATAATATTTAAATAAAAGAGTACCCTCGCACCAAAACTTCTGAATAATAACTCACTCCTCAATTTACTGTTAAGCTATTAATTAACCATTTTATACCCTCCGTCAAAGGTTTGTATGCCTGAGCATAAAGTATTGTTAATATTACTCGCAAATGAAGCATTTCTGTAAAAAATTAAAAACATATTTACTTTCGCTTTATGTGGTCTATTATATAAATATGAAAAATAGTATCCCATGTTGATTTTGGTTTTCTTCAAAATTTTAACCAATTTTCCAATACAAACAATTTAACCGGAGAGTGTTCCAGGAAATTTTTGTTTGTTTATTGAGGTACAATGAAAAAAAGAAGTCAAAAAATCACTTCAACCCTTAGACTATTTACTGTTACTTACTTACTTACCCAAAATATTCATAGAAACTCAATACAAATATATATACATTAGGGTTTCCCTGTAATGCATGACTATATTATCTTTTCAAGAAAATTGGATAGGATATATTGCTGATTTAAATAAAATTTAGCTTAAAATTTGTTATAATTTGCACTATATAAAACTTTATGTCCGAATTTTCATGGCAATATTTGTAAAAGTATACAAAGCCCATATAAAATCAAGTTAATATGAGTTAGCAACTAAATATTCTATTACTTAAACTTATAAATGACACAAAATATTTGGCATTTTTTTTTTTTTTTTTTTTTGCTTTAGCTAAAAGTTTTGTGTATTGTTCGCTGCAAAACAAAATATTACACCACATTTTCTATAGTAACATTTTAGCTTTGCTTACTCAAGCCAACGAACAAATAACAGGGATACACATTTTCTTACGCTAATTTAATACACAGAAAAAATATAAAATTAAGTATTTCATTGAGTTGAACACTGTATTCTGTTTTAAAGGAATTTTATTGTCGCACACGTATTTATTTTATTAAATTTATACATACAACATAAATCTAATTTATTCAAATTATTGACATTCCCCATTAACAGGGTTTCCTCAAGTCTACTGTACACTCTTTCATCCCTTTTTTTGTTTTTGATTTTTGTTTATCTATGGTTTAACCCTAAGGAATGAATATGTTGTTATGCGTATTTATTTATATTAACAAGAAAGGTATTCTTAGTATCACCAATCGATTTTTTGTTGGCTAAATGGTTTTATTTGCGCCTTAGATCTACAAACAAAAGTAGAAATATTTTTCTTGGGAAGATTACTCCTATCAAAGAGTGGTAAGTAATTGAAAAGAACGACTTCTATATATGTGAGCCTGCTGGAGATAACACAGCTAGTGTGTCAAATACAAGGTTCAGAAAATACAGTGCATTCATAAATGATAGCACATTTGGTAATGTTATATAAAATTTTAACTATGAATGCTATAATTATCATCTCTTTGTGGAACGCGTATTAATATATTCTCTTTCCAAAATTTAACTTATATTACACAAATCTTCCATTAATTAGAAATACCGTTATCAAAATCTCATACATCCCAGTAGTTACCATATTAAAGCGTTCAAATGCAACAAAGTCTTTCTTTGACAAAGAGTACCGTTTTAATGCAACATATTCTATTTAATTTTATTAAAAACATTATTAATAAGCAAAATGCCACGAGGCAAAGTGTTAAGTGAATTTGAAAAAAGTCAAATTTTAATGTTGTTCGAAAATGGTGCATCAAAAGCAGAAATTGCTAGTGAAATCGGCAGAAGTTGAAAGGTTATTTATAATTATTAGCAGATTCCAGCACCCGAAATTCGAGTGCAATTTCTAGGCAGCATTATTTTGTGAAAGAAGATAACACATTCATTAGCAAACCCATTAACAAATTTAATAATACGTATAATTTTATGTATGTGTTAGTAGAAACTTTAAATGTTATTTACTCAAAATAAAGGAAAATACTTAAAAATCCGTAAATCTGAAAACGGCTAGAAGGAATACCTTTCAAATAATATACGCTTGGTCAAGTTCGGAAGAAATCGGTAGAACAAAACATCGGTCACAAGAAATCACCTAGCCTATTAATATTATAGATTTGAAAAAATATTGAAAACTATCGCAAAAATAAAAGCACTGGTAGAAAAAATAAGTTGAGTGAATGCGAACGTGGACTTATTTTGAACACAGCAAGCAACAGCACCAAAAGCTGTGTCCAACTTGCTGGATGCTTTTCCAACAAAGTGTGCAAAACTACCATCTGGAATGTTCTTAAATCTTCCAAACATATTCGAAAACAAAGAAAGAAGAAATATCCTCGTCTTTTGAAACGTCATATTAATGCACGTTTGGAGTTTTGGAAAAATAATATGAGTACAAATTGGTCAAATGTAAGTTGTTTAATGTTACGTTAGAAGATAATAAATTAATTTGCTTTCTTTTAAAAGATAATTTTTTCACATGAGTTACTAGCGTGACATACGAAAAGAACCCCAATGTTTCTCTCGGAGAATTTTTGGTAGCGGTTTTGTTATGATTTGGGGTGCGTTTACTGAATATTGTTGTCTGGAGTTGCAAATCGTGCCCACTAAAATGAATAGCGAAAAATATTGTGAATTGCTTCAATGCAGTTTGTTGCCATTTCTAGATGCCAATACAGAAAAAAATATATTTTTCAGCAAGACAATGCAGCCTGTCATGCCTGCAAATTCACAAAAGAATGGTAAGCTCGAATAATGTCGATGTTTTGGAATGGCCTGCTTGCTCTCCTGATATGAACCCCATAGAAAACATATGGGGAATTCTCGTCGGGCGAATTTATGCTGACAATCGTCAATACAATGAATGTAAATGAACTAAAAATTTCAATTTTCAATGAATGGGAAGCACATAATCAAGGTTTTTTGAATAAATTAATAAATTCAATGAAAATAAATTAAATAAAAAAAAATTATTAAGATGATGATATGTTTATTGTTTTTGTTAAAAAAATAAAGGTATTAATTAATTATTTTTGTTAAACAAAGACTTTGTTGCATTTGTGCTATACTATTTGAACGCTTTAATATGCTAAGTATTTGGATGTAAGAGATTTTAATAACGGTATTTCTAATTGGAGTTTTGGGTAATATACGTTTATTTTTGAAAAAAAATCATATTATTGTAAGTCCAGCAAAGAAATAATAATTATAGCATGCATATTTAAAATTTTATATAACACTGATTCACAGATTACCAAATGTGCTACCATTTATGAACGCACTGTACACACATCATTTTTATATCAATTGTGTGTGTTTCTAAATTTTGTTCTGTGCCGAATACAGTCATGACTGTGTTTCGTTTTAATATTTCGTTATGTACACGAACATGTTTCTATCACGATTTTTTACTTTCGAACACACATAAACCACACAGATTTGAGAGTAACTTTATTTTAAGCTCGTGTTCTTGCACGTGTACTGCTAAAAAAAAAAAAAAAAACAGAACATGCTCTTGAACGCGTACATTTGCAAATTAAAACATTATCCACGCGCGATTGGAAAAATCTTATACACCCCTACAATAAAGACAATATTTATTCAATCACATTTAGAAATAAATAAATCTAAAATAATTCATTAGCAGTTATAAAAAAATAAAAAGATAACAATAAAAATAAGAATGAAAAGATAGAAATAAAGCAAAAAACAGAAATTCTATTTCGTTTTTTTTTTTATTATTTTTTTAATTTTAATTTTTTTTATTTATTTTTATTATTATCTTTATTATTATTATATTTTGTTCGGCAACGTACAAAATTTAGAAACAAAAATATGTATATGTATCAAAATAAAAATATGTGTTTGTTGGTCTGAGCTATGTTTATTTACATATATTTATGAGTTTTTTTATTCAGTGTGTGTTTTTTTTCTGAACTCTGGTCAAATATTAGAAGCCATTTGTTAAGAATGCCAAGAAGGAGAAATTTTGCATTTACAGCTTCTAGCTAATTGTGATCGAGTTTGAAATTATTCAGGCTCAAGATCAAATGTTTTTACTTTAAACAAAGCAAAAACATTAGCACATTTGTTTCAGAAATTGATCTATATTTTGCATGACAGGTTATACAGCTGCTTCGGGAAGCATCACCAACCCTCATTAGTAATCAAAAGCAGTAGATGGTTTGTTTGGTAAAAAGTTAAATTAATATACATTTGCTGAAAACAACCAAATGAGAATGCAAGTAAAGAGTTATACTATTTAAGCCTCTTCCAATATAACAAACTAAAGTATAAAACAAGTAAGAGTGTTAAATTCGGCTGGGCCGAATCTTTGATACCCTCCACATTTTTCATTTTCAATTTTAATTTTTTTTTTATCATATTCTTTTTTCCTTTTCATTTTTCATTTTCCAAGTTTCGTTTTTCATTTTTAATTTTCCATTTTCCATTTTTAATTTTTCGTTTCCGTTTTCCATTTTTCATTTTCCATTTTTAATTTTTCATTTTCCATTTTTCAATTTTAATTTTTAATTTTCCATTTTTTTTTTTTCATTTTTTTATTTTCCATATTCCATTTTCCATTTTTTTATTTTCCATTTGTCATTTTAATTTTTAATTTTCTTTCTTCATTTTTCATTTTCCATTTTTCAATTTTCATTTTTCATGTTCCATTTTCCATTTCTCATTTTCCATTTTTCATTTTCCATTTTTTTTTCATTTTCCATTTTCCACTTTTCCACTTTTCCATTTTTCATTTTCCATATTTAATTTTTAATTTTTCAATTTCCATTTTTCATTTTCAATTTTGATTTTTCATTTTCCATTTTTAATTTTTCATTTTCCGTTTTCCATTTTTCATTTTCCATTTTTCATTTTCCATTTTTCAATTTTAAGTTTTAATTTTCCATTTTTTATTTTCCATTTTTCATTTTCCATATTCCATATTCCATTTTCCATTTTCCATTTTCCATTTTCTCATTTTTCATTTGTCATTTTTCATTTTCTATTTTGAATTTTTCATTTTCCATTTTTCATTTTCCATTTTTCATTTTCCATTTTCCATTTTTATACCCTATACCACTATGTGGTTTGGGTATAATGACTTTGTGCTGCTGTTTGTAACAACCAAAAATATTTGACCTAGACCCATCTTTAATTATACTGATCGAATCAGGTTCACTTTCTGAGTTGATTTAACAATGTCCGTCCGTCCGTCCGTCCGTCCGTCCGTCCGTCCGTCCGTCCGTCTGTGTGGCCATGTAAAGCTTGTAATCAAACTGCAGGTCGCAAATATGAATATATTTTGGTGAAATTTGGTATATAAGCTTCCATCAGCCATGGGATGAACGCAATTGAAATTGGTGAGAATCGGTCCATGTTCAGACCTAGCCCCCATACAAATTACCCCTATGAAATCGACATAAATTGCCATAAGATCCAAATTGTCATATAGATCTTACTCAAATTGGGTTTGTATGCGTTCATTACATCCATTAATTAGTAGTCCAAAAATGATCCCTTTGGCCCAATATAGAGCTGCTTCCCGATCTTCACTTAAATCTATTAAAAAATAAAAATATTGCACTGATTCTTCTCAAATTTTGTTTGTATATATTTTCGCAAAATACAAGAGACTTTACCAACCATGGTCAGGATCGGTCCATTTTTGGACCTAGTCGCCATATAGATATATCATCCGATATGAACTTTTTCATATCAGCAGCCAAAAAAATTAATAAAAATCCCACTCAAATTTGGTTTTTGCTTATTTTCTATGTCCAGTTAGTTGGGCCTAGGAGATACGGTTTCTAAACGCATGGTATAGGGTATTATATAGTCGGTCTAGACCGACTATAATTTTCTTACTTGTTTATTTTGATTAATTTTTAATTTTTAATATTTAATTTTAATGATAAACAAGTAAGAAAATTATAGTCGGTCTAGACCGACTCTACGATACCCTATACCATGCGTTTAGAGACACTATCTCTTAGGCCCAACTAACTGGACATAGAAAATAAGCTAAAACCAAATTTGAGTGGGATTTTTATTAATTTTTTTGGCTGCAGATATGAAAAAGTTCATATCGGATGCTATATCTATATAGGGACTTGGTCCAAAAATGGACCGATCCTGATCATGTTTGGTAAAGTCTCTTGTATTTTGCAGAAATATATACAAACAAAATTTGAGAAGAATCAGTGCAATATTTTTGTTTTTTAATAGATTTAAGTGAAGATCGGGAAGCAGGTCTATATGGGGTCAAAGGGATCATTTTTGGACTACTCATTAATGGATGTAATGAACGCATACAAACCCAATTTGAGTAAGATCTATATGACAATTTGGATGTTATGGCAATTTATGTCGATTTCATATGGGTAATTTGTATGGGGGCTAGGTCTGAACATGGACCGATTCTCACCAATTTCAATAGCGTTCATCCCATGGCCGATAAAAGCTTATCTACCAAATTTCATCAAAATACATTCATATTTGCGACCTGCAGTTTGATTACAAGCTTTACATGGACACACAGACGGACGGACGGACGGACGGACGGACGGACGGACGGACGGACGGACGGACATTGTTAAATCAACTCAGAAAGTGATTCTGATTCGATCGGTATAATTAAAGATGGGTCTAGGTCAAATATTTTTGGTTGTTACAAACAGCAGCACAAAGTCATTATACCCAAACCACATAGTGGTATAGGGTATAAAAAATATGTGGTAAAACTTGCTTGGGCCAATGTGACACGTGCAGTATTAATATACACACAACTGTAATGACTTCAACAATACGAATAATTATAACATATACAACATATATTAAGAAAAACAACAAACACACTAAAAAGTTTTATTTTTTCAAGAGTTTTTTCAAAGTTTCATTCATAGCTCGTGAACCCTTTGACCGATTTTGACGATTTTAAACAGCAACTCCTTTGGGATGTTAGTAAACGATTTTATACAAAGATATTGACGGCGTGATCGTGATTTCCACAGACAGACGGACAGATGGTCATCGATAAATCAACTTCCCTTGTTATAAGGATTAAGAAAATATATATTTTTGGGGTCTCAGGAATTTATTTCGATGCGTTACGAACGGAATGACAAACCTATATATACCCTCTGCCACTGAGGTGTGGAGGGTATAACAACTTTGAAACAAATCATTAAATTGATAAAGATCGAAAAAAAATATTTTTTTATTTTTATAGAAAATAATAAAATTAGGCCAATTATGATCTTTCACAATTCTCTTAGAGAGTGTCTGCAATTTATTCTTGAACAAATTAAAAATAAATCATGTCTTTTTATATAAGAGAATTTTTTTCCTGAATTCTTTAATACAGCACACAATGAATTCGTTATTGAATGAGGAAGTTGCGAATTCATAAAACCTTTACTTTAGCTTTTCAGTCTATGTTTTCCAAATACTTTACTTCTTAACTTCTATTGATTAACAATTTCACGAACACGAATTCATTTTAAAACCGCAATTAATATTTTTAAACTTCTTCGGATTTAACGTAGCAATCAGAAATGGTTTTATGCAAATACTGCTCTAAAATATTATTATAACCCAAAAAGAAATATTTTTTGTAGGCCTTCTTCATATGAAGCAAACTTCATACAAAAGATATATATAATGGTAATAAGAGAGTTAATTGACTGTTGCATATGCACTACATAGAAAGAATAAAATATAATAAGGAAACTTATTTGGAACGATTTTAAAAGTAACTGCGGCAGTACTTATTTTATTAAATTTTTAAATATTGCATTCTTCTCTTTTTAGTTTTGTTAGTTTAAACAACTAGTTAGTTGTAAGGCAATTTAAGCGCCCACTAAAACATGATGGAAATACGTTTTTTTTTTCAAGATTTTAGGTTTCCCGCCAAAATTAATATGCAGACGAACGAGTGATAACGCTGCGAAACATTTGTGGGGTCATTGTCGGGGGATGAGAAATTCCAAGTCAGGGCGAAAGAACTAGGCCAGTATAATAAAAGCTCGAATGGTTTGGCGTTCTCAGCCCAAACGTTTTTTTGTGACTTTTTATATTTTTCCTTACCTTGATGTTTGTTTGTTTGGGTCTTCAGGTCTACATTTCTGAAAATTTATATTTCAGAAAAATTTATACTCTATATGTAGTCGGGGTATAATAAGTATCTGCTGACGTTTGTAAATATTTGACCTAGACCCACCTTTTATCTTAACGACTGATTCACAATTTCTTTTTGAGTCAATTTAGCGATGTCCGTCCTTCCATTTAGTCTTGTAATTAAACTACAGCTCGCAAATTTTTATGAAATTTTGTATATAAGATTTTCTCGTAAATAGGGTGTACGTCATTGTCCCATAAAAATGACCCTTATGAGAACGACTTAAATTGCCATAAGATCCATTTTCTCAAAATTGCAAATAAATACTAAGTGACTACCAACTAAAATCAGGATCGGGCCATTATTCGGCCTAGTCCCCTTATTATAACACCACCGATATGAACTTTTTCAGATCTGCAGGTAAAGAAATTAATGCAAATTCCACTCAAATTTGGCCTATGCTAATTTTCTTTACCAATTTAGTTGAACCTAAGTGTAGCGTGATTATATTCAAAAGGTGGACGATAACTTTATCTAGTCACTAAGAAATGAATTTTAGTTTACGACCAAATGTCATTGTATACGGTTTATGTTTTATCGATTGCCGATACAGCAAATGTATTGTGCAATAATAAATCACGCTATACCCCATATGTAGGTCATGTATTTTTATACACAATCAAATCAAGCTATGTAAAAATGAATAATATAAAGAAATTAAATAATAAAGAATAATTAATAATCAATTAACATCAAAAAATAGTGGATAATCTAAATAATTTATTTTTATGCTAAGACCAATTATCTAAACACATGGTATAGGGTATTGCAGAGCTGGTTTAGACCGACTATATTTTTTTTACTTGTTATAAAATGGTTAACTACTCTAAATATATGTGGCGTATATTTTTTTATAGTTACAATACGCAGAACTCGAGTAAAAAAATTGTTTTTTTTTCGAAATACAGATTACATATTTCATTGCTACGTACTCAAAAGTATTTCTCAGAATCGCTTTCTTAGTCGATTTAGAGATGTCCGTCCGTCTGTGTCTCCATGTAAACCTTGTAATCAAACTACAGGTCGCAGATATCAATTTACTGTAATGAAATTTGGTACATAAGCTTCTACCAGCTATCAGATGAACGTTGTTGAGATTGGTGAAATTCGGTCAATGTTCAGACCTAGGACCTATACAAATGACCCTATGAAATCGACTTAAATTGCCATAAGATCCAAATTATCATATAGATTTTGGTTAAATTGGGTTTGTGTGTGGCTATTGCATCCATTTATTTGTTGTTCAAAAATAAACCCCATATGGTAATTCTATGTCATAGCCCCCATATAAAGTTGCTTCCCGATTTTCACCTAAATCTATCAAAAAACAAAAATATTGCACAAATTTTTCTTAAATTTGGTTTGTATATATTTTTTTCAAAATATAAGTGACTTTATCTAATATGGTTGAAATGAACTTTTTCATATCTGCGCCAAAAAAAAATAAATAACAATGCCACTCAAATTTGGTTTATGCTTATTTTCTATATCCAATTAGTTTGACCAAAGAGATACGGTCTCTTAACCATGGTATAGGGTATCGTAAAGTCGGTCTAGACTGACTGTAATTTTCTTACTTGTTATTATTTCAGTCGCTTATGACGCTTATGAAATTTGCAGTTATTGACGAGCTATTGGCGAAAATTGATTTAAAAATGGGGTAGAACCTAGAAAAAGTTTAAGATTTCATTCGAAAAAATTTATCCAATTTGATTTTTTACGTGGCTTTATTAATAAAAATTAATAGTTTAAGCCTTAGCTAAAATTTTGGTGAAGAATGCAATGAGATATCATCAATGGTTTTTGAGTTAAAACTGAAAAAATAAATAAAAATAAAAAACGTCATAAAAACATTAGGCCCGGGAACGCCAAACTCTCTAGAGGTTTTAATGTAACGACCCAGTCCTTTCACCCTGACTCGAAATTTTTCACCTCAAAGGCAATTACCCTATACACGTTGATCAGTCAATGAGGATCGTGACAATTTTTAATGATTGCGTAAGAGATTCATGGCAATTGTTTAGGTCTGAAAATTAAAGACCTTTCACTGACTTCTTGTCTATTGTGCTATTATGCATCGGTTACTTCCCTGTAATTATACTAGCGGCTATAACTTGGAACTTATTACTATTTTTATAACTTAACTGTCGACTACGGCTTATAAATGAATAAATTACAAATGCTGGCTTTTTATCTATCTTTTTTATACAATTTTTATTTTCTTGACACTTATCTTTATGGACGAAAGAAATGAATCCGGAAAATAAAAATGCTTAAGAGCCCATTAAACTTTGATTAAATACATTTAATTCTCTGTACTTACTCATTTTACTTTTATATTTAATTTTTTTACTTATGGCAACTATATAGATGTGATCAGGTTTTTTAACGAAAGTATTTGTGTTTTCTGCTCTTTGATAACAACGATGCCAACATTTTCCAAGCAAAACTAAAAGAGCTGATTATATGGTTGTAAAAAATAAAATCATTTCTATTAATTTCCAAACCCCTATACATAATTTATATATTTCAGATCATTTAGTATTTTATGAATCGTTTATATATGTAAATAAACAAAAGAAAAACCTTTACAAACTTCCTCATCTGCAGGCCAATAAAAAATATTTCGGTTTTTTATATGTTTGAAGAGAATTTATTTTAATAGAACCATTTGATAGATTTTAGTAATTATAAAAACAGATGTTTTTAGTCTTTAGTCCATAGACAATGTATACGAGTATTAAAGTGTTTAAAGACATTCTATTCATTATTTTGATTTCAAAAAATTCACTTCGATTTTAGTACCTACTTAGGTACGGCAAAATTACTATATCTGAAGTTATTTATTTCAATCCAAAAAAAATCAATTCTTTTTGTATTTTTCCATTCACGTAGTTTTAAATTATGAAGAACAATGTTCGTACTCTTCAATTTCTTTTTTGCTTATAAAAAATTCTTTTCTAAAGCTTTTTGTCCAAGCTGAGTAAAAAATTTTTTATAAAAAAACTATAAAAATTTTTTCTTTATTAACTTTTAGTCCGAATATTCACTATAGCTATCAAAACAGGCTTTCTTATAAATACTAGCGGAACCCAGCACTGGAATTTCGAGCGCAAAATAATTTTAAACGAGCTAATCAATTTTTGGCAACTCATAATCCACCACAGAGCGGTTAAAGTGTACTCTTTTCTGAAACAATCTATAATAAATGCACATGCAATGGAATATAATTGGCTAAAATTAATTAGCATACTTTTAGGCTGTTACAAAATTATTTATTATATATACATTATTTAATTTGATATAATATATTTTTAAGATATATTACATAAAAATTTTATCACTATGCACTTCTCATCCATATGAACTATAACTATGCCAAATTTCACACTCCTACATACGCGCATATTGCTTAAAAAGTGGTCACTTATTAATATATAGTTGACATAAATAGCATATTTCATTAAGCACCTGACCGATCTCATCCTTCAAATTATCAAATTAAGTTAAATTATCATATAAGTTAAACTTTTTGTGTGGTCAGCCTTTTTGGCTTTGAAAGCCAGATTCACTTTTTGCACTTCTGATAAAATTGAGCCATGTGCGTTAGATAAAAAAAAGTTTTTTAAATCATTCCACATATTTTTTAAAGGCGACGACTCAAACGGTTTTTCATTATCAACTCAAGCCACATACTCGTATCTTAAATTTAATGTTTTTTTATATAGAAGCCAGCTGGTTGATGCTACCATCAGAATTTTATAATTTTATAATTTTTTAATCAAATTTCAGTCTCTTTGACCAAAAAGTTTAAATTTGGAGGGAAGTTGTTTCAATATGTAAAGATGGGTGGCCCATCATTATTTGGAGGGAAAAAAAAAGTGTTCGAATTTAAAGTCATACCCCCTATAAATATGCCCATAGCAAAAGGCTGAGAAATATAAAGTTTTGGGTCAATCAAAAAAATTTAGAGGTGCCTCAACGCGACTGAAAATTGCAGGTGTGTTTATATGGGGAAAATATGACTTTTTTCAGATTTTACGAAAAATTCGCTCTATAGTTTAATTTTTTCGACAAGTTGTTATATGAATCGATTTAAGTACTAAATTATCTCTTTAAAATGCTATATAACATTAAAAATCGAATAAAAACTCGCCAAGAAATAGCAAATGACCCAGACCACTTTTGTGCACTTTTGTGATAAAAAAGTATTTAGAAAGAGTACATTTACTGAATATTTCACTAATAAATAATTTTTCTCGAAATCCTCAAAAAAAATTATTTGTAAAAAAAATTCTAGCAGAGGAATTTACTTAAAAATTCACACAGTTAATCCCAAATATATGTTTAACAAAACATTAAAGTGCCCGATCCATTTTTTGAAACTTTGTTTAAGAAAATTCTTTAAAACTTAAAAAAGAAGTTTTCATAATTTTATCAATACTTCATGTCTGAGGGCTCCTAGGTATAGTGACAAAAAAAAAATTTGGCTTTAATTAACATCTTAAAGTTGAAAAAATTTCCGTCAAAACTTAACGACCTAGTTTTTTTTTTGGTCTGGGGCATTTGCTATTTCTTGGCTAGCTTTTATGCGATTTTGAAGTTATATAGCTTTTTAAAGAGATAATTTAACATTTAAATCGATTCATATAACAACTTGTCGAAAAAATTAAACTATAGAACGAATTTTTCGTAAAATCTAAAAAAAGAAATATTTTCCCCATATAAACACACTTGAGAGTTTGAACACTTTTTTATTAAGGGCCACCCTAATGTACAATTTTGTTCAACATGAACTGTTGTATTTCAATTGCGCTAAAGGAAAACTGAAAAGCGCCTTTAAAAGGGGGTTTAATGGCAATAATTCGCCTTTTGGGTAGGTAAAAGCCGCTGAATCAACCATGAAGAGCAATATGTAAACATCACTGTTTGGTAACCAATTCCAATGGGCTAAAGTATGATGTTGCTACAATAGCTAAGGCTTGGCGTTTGCATACAAAATTCTGATTTTTGATTCCCTAAACTCAGAACACTTTCTGAGTTGATTTTACTATCTTCATATAATCTGGTAATCAAACGACAGATCACAAATATACGAGTACAGAAATTTTGGTAAAATCTAACTTTTGTTAGCCAACGCATCGGTATTGAAATTGGTAATAATCGATGCATGTTCAAACATGCACTTAAATTGTGTACAAATTCAGATTAACACATTGGTTATGGAAAATTGTATCTATTACACCCATTTTTCGACACTCAAAATATAAACTCTGTATGACCATTTTTAGTTATAGTAACTATAAAACTTCGCTCAACGGTCTTCATTTAAATATATCAATAAACAGATTATTGCATACATTTCTCTCAAATTAGATTTTTTATTTTTAAGAAAAAATAAGCTAATTTATGAAATATGGTCCATTTTTCTACCTAGTCTACACAAAAAATAGCATCTGCTATGAACTTGTTCATATCTGCAGGACACAATTGAATATATTTTTAATTTATTTTATAATCATTCTCTATTCCAATATGGTCTAAGACAAGTCAATCGAAGACCTTTTGGTGTCTTTTACATTCTATTGGTGTTTTTACATTCTATGTCTACATGGAAAGACATGATTTTAAGTCGATCACTGTCATAAAATGTGGTTCTTTGTCAACTGTTTTTGATAGGGACAAACATCAGCACAAGCTCATTATAACCTAGCCGCACTTTCTATACATGACCACAGGCTGCTGTAAATTATACAAATGACAGTTCAGTTGTAGCAAATAAATCCAATAAAAGTACAAAAATGTGCTAAGACTACAAAACATAAAGCAAATAGGATATATAAAGGTCATAGCTAATCGTTATATATGCTATGAGTACACCAAATTATTGCTTGCACTGTTGGGTTTCCATACTTCTATATTGATTGGTCTCAAATGGATTGAGAAACCTTTACACTAGTTTGATAGTACCAAAAAAAATTTCATTTATATTGCTCAACAAAAAAAAATAATAAACACACAACGATTTATTTAAATTGATAGGCACATTGATTTTTTACAAATTGCGTTATTCTTTTAGTTTTTTTAATATTAACAAACAAATTCACATACTATGTATATCTGGCTCTGTGTGTGTGTGTGTGTGTATGTGTATTAAATAAATATTAGCTTTACACTGTAGCTTTTTATTTACATAATTAAGTGACATTTTAATAAACCGTTATTTTGTATCCAATATAATTTTAAAAGCATTTTCATTTAAATTAAAAGTAGTTAAAATTTAAAATCAAACTATTTGACGCAATAAGAAAAATATTAATATATATATATTTTTTTTATATTACAGCTCCGCAAACCAGCATCCACTCTCTCAATTCCTGGCTCGATGAAAACACCTTCCATTGCGAATCGGGAACAGATCTCATCAGGATGCAACGAAGAAGCAGCAGAGGCGTTAGTTGGCATAAATACCGACTATCCAAGGTATGAAATGTATGTATTACCAAAGCCTTGCTAGAGAATGTCATTCACATTCCCATAGAAACATTTGAAATATACAGTATTAGCTAGAGTAGATAAGATACCTGAAAAAAAACCAATGCACATATTATGACATTCCGTTGTATACTGTAAATATATATTGCTATTTTTTTTTCTGGTATCCTCATACTCAATTACAGTATCTGCTTTAAAATCGTATTAGTGTAGTAGTCCATTTGTATCATTTAGATATTCAAAAGTGCATATCGCTCAATTAACATGTGTTCAATTGTTTGAAATGAACTTAATCTCTAATAGAATATAGAAGTACATATTCAAGTTTATTTTACTTATAGGACAACAAAGTTATTTGTTTAAACAATAGGATATGAAGGATATGAATATAGGAAGACAACGACAACGACATAAGAACGAGTACATAAACCTTTTTAAAGGAAGCAAATTCTAACTTAAACATTGTGGTCATACCTTTAAAAAAAAATCATCCACAAACAATATATCAATTGGGAAATACGTTTTCTGTATCCGATTTGTTAAGTTTGATAATCTCAAAACAAGTAAGCAACTGTTGTAGACCGACTATACAATACTGAAACATATCGGATCAATAATAAACATGGAAAACGAATATTCCAAAATGTGTGTGATTTTCATTAAGGATATGATTACGCGTTCAAAGGAAAAAAAAAAACATATGCCAAAACATTATTTTATTTTGCCAAAAGGCAAAACTTATAGCTCTTCATTAGCACTATACGTGGTGCTAAGGTTGATTTTGGGTAATTGTTCGTTCTCAAGATAATCACAAAAAACCAAGGCATTCGCATGAAACAAAAACAGAAGTCATTTTCAAGGCGAACTGTTCAAAAACTAATTTCAACGAAACCTGAAGGAATACTTTAGTGCGACAAATTTTAGAATGTTTCTCATGGACGTATCACAATAATGTTTTTTTAATTGTTTAAAAAATATTTAGTAGTTTATTTTTTATTTAATTTTAATCACTGTCGCTCGCTACAAGTCGCATGTAACAATTTGTTCCATTATACTTTTTATGTTTATTTTTTTACTCTTATTTTAACTGGACATGTCTAAGATGATTACCAATGATTTTTCAATATTCAATATATGTGACCTTCTCCGAGAAAAGGGACCTAGTGTGTGACAATTAAGTTTTGAGGAAAAAAACGCATTTAAAATTTCTACACCCTTTTAGGTACCAGAATCCACCGTTTTTGACACAACCCGTTTTTTGACACACTATGTCCCTTTTCTCGGAGAAGGTCACATATTTCTGTTCACAACAAAAATTATAAACTTAACAAATATCTCCAATAAAGAAAAATAAGAATAAGTATATTCATATTATACTAGCAGATACCAGCCCTCAAAATTTGAGCGCAAATTCTAGGAAATTTTATTTTTTCATTAAATAAAGACCCTAAAAGTATGCTAATCAATTATAGCCAATTCACAAATCAACACAAAAAACAAACCCATTTTTATTACAAACACATTAACAAATTTAATAAACACACACATAGCATATGTACAAATTTATGTGTGTGCTAGTAGCAACTTTAAATGCAATTTACACAAAATAAAGGAAAAAATTTAAAAATCTGTAAATCTGCAAAATGGCTAAAACGAAATACCTTTCAAATAATAAATGTTTGGTCAAAATCGGGATAAAACGGTATAACAAAACATCGGTCACAAAAAATCCCTTAGCCTGTTAATATTATAGATATATACAAACAAAGAGCAAAAACTAACTTAACTGAGAATAGTATTACTAATGCCAAACAATGTTTCCTTAATGGAACATGCAGTCCTAGCTGATTCTACCTGTTGGCCATAGCAGCAAAACGAATACCACTGGCATATACCTGGAATGGTTTTCATTTCCTTCCATTTTTCGTCCAACTTATAATGTAGAGATAAATTTTCAATTTGGCAAGATGGCATAAAATACATTTTAATTCCATTTACGTTGTTTTCTGTACATTGATAAAACGATAGTGCATCGGGTAAAACAAAAAAAATAATTAGAAGAACGAGCTCTGAAGGCTTTAAGTTAATTTTTGTTTCCTCAAATATTTTTGCTGAGCTCTTTTTACAAAAAAAAATAATAGGTTTTAAATGATGGTAACTTAGTTTCCATATCACTGGCTAACTCAGATAGAGTTGAAATTGTATTTGACAGAGTATGTGGTTATCTATTTTACGCCATAGTTGCCAGTTTACTTCATCTTCCATATTAGCCAAAAATGCAAGAGGAATAAATTGATCTTTTAAATCTGTTAGGCACTTCTTACAAATACATGTCATGCAAAAAAAATATTTTATATTTTGTATTTATATTTTCTTTTTTTTTTTAGAAAAAAAATTATTTTGAATTTATACATTATAAACTTACGATGTCGCACGCTACAAACTTTAAATTGCTACCACGAGCAAAGTGCTGATTATTTTCCAGCAAATTTTTTTTTATTTAATTTACAATAAAAATATCTATTTGTTAATAATATTTGATTAACATTTTTGAATAAATTGTACAAATACCTTTGTCGCACTGATAAAAAACGTTATTTTTCAATGTCGAACTTGACATCGAAATATACGGTAAACCAAATAAAAAACTTTCCGTAATTGGCAATCGCATCGTTCCTTTTACATTTTTCTCATACTCTTTAAATATAAATCGAGATTTAAAACAGCAAATGTCAAAGCATAGTGTATCGCATTAAGAACATTAAGCAAAACAAAACGTGCAATAGATATCTTTAAAACAAAAGTTTTTCACTTGTTCGACTTTGCACTTGACAAGCAACATCATCCTTAAATACACCAAAATAAATAGAATTAATTTTATATTTCATATTCCTTTGAACAAATTGTAGGAGCGGAAGTTCTACATATTTGGTTATTATATTTTAGGCATCTTAAAATTCAACAGCACTAACAAAATATTTGAATTTTTTGAATAAATTGTCTTTTATTAGCTTGGGGTCATATGTGACCCCAATTAGAAAAGGGTTAATGGGGTCATGTTATTTTTTTCCGAAGCTCTACCCTATTAAGATAAAATATAATAATCAAAAGTAGAAAAGTGATGAATTTTTGATACAAAGTAGAGAGAGTACATTTACAAAATATTTTACTAAAATCCCATTTTTCTCGAAATCCCAAAAATAAAATCCTTGTCAAAAAAATTCTGGCACAGGGATTTACTTAGACATTAGCACATTTATTTCGTAATATGTACTTAACAAAACCGTAGATCTTAAGATCCAGTTTTTTAAATTTTTTTTAAAGAAAATTTTTTAAAACTTGAAAAAGGAGTTTTCAAAATTTTATCAAAAAAATTTCCCATTTTCGGTCTCAATGCGCAATAGGTTAACAACACGGTAATAAAACAATACTTCATATCTGAGTACCAGTAAGTATAGAGAGTAAAAAGAAATTATGGCTTTAATCAATTTCTCAAAGTTGAAAAAAATGTCATCAAATTTCATGAACTAATTTTTTTTAGCACAAAAGTGGTCTGGGGCATTTTTTATTTCTTGGCGAGGTTTTATTCGATTTTGAAGTTATATAGCTTTTTGAAATTTGAAAGGCTAATTTAATACTGATCCCGAATTATATAACAACTTGTCGGAAAAATTAAACTATAGAACGAACTTTTCGTAAAATCTGAAAAAGTCATATTTTCCGCATATATACACACTTGAAATTTTCAATCGCGTTGAGGCACGACTAAATGTTTTTTGATTGGCCCAAAACTTTGTATTTCTCAGTTTTTTTTTTTTTTTTTTTTTGCTATTTGCATATTTCTAGGGGGTGAGACCGAGAGTTTGAACACTTTTTTTCCCCTCCATATAATGAAGGGCCACCCTAATATATATCCTGCTACCTTTTTAAAAGCCCATAGTAAATTTTTATATTTTACCTGATCATAAAAGGATTACGCTATATCATCCATTTTTTTTTTTTTTAATTCTTTGATATTTAGTTTAAAATGGTATTTTATGGGCAATATTATTTTTACTTTATACTAACTCGTGGTGTTGTTTGTCAACAAAACTTTGGATCGATTTTAACTCTCTTCTCGTAATCCAATCGAGCTGAAATATTTGCATAGATTTTTGGCATAGCTATTTTCAGTCAATCAATTATTTAATTACATGATGGTAAATTAATTTAAAATAAATGGAGTATAAAAAAAAACTTGGTTTTATGGGTTGTTTTTTTCAAAATCTTTTATTTATTTATAAATCCTTACAGATATTAAAATCATAAAATTATGTAACTTAACAAGTTTTGACATACAAAATAAATAATTTGTAATTTAATTTAATTCATAACCTTCTTAACGGAGCGGCATAGTTGGCATAGTTGATACGGAAAATTGGAATTGAAAGTAAATGGAATTGACGTGTAGGTCACTGAGGAACATTAAAAGAAAATAGCAGAGCCCAGCGCTCGAAATTCGTATGTAAATACTAGGAAATTTTATTTATTCATTCATAAATAATTTTATAGAGCCCATAGCTATGCTAATCAATTTTAGCCTAATCACAATTCAACACAAATTTATTAAACACACACACAGCATTGTATAATTATCTATTTGAAGCTTAAATATGTGTTTTATGTATGTGTTAGTACCAACTTTAAATGAATTTTACTAAAAAAAAAATGTACCAGATGGTGAACATCTGCAAAGAAATACCTTTTAGTGGTATATCTTTTGTCAAAATCGATTGGAAATTGAAGTTTTATTAACCGTCGTACTAATTTGTGAAATAACACTCTGCTTTTTATCAAGCAAAATCCCCAGATAAAGAAAGGTATGAACTGCTACCAACGGCTGTCCATCAAAGGAGTAATTTAATCGTACATTAATGAAGCTTCTCGCATGTATTTACTTGCCCTAATATTCAGTTCAATTAAGTTTATATATCAGCACATAAAGCAGTTATCAAGGACCTTCTGTAGATATATATGATCAGATATTTCATAGTAAGTGTGGAAGATTGACCATTATTAAAAAATTTAATAACGTTTGGGAAATCGTTTATGAATAAGGAAAAAAGAATTGGACCAAGATAGCCGTCCTGAAAGGACATTTATATTTTTATATGTTTTTTTTTTATATATGTATATAATTTTTTGTTGTCTATCCATTTTAGACTATTGGGAGTAAGCCCTAACAAATTTAATATCTTTAGAAGAACTTTATGATTAACTTTATCAAATGCCTTATTACTCCTATTGACTTGCATATAATGGGAACATCTCTTAGCAGCGTGATTGGCTTCTACAGGTTCAAAACCTAGGCTTCTTAAACGGTTATTACATAATCTGAAGCCAGTATCTGACTCATATACACCTAGAATGGATTTCGAAATATCGTTTCAGGTCAAGTTCCTTCAAGAGGGGACTGGTATAGAGGTAATCCACCGGCAGGGTACGATACTCATAATTTCACTGTTGGCTCAAAAATTATTGTGGTCTCGGCATTAAAGTCTCATAAAATACCGGTGGAGATCAGGTTAGCTTGTAGGAGTTTATACGCACATAAAGTAGAGGAAAATGTGTGGCATTTTGTCAAAAGTCAGGCGGCACTTCTCACTCTTAAGTCCCATTTTATTTTTTTAATATTTATTTATTTATAAATTTATTTATTTATTTATTTATTTATTTATTTATTATTTATTATTGTAATTCTAGCACAACAAGACATAAATCTTATTTATTATAGTGCTAGAGGATAGCTGACAATAGTACTGAAGATTAACAACTACAAATATTAATATTATCACCCCTGTTCTTGAAACCACTATCACAAAAAAAAAAAAAACTCGTAAATGAAAAAATTCTTAAATCTACGAGTTTTTTGCTGTTCTCTAATTTCAATAAGAATATTTTTTCTCGTTTTAATTAACATAGAAAAGGCTTTGTGAAATCAAAACAAATGCCCTTTTTTCTACTAAGCTGGTCTTAAGAGATAAAAAAAAAACTAATTGATATTTAAACTCTAACATGTTTCTTATTGAACCTTGTCATTATTTTAAAAAATTAGACATTAATTTTATGAAAAAAGCGATTTTAAAAAACGTCTACTGATTTAAAAAAAAAACTCGTAATAAGTGGTCGATGTTAATAAAACACACTTTTTGCGATGATGCTGTTCTATAACTATAATAAAAACTTTTTATTTACACAATCTATTTTCCATTATAATTTTTTCAATTTTAACATAGATTCTTTATGCACTAATTATTGCAAATAAAGGAATTAAAAAAAAATTTCATCAAATCACATATTTTTATTTTTTTGCATATGTTCGACACAGTAGTGATGCTAGTCAAATCCAATTTATTTGAATATCCAAATTTTTTTTTTGGTGATGCCTAGCTTTTTAAAAATAGAAAAGTAATTTTTAATTGAATGAAATTGAAGAACAAAAACAATTAAATGAACAAATAAGTTGTTATTTTAAAACAAAATATTTTTCTTTATACTTTTTCTATAAACTTCAGAAAAAACATGCACAATATACTTAAAAGTTTTTTGTGAAACTGAATAAGGAACCTTGTGGCACCTCGGTTTCTAAGATAACATATGTTCTTAACTCAAACATATGGTTCTTAACTCAAACATATGTTTCCATTAAATAAATAAAAAAAAGTGGTTTCAAGAAACCCAAAATTTTAATTTCATGTGATTTTAAATTCACTCTTATTCAAATAACAACGTTTCAAGAACAGGGCTGTATGTATAACTATTTTGAGTACATTAAATATAAAAAACATTAAAAAGAAATGATTAAGAAATAACAATCATTATAATAATATAAATTAAACAAAGAAAAGAAAAATATATTTTTAGGACAGAAATTAAAATTTTAATTATAATTAATATATCTTTTTATTTGATTTTTGAAGCAATGTGTGTTGCATATTATTTGAATATTAAAAGGTAGATTGTTCCAAAGATGTGTTGTGTGAACAAAGAATTGTCTCTCTTACATTAGAAGTCTAAATCTTTTTTGGATTAGTTTTTTCCCTCGATTAGATCTTGCAAAAGTTAAATTTCTGTATAGATAATCTGGCTCTTTAGTGAATATAATATTGTGCATCATTAAAGGCATCTATAATTGAGCAAAACACATATTGTTTATCCGATATGTATAATCAGAAATGTGGTCACGACGTTTTTTGATAAATACGTACCGAGCAATATTATTGTATGCAACTTTAAGTTTGTAAAAATCATCATTATCACAGTTAGCGAATATTTCACAGCCGTATAGTAGAACAGGAATTAAATATGTTTTTGCCAGTAGCATTCTTATTTCAAGAGGTATTGACGTTTGAACAGCCCAAAGATTCCTAAGCATTGCGTGGACCTTTCCAACGGTTGTATTTATATGGGTTTTCCACGAGAGGTCAGTATTGAAAATAATTCCAAGGTTTTATATTATTTACAATACAAAGTTAATTTGTATTCTAATTTGGGGCCAGGATAAGCCGGGTGACAAAGACCATTTGGCTGGTTTTTGCAGCGACTGACCAAAGCCTCTGGTGGGAATCGAACCCACAACCCCCGCATGATAGGCGAGCATGCTACTTACTCACGTACCTTGGTCCCATTTTATATCTTCCCTTCTAGTAGGCCAGTAAAAGCGGGAACTCTCAAAACCAAGCCGACTTTCCATGATTACTCTTGTCTGGATCTCCGATCATAGGGATTTTTATATCAACGAACTAGCAGGTATATGTTCTGTTAATCTACTTTCGTCGCAACAGCACTGGGAACAATTTGCTAATACGGGTTGATTTAACGATGCCCGTCCGTGCGTCTGTCTGTCTGGCCGTCTGTCGGTGTGTCCATGTAAACCTTGTAACCAAACTACAGGTCGCAAACACTAATATTTATTTATTTATATTAATTACAATGCAAAGTAAATTTGTATTCTAATTTGGGTCCAGGGATAAGCCGCGTGACAAAGACCAATTGGCTGGTTTTTGCAGCGAGAGGCCAAAGCCTCTGGTGGGAATCGAACCCACAACCCCCGCATGATAGGCGAGCATGCTACCTACTCACCTACCGGGGCGCTTACATAAGGTACATAAGGTTTTACCAATCATATTCATATTCAGACCTAGTATAGTACAAGTAATCCATATCAGACCGACAGAAACTTTCATAAAATTTAGATCAGTGGTCGGGGAACTTTGTTAGTCATTACCCAAAAATATTTTTGTGCAAGTCGATTTTACCCCAAATTTTGAAAAGCAAATAAAAACAAGGTATATATAGATTTATTGATTATTGTTTGAATTTAGTGGATTTTTTATGAAAACTTTTTATAGTAAATAAAAACTATAACCAACATCATTCCGAATGACTACACGTTTTGGAGAAATGATGTTGTTTCATCTTGGACAGAATAACTTCATAATTGGGACTTTTTGAAGTAAGGGCAAGTTGAATACAATCTTCTGTATTCAGTCGATTTCCGTTCTCCGATTTTGTGTTTATTAACGTGGAAAATTCTTGGTAGTAAAGGTATGTCACTGCACATGGAAGCAACTTTTTTATCGACTCCTTATGTGCTATTATGAAAGCCTTTGTAGCTTCTGACATCCAAAAAGATGACAGATCTGCTTTTCTTTCAAATTGTATGTGAGTATCATTATTGCAGCGGAGTTGAAGAAGTGCTTCTGCCAAGCCTTTAGGCTCTTCTGGTATATTAAATACTTCACATTTGAAAGGAGCAACAATCCAACTGACAGTATGCAGGTCTAAATCTGGAAAGTAATCAGAGTACCGCTCTCTAAGTTTGGTAAGATGCCTGATAACTGTACCCTTGACGTCATTAAAAGTAATATTGTCACAATGTTCCAAAAATAAAGCTAAATTTGAAAAAGAAGCGCTCTTGTTCTGTACTGCTTTCTGTCTCCAATACATAAGCTTCGCTCCAAATGCTGAAATCTTTTCTCTGGCTGAAATGATATTTATATTTTTCCCTTGCAAATCCTTGTTCAGCACATTAATATGCTCAAAAATGTCAGCTAAATAAATATGCTAAATATGCTAACTAACATTCTTGATGACATCATGCATGACAGCTTCCAGTGTAGGTTTCAAATATTTCAGAAGAAGTGCCTGGCGATGGATCGTACAATGATTCATTTCAATTTTTGGGTTATTTTTTTCACGAAGGCCAATAAACCATTAATATGAGCCAACAGAGCTGGCGCCCTATCAACTGGTATGGCAATGCAATTTTCCTTTAGATTAATACTTTCAGCGGTAAAGTATTCATTAACCTTATTATACGCATCAATTCCACGAGATCTCAACTCGACAGGAGAACATAATAATAATTCCTCTTCAATTGCATATGCACGTTTGCAGCGAACATACACCACCAGCTGTGAATTACTACTAATATCTGTAGTCTCACCAAGCTAAATAGCAATATATTTGGCCTATTTTAGTGAGAAAATAACCTGTTCTTTCACATTTTTTGCAAGAGCACTGCATACGGTTTTTTTGTTTCGGGCAATCAACCAGGCTATTTCAAAGCTTGCTCTTTATGCTGAACATTGATCGAAAGTACCTTGGAAGTTGCTGTTCATTCTTTATCTTTTGACAGATGTTTCTAAATTTACAAAGTATTCCCGTGGTTTAGAAAAGAGATATGAATGCAAACTATCCAAATGTTTTTCAATTGACTATTTTTGAACAAATAAAAAGTATATATTTACATAAAACAAAAAAAAAAAACAAAAACACGCCCTAAATATTTGCATAAAAAATATAAATGTCAGAATGAAACAAGAACAATCGTTTGAACATACCAAGGTTCGCAATCGTGATTCAGAGAGTAAACCAAGTGATTCAAATAGTCGTCTGAACATGGTATTAGATACGCAAAATGCACCACGCGTGCCATTATGTGTACACAGTATTTATTTTATGAAAAACTAATATTTTTATAAAAAAAAATAATATTATAAAAAGTTTATTACCCCCAATAGTTTAATTTTTACCCCATTTCGGGTAATTTACTACGGTTCCCCGACCGCTGATTAAGATAATATATATATATATCAATAAAACTTGCAGCATGTATGTGAATTATACCAACTAACCAGGCATCAAAAAACAAACCCTAGATGACCATATTTAGTCATAGTGCCCATATAAAGCTGATTACCAATCTTCACTGAAATCTATCTAAAACAAAGATATTGCATAGATTTAGTAAAATATGGTTAATATGCATTTGTTTTTAAGAAAATTGACTTTACTATATATGACCATTATCTATTATCGGTCCATTTTTTACCTGGTCCCTATATGAAAATATCAGATATGAGCTTTTTCATATCTATATTCCGCAATTAAAATTTGATTTATTCCTATTTTCTAATTCTAGTTATTGCGTCAGCAAAGTTCGATCGATGACCATCTTTCGAAACGCATGATATAGAGTATCACATAGTCAGTCTAGACAGACTATAACTGTCATACTTGTTGTATTCAAATCAGTTCTTTATAAGCGATGTATTAAATTTTCGTTTGCAGTTATATTGCAATGTTCAAGGCGTTCGCATCACGCGGGCCAAGCAAAATCGTATTTAGCTGAATAATCGTATCATGCATGTCATTACAACAACTAAGAACTTCCACTGTGAAGGCAATGATCACTTTATAGTTGTGTACACGTTTCATGTGAAAATTGCTGGCGTCATCTGGCGCTATTTTGTTTTTAATCAAAAAAAGTCATATCACCTGGCAATATGGTTTTTATTTCAATATCAATATAACTTTTTCGTTTGCGGAACAAAATTCATACAATTAGTTTACACTCAACTAATAATTCTAAAAGTATAATAATTAATAATTTATGTAGCGATAAAGTTTTAAAATTAAATTATTGACATCATTTTGGCCTGGAAGAAGTGTAATTTAACTTTATTTTAAAAAATTTCAAAACAAACCAAAATCGTATATCCTTAAAAAACGCCACTTACCACAAATAAATTCCGTCCATTTATAATGACCATTTTGAAGATACTACTATAGTGCAGGAACTGTCAGAGTTTATTAAAATGGAACACTCTTTAATTAAAATAATATATTTATATATTCTTAATTGATCATCTTATTTGTATGGATTTATATATATGATTTATATATATGATTTATATATATGATTTATAAAGTGAACGGACGCATACCAAATATGACTAAGATGTTTATGATAATTTGAGTATTATACAATTTTTAGTAGAACTTATAGGCGACATTTGTAAGTGTACTAGTTCACCAACAACGATGAGCATTAAACGTTTCATCGCAAGTTGTTATTAACAAACAGCCATAAAAGTATTGCAAATAGCATTTATGACAATTATTTTTGATAGTTACAAACAGCAGCCATATTACACCCTGTCATAGAAGTGGTACGGACTTCTGTAGTGCTTTAAATTATATAACAGTATTCCTTAATGTGATGTTCCTTCAATTTCACAGTATTATTACTAAACGTTTTAAAATTGGTTAATAATATTATGTAAATACAAGTTTTCTCATCTTACTATATACGCCGCCGGCAACTCAACTGACTTTAAATGCACTTAAATCTAACTATTACGCAACTAGTGGTGGTTGATACTTGGATTACTTTTAATGAAGCAAACTTACTATTTTAACATTTCGATGTCCTAGGCCGTAATCAATTGTCCGACTTTGCATGATTTTTCAACTGAATTAAAGTCACCTAATTTATAGTTAGCTACAAACTAATTATATTTTATATATAATAGTTGGCTATAAATTGACTTCATTAAAATCAAATATTAGTTAGCTTACTTTATACACAAGCAAAACCCCCAAAAGAAATATAAATATAAAAATACAACAAGGAGTAGTATTAAGTATATCAAATTGTTTAATTTTTCAAATATTTTATGTACATTCGATATAAAACCCAGGTGGATCATACTAAAGATTCCAGTTCTCTGTGTCTAAAGCATTCCGAATGGATATGGCGTTATTTTAAAATTTTCAGAGCATCTCTGATTTCCTCTTCCACTTTATCGATTCCGTGAAGTTTCTAAATCAGGATGCCCTCGTTAGCGAAAAAGGAAAATATGTTAGAAAAATATAAGTTACCTTGAAGCTTCTGTATAATATCTGAATATAAAATATGTGTATTAATTAATTTAAGATCTGCTCATTTTTTACAATTTGAATATCTTACTGTTTTTCTCTTTAAATCTTTCTTCGTAAAGTTATTTGGGGTTAGAACAACTTTGATAGTGACTTGCTTTCTTCTTATCTGTAAAATCATTATATAGTAGACCCAAGTTATGTACATTTTTAATTAATACTTACATTGAGGAACTGCTCGCAAACCTAGCGTGATGAAACGATTCCTAGTCCAAAACAAACAGATAAGAAAATATCAAAAACAAGTGCAAATATCTAAACAAATGTTAACAAATGTAACTGCAGAGAACATTCAAGCTTCGATTATGGGGAAGTTCTACATTACGTTATAGTTAGCATATAGTTGGTTCATAAAAGTTAACTAAAAGTGTTTTTTTTACTCAGTCAACTACCGATTTGCTTATAAGGTAGTTGCACTCATCACTGACACAATGACGCTGGATCTCCGTATGAATAATATTTAAGTTCATACAAATATCACTCTTACGATAAGTAGTAATATAACAGGGGTGGGCACGTAAATGGCTTGTTGGGCCAAATTTGGAATTTCACCTACTAACGGTGGGCCGCACTATTATATTTCTGTACAAATATCCACTTTCAAACAAAATAGCAAAAAAAAAATGATGTGAGTCCGATCACAGGGAAGATGTGTAAACATCTAGTAATTAAATATTTTTTTTTTATTTAATTTTTTAAAAGCAAACAGAAAGCGTCATCTATGTATCACTTATAGCAAAAACTGTTTCAGCTAATTCAACAACCCGTTGCTATAAAACGTTAAAAATATCCCAATATAAACGTATATAAGTGATACATAGATGACGCTTTTAAAAAAGTGGCATAAAAAAACAATGTTATATCATAATTTTTTCACCAATACAATCATAAGTCACACAGCGTTATATGTCCACTCTCACCTACTACGTGTTACACTGTTTTTGTGATTGTATTGTGAAATGGAAATTTACCCCCCTGCGCGTATAGATGTTTACACATCAAAAAAACTTCATAGGCTTGTCAAAATGAAATGGCTGCAGCTTCAACTAAAACAGAGTCGTTAAAACTTTTTCGACAGAGCTGTTTTTTGACTTGCCACTAAAGGTTTGTGGCTTTACTAATTTTAGTACAAAAATACTGCCATACTGCAAAATATAAGAACGTTTTCCAAATAAGAAAACGCATAGGAAAATCGTGTCATCAAAAAATATGCAAGGGGCAAATCGTCGCATTCAATATCGAATAAAATCAGTCGAAATTGCATTTTTTGGTTTATTATTTAAAGAAGACGGACAATCGTCAGACCTCGTTCCACTTTTACTATTAACTATGGATAATAACTTGCTATCTGTGACAGAGTTAAATTACGCTTTGTATATTATTTGGGAAAATAAAAAAATAATTTCGATTGAAAAATTTCGATAATGAATGCGACGATTCGACCCCAGATATTTGTAAAGTGTGAAATTGGTTTAAAATCACGTGATTTTACTAAAAACCTTTTTAAACTCTACTACCGGTTACATGTGTTTATTATTTTATTTATTTATTAAAAATAATATTAAATGCAGTGATAATTGTTAAATATATATATAATAAGTTGTAACTTTAAATGATTGAGAAAATTAATTATAAATTTTTATAAAAATAAATGTTTAATAAAATAGCAACATTCTATATGGAATACCGAAATTAGGCCCGTTTTAGAAAAAAACGTTTTTATAACGCTATTCGCTCCCTGATTTAATCTCCTTACACTTCATTTTGTCTCCAAACACTTCCAATAAAGTGTGCCTTCATTTTATCTCCAAACACTTACTTTTGCCTAGGCTATTAATATTATAGATTTATTGTATTATTGTATTATTTAAAAAAATTTTGTTTTATTATGAAAAATAGTAATAACTACTAAAAATGTTTATTAATGAAAGTTGTCAACATATAATTGTGTCAATATTACTATATTGAAAAAAGAAAAAAACAGAAAAAACATTTCCAAATAGAGTAAAGACGCGGTTTTCTTTAGAACTCAAATAAAACTAAACAAAATACCGAAATATTTTGGTGCAATTCTGGAAATCAATGTGGTTTGTGAATAAAAACATCTATTCAAGCAGTAAGCGCTATCTACATGTGTATAGCAAGCAACTGCTATGTTTGTCATACTTGATGGTTGCAGTTGTATGCTATATATTCATGGCGCTTTCTGTTGGTTGATGAATCAGCTAAATAATTGTAGCATCCATTTCCGTAAATAATTCCGCTTCCGTAAGGGAAGTTTGTGATTTTTACCCCCCTGATCACATAGATGTTTACACATCAAAAAAAAAATACCGATGTTACGGAGAACATTTATAACATAACATATAACATATTATACCGTTTAACTCCTCAGGTTATGTGTCATTTTTTTTCCTTCTTTTAAAAAGAGCAAAAACACCATTAAAACAGTGATTTAAGCGGTTTAAATGTGCCGCACAAATATTCGCCGTGAAATTTTACTATAAGTCCCTGAATACACCAAAACGGAAAATTCAACCAGAAAGTCAGAAATAAGACACATCAAAAGAGAGCTTAGGGTTAATTTCGCATTTATTAAGATTAATAATTTGTATTATTTTTGTGGCGCTATTGAAAAGTTATATTAATGCTATTTCGGAACTATAATTTGATATTTTAGTATTATTGTTTTGAATTTATTTTTTTGAATTAAATCTAAATTTAAAAAAACATTTTGAAATTTTTATACCCTATACCACTATGCGGTTAGGGTATAATGACTTTTTGCTGCTGTCTGTAACTACCAAAAATATTTTCCCTGGACCCATCTTTTGTTATACCGATCGACTCAGAATCACTTTCTGAGTCGATTTAGCGATGTCCGTCCGTCCGTCCGCCTTTCCAAAAATAATCCCTGTAGGACAATTCTTAGTCATAGGCCCCATAAAGAGCTGCTTCCCGATATTCACTTAAATCTATCAAAAAACAAAAATATTGCACAGATTTTTTTCTAGTTTGATTTGTACATATTTTTTCAAAATATAAGTGACTACCAAATATGGTCAGGATCGGTCCATTTTTCGACCTAGTCCCCATATAAATATAGCACCCGATATGAACTTTTTCATATCTGCAGCCAAAAGAATTAATAACAATGCCAACTAAATTTGGTTTATGCTTATTTTCTATATCTAATTAGTTGGACATAAGAGAGGGGGTCTCTAAACCATGGTATGGGGTATCGTATAGTCGGGCTAGACCAACTATAATTTTCTTACGTGTTTAAAATTCTTTTTTTAATTAACAAACAAATTTTTTTTATTTCGTTTTAAATTTATATGGGGCCTCACAAAATTTGTTCGAGGGCCGTATGCGGCCCGTAGGGCCTCATTTGCCCATGCCTGTAATATAATAGCTAGCATTGCATATATTCTACCTTTTAAATCAGGCCCGAGCAAACTTTTGGAGCTTAAGAACTACTCCGATCCTTTAGAGAATCTAATTAGAATATTAAACTCAACAATATAAGTCCATACCTTAAAATACTCATATAATGGGCAATATATGAAAAATAAGTTACATCATTTTATATAGAAATAATATAACTCTTTCTTTCCTTGTGGATATGAGATTTGAATCTCTCCGTGACTGTGCGTGACTATGTCAAAGTTAATCTTTTTCACAGCAAGTCTATCGACCAAGTGTCACGCGATTGGATAAGTGGAAATGGGTCCTAAATCACTCCGTGACTGTGCGTGACTATGCGCGGCTGTGCGTGACTACCCCGAAATTAATCCGTAATCACAACAAGACTATGGGCCAAGTTTCAGATCAATTGGATAAGGGGCAATGGGGTTGAACCATGACAGACAGAGAGCATGAGTTAAAAGAATGGGTTTACAAAAAATATTTATTTTTTATCAAAATAGAAAATATAAAATTCATATCTCAATTAATATTGAAAACTTCGGTGTGTAGTTATTAACTGCACATTAGCGTCCATCTGTGAGTGAGGTACGATATTTTGACTTATTATATTTATTGTCGAGATTGAAGATTCACATAACTAATTAGAGCAAAAAAAATACGGCAAATAAAACGCTACCTTTCTTACGAAATTTCAGAAATACTTTACAGTGCTCTGTACTGTTAAGTTTAAGTCGTTTTATATACCCTATACCACTATGTGGTTTGGGTTTAATGACTTTGTGCTGCTGTTTGTATCTACCAAAAATATTTGACCTAGACCCATCTTTTATTACACCGATCGAATCAGAATCAATAACTGATTCGATTCAACGATGTCCGTCCGTCTGTGTGTCCATGTAAACCTTTTAATCAAACTTCAGGTCGCAAATATGAATATATTTTGATAAAATTTGGTATATAAGCTTTTATTGGCCCTAGTATGAACGCTATTGAAATAGGTGAGAATTGGTGCATTTTCAGACCTAGCCCCATACGAATGACCCCTATGAAATCGACATAAATTGCCATAAGATCCAAACTGTCATATAGATCTTACGCAAATTGGGTTTGAATGCGTTAATTACATCCATTAATGAGTAGTCTAAAAAGGATCCATATGGGACAACTCTTAGTCATAGTCCCCATATAGAGCTGCTTCCCGATCTTCACTTAAATCTATCAAAAAACAAAAATATTTCACTGATTCATCTCAAATTTTGTTTGTATATATTTTTGCAAAATACAAGAGACTTTGCCAAACATAGTCAGGATCGATCCATTTTTGGGCCTAGTCCCCATATAGATATAGCATCCGATATGAACTTTTTCATATCTGCAGCCAAAAAAATTAATAAAAATCCCACTCAAATTTGGTTTATGCTTATTTTCTATGTCCAGTTAGTTGGGCCTATGAGATAGGGTCTCTAAACGCATGGTATAGGGTATCATATAGTCGGTCTAAACCGACTATAATTTTCTTACTTTTTATAATAATGGCCTCGTCCTCAATACCAATTGAAAATAATGCATTTGTTCGGCCTACAACTCCTTTAAGATCCAAAGTGCCAAAGGGATTGCACTTAAATGGAACGACATATTCTAGTAGAAAAACTCTTGAAATCGATTTTCAAATTCAGAGAAAAGAGCTAATATATTCTCATAATACTTATTTTTGTCCCTGGCTCTTACAGTTTTCAGAACTTCATTGAGATGATAATATTTAGTTTTAATTTATTTTTGAAATAACTGATATATCCAGTCATTATACCCAAACCACATAGTGGTATAGGCTGTTTGTAACTACCAAAAATATTTGACCTAGACCCATCTTTAATTATACCGATCGAACCAGAATCACTATCTGATTCGATTTAACGATGTCCGTCCGTCCGTCCGTCCGTCTATGTGTCCATGTAAAGCTTGTAAATAAACTGCAGGTCGCAAATATAAATATATTTCGATGAAATTTGGTATATAAGCTTCTATCCGCCATAGGATGAACGGTGTTGAAATTGGTGAGAAGCGGTCCATGTTCAGACCTAGACCCCATTTAAATGACCCCTATGAAATCAACATAAATTGCCATAAGATCCAAATTATCATATAAATCTTAGTCAAATTGGGTTTGTATGTATTTATTACATCCATTAATCAGTAGTCCAAAAATGATCCCAATTGGCCAACTCTCCGTCATAGGCCCCATATAGAGCTGCTTCCCGATATTCTCTTAAATCTATCAAAAAACAAAAATATTGCACTGATTCTTCTCAAATTTTGTTTGTATATATTTTTTGCAAAATACAAGAGACTTTACCAAACATGGTCAGGATCGGTCCATTTTGGGGCCTAGTCCCCATATAGATATAGCATCCGATATGAACTTTTTCATATCTGCAGCCAAAAAAATTAATAAAAATCCCACTCAAATTTGGTTTATGCTTATTTTCTATATCCAGTTAGTTGGGCCTGAGAGATGGGGTCTCTAAACGTATGATATAGGGTATCGTATAGTCGGTCTAGACCGACTATAATTTTCTTACTTGTTTTAACTTTAGATTTGTTTTTTCCTTACATATTTAAATTTAACTCGTTCACGTATTTAATTATATCCACAACGAAAGCTAGATCAATCAACCAGTTATAATCACTAAGTTCAGCATAAATTTCGCCTCTTTACTGAAACAACTCTTTAACTTCATCCAATTTGTTCCTGAATCTTTCTAAAAAACATAGCTCTACTTAGGCAACGCACATCTGCCTGATATAAAAGTTATCCATACTCTGAATATTTAGTTTCTAATTGTGATTAAAACGTTCTTCTTTGGAGATTTTTTTCTCGGATAGAATTT
This sequence comes from Cordilura impudica, assembly GCA_963682025.1. Taxonomy (NCBI): domain Eukaryota; kingdom Metazoa; phylum Arthropoda; class Insecta; order Diptera; family Scathophagidae; genus Cordilura; species Cordilura impudica. The sequence goes on from OY821520.1 coordinate 152,242,435, forward strand.
ACAATTTTCATAAATATATCCATAATATGGTTTCTCAGAATTTTAGAATAAAGCGCCTGATGGTCAATAATACAGTGGTATGAAAAATTTTGGAAATTTGTCATCATTTATGCAAAACGCAAAAATCTTTAATTTTTAAAAGTCATAGATGGTGCGTCATCAGTAATAATTGATACGAACTTTTAGATAGGCATTGTTTACTCTTGTATATATTTTTTTTAAATATTATAAACATCTTCACCTCGAGTTCTTTCTTTAAAAGGCAATATTGTCAATATATCTTCCTCTGCACTCAGATCTTTAAACACCATTTAAACACCGTTTGCTTCTCTACACCGTTTGTCTACAAACATGAAACGTAAGCCCATTCACGTATAGTGGAAACGCACCGTGTAAATCTCCTAATAATTTCTTGGTACTCTACATAGTATTTTTAAAAAGAAATTTCAATTTTTAATTGAATTTTTTAAAACAATTTTTGAACGAAGGCACAGTCGGTCTACTCGCGACCGCGATCGACGAGTTGCCCAGGCCTGTTCTAAAGAGTAAATTTTCCTAATAAAAGCCTCTTCTTTAAGGTAATTTTTTTTAAAAGGTATGCAGCTTTCCATAAAAGCGTCTCTTCATAAAAAGTAGCTTCTATTAAAAGTATCCTTTCTTCAAAAGTACTATTTCTAAAAAAGCGTTTCTCCTTCAAAAGTGCCCGCTCTTTATAAATGTTTTTTCTTAAACAGTTTACGTTTTCTTTCCAAAAAAACTTTTTCTTAAAAAAAGTACCTTAAGAAACTAACTTTTCGCCAGAAAAAAAAAAAACTATTTTAAAATTGCTTTTTCTAATATAGCACTTTTTTTAAAAGTAATTTTTCTGAAAAAACTTTATTTCTTAAAAAGTGCTTGTTTTAAAAAAGTATAACTAGGCTTTCTTTTTAAATACCTTTTCTAAAACAAGTGCTTTATTTAAAATTGTATTAAAAAATAACTAGAAAACTAAATTTTCTAATTCAAGTCTGTTTTCTTTAAAAGGTACCCTTTCTTAAAAAAGTACCTCTTTGCAAAAGTATATTTTTCACAAAAGGACTTTCCTTTACAAATGCTTCTTTTCATAAAAAAATACCTTTTCTTAAAAAGTTTCCTTTTCCTATTTTCATCAACTTTCAACGGCGACTTAGGCTCCTTACAATTAACTAGTTTATGTATAAAAGCTACATATTATGATATATCTAATGTTATATAAATCAATTAGTTTTCGCGAAAATTTTAAAATTAATCTTTGGTCACAACAAGTCTATGGAACAAGTTTCAGATTGACTGGATGAGGGAAAATGGGGTTTAAGTCACTTCGTAACTGTGCGTGACTATGCGTGACTATGTCAAAGTTAATCTTTTTTCACAGCAAGTCTATCGGCCAAGTTTCAGATCGATCGGATTAGGGAAATGGGTTTTAAAGCACTCCGTGGCTGTGGGTAACTACCCCAAAATTAATCTATAGTCACAGCCAGACTCTGGGCCAAATTTGAGATGAGGGGGAATGGGGTTGAACCATGGCAGACAGGCAGATGGACAGACAGAGAGTATGAGTTAAAAGAAGAGTTTAAAAAAGGCATGCCACAGAGGAACAAACATAAAAAATGTATATATTGGTGCTGAGAGCAATGGCCTACATCGAGCTAAAAGTTTAACACTAGCAAAATTACTATACCAAGCAAATCAAACTCAAAAGTTGCATTTTCGTAAAACTTTCGGGCCAAAAATAATATATCCCATCGAGTCGATTAAGAGTGGCCACAAATACAAATATTTAATATTTAATCTGGATAAATTAAGTAAAACGCTGATAATTTTAACAGCGATTTCAAGTTTTAATTTAATGAATAAAAACTTTTATAAATCTTATATAAAAGATTAGATACAACAAGTCAATATACATATTTCAGGCCGGATCTGAATACACATCACTACTCAAATTCCCCTAATTAATGCTTTTTAGATCGACAACAATATTGAATTCATACCGGAACGCCTTTATCCCTCAAATTCTACCAAACTTTTTCCATTGCAATTTAAAAATGAGTCCATATTTAACTAGAATGTCAAACATTTTTTTATGAAATTGATGTGAAAATCCTAAATCCAATTTATCAATACATATTCCAAAAAAAAAAAACTGCTTATATCACATAAACTGACAAAAATTACTCTTACGTTTTAATTTTATTATCAATTTAAACCAACACTTATCAAAATGGCGTTGTATGTTCAAATGATATTGTAGTTCCAATAGGAACTAACATTTAAACACAAATTCCAAGCCTATACTATTTATTGTGTCTTATTATACGGTCTATGATTTGTTGTGTTGTAATAGTTTGCTTTACAAAGTAAAAATAAGTTTTAATAAATGCTGCCAAAAAAAATAAATAATGGTTGTACAATTTCAGCAGTTTAACAACATACGGATTTGTTCCATTCCCACAAGGACAAGAAGCAAAAGCCATAAAGGAATTTATGTATTTTCCTTATGTCGGACAATTATTTCTTTGACATTTATGTACATTAGAGCTATAATAGTCTCATTTTTTTAACGTATATCCAATGTCGCCCGACTTAACGAATTGGAAAATAACATTAATGTTTACGATTATTAAAAAACTTCACCCAGCAAACGCGACTATGGACAGAGAAGTGTTTGACCTTAACAGCTGACTAAAATTATTTAACTTGTTTTTTGCATAAAAAGTTCATATTTTTGCATTTTCAATGGTTCGATATTATTTAAAGTCTGCACTTTCAAGTTACATTTTTTTTGAAATTATTTTTATTTCATAATTTGACATACAAATTCCTTTAGCAATTTTTTTATAGGACTCTCCGTCGGAGGCTTTGAGCCACCTCGCCATCGAACTTTCAGAAAAATCAATATTTTTTTTTAATTTTATTTCTATTTTAGGTATCGAAATTGTTTTTTTTTTTTATTTTAAATCCCTTCAGAACTTGTATCAATATTTGTTTGTATGTTCTACAGACTGTTATGTTTTTATTTTTTCCTTTGAGTTGAAAATTTTTTCGTTGCAGTAGCTTTATTACCCATTGAATAAAAGATTTCTATATATAAATATGTATACATATTTGTCACAACAATGTTTTTAAATACCAGCAGAAATCTCTTTAATTTTTATAGAAGTTTTAATCTTGGCTTTCTTCGCAAAAAGTCATAATCACTCCTCAAGTCGGGCTTGGAAAAACGACTTGCTTTATTTTTAATCATTTTTTTTTTTTTATTTGATTAATTATTTGCTGTTTTCAGAGTAGTATGTGTAAACTTTTGCATGCTATTTTAAACATCTTTTTCTCTCAATAACATAATTCAGTTATACTCTATTCCAATTTTCTGGAAATATTTCTTAATTATTATTTTACTTAGAATCAGAGGTGCCCCACCCCACCTCTGATAGTAAAATTTTTATATATTCTTTCGATTCAGTTTCATCACCTTCAAATTAATCTGCCACTAAAACGATACTGTTACGCCAAAATATTTTCCGATCCCCGAAATAATTGATAATGTCGATTACTCATCTTCTATCTCCTCAATCAGTTTGAAACAGTATACCCGGAGTGTTTTTTTCTTTTATTTTATTCAAAATCAAGAAGTAGTACGGTGATAATCACGTAATTACGTTGACTGTGGAACCACATTTGTCAAATTTTGTGAGTAACAGTGATTTATCGTGGTGCAAAAACAAAAAGGTGTCTGCCTATAAATCTATCTATTTTGTCTAAAAGGTTGACACAAATAACGTATAATATAATATTCCTTGTTAACAGTTTTGTCTATTGGAAGGAGTTATTAATGCACAACACAACAATCGTAAAAAACCGATAACATGACTTCGATTTTTGAACGTCTTTGACGTGATATATTCGAATTTGCTCCACGACGTGCACAATATTTACTTGATTGGTCTATACTTTCGGTATCTTAGTTACAGATCCAAGTCTCATCACTCGTATTAACACAGTTTACCCCGTCTTGGTACTCAAAAAGCATTGTTCAAGAAGTATTAATGCTACACTTTTCTTATTATTAAAACTATTTGCTTAACCTAATATTATCACACAATTTACAGAGTTTTAGTTGTTTTCATCGATAATATTTATTAGCTATTGGAAAGAACATACATATGTGACCTTCTCCGAGAAAAGGGACGTACTGTGTGAACATTAAGTTTTGAACATTAAAGTTTCTACACCCTTTTAGGTGCCAGAATCCACCGTTTTTGACACAACCCGTTTTTTGACACACTAGGTCCCTTTTCTCGGAGAGGGTCACATATATATTTAGTAATAAAAATTTATTTCAGAGGAAAAATTCCTTTTGAAAAACATCTGACTTAGTATAAAACAGACCAACTCCCCATTCAAATGCTATCAAAAAAAGAACATACAGCAGGTCTACAAAACACGCGGTTTTACGAATCTGCAATATACCTTCTGGGAGCGTGTAGAACACTGAAGTTATAATACTTGTAGTTCTAAAAGTAAACAAAAAACATAATATATTATAAAAATTATATTGCAAAACTTTTTTAGAAAAATGTATGTAATGTGCATAATTGATTTTAAAGATTACACTGGGAACAAATTCAGGTTAGCAAAAGTTACGTCGATTCTGAGAGTGAGGGGTGAAAATAGAGGCTAAAGTAGAAGTCCCGTTTCGCGGCGTTTGTTTATGTTAGTTCGATTTTTTTTTTTAATCGACCTTCGAACTTTGCAGTCAAGTGCCGATTTTCAGCATATTGTTTATATGATTTTTGGCTATAACTCGTCGACTAATTGATATTTTTCAATCTGTAAAATAATTGCTAGAGGCCTGTGCAACAATTAAAGTTTTTTAAAAAATTGATTTAGAAAATTTTTGTGGTGCTTATGAAGCAAAATGTTGGAAAAATTATTTTTTTTCATGCTTTTTGAAAATATTTTCCATAAACCTAAGTCTTTTTTTGGTTTCTGTTTGATCTATAATATGCTTCTCAGTTTCTTCAATAAATTTCATTTGAAAAGAAAATGGTCTTAGTCGATAATTTGCGTTAAAAGTCCAAAAACCATTAAATAAATAGCGACTTAGGTAGAAGTAATTAAAAAGGGAAGTTCCAAGAATTAGGAATTAGTAAAAAACTGTTTTGTTTTCAACCACCGCACAGGTAGCGATTTTTTTTTATTTCGTACAAGCGAACTAATTCAAAAATGAAGATTCAGTTAAGACTCGAAACTCAGCCTTAATTTGTTCCACAGTGTAATAATAGAAACTTAATGATACACCAAAAAAAATATCAAATAAGAAATAAAATATAAATTTAAATTTAACTACCTATAAATTGTGAACAAAATTATGTAATAACTTTATCCCACTAGTACTGTAATTTCTTGTTGTACTGAAATAAATAATTAAATAAATAAAAAAAATGGTGTTAGAATTTAAAGATTAATTAGTGCCAAAAGTATTAAAATAGTAGCCGTACCCAACCTTATTTATAATCTTAATATCTTAATCTTAATCTCTTCTTAAATATATTTACGCTGATCCCTGACTCACTGACTGATCCCTGACTCACTGACAAATTATTGCTAGAGACCTGTGCAATAATAAAAATTTTCTAAAAAATTGATTTAGAAAATTTTTGTGGTTCTTATGAAGCAAAATGTTGGAAAAATTATGTTTTTTCATGCTTTTTGAAAATATTTTCCACAAAACTAAGTCTTTTTTGCTTTCTGTTTGATCTATAATATGCTTCTCAGTTTCTTCAATAAATTACATTTGAAAAGAAAACAATCATAATAAAAAACCTACGTTTTCCAGCTTAATATTAATTTACTTCTCATTTTTTATGTACCAATTTTGTTCAGTGTTGGTTTTGAAGAAACATTGAAAAATAAATTTAAAAAAAAAAAGGAAAATAAATATATTTTTGAAATGTTAGTTTTGAAAAGTTTTAAGTAAACAAACTAAATAAATTAAATAATTGATTTGGCCAGTTGCGGCGACTGTGGATCAACATTACTGCTCTCTCTAATATCTTGGTCATCGTCATCAGCATCAGAAAGGTCGATAATTTCGTCCAAGAGATATTCTGGAATTTCATATTTGTCTTCCCCTTCTTCCTCTTTTTCCTCGTCTTCCTCTTCTTCAAAAGTGTTTTTATACCACCAACAAATTTCAGCTAGTATTGCATCTGGAAATTTCTTTCCTCTCTACCTGAAACGAAAATAGTTTTCAATCGTTAACATGTTTAAATTGTTCACTCTGACAAAGATATTAGAAAAATCTAGGAATTCAAAATATGGACACTCTATAGTTACCTTATTTCAAATAGAAGCGCAGTTTGGTGATAACATTCGGCTTGCTCTTCAGATTCAGTTGGCAACTGTTGAGCGAGTTGATCAAGATGCTGAGGCAAGAGATGAATTTTGTATGACATATTAACCCCAATTTCATCGAAAGCTGCCAACATGTTTGCAACAGATTGCCTGTAGTTGTCTTTGCGTTCTTTACCCAAAAGTCCTTTAATGACTGCTTTCAATGCGAGCCATGCATTTAATTATCGGTCTGTCAGAATTTGGTCAAAATCTTGACGACTCATTAGTTTCCGTATGTCGGGACCATTAACAACCCCTTCCTGAATTTTGGCGTTACTTAGTCTTGGGAAAATGTCTTTTAAGCGGTTGAATACTGTTGGTCTTTTTGCGATACATTTCAAAAATTTTTTGCAGTGCCAAGTTTAATGTGGAGCAACGGCAACAAAATTTTCATTTCGTGTAGCCTATTGTCTTTAGGCCATTTTCGTCCAATGCGACTATTCCAGTTATGCTGTTTGTACTGGTTTCTTCCTTTAATAACTTCTCCGTATCGTGAATCCCAATCGCACAAAAAACACGAATATTTTGGACGGCCAGATGCTATTAAGCCTGTAATCAATGAAACTATTTTGAGGTCGCAGCAAATGTGCCACTGGTGTTCGTTATATTTGACTACCTCCAGAATGTGTTTCAAATTATCGATATTTGTACTAGTGTCAGGCTATACGCAATCGGAACACAAGGCATTCTATTTGTATTGTGCAAAAGTACAACCTTTAACCTGATAAGTGAACTATCGATGAATATACGCCAATCATCTTTTTTATAGGTTAACCCTATCGTCTCCATTAGCTTTTCAATATCGTTGCAATAAGCGAAATTTTTTGCATTATACACATTGAAGAACTTTTCTAACTCTTTGTGGCGTTTTCGATATGCTGTTATTTTGGTACCTTTCGCCAGCAAATTATTTCCTTTCAAAAATTAAGCCAGTAGCTCTGATTTTTTCTGAGTCAAACAGAAATTTGCAACAATTCCAATTGGTTTTGTGTGACTAGGATTGGGTCCTTTGATGTTTCATAGGATGCACCTTCACCAGGGTCGTATTCTGAGAAGAAATCCATGAATGTAGCAGCGGCGGTTGTAGCACTGATATCTGTTTGAAGATCAAAACTTCGGTATGTTGGTACTGGAACGAATTCTGATTGTGGTAATGGTAATTGGACACTTGACACTGCTACATAAGTTTTATTCTTTGCTTTCCTTTCAAAGTTTTATGGTAGTTGATACAACCATAGCAATTTTCTTCTTGATGCGGGCTGTTGTCTAACCACATCATTGGTATACCAAAAGGCATAGCCTTCTTCTTTTCACTTTTCCATTGCATAAGAGTTGAATAGCAATTAAAGCAAACTTTTTTAGGGGCATAGTTTACGTCAGTGATAAACTCTTGCGAGAAATATTATTTATAGGCTTCAAAAAAAAAAAAAAAATCACTCGCATTGCCACATTTTTCATCGCTTGCTAAGAAACGTCCACAAACATTACAAAAATGGTCCATTTTACATTTTTGTTCCGACATTTTTAATACAATATATATTATACAATGTTTTTTGTTATTTTTATGAAACCGATGCACTTAACTTAAATCACTCACAAAATGAAATAAGTTCCAAAAAAATTAATAGCGAATTTTATCACGACCGAGCGAAAATTAAAAGACATCAGCTTCGGCTGAGTTTCGAGTCTTAACTGAGTCTTCATTTTTGAAATTACGAAATAAAAAAAAAGTTGTTTTACTAATTCCTAATTCTTGGAACTTCCCTTTTTAATTACTTCTACCGAAATCGCTATTTATTTAATGGTTTTGGGATTTTTAACGCAAATTATCGACTAAGCCCATTTTCTTTTCAAATGAAATTTATTGAAGAAACTGAGAAGCATATTATAGATCAAACAGAAACCAAAAAAAGACTTAGGTTTATGGAAAATATTTTCAAAAAGCATGAAAAAAAATAATTTTTCCAACATTTTGCTTCATAAGCACCATAAAAATTTTCTAAATCAATTTTTTTAAAAACTTTAGTTGTTGCACAGGCCTCTAGCAATAATTTGGCTTTTACAGATTGAAAAAATGTCAATTAATCGACGAGTTATAGCCAAAAAACCATATAAACAATATGCTGAAAATCGGCATTTGACTGCAAAGTTCGAAGGTCGATTAAAAAAAAATTCGAACTAACATAAACAAACGCCGCGATACGGGTCTTCTAATTTAGCCTCTATTTTCACCCCTCACTCTCAGAATCGACCTAACTTTTGCTAACCTAAATTTGTTCCACAGTGTTATATGAAATACAACATCAATATACAGATCAAATACTATAACTTAGTTAATGTATCTGAGCCGTAAATAGATCTTCAGTCAAATAAGCTGGAAATAAGTGGATTATTTGATAATGTGCAGAAAAATTTAAAACGCTCTGTGGTAGAGGATACACTATCACATATTAAGCTAATATTGTTGTGAAGATCTCTGGTGGAGAAGTGCCATGGCAGACCTAATATCATCTTGAGGAGACTGGGCTTGCATATAGGATATTAGACTGAAACACGACCTTTGCTAAAATGATTTTGTTAGCAATACTTAATGGAGATCCACATTTTATAAGAGGGTATAACATGTTCTTTGCAATGTTAGATTTCTCTGTTTATTTATATGGAAATCAAAAATTAGTTTTCTATCCAATTATACCCAAAACATTATCGGCCCACAGTACACGAGTCACATAAATTTCCAATTGGCTAGTAGGATAGAAACAAGATTTACATTTTCAAGTAAAAATACAGCTTGAGTCATATCCTCATTAATCTTCCACTTTTGGAAAAAAAAAATGCGAAAAAAATATACAGGTCGCGTCAGCAAATGTTGCACACTCACATCTATTCAGATCAGGCATGTCTGTAAAAAATAATGTATATAATACTGGGCCCAGAACGGATCCAGCTGGGATCTCAAAGAGATTAGAATATCTATCATTTAGGCATACACAATACAATCTATATTTTAAAATACATTCGATGGTCTTAACAAGATAGAGTGGAAATTTGAATGGATCATTTTATATAATCACCCATAAGAATAAGAATTGTAGAATTTCCATTTCTAAAACCAAAATTTATATGGTTGTAAATCCGTTTTATCTGGTGGATGGTACTATGAAGCGGCCTGAACCCAAATTGATTCCTCGCAATAATGTTAAATTGTCCAAATTCTCGCTTTAAGAACTTTTTCCAATACTTTGCTCAGGCTACTAAGTAAACTTAATGGTCTGTAGCTTCTGGCTGAATTTGGATTTCAGTACTTGTATAACCTTAGCGGTCTTCCAAATATTCGAAAAATAATGCAGTTTTTAACAACAGTTTACCATAAAAATATATATAATTGAAGACTTTGGCAATAGAGAGCCTTAATCTCAACGTGTTGTTAATTAGTTGATATTTTTAAACTGCGGGCCACTCTTTATCTTCAACATTTTCTCTGACTTTTTGCAGTTGTTTTTACCACTTATCATTATATTTTTGGACATTGGATCGCTTGATCAATGAAGACGTTCTGCGACATCATTAACGTTTCCGCAGCAAACAAAATTTAATTTAAAATATCTTTGAAATATACAAAAACGACGAACCAATGAAGATATTGATATGAAATTTTGACACATATATACCAATTTTTATGCAGATTCTGAAAATGGAAATTTTGAGTTTTATTATGTTATACAAAATTCTACTAATGAATACAGAATTCTCATTTTATCTATATACGCAAACTAGTTATTTGTTATATTTTCAAAAAAAAATTTTTTTTCTTTTGAATACATACATTTAAGCTATAAAATTTACTTATATAAAAAATTCTGGGATATATTATTTTTTCATTCAATTCTTTCATCCAATATTTTTTTAATCTATATATATAAAAAATTTATTAATAAATAAGTAAGCCTAAAGGTATGTTAATCAATTTTAGCAATTCACAATTCAACACAGAGCGTCTGATATGTAATTTAAATCATTCGCATTAACAGGGTGCAACGAATTATTATAAATATTTTATTTTATTTAAATTAATATATTTTTAAGACAGGTTGAACATAAATTTTATCATTGGCAGCTTCTCCTCCATATGAACTATAATTATGCCAATTTTCACACTCCTCCGTGCCCTCATATTGCTTAAAAAGGAACTAAAAATTTACCTTCACGTATTAAGATATAGATAATGTAGACAAACCAAAAATGTCAAAAATCAATTTCTTAACTTCACTGACTTTGACAATATTGTGGAGTTGTAGATCTAAACTTTGGACCATATAAAGTTTTAGGCAGATGAAAATTTATATGTAAATTTCTATCGAATCTTATTTATTTTTTTTTTTTAAATTTATTTTTGCCTTTATATTTACTTATTATATTTATTTTGTTTATTTATTGGAAAACAATAATTTTCATACCCATATATCAATGACCTGATCGAAAATACCGGATATCGAAAATTAAATAGATTTTTCTGAAAGATTTAAAAAACTGCGCTAGGATATTTTGTTATAGCCAGCTGACAGTGTTATTGATGAAAACAATGTATATATTGAAACACAACTCGCTTAGTAAAGCTGGACCAACTATCATACTCTTTTGACATTCAATCAAAATGTTCTATAGTTGACCAACTGACTTTTACAATTTATCAACAACATTTTCTACTGTTATAGGAAATTCACTGTTAAGACATTCAAATTGTCCATGTAAAATTAGGGTATTTACTCATACTTCTTCGTAGTTTGCTTTCTGTGCGTAGTTGTTTTATAAAGTGCTTTGTAATATTGGATGAGCAAAATTTTTGTTGACATAACAAATCTGAGCAGTTGAACAGATTATAAAACGATTTTTACACTCTTGTTTGTATCTTACTTTACAAAAATTAGAACAATTAATTACATTTTCTACTGACTTTCTTTAAGTTTACCAACACGTTTCCATATAATATTTTATAGTTTTCAATTAGTTATTCTTGAAATAAATAAAAAAAACTCTAAAATATTTGTATACTGTAAATAATAATACAAAATATTGTAGTTTGCTTGCATGAAAAATGAACAACATCTATAAATGTGTCAGAATATAGGAATAAACCCTTACCAACACGCTATTTCTAACCACATGATCGTAGCCATTTTGTGGGAAGCACCCTCTTTCCACATTAATATAAAAATATTTTTAACATTTATATATTATCGTTCATTATTTTCTTGTTCTAACTGTAAGCTCCACCCAAGACATATATCTGGAAAGATGAAATCTTTTGTATACTTATTTACTGCAGAAATTCTCAACCATTTGTTTCCTTATGCACAGATGGAAATACTCGTCTACTCGAATATTTCGATACGTTCGTCACGTAACTGTACGAATGTGTTATCTTAAGTATATGAGAGTGTATGTGTTGTTTTATTAAATGGCAGATGTTGTTCATGTTGCATTAAAAAATATTTTACAACAACTAATGAGCATTTTAAATGTAACGTACCAAAAACGGGGATAAATAATCTAAGGAAATAAAATTCGTTCACTGTCCTGTCGTTTAGTTTTAATGTTTTTATTTTTTTTACGAGAATAGTTAAAACATTTCTGTGTAAATATGCCGGAAAATCACTTAGCGTACTCGTAATATGTTATCATGTTTGCTAAGTAGTTTTAAATGTTATTTAATTCTTTAAACTCAACATTAGAGCATATACGAGTATTTAAATAAATAAAATCAAACTAACAAAATAAAATTAAGATCCATTAGTTTTTAGCATACATTTAGTTATACAATACTATTACAATCTACATCAGCGTGTATTATACTAAAACCCAGGTTATCATTTGACTCTTGCGGAAATTATGTGTCCACGGCCATTCACAAATATCACTGTTTATTATTATTATAATTTCATGCAATGATTAATAAAAAGTAATAAAATTTATTTTAATTGAATTTTCTATGTACTTTTGGCATCTTTAATAAAAATTATACTTATGGCAATTTTCCATTATTCCTTTTATTAAAATAAGTGACGCAATTAAGGCAGTTGCAAACCTTTTAAAATATTTTCAACAAAATCGATCTTGGTCCAACAAAAAGTTGGCCAAAGAACCAATGCCTGCAATCAAACTGTTTCCATAGCTATCGGCAAGTATCAGGAGAATTTGACCATTGAAATAAAGGTCAACATGATGTTTTTTAGACCAATTAAACAAGAAGCATATAGAAAAGTGCTCCCAACATATCCGGCAGATAAGGAGCCTAGTTAACACGGAAATTGAAATACGGTTTCATAGAAAATCATATTAAAAATTTATATTAAAGAGTGTTTGCATCCTTCCTTCATAAGCCAACACAATATGTACACTGTGGCAAGAAAGCCCTTAAGTGGTACAAGAGCAATAGCATTAGCAATAGTGGTTCTCTTTACAAGGGTGGCGAATCCACTATACTGTGCGGAGCTTAGGCCAGTGGAGAGATTATGGGCACCTGTGAAAAGGGAGTTGAAGAGTTCAAAAAAGGTGTCCCAAAATATGAAATAACTTAAACAAAGATGGACTGCCTCAGTAAAATGAAAGATAAATAGATATCGTACAGTTATGGAAATATTAATATGATACTACAAGCAGAGCCCAGCCCTCGAAATTCGAGTGCAAATTCTAGGAAATTTTATTCTATCATTCAAATTATTTCTTTCAATGTTTTATAATCTATTTAATTCATTGAGTTTATTTCATCATAAATATTTGTTGAACACAGAAATGAAGGCCACCTTATATGTCACCTAAAGTATTCAAATTTTTGGCAATTTACAATTCAACACAGGGTATGTGTTATGCAATTATTGCAATGAAATCTGTACGTTAACTTTCGTGTTGCATAATGTAAAGTTGATTGTGCACGCATAACTTTCCTCAAACTCAACGAATTTAAAAAGTTTTATAGCTCAAAAGAAAAAGCTTTGTCCACTTAGTGTTCTTAGACTTGTGCCAACAGCACACGTTAATTAGAACTCTAGTTATAGAGGTTGGAGTGAAGGAAAATATTGAAAAAATCTTGAAAAAATTTAATGTTAAGTTGATTGTGCACTCATAACTTTCCTTAGGAAATGTTCACGAGTTTAAATTTAAAATAGTAAAAAACTATAATCGGTCTAGACTCTAGACCGACCATACGTTTAGAGACCGTATCCCTTAGGCCCAGAAACCAAATTTGAGTGATATTGTTATTAATTTTTTGCCTCGGAATATGAAAAAGTTCATATCGTATGCTATATTTATATCGGGAATAGGTCAAAAAATTGACCGCTCCTGACCATATTTGCCAAGATCACTTATTTTTTGCAAAAATATATAAATACCAAATTTGAGAAAAATCCGTGCAATATTTTTGTTTCTTGATAGATTTTAAGTGAAGATCGGGAAGCAGCTTTATATGGGGGCTATGAGTTAGAATTGTCCTATAAGATTTATTTTTGGTTTACCAATTAATGGGATTAATAAACATAAACAAACCGAATTTGACCGAGATCCATAAGATAATTCGGATTTAACGCAATTTAAGTCGATTTCATAGGGGTCATTTGTATGGGGACCAGGTTTGAACATGCACCGATTTTCACTAATTTCAATAGCGATCATGCCATGGCCGACATAAGCTTATGTACCAAATTTCATCAAAATATATTCATATTTCCATGAACACACAGACAGACGGTCGGAGGGACGGACGGACGGACATCTCTAAATCAACTCAGAAAGTGATTCTTAGTCGATCGGTATAATAAAAGATAGGTCTAGGTGAAATATTTTTGGTAGTTGCAAATATCAGCATAATATCATTATACCCTGACCACACAGTGGTATAGGGTATAAAATCTGGTAAAAATTACATTTAATATTGTTATATGCCATTAAGCCAGGGATAAACAAGTATGTAGAAATGCATAGCTTTCGTACAAGATATCTGCAGATATCAGTTGTTTGTTGACACTCTCAACATACGGTCGTGTTATTAAAAATTCAACTTTTCTCACGTGTTAAATTTTTGTAAACAAACAATTAAATTTTTAATTTCAATTATTTGCAATAATTGAGAATGGTCCCCACACAAAAACGCAAAAAGTTCTGGGGTAACAACCCTAGATTTAAAGTTCCTAAACCTCTAGAAAATAACAGATTCCAAGTGCTATCTGACATGGATTACGACACCAGCGAAGAAGAAGGTGAAGTAAGTGGAGATGCAAACAATATTCCTCCAATTATTGTTGATAGTGGTAATAAGTTCACTGATATCATAAAGATATTGGGCTCGAACTCCAAGTATAAGAGAATGTCGATAGGTACAAAAGTGATGCCAAACACTTTGATTGACTTCAATGAAGCTTTAAAAAAACTTAAACACGAAGAAATTAAATTCTTTACGCATTCAGTTGGTCTACCACAATTTGAACTAAAAACGATTCTTGAGGAGTTCAAAAATACGTACAATATAGAACCAACAAACATAAATGAAATTAAAACCACACGATCCACATCTGACGATGCTTTGTATATGCTACAATTTAACAGAAGTCAGAGTTCTAAAAGAGAAGTATTTAAGATAAAGTACTTTTATGGTATAGTGGTCCACTGGAGAAATCCCCGGCGTCGTGCAAGAGGACCGACACAGTGCTCAAAATGTGCGTTATATGGTCATGGCTCATCAAATTGTTTTAGAAAAAATGTATGTCTAGGTTGTGGAGGTCGACATGACTATTCATGTTGCCAGTTAAATAAAGTTACAAGTAACGGCCCTGTGATATATAAATGTTTTAATTGTATTAAGAATAACTTGAAAAATGTTAATCATCGAGCAGATGACATAAGCTGTCCATCGCGCCGCAAGTACCTAGAAATACGACAAAGAGTTTCCAGAAAACAACACATTCGTAAAATGCCACATCATTCGGAACCTGATCATTTCATCTGGGATGACGATATCCCAAATAACCGTGATATATCATCAACTAATAAGCTGCATATTTTTCCTCGCGCCGATGAAATACCATCAAGTAGCAGAGCACATAATGCTCTCAATAAAGTTTCCTATGCAGCAAAAGCTAAAGCAGCTCAAATAATAGATCATGATAACGATTATCTCTCTAATGAAAAGCTATTAGAAATATTCTTTGATGCAGTCGATGCTCTAGAAAAATGTAAAAACAAATATGACAAGCTGCGAGTACTTGGAAATATGCTTAAACATGTCATATAAAGAAACAACAATGTATAGAATCAATGTTATGCTTTGGAATGCCAAAGGCATAACTAATCCAACAGCTATATATCAATTGGAACGCTTTTTAAATGAAAAAAAAGTCGATGTAGTTATTATTAATGAAACTTTTTTAAAACAAAAACACAAATTCAAATTGCTTAATTATAAAATCTACCGTCAAGATCGATTAACCCATGGAGGAGGTGTATTAATAGCGATTAAAAATACAATTCCACACCAATATATATCAATAATGTCAACAACAATTATTGAAAATGTTTCCATTGTAATAAATATTAATAACCGGCCAATTAGATTTACAGCTGCATACTGCCCACGATACACTAACAGCTTCATTGAAGATTTAAACAAAATCATCACAACAACGTCTGAATTTTTTGTTTTCGGCGATTTTAACGCTCACCATACTAGTTGGAACTGCCAAGGAAACAACACTGCTGGTAGAAAATTATATAACCATCAAATGAATTCCAATTATTACATCCACACGTCCAACACCTCTACTCGATTTGGGCAGCGTTCAACACCCACACAAGCATCAGTTATTGACCTTCTTCTTACAAACTCGAACTTAAATATTTCGGCAATAGAAACTCATCCAGGTATGTTAAACTCTGATCACGTTCCAGTTACATGTCAAATATATGGTTCCATTATTGAAAGAAAAATACTTATTCCACTGTATCAGATGGCAAATTGGAATGAAATCAACCAATGGGTAGACCAAGAGATTCGAAGAAGTAATTTACTATCTGCAATTATAACCGAGTCAAACATTGAACAAATTATAAATAAAACAAGTAAGAAAATTATAGTCGGTCTAGACCGACTATACGATACCCTATACCATGCGTTTAGAAACCCTATCTCTTAGGCCCAACTAACTGGACATTGAAAATAAGCAAAAACCAAATTTGAGTGGGATTTTTATTAATTTTTTTGGCTGCAGATATGAAAAAATTCATATCGGATGCTATATCTATAAAGGGACTAGGTCCAAAAATGGACCGATCCTGATCATGTTTGGTAAAGTCTCTTGTATTTTGCAAAAATATGTACAAACAAAATTTGAGAAGAATCAGTTCAATATTTTTGTTTTTTAATAGATTTAAGTGAAGATCGGGAAGCAGCTCTATATGGGGTCAAAGGGATCATTTTTGGACTACTCATTAGTGGATGTAATGAACGCATACAAACCCAATTTGAGTAATATCTATATGACAATTTGGATCTTATGGCAATTTATGTCGATTTCATATGGGTAATTTGTATGGGGGCTAGGTCTGAACATGGACCGATTCTCACCAATTTCAATAGCGTTCATCCCATGGCCGATAAAAGCTTATATACCAAATTTCATCAAAATATATTCATATTTGCGACCTGCAGTTTGATTACAAGCTTTACATGGACACACAGACGGACGGACGGACGGACGGACGGACGGACGGACGGACGGACGGACGGACATTGTTAAATCAACTCAGAAAGTGATTCTGATTCGATCGGTATAATTAAAGATGGGTCTAGGTCAAATATTTTTGGTTGTTACAAACAGCAGCACAAAGTCATTATACCCAAACCACATAGTGGTATAGGGTATAATTACTCACATAATCCAAGAGGCTTCCAAAAGAATTCCAGTTAAGGAGAAACAAATTTGGCAGAAAAAAATTTCTCAATTAACTTTATACTTAATTGGCCAAAGAAAAAGGTTTGTACGTAAATTACAAAGAGCAACCAACATTTCGGAGAGACATTACTTATCATCTGTTGTTAAACAGCTGAATATTTTAATCAACTTTCACGTATCAAATGACAGAAATGACAACTGGAATAATTTTATTAAAAAATTGCCACCTGGCAACAAAAAGTTCTGGCAGCTGAACAGAGCAATAAGAGGGAATAAAGCAACTGTAGAAAATTTGACAACAGATGGCGCTGATGTTTTCAATAATGAAAGAAAGACAAATATTATATCGGATGTTTTTGAAAATTCACACCAAATAACTTATAATCAACCATCGACAGTTGAACGTATGGTATCGAAACACATTCAATGGTTAGACTTACAATCTGTGCCTACCAATGTAACTGATATGTTGACAACCGTGGACGAAGTAAAATTTTTAATTTTGAGCTAAAAAATTCAAAAGCACCTGGTATAGATGGAATAAAACCAATAGTTTTAAAACGGATGTCAAATGTATTTTTTAATTTTGTTACAAAAATTTTCAATTGGTGCTTAAAAACTGTTATTTCCCGAATCAATTCAAAATTGCCAAGGTAATACCAATACTTAAACCAGGAAAAGATGAAAAATCACCCAAAAGCTATCGTCCCATAAGTATGTTGAATG
Organism: Cordilura impudica; assembly: GCA_963682025.1. Lineage (NCBI taxonomy): Eukaryota > Metazoa > Arthropoda > Insecta > Diptera > Scathophagidae > Cordilura > Cordilura impudica. The sequence continues at coordinate 152,260,518 of OY821520.1, forward strand.
GTTTAGACAAAATTTTTGAAAAAATCATACTAACGCGACTAAATGAATTTACAGAACAAAACAATATTTTTTTTTTTTTTTTTAATTAATCAACACTCAGGGGATGCCCCCTACAGATGCAGTGCATTGTTGATCTCAGGAAAATAGGTTTAAGGAGGAAAGAAGGAGGGTGTTTTTTTTTTTTTTTGCAGCGACAGACCAAAGCCTCTGGTGGGAATCGAACCCACGACCCCTCGCATGATAGGCGAGCACGCTACCTACTAACCTACCGGGGCGCTTTTGAGTAATGAGCAGTTTGGTTTTAGAAGGAAACATTCAACGATACATCAGGTGAACAGAATAGTAAATTTAATAAATAGCAACAAAAATCAACGTAAAAGCACAGGAATAGCTTTTCTTGATGTTGAGAAAGCTTTTGACTCCATGTGGCACAATGGAATTATTTTTAAGCTCAATAAATTTGGTTACCCTATATATTTACAAAAAATTATAAAAAGTTTTTTATCAGACAGATACTTTGCAGTCAATTTGGATAACGAAAAATCTACACAAAGGCACATTCCTGCAGGTGTTCCGCAAGGATCAATCTTATCACCAACGCTGTACTCTATATATACTTCAGACTTTAAAGCCCTAAGAAACCAAACAGCGGCCTTCTATGCAGATGACACCGCATTAATAACAAGTGGAAAACTTTCAAATGCAATAGTGAAGAACATGAAAAAAGCTTTAAGCCATGCTGAAGAATACTTCAACAAATGGAAAATAAAGATAAATCATGGGAAAACACAAGCAATTATTTATTATTTGTTGCAATACTTTCAGTAAAATCTCAAAAACTGTAGGTATTAAATATTTGTATAAATTATTTTAATTATAATGATGATAGTTTTTTAAATAAATATAAAAAAAAAAAAAAATCTGCAGATATTGTTGTTAAAAATTAATTTATATAATATTATCACATATCACTATTTAAATACCATAATTAAGTGAAATATTGGCAGCAATATTGTATTTAAAGCTGAACGCCTTTACTTATTAAATTGTTCCAAAAATTAACATAGAAAATATGTCTATACTAATTTAAAATTTTATTTTCAAATACGGTTTGATTTGATCCTTGTTCATTAAGTTCATTGAAATTATCCCACCATCGACATAGACTAAGCATAACATTCTTACTTGTTTTTTTTTTTTAATTGTAGAATAAACTCCTCACAGCATTTACAAATTTGAAGTCGCATTTTAGACATAAATTATAGTTAAGATCTCAATTTAGCTTTGCATTTTTTTGGCATATATAATTTTAAGGTTTAAATATAAGAAAAAAAAGATTTTAATAATTCAATAATATATCCTATAAATTTGAAAATTTGACATTCTTATATTAAAATCTTTTGCATAACAAAAGAAGAATATTGTAAAAAGCAAAGCATGTATTATTAAAATACATATTACCATATTTGTATATTACAGCAAAATTGTCGTAATATTAACGAATAGATTTCGATAGCTGTCAAACCCATTTCCAAATAACAATCTATGAATCTAATGGTGCCACTAAATTTATGTAGGTGTTGCGAATATATTTTTGATTAGTTAAAAAAAAATAAGAAAATTTATATCGATTTATTCTGACGTTACACAGTGATTCCCAATAAATAAAAGTGGTAATAAGCATACAGCTTCTTAACTATTAGTCAGATTGGAACGTTATGTTTGAGGACGTATGCTTTCAAAATGTACATTTTGGGATCCAAAGTTGATCAATTCAGGATAGAGAAGGCTATATTCTTATCGTTATATTATCTCAAACTCTTAAGAGGGAAAAAATCTTTAAATGGACATTTCGAAGCGGATCGTAGTAACTGAAAATTTTTTCCAAAAATAACCCTTTATTCTTTTGTCTCGTTTGGGTCTCTCTATACATAAACTTTTGAATGCTTACTCTTGACAGAGCATAGTGACATAACATGCATACTATATAGTATAAATACAGACAATTAATTTCGTAATATACATATAGTCTAAAGAAATAACAATATCTACTAAATATTAGGAAGACTGCTAACTGCTCTCCATTCTTGTCTATTATTTGCCATGTGAAGTGCTTCACTCAAAATTGCTCCAATAAGTGGTTTCAGTTATTCTGATGGTGATCTTCCTCTTTTTAAAGGTCCTTCTACTTTACCGCCAACAATTAATCGTTCCATGTTGCCCTAACTTCTAGCAATGTGTCAAAAGTATTTTAAATATGACCTGCTCATTCATTTCATCAATCTTCGTTTATATTCAACTCTTCCAATATTGAGACATTTGTTTGATATTCACTCCAGAAGACCCGTAGAATTCATCTGTACAGACATAGTTCAAAGCTTTCAATTCTTCTTCTGCCTGCCTACTTAATAGTCCATGTTCATGCAGCGTATGCAGCGATTAGGAATAGAAGGGCATCTGCTAGATGGACTTTCGTTTTTTTTTTTTTTTTTTATTATATTCCTTTCTTTCCACAATTTGTACAATTTTGTTATAATTTTGTTATATGGATAAGGGTGGTTTGGCATCTGTTATGTTTCTTGACTACAGCAAAGCTTTCGATGCTGTTAGTCACATGGTTTTAGTTAATAAATTGTACAAATTTTTCGGTTTTTCGTCATCGGCATGTAAGTTGGCTTATTCTATTCTTTATGATCGGTCTCAATTTGTACAGTGTGGGGGCGTAAGGTCGGCGCAGCTTGTGAGACATAGAGGAATCCCTCAGGGATCAATTTTAGGGCCCCTTTTTTACACTTTATATGAATGACATATTTAATTGCTGTAGTTTTAGTGTCGCCCACGTTTTTGCTGACGATGTACAATTAATTGGCATATCACATTTTTAAAAATTTTTTGAATCTCAGTCCATCGAAAATGAAAGTCATGTTTTTTGGTAAATATCCATTTGGGAATACCTTAAAGATAGGGGACGACCAAATTGTGGATGTGGATCATTATAAAACCCTAGATTTTCAAATTGACCGTAACATTTCTTTCAATTATCATACTAACTTCATAATAAGCAGAATTTCTTTGATTCTGAAACGACTCTATTCAATTAATATTAAATTTACGTTTTTTATAAGAGAAAAATTAGGGCATGCGTTGATATTGCCATTAGTTTTGTATGGTATCAAAGTTTACAGTGGTACATAAACTTTGTTTGCACAAAATGATCTGCTATGTATATGGTTTGGGATATGGGGCACATGTAACCCCGTATTTGATAAAGTTTTTAGGCACGAATTTTGATGACTTTATAAATATGAAATTACTCTTACTTTTTTATAAGACGTTTAAAGTAGGAGCGCCTAGTTATATTGTGGAGAGGTTTAATTTTATGAGTTCATGTAGAGTGAGGGGCTTAATATGTCCACAATTTTCTACACTATATATGCAACGCCCATTTACAGTTAGTGTTGGTAGGTTATGGAATACGGATCTTGCTTATAGTGATAGACATTTTTCCCACTCATTACGGAAGTTTAAAGATATTTAAATAAACTATTTATGATTGTGTGTTTGAACTGACCTAAATTTATCCCTAATTTTATCATTTTATTCTAAATTGTTCATGTTATTTAACTACTTAAATATCTTGCTAAAAATTAAAAGAAATAATATATTCATAAGTATTGCAAGTATCTCTTTTTAATGTAATATAATTTAGTTTACAATGCCATTGTAATTACATATCCCACAATCATTAGGCCTTTATTGGCTTCGGATTGTACATAAAGTGAATAAGTAGATAAATAACTGATCTGGCTAAGGAAAGACGTCTTCGGATAGTTGCAGAGTAGTCACTACCGTTGCTTATTATTGACCCCAAATAATAAAAACTGCTGACAATATCAAATTCAGCTAAAGTTTATATTGCAAGATGGTTGTTGTTAACTCAATCTATGTTCATGACTTTAGTTTTCGTTATATTTATTTGAAGGCCAATATCATCGGCCTATCTCAGGTTGTTTATTTTTCTTCCCCCAATTGAGATACCTTCATTCCACTCTTCCAATACCTCTCGCATCATTATCTCAGTATATGCATTAAATAATGTGCGAGATAAAATATGACGCTGTCCGGTACCAAATTTGGTCACTAACGGCTTTGAATTTATATTATTGACGTTTACTGCGGCGGTATTATGTTTTTATAGTTCGTGTATAATCCGCTCTAGATGTTGCGGTACACCCAGTTTCGGTAGCATATCCAAAAGAAGGTTCTATTCTACTGAATCATTTTCTTTTGTATAGTCCACGAAATAGAAGTAATATGGTACGTTCAATTCTCCTATATTTTCTATAATTTGGCGTACATCTAGAATTGGTTCTCTTGTACCTTTGCCTGGAACAAAGCCACTCTTTTCTTCAGCTATCTCCGGCATAACGAATAACTTCAGACGATTGTGTATGATGTGCAACATAATTTTGCTTATATGTGGTATAAGCCGTAGTTTGCACAATTCACAGCTGAGCTCTCTTATATATATTGGTATGAATATCAAGTGAAGCTACTCTTCAGGCCATATGAAATAATTGTATATTTGGTGAGTTTGTTGTTCCTTAATCCGGAAATTACCGTTTCAATCTCTGATCGAAAAATGCACGGTTCCAGTTCTGTATCTTCTTCAATTATTAATAAACTGTTATCGAAAAGTTTTATACAGTATTCTCTCCATACTTCATCGATATCTATTGAATCTCTTATTATGATATTAGATTAATTTTGGATGACTTGGGTTTGAGCCTGGAAGTCTCCGGCTTCCTTGTCTTCGACATTTCTGCATGTTCTCTAGTTGTATGCAAGTTATCATTATGAACTGGTTTTTGTCTCTATAATAAGACTTTTTGAAAGATTTGTCTGAATGGTGTATTTCGGTAATATTATCGGATCTCCTATATTGTTTGAGTTTTTTCTATCTTCAATGAGCTTCAGAGATTCATCTGAGATCCAGTTTTTTATTATTTCAATCCTCAGTCTTCCACTTTTTGTTGTGGCATCAGTTTTTCAATTTTTCGCAGAGAGCCAATTGGGAGATGTGTGAGGTTCTATAGGAGTATTGCGTAAAACTCGTTGTAAGGTTTCTTTGTTGACTACTTTAACGCGATCAATTTAATCAAACTTTCTTACCTGGAATATTATCACACACAGAATCTGCAAAATAAAAAAAATAAACTAAAAATAAAAAGATAATAATAAAATAGAAAACAAAGATATTTGATATGTTGTTTTATATGTTGTTGTTTCGTTTTTTTTATTAGTTTTTTAATTTTTATTTATTTTTTTTTCTTATTATTATTATTTTTATCACTATTATTTTTCTGTTTTTATAAGTTCTAATGAATTATTTTATTTTTTTTTAATAAATTTGGTTGAAACAATTGTTGTCATTTTTATAAGGATGTATCAGATTTTTCTGATCGCGAGTGGATAATTTTTTAATTTTTAGATGTACGCGTTCAAAACATGTTCTGTTTTTTAGTAGTACACGTGTAACAACACGAACTTAAAATAAAGCCATACTTAAACCTGTGTTGTTTCTATATGTTCGAAACAAAAAATACGCTGTAGAAACATGTTCGTATACATAACGAAATATTAAAATGAAACACAGTAATGATTGTGTTCGGCACCGTACAAAATTTAGAAACACACATAATTGATATCAAAATAAAAATATGTGTTTGTTGGTCTGAGCTATATATACGAGTTTTTTATTCAGTGTGTGTTTTTTTCTGAACTCTGATAGAAACATCGGACAACAGGAAAACTTTTGGAAATTCGGATGCTAAGGGGGTAAAAACAGCCAAAAAGTGTAAAAATAGTACCATTTTTCATCATCTTAACATATTAATATATACTAGCTGATTCCATCACTCGAAATTCGAGTGCAAATTCTAGGAAATTGTATTTTTTCATTTAATAAGGCGCTAAAGGTGTGCTTCACAATTCAACTCATTTTAAATGAAGAAAACAAACTCAACACATTAACACAAACACATTAACAAATTTAATGAACACAAACATAGCATTGTATAATTTTTTGTATGTGTTAGTAGCAAACTTAAACGATCATAACTCCAAAAAAATATTCCGGACGATGAAAATCTGTAAATCTGGCTAACAGCTAAAAAGAAATACCTTTCAAATGATAAATTTTTTTCTCAAAATCGGGGTAAAACTGTGAATCTTACATCGGCAACAGAAAATTGCCTTGCATATTAATATTATAGATTTAAAATGGACTAAAAATTAAAAATACCTGCTATATTAATTACAAAAATCCATCAAATATTTCTATTAAAAATGATTATCTTCAAACATAAAAAATTAAAGTTTTATATTAAGGGCGGGTTTGAAAAAATTTAAAAAATTTCAACTAAAAATGTTAGTAAATAAGTCCGTGACTGCGAATCTCCGGAGGCGCATTGAAAAAGAGTTGTTATGCGGTGAAAATATCAAAATCTAAATGCGTTTAAAAGGTGATATGCTTCCTTAGGTAATCAGGAAGAGTTTTTTTTTATTATATTTGGATATATATATATATATATATATTATAGATTATAGTTGTTTTCTATTCGACCTTTCCAAATTTATTTGTAAAACAAAATATTCGAGCTCGAGGCCTAGGTTTTTTTAATTAAAATTCTTTATTCTCCAATATATCGATATTCATCGAATATCATCTTCAGGGAGTATCTTTTAATCAGTATCTTTAAATAAGAACAATACAAAAAATAAGTATAAATTTATATGTAAGTGTATGAACAATAATATATTTAAGTGTAACAAGTTATTCGTATAAATATACAACGCACACAATATTAATAACAGTAACAAAATAACACTTTTTCACAGTATTTTAATATAAATACACAACACTTACAGTGGATTTTAATAAAAATATAAAATTAAAAAATTATACTTGTTCATTACTCGTCATTTAAAATTGCATTAAACTTAAAACTATTTTTTCGCTCTTCCATTCCCTTTGTTAACTAAATGTATATAGCTATTTGAACAAGCACTCTCTATGTCGCTCTTAAAATTAATACGTTGTGTAGTTTTTGTTTAGATATATATATATACTAGCAGGTTCCAGCCCTCGAAATTCGAGCGTAAATTCTAGGAATTTTTATTTATTCATTAAATAAAGACCCTAAAAGTATGCTAATCAATTAAAGCCAATTCACAAATCAACACAAAAAAACTCATTTTTATTACAAACACATTAAAAAATTTAATAAACACACACATAGCATTGTATAATTTTATATATGTGTTAGTAGCAACTTTAAATGCAATTTACTCAAAATAAAGGAAAAAATTTAAAAATCTGTAAATCTGCAAATCGGCTAAAAAGAAATACCTTTCATATAATATACGTTTGGTCAAAATCGGGAAAAAAACGGTAGAACAAAACATCAGTCACAAGAAATCGCCTACGATATTAATATTATAGATATATTTAAATATGAATTTTGGTACACCGACTCCATCGAATACGTTGGCACCGGTCAAAGATGAATATATTGCTAATTCTAACGTCTAGGGGAGTAAAAATGGACAAAAAGAGGAAAAAGTGTACATATGGTATCTTCTAAACAAACGTATATAATATACAGAATGTGGATTCCACTAGAGATAGAAACATCAAATGAGACGAAATCGCTTGGAAATTCGGATGTTAGAGAGGGTTAAAAAAGGATTAATTTATGTAATAAACACAAACAAACCCAATTTGAATGAGATCTATTCGATAATTTGGATCTTATATCAAGTTATGTCGCTATCTAGGGGTCATTTGAAAGGGGACTAGGTCTAAACATGCACCCCTTTTAACCAATTTCAATAGCGTTTGTTCTATGGCTTGAGTTACTTCCTTTCCAAATTAAGCCATCGATATTACAAATAATATTTTTTTATCTATATAATTTCAATAATTTTCGAACCTATTATGAATAAAAATATTAATAGGCTAGACGATTCCTTGTTACCGATGTTTTGTTCTACCGTTTTATCCCTATTTTGACCCAACGTATATTGTTTGAAAGGCATTTCTTTTTAGCTGTTCAAAAGATTTACAGATTTCAAAATGTTTTCCTTTATTTTGAGTAAATTGCATTTAAAGTTGATACTAGCACATACATAAAATTATACATATGCTATGTGTGTGTTTATTAAATTTGTTAATGTGTTTGTTAATGAGTTTGTTTCAGGGACCGTAACTGTTATGACTTTTATCGAAAAAGTCAAGAGAAAAAAGTTATTTTTTAACTTTTATTTTTTAAGGCAGAAATAAAAGTTATTTCTTAACTTTAATTTTTTAAGGCAAAAATAAAAGTCTTGGATTAAATATTGCATATTTTATTTTTTGAGTAAAATAATAAATGTCAAAAATAATTTTTAATTTTTGCCTTAAAAAATAAAAGTCAAAATTAAAAGTTATTTTTTGACTTTTATCAAAAAAGGCACAAATTTAAAAGTCATACAAAAATTTGCATGTACATCAGCTATGTATCATAATGATAACAACCAAAATTTTCTACCATCATTTTTTATGTGTGCTTTTTTGATGTAAATTTATAAATATAACAGTTATTTTCTGTCCCTGGTTTGTTTTCTTTATTCACAATAATAATAAGCCAAAAAATTTTAGGTTTGTGAATTGGCTAAATTGAAAAATAAAGAGGCCTAGAAATTGCACTCGAATTTCGAGCGCTGGAATCTGCTAGTGAATAAAAAAGGGGTACTTAAATACAGTACATGGCAATACATTGTTTTGTTTTTTAATAATTTAGTGCTCAGTAATGAAATTATGTATTTTTAAACAAAATCACTATTTGGTGTGTTCTATATTGGAAGATAACACATTTGTTAAAAAACATACAATTAAAAAAAAATATATATTTTTTTTGTGATGCCAAAACAGTGGAAACCTTTAAACTTCTTTACCAGAGTTGCTTAAAATAATAAAAATAGAAGAATGGTGGAATAAAACAAAAAAAATCTTAACCGTTATGTAAATTATTATAGATTCTGATGTTTTCTTTCAATTATTATAAAATAATGCCAAGAATAAAGTTTTATGAAGAGTTAAAAACTAGAATAATAGATGAATTTAGTGATGATCTTATGCAAAAGAATATTTGTGAGAAGTATTCTATGAATAAATTCATAAAATCTTACTAAAGAATGCATGAACTGAAATTAGAATACTGTTGGTGAATAGAGTTGACGAAAAAATTATATTTTTAAATGGCCTTAAAACGGCCAAACGCTTTGGGAGTTTTACTAAAATAAATTAATACAACCGTTCGGTATAGGAATCATCCACCCACCAAGACCATCATTTTATTCCACAGTGTTATTGTATAGTAAAGGTTTCCATTGCTTTGTCGACAGCATAAAATGAATAATTTTAAGTTTTGTTAATTTTTTCTGAAGTTATGTTCTTTGTTAAAAAAATAAAACATACAAATGTTTAAATTAATAAAAGAGTTCAAGTCGTCAAAAATATATTTTGTTAAAAGTTTCCATTTTATTGTCACTCACACTATCTATAATATTAATAGGCTAGGTGATTTCTTGTGACCGATGTTTTGCTCTACCGTTTTATCCCGATATTGAACGTATATTATTTGAAAGGTATTTCTTTTTAGCCATTTTGCAGATTTACAGATTTTTAAATTTATTCCTTTATTTTGAGTAAATTGCATTTAATGTTGCTACTAACACATACATAAAATCCTACAATGCTATGTGTGTGTTTATTAAATTAGGGTCTTTATTTAATGAAAAAATAAAATTTCCTAGAATTTGCACTCGAATTTCGAGAGCTGGAATCTGCTAGTATTTATTATTGTTTTTAATTATTATTATGGATTAAATAATTAATATAATAATTACGCTAACAATGTGTATAGTTTATGATATATGAGTTTCGATGATTTTGTATACTCAAACTTCATCAACTTCTTCATTTGTGGCCTCAGATGTTGGCATACATGTTTGAATAACATGAGAAATCATGGGTTTTGCATTGCATGTAATATTTATTATTCTTTCGCTGAGAGCCCCATACTACATATTTAACAATTTTTTTATTTCTACTTTGGTGTTCTTTTCCGGAGTAACACATAGTGCGCATTTCCATCCGAAAGTGCCCACACTTCTTCCAGTGTGTTTCTCCTATGCCGCATAAAGCTATTCCTTGTCTTTCTAATCCCTTTTCCACTAAATTGAGTATACCAGATTGAAGCAATTCTCTCACGTTCCATGTTCCTATCTTAAAGATATTATTTCTTAGTTTCATATTAATATTATCAGCAGGAACAGTAACATTTGCTATATGCTGAACCTATTCTAACGTCTCGCTATGCCCGGTATCTGATTTAACACCATCTGGTCCGGATTCAGTATGGCCCGACTTTGCGTTGGGTCGCATTGTACGTGTGCTATTCTGTTGTGATTGTTTATGTTCATATATGAATGTTGCTGTTCGTACGGGAGGTGTAATCAGATGGCTTCCCCTTCCCTGTCTGATCATTTGCCATTAGCAACATTGTCTGGTTCATCCGTCTTAAGGACAAAAGGGTACCCCATATATAGCTACTGTATATTTAATGGCGCCAATGTCTCGCCATATCACTTCGAGGATCTTTGGCACTCAGAATTTAAGTGGAATCCAGCTTAACCTGGAAGCCCTCTGAGAATCTCCTCTCGAAACTGCAGATTGTCCATGACTGCTAAAAGCAGCTATTTCGCTACCTGTGACGCGTCTGGTAGCACTCAGCTGTGCTTCCCGTTGAGGTATGATAAACACCAAAATACGCTTAAAATCACCTAATTGTTTGAAATATAATAATTCAATCAAACCATTAGTTTAAGAGTTGTACATTAATCAACTTTCTTTTTTTGTTTGGAACCACTGTGCTTCGAATATATTTATTTTATAACGGGGAGAGAATTTACTACGAAGATACATTTTTGGTTAGTTTTGGAAAACATATTGATTGAGTAACAGGAAGTTATTTTGTAAGGGAACTAGGAACCAGTATTTGGACTGAAGTCTAATGAAAATAAACTTGAAAGCACTGAGTATTTAGTTTTTTCTTGTTTCCTTTAAATGGATACCAACTGACTAAAAACTTTAAGAGTTTTATGCATACATTCATGGATGCGGCATAAAATAAAAAATTATATGTAATTTATTTAATGCATAACCTTATGTAACACAGTCATGAAAAATTAATCTCTGCCACAAACAAACTACACATTATTACGATTTTGCGGATGAAGGCAATAAAAATTTTATATTTAAATATAATTATATGATATTTTTTATTCCCTTCCATGCTTTCCGCTTCAATGAACTAAATTCAAAACCAACAAAAAAAAAAAGGTATATGGAGGAACGTGCTTTAACAGGCGGTAATACATCCCGGAAGCCCTCAACAAACTCCGCTAAACACAAACCCAATGTCGGTTATCGACTAGGGAAACGTAAAGCATTATTTGAAAAGCGTAAACGTATCAGTGATTACGCTCTAGTCATGGGTATGTTTGGAATTGTTGTAATGGTTATCGAGAATGAATTAAGCAGCGCTGGTGTTTATACAAAGGTAAGTGTGAATGTGTACATGTGCATTAGGGTGTCACCATACTTTTCGTTCATATTTCATATATTTAGATATGTACAGACGTGCACTAAGGAAATACAAAAACTTTAATCAAATGAATCATACTCTTTGGATAGTTTATTCAAAAAGTAAATCTCAATTTCTATTCAAGAAATACCCCATTTTGAGAATGTCTTCAAAACATAACTCTTTTTGGAAACTGTACGCAAAATGTATTCTGTACCCAAAAAGTAAAATTTTTTAGTAAGTGTATCTTTTTTCAAAAAGAGTATCCAAAAATTACCCATTCCTGGAAATTTTTTAAAGATTCATATATTCTAAAGTAGGGACCATAATAATTATGCCTTTCGTAAGTCATAAATCAATACAAATTTTTTTTTATTTTAATTTTTTCAAGCAAACAAAAAAGTTATATTTTCCAAATGAAATTTCCATGAGTCTCACTTTCGTGGATTATTTGTGACTTTTCTTAGCTCATGTGCGATATTTTTATTTCTCACAAAATAAAAATATGATTAAACAATTAACTACTATTTTTACTCAAAAAAATCAAAATCAAAATTAATCTTTGTTTTTGCTTGAAAAATAAAAAAAAATTAAAAAGCAAAACTTTAACTGAATACACCACAACCTTTGTGATTATAATTGAGAAAATACTAATTGATATTGAGAATTCCTAATTAATATTGAGAAAGTACATCATGAAATTGTGAAATATAAATTGATATTGAGAAAAGCCAAGTTGATATTGATGAATGAAAATTGGTATTTAGAAAACAAATTGAAATTGAGAAATTGAAAATTGATTTTGGAAAATGAAAAATTAGAATTGAGCAAAGCCAAATTGAGAAAATACAAACTTGTATTGGGAAAGGAAATTTTGATATCGATAAATGAAAAAGTTAAATTAATAAATCCTAAATTTATCTTGAGAAATTATAAATTGATATTAAGAATATACATTAATATTTCCTTATATCGGATGGCGCATAAGTAACGTTATGATATGTTAAATGAATAACTCTTTCTTCCGATTTTATTTAAGGTTGGAATATATCAAAATTTAGATTTTAGTTTGGAAATATGTTCGCATTATGTTTTACAGATGATATCTTTCAAATCATGCCCTTTGTTTGCTTAGTCCTGACGTGTTCTTTACAGAGCATTTTCCATAACATTTCTAGAAATTCGAGTTCCAGCACCCGCACTCCTTCTTTGATATTGGCCTTAAGCTGTTAGATTCTCTTGCCGTATTGGCATACACTTTATGTTTTAGGTAGCCCCAAAGAAAAAAAAAAGAAATCAGTTAAAATCAGTAAAACGCGGTATTGTTCGAGCGCTAAAAATTTCGCGCAGGTCAGCCAGAGTTGGACGGGCTGTAGGTTAGGTTAGGTTGAAGGTGGCTGCTAAACCAAAGGAAAAGCACACTTAGACTCTGGGGTCCATTATGATACTACGGGACGAATAGGTGTTCCCCTCAGTCCCCACCGTAGAAACAGTTTGAGCTCCTGATGAAGCCCCTGATATGTGAAATGTCCACATTTGAGAGATCAGAGAGATCGTGAAGAAACGGCGATCCCAATGTTCGAAGTCTCGTTCTGGAGAGCGCCGGGCAATAGCAAAGGAAGTGCTCTATGCTCTCCACCTCCTCCACATCCATGCAGCTACGACAGAAGTCATTTGACGAGACCCTGAGGCGTTCAGCGTGTCTCCCTATGAGGCAGTGCCCAGTGATAACAGCAACTACTGTTGAAATCTCCCCACAGGGGAGTGATAGTAGCGCGCTAGTGCGCTTATGATTTAGAGCCGGCCAGATCTGTCTCGTGATCCTGCACGTTGATCCATTAGCCCATCTGTTGTCGGTTATGCCGGCGGTGTGAAGCCGAAGTTCCAGCCTGCAAGATTCCAGGGGTATACTAACACATTCCAAGTTCGCTGGAACCCGTAAGGTAGTGCCCTGTCTTGCCAACTCGTCAGCTTTACAGTTTCCCGGTATATTCCTGTGCCTTGGGACCCAAATGAGTCTGATGTCGAACTGCTTGGCCATCTCATTTGAAGACGTGCGGCAGTTAAGTGTGGTTCTTGTTTTCAGGAACATTGATTCCATGGATTTTACCGCGGAATATTCCGACCCAACCAGTCAGCAACTTCCTTTATTGCCAGTACCTCTGCCTGATAAACACTGCAGTGGTCTAGCAACCTGCGAGCCAGATTTAGTCCAAGCTCCTTTGAATAGACTCCGAAACCAACTTGACCACACAATTTCGATCCGTCAGTATAGAAATTTATCGAACGCCTGCTACCTGGAACCTCCCCTGACCAGAATTCCCTGGTCGGTATCAGAGTTTGGTAGTGTAATCCACGTTCAATGGTAAGTTCCTGATATTCAGGATCACTCCATGGCCACAATTATGACCACGCCATTGTATTGTGCTTCTTATTCGAATGGCCGACGAGGCCGCCGACTGCTTTCCTAATATGTCCAACGGTATTAGGTGTAAGAGGATGTTCAAGGTATCCGTAGGTGTGGTACGAAGGGCACCGGTAATACACATGGAAGCCATTCTCTGTACCCTCGCAAGAAGGTTGGTATTAGAGGCCTTCTCTACCAGACGATGACCCCGTAAAGCAGTATTGGGCGAACCACCGCTGTGTAGATCCAGTAAGCAATTTTCGGGCTGAAGCCCCACCGCTTACCAATGGCCTTTTTGCAGGAGTATAAAGCTATAGTCGCCTTCTTCGCCCTTTCCTCCAAGTTCCGTCAGCTTCCTGTCCAGGAATACTCCAAGATACATGGCTCCATCAGAGAAGGCGATATCAGCACCGTAAAGAGAAATAGGGTCGAAGGTAGGTATCTTATACTTCCTCGTGAAAAGAACAAGTTCCGTTTTGGTCGGATTTACCCCCAGACCGCAACTACTTGCCCAGCTAGATAGCATAGTGAGAGCCCTCTGTAGACTGTCTCTAAGTGTGGATAGAAACTTCCCATTTACGGCTATGGCCACGTCATCAGCATAGGCGACCACGTTGCAGCCTTGTCTCTCCAATGAAAGTAGCATTGAGTTCAGCGCTAAGTTCCATAGAAGTGGTGACAGTGGTGGTTCCCCTGTTCACGAATCGGGATATTAGAGTCGTTCCCAATTTAGATGTTATCCGCCTGTTGGCAAGCAGATTTCCAATCTGTGAGATGATCTCCTACCGAGAGCGATTTCTCGATGGTACTCACAAGCTCGTGAAGAGCTGTTTCGGTTGACCTTCCCTTGCTGTAAGCATGTTGTCACGTCGACAGCAGTTTAGGATCAATAACTCTTCGTAAGTAATAATCTATCAAGCGCTCCATTGTCTTCAATAATAACGATGATAGACTTATTGGTCTGAAGTCTTTTGGGACGGTGTGTGAACTTTTTCCAGCTTTTGGAATGAACACCACTCTCGTCTCCCTCCACTTCAGGGGTATATAAGCTAAGTTGATACAGCGAGTGTACACGGGCTGCATTCTGGATTCAATCATTGCACGGTAATGAATGTCATTAACATTAACCGCAAACTTTTCATCGATTTCGAAAAATATGGCCTAAAGATCCTTTCTAAAGTTACTCCAAACTATACTGTGCCTTTGAGTGAGTGAAGTTGATGTTCAACAACTATTTTTGGATCTTGAGTGTCGCATATTCCTCAATTTTGTTTATTTACGTGACCATTGAAATAAAAGTGGGCCTCTTCGCTCAACATGATAAACTCGTTGTTTTCTATTCACAATTCTTAAAAACGACGACTATATTGTACATCATAGCTCCTCAATTAATTGCATTTTTTATGGAAAAATGTGCAACTTATGTAAAGTTCTTTTCAAAGACCGCTTAGACCTCATAAACCTCTGAGAAAGTCGCCTGGAGGAAGTTTCGGGGTTTTCCTCAATACTTGCTTGCACCTGACCAATGTTCACAACATTTTCAACTGCATGAGGTTTATCAGCACGCGGAAGATCACAGTCAGCCCATTGTTGCCAAAAACGCTGAAGCCATCAGTAAATTGTTGAAGTGATAGGTTCTTTCCAAACATGAAGCAAATTTCGATATTATCTTTCAAAATTTGAATTTTTTTAATAAATTGTCTTTTATTAGCTTGGGACTATATGTGACTCCAAGTGCAGAAGTGTTAATTGGATCATACTATTTTTTCCAAAACTCTAGGCTATTAAGATAAAATATAACATCTAAATGTAGAAAACTGATTAAATTTTGATACAAAGTATTTAGAAAGATTACATATACAGAATATTTCACAAACATCCCCTTTTTCTCGAAATCCACAAAAAAATAAAATCCTTCTCAAAAACTTCTGGCTTTGGGATTTACCTAAAAATTCACACAGTTTATCTCTAACATGTATTTAACAAAACCTTAAAGTGCCAGATCCATTTTTCTTTTTTTTAAATTTTGCTTAAGAAAAATTTTAAAAGCTTGAAAAAGGAGTTTTCAAAACTTTATCAAAAAAATTACCCAATTTTTGGTGTCATTGCGTAATAGGTTAACAACGTGGTAAAAAACAATACTTCATACCTGAGTGCTTACAATTTTACAATTACGAAAAAAGTGTCATCATATTTCAGGACCTAATGTTTTTTGGCACAAAATTGGTATGGGGCATTTGCTATTTCTTTTCGGCATTTAATTCAATTTTATAGTTATATAGGTTTTTGAAAAGACAATTTAATACTGAAATCGATTCATATTAAATTGTCGAAAAAATTTAAAAAAATAGTCCTGTTTTCCACATATAAACCCACTTCAGGTACTTTGGGCCCCACTAGATACCAGAAGGCCACGTCGGATCGAGCTAAAAAATGAAGAAAGTAAAGCTCACATTTTAGAAAACACATATATTAAGAATTTCAAAAAGAGAGAATTGGTTATGGGAAAATGCCTGTTAAGTCTATAGGAAATGCATGCTAAATGGTAAAAATGCATGTCATGTGCATGTTTTTGTTTTTTTGAAAGATTTTTTTTTAATTTGCAGCTTTGAGAATCATTTTTCTTAATTCAGCATGCAATTTCCTTACATTTATCATGTAAATTTTTCTCATTTTTAACAGAAAAATTCCCATTTTTAGCATGCATTTTCCCATAAATTTGCCCAAATTTAACAGACATTTTGCCATTTCTGACATGCATTTTTACCATTTCACATGCATTTCCTATAGACTTAACAGGCATTTTCCCATAATCTAGCATGCATTTTCCCACTTTTACCAAGCGCTTCCCTTAGTCCCTTTAAAAAAAATCCCATACAAGCTGCGACCAGCCATATTAATATTTTCTTTTAATTACGAGTTATATAATCATTTTTCTTCTCCAATAACTCTTTCTAAATATACCATTGTTCGTAAATTCCTGAAGGTGATACATTATCTATGTTACGGTGGGTTTTTTGTAAACGTCAAGATTTTTGGCCAAATCCTTTAACTCAAATTTTGTACCTGGGTTCTAACTACTTTTGGATCTGAGACAATTTTGTATACAGCAATGATCGTGCAGCCAGTGCAGCCGCGCAGTTGTTGTCAACCTATTTGAATTGCCAAATTATATTTTTCAGATCATCTGATATTTGAGCGCAGCTGTGTTCCGCGAGTGCATCGCGTCGCGTCCGCGCACCAGTATTTTGCTATTGAAAAGAATACAGATTTTAAATGCGCTTATTGAGAACAGTATGGAGAATTTGTTCATTTCTTTTGGGGACCTTTTTTTAAAATTTGGGGAATTTGTTATTTTTTTGGGGGAATTTGTTCATTGGGGGCTAAGTGCTGAGCATCTGCTTACCACTACAGCTTAGCATGGATTATTTTGAGTGTTATGTCTAAAAGTTACGAATTTTAGTTATTCTAGAACTTGGGGATATACAGCAATTCTGGTTTTTCCTTCTGGTGCATATACAAAAGCTTATGCTGGCTCCCAACTCTGGAGCAGGCGACAAATAATTGTCTATGAGAAAAACAGGGAAATTCTAAGTTGACACCTGCTACCGTAAGAGATTGTCCTCTTATGTACATTATGTTAGGAACAACTTTTTGTGCCATCTCTTGCAATGAAAAACCAACTTACAAAAGTCTTCTGGTAGGGATATTACAGTCCTTTCAAGAAATTATCATTCGCTGGAGTTAGCTTGTCATATCCGTTGGGCCTGAAGACATTGTTGAGTCGTTTCCGGAGTTTCACATTCCCTCGACTAAGCTTGCTTTAGCTGCTGGATTTCTAGGCGCACTGGAGTAGATTCAGGCATTTCCGCTTCTCTTACAAAGCTTGTCTTGATCTTTGGGCTCCAAGACGTTATTGGGTTTGCTCAGGTGCTTCCGCATTTCTCGACTCAGATTGTCTAACTCGTTGAGACTCGATACGAATTTGGGTCTGATCAGGTTCTCTAGAGTTCTGTTTTGTTTAAGGCTTTTTGCATTTGTTGTAGTACGGCCTATATGCTATGCTTTCGTGTACAAGGCACAATTGCAGATAGTTATTTTTCCACCTTTACAACTCATTTATATAATGAAAAAGATGAAATGGAAATATTTGTAATAAGTTGCTTTCCAATGTAGCCAAAAGGCAAGATGGAAATAAATGTAATGTTTTGTTTTCCATTGTACGTAAAAAGGCGAGATGCAAATATTTACAATCGGAGTAATCCTGCAGCTGTAGTCAACCTGTATCTGTTCACCAATGAAATAAATCTGCACTAATTTTGGGGTGTTGCAACTCATATAGTAAAAAAGATAAGACGGCAAAATTTGTAATAGGTTGATTTAAAATTTTTATTTCATAATGGTGTAAACTCAAGAGTAGTAAGTAAAGAGATTTATGCACAAAATTTTTGGGAAGTCCATTGAAAAATTAAAATATGTTAACAAACACTAAAAGCGTATATAGAAAATTAAAAAAAGTGGGCGTGGCCGATAAAAGTATATGACGACCTTATCTGGCATTTGAGATTAATGTGCAGTAAATTCAAGCGAAACCAATAAAAAATTAAAAAAGTGGTCGCAAAAGTAGGCGTGGCCGATAAGAAGCATATGGTGACCTTCTCTGTGGTACAGAGATCGTGTGTACCTAATCTCAAAGAAATGCGTTAACAAAAAAAAAATTTGTATAATGAACAAAAAAAGTAGGCGTAAAAGTAGGCGTGGCGGGTAAAATGTATATGGCGACCTTTCCTGGGGTATAGAGATCATGTGTACAAAATTTCAGGAAATCTGTTGAAAAATAAAAATTTGTATAGCGGTCAAACAAACAAACAAATAAACAGAAAATGAATTATATGTATATAGATTCCAATGTCTCAATATCAGTTTGGTTTTTCTCAATTTCAAGTTTTAGTTTCTCAAGATCAATTTATATTTCGTCAATATGAAATTATATTTTTCTAATTCTCAATACCAATTGGTATATAGTGCAACAACCATTCTGGGGGATGAGAAAGTCCACGTCAGAGTGAAACTACTAGGCCAGTATAGTAAAAACTCCAAAGTGTTCACAAGCCAAACTTTGTTATGGCTTTTTAATTTATTTAGTTTGTCAGCTATAACTCGAAAGCATTGATGATTTCTCATTTCATTCTTCAACAAAATTGGAGCTAAGACTTTAATAAATAATTTTTTTTTATATGTTGAACTAGCTTTCTGAAATGAAATCTCGAGTACTACGAATTGAAACTATAAAAAGTACACGGCACGCATGTTTAGCATAGTTAACCATTTTCTAAATATTTTATAATGCATCATATGTTTCTTTCGTTTCTGTACTATATGCGATTGGAACCGATGTTTTGTCATTGGCCTTATGCAGGAAAAGCACTATCTCAGCCCAGGAGTTCTTTCACCCTGACTTGCAATTTCTCACTACCTAGACGATGACACCGAAAATGTTGCACAGTATTACTTTTCAATATCAATTTATGTTTTCTGAATTACAATTCGAAATGATATATAGTACAAAGTTTGATCAGTTTTTCAACATTTAGTTCTATAGGCTTCTTTTGTTTAAAAAGCACTTTCCTTCGAAAGTGTGTTTCTTAAATGTGCATTCCAAAACTAGTCTTTCTTAGAAAGTGTGTTCCAAATGTATCCCTTTCGAATAAAGTTTATACAAAAAACAAAAAAGTATACAAAAATGTATTTTTTTTTTTTTAAATATATAAAAAATTACTCTTCGAAAATTTATATTAAAAGAATCTTATTTTTGGAAATTCATCTAAAAAGCGCCATTTCTAATATATATGTATTTAATAAAAATGTACACTTTTCTTAAATGTGTACTAGAAAATATTCTTTCCTTAGAGAGTTAATTTAAGTATTACCCTTTCTTAAAATACTTTTTTGTATTTTCTATCCTTAAAACAAAAACTATAATTCTTTTTAGCAAACACATCAATATAAATATCAATCAATCAATATTAATAATAATTGCACTACATTAAATAAACATCTTTTGAATTTGCACAAAAAAAAATCCTCTCCACCTTAATACAATTTAAAAAGAATACACCAAATATTTATCATTTTAATATGTTTCCGTTTTCTTTTTGTTTTATTTATACAGGCATCCTTTTATTCCACAGCGCTTAAAACATTAATATCGGTTTCGACTGTGATTCTTTTAGGTCTTATTATAGCTTATCATGCTTTGGAAGTGCAGGTGAGAGTGAGTGCTAATTAAATTTCTTCTTTCAGATGTTACTTAATATATAGTTTAATGGTCGTCGTCTTGGTTGTTAAATCATTGGATTATATGGTGAAATGTGAAATTGTGTTTAATACCAATACACACATACAAAAATACACCTCAAAATAATCAAACAAACTAAATACATATTACCATACCATCAATCCTAACCAAACAACTAAAAAAAAAAAAAGATATGGAAAATTTTTACTGCAAATAAGATGAAGTATTACCCGAAAAATGCATGAATTTTAAAATACAATTTCTAATATACCATCAATAAATGTTAAAAGAACACAAAAGAATATATAAAAAAAATAATATTTGCATAGCTACTAAAAAATGATGCATGCTAAAATATTGTCAGATCCTTAATGTCTTTGTTAACGTGATGCTCCTCTAAATAATAGAATCATTAATAAATCCGCTATCATATAAAATCTTCTGCAGGGAGATGTCCTCGGAATCTATAGAAGATTCTATAAGAGAATCTATTACTCTATACGAAAATTTCTCAGGGTCAGCTTTTAATTCAATAGGATGAAACTCCTCAGAATCGGATTTTTTTTATATAAATAAGATCCACAAATCTGAGAACTCCAGGCCAAACTCGATTTCTGAAAATAGCTCCATAGGAAAATCTTCTCAGATTCTCGAATTTGTTCCAACTCGGAAACTTGTTAGATTTGTTTTTTAAATAACACGTTTCAAAATATCAACAATTTTTTATAGATAAAATGTCTATAAAAACTTCTCAGAAGTTTTTTGAAAGTTTTTCTGATCATAATCTGACAATTGTTTTAAAGAATAATGTTATCAAAATCAGAAAATCATATACAGGAAGATCTCATCAGAAACCGAGCACGAAATACTAAGAAAATACAAAGATTTTTGTCAAGAATATTCCTATTTTCCAAGAAGGAGCCGGAATGTCCTCTGTAGGTCAAGATTTCCAGTAATGAGGATAATTTCGCTAACTACCTCACAACTTCTATAGAAAAACTCTTTGACTCTAAAAACTTTTTTATTTGAATTTGGAAATTCTCCTTAAAATTTTTCCAGACCCAAAAAAAAAATTTAATACCGAAAACGCAATCTCCCTAATAGAAAAAAGGAGCCATTATTATGCTATGAGAAGTGAGGATTTTATGCCAAAAAATATTTAAATTATTCAACACTGTATGCAACCTTAATTGAATGTTTTATTACTTCTTTTGGTAAATATTCATCGTATTTGCAGTGAAAATTTATTGGCGTATAAACTTGCAACTTCACACACACCATGTGGTTTGTTGTATATAATCGTTTAGAATGCTTTCAGTGTATGTGTATTTAGAGATGCCTTGATTAGTTTTAACTAATTTCTTTTACTAATACTATTTAAAACATATATATTTATAAATCATTCATACTTATATTTATATTATTAAAAAACTTTGTACTTAATAAAAACTTAAATTTAGTTTAAAATCAAACAAAAAGCACAGTGGCTTTTTAAAAGGCCTTATAGACAAATCGTGCATAAGCAATCGCAATCGTGCATTAATTTATGTATATTCTGTAGGGTGTCACTTATTCGGAACTCAGTGATATCTATTTAAAAATAATTATTTCAATGCTTTTAACATTCTTTAACATTCTCTAAGATTAAGTATAGTTCGGTTTGTCTCAAAATAGTAATAATATCGATAACCGCCTAAGTCGACGATTTAAGTTATTTATGCTATCATATTCTACTGACAAAACTTTATATTTACGCGAAATCCCCATTTCTCTAACAATGTTTTTTAAAAAGATATAAATAAAAACATACTGACCTAAGTCATAACGAATGAATCCCCATTACATTTATATAAAAAGTTATTTTTTTCGAAAGCATGATTTTCGTCTTAGGCGGTTAAAGCTTGCGACCACAGATATTTTATTCAGAACTTCTCAGATGCAATATAATGTAAAAATTTGGTTGTAAATTGACCGTTAGTTGCGTCATATAATTTAATA
The DNA here is from genome assembly GCA_963682025.1 of Cordilura impudica. NCBI lineage: Eukaryota > Metazoa > Arthropoda > Insecta > Diptera > Scathophagidae > Cordilura > Cordilura impudica. Next base: position 152,282,911 of record OY821520.1, read on the forward strand.
GTTTAAGAATAAGTTGCACCCTATTACATAAATATGTTTGAAAATTTAAGGTGAAATTTAAAAAAAAAACACGCGCAGTACAACATTTGCTTAAATTATCTTAAAATGAACATTTCGATTTATTGAGTTCACGTTTTTGTAAATGTGTTTGCGTATAGTTACATATGAGACTTTCCATAACAACCGAACATCTAGAGAAGAAAATTTTGAGTTAAACTGTCTGCAGAAAAAAGTGGAAGAAGTAGTCATGGTTACTACTGTAAAAGTCCAATCTAAGTTTTTAACAATCCCAATAAAAATAAGTCATAAAATTATAATCGGTCGACACCGACCGATTATGAGTTTCGTTCCAACATTGCATTCAAAGCAATTTGAACGATATATATATACATATGATAATATGTATCTCATGACAATTTAAGTCGATCTCATAGGGGTTATTTTTATGGCGGCTAGGTTCATACATTGACCAATTTTCACTAAACTCAATAGCGATCGTCTCATGGACGAAAATGCTCATATCCCAAATTTAATCGGAATCTATTAATATTTGCAACCTGCAGTTTGATTAAAAGGTTTACATGGACATATAGACAGACGTACGGGCGGACACCGCTAAATCGCCTCGGAAAATGATTCTGACGTGATCGGTATAATGCAAGGACCGCCTTAGTTAAATTTTTTTTAGTACTAAGTCATGGTGAAAGTACTAGACTGGTACTTTCTCAGGTTAAGCGTTTTACTTATCTTAATGTTTTTTCGCTTAGTTTTTTGGCTATAACTCAAGAACCTTGGATTATTTTTCATTTGATTATTCAGCTAATCAAATTGGACTAATTTTATTGAATGAAATCTTAAAAATGTTTAATTTCTTCCGCTTTTTTCGATAATTTTTTTGAATAACATATCGCACCTATACCCTTAAGTGAGTCTGCTCAAAATTTTTTAATTTTCACTTTTTGCAAGAAAACGATACACACTGGTCACATATATCCACTGTAAAAATCTTACATCGGATTTTCTATTTTTTCGCCAAAAAATAATACAGTTCTAACCCTCGTTGTGTTTCTTCTATAGAAACAACTAAAGAGCGATATTTTGAGTTGTCCCCAAATGTAAGCCCAATTAATATCAATGTTGTTTCAAGTAAAGAATGGTATTTTATATTGCGCCTATGTTTATGTCATAACAGTTTATTTTATTGATGTTCTATTTTTACTAAACAATTTCCAACAAGTAAGAAATTATAGTCAGTCAAGACCGACTATTCGATACCCTATACCATGGTTTAGAGACCCTATCTCTTCCGACCAACTAATTTGATATAGAAAATAAGCATAAACCAAATTTGAGTGGCAATGTTTTTAATTTTTTTGGCTGCAGATATGAAAAAGTTCCTATGAAAAGATATGAAAAGATCCTGACCATATTTGGTACAGTCACTTACGTTTTGAAAAAATATATACAAACCAAATTTGAGAAAAATCTGTGCAATATTTTTGTTTTTTGATAGATTTAAGTGAAGATCGGGAAGCAGGTCTATATGGGGCCTATGACTAAGAGTTGTCCTATAGGGATTATTTTTAGACTACTGATTAGTGGATATAATAAACACACACAAACCCAATTTGACTGAGATCTATATGATAATTTGGATTTTATGGCAATTTATGTCGATTTCATAGGGGTCATTTGTATGGAGACTAGGTCTCAACATGGACCGAATTTCAATGGCGTTCATCATATGGCTGATAAAAGCTTACGTACCAAATTTCATTAAAATATATTCATTTTTCTGACATGTAGTTTGATTACAAGGTTTACATGGACACACAGACAAACAGATGGACGGACGGACGGACATCGCTAAATCGACTCAGAAAGTGATTCTGAGTCGATCGGTATAATAAAACATGGGTCTAGGTCAAATATTTTTGGTAGTTACAAACAGCAGCACAAAGTCATTATACCCAAACCACATAGCGGTATAAAAACCCGTTTTTTTTTGCCTCTACTGAAAATTTTTAAATTTTGATTTGACTCACTTTAGAGGTACAGGTGCGATATCAGGCCTTATGATTAATTTTATTAGTTGAGTGGAAGATATGTATGTCTTAAAATATGAAGACAACACTAAAAAAATTAAAAAGATCAGTGAGTTTGTTATAATAATTTAGTATTAAATTGATCAAATTGTTTACTCGATTGTTTATTGTATTAATAAAAATTATTTATTTAAGGCTTACCTACAAATTTGCTGAAGAATTAAATTAGAAATCATCAATGGTTCTTGAGTTATAGCTGAAAAACTGAGCCGAAATGCATTAAGATAAGGAAAAATTGTAAAGGAGCCTGAGAACGTGAAACCCTTTGTAGGTCTTACCATAATGGTTTAATACTTTCATCATCACTTGATGTTTCACACATCTAGCACAAACTGATTATACCCCTCACCCAGAGTGGTGTAAGGTAAAAAACTACAAATCCAATAAATAAACAACAAATAACCTAACCCATAAAAACAAAGTTTTTATTAAAACTCTTTCTTTCCTTATGCACATGAATTTTGAATCTCTCTGTGAATGTGGGCCAAGTTTCAGATCAATTGGATAAGGGGCAATTGGGTTGCCCCACGACAGACACACAGAGAGTATGAGTTAAAAGAAAGAGTTTAATAATAATCTAAAACAAAGTTTTTATTAAAACTCTTTTTCTCCTTATGCAAATGAGTTTTGAATCTCTCTCTTTGCGTGACAACTTTAAAATTAATCTTTGGTCACAACAAGTCTATGGACCAAGTATCAGATTGGTTGGATGATTGAAAATGGGGTTTAAATCAGTCCATAACTGTGCGTGACTATGCGTGACTGTGCGTGAACACATCAAGGTTAATCTTTTTTCACAGCAAGTCTATCCATCAAGTTTCAGATCGATCGGATAAGGGGAAATGGGTTTTTAAATCACTGAGTGACTGTGCGTGACTATGCGTGACTGTGCATGACTATGTCAAAGTTAATCTTTTATTCACAGCAAGTGTATGGGCAAAGTTTCAGATCGATCGGATAAGGTGTAGTGAGGTTTTAATCTCTCCGAGACTGTGCGTGACTATGCTTGACTGTGCGTGACTATATCAAAGTTAATCTTTTTTTCACAGCAAGTATATGGATAAAGTTTCATATCGATCGGATGAGGGGAAATGACATTTATATGACTATGCGCGAGTGTGCGTGACTAACCCAAAACTTATCTGTAGTCACAACATGACTATGGGCCAAGTTTCAGATCAATTGGATAAGGAGGAATGGGGTTGACCCCCGACAGACAGACAGACAGACAGAGAATATGGGTTAAAAGAAAGAATTTAAAAAATAGATTATGAAATGTAGTCAGTTTCATATGCTTTTTTTTAATTCATAGTGGCAATTAGGTTTTTAGCCAGATCACGTATTTTTTACCAATTGACTTGGAATACTTTTAGATAGTGACCCCATAAATGTGTAAAAAGTTTAGAGTTTCAAACTGAAAAGTTCAATATTACAAAGATTTTATTCTTCTCAATCGTACTATTTTCAGTTTTTTACTGGTTTGTTTAGATATTATCCTTTAAATGATCTACTTCTTCGACAATTTTGATGTATTCGTGAGCACACTTGATGGTATTTCTACAGCGAATAAGTGCAACGCAAACATATAAAACAAGTAAGAAAATTATAGTCGGTCTAGACCTACTATATGATACCTTATACCATGGTTTCGATCGAACTAAGTGGATATAGAAAATAAGCATAAAGCAAATTTGAGTGGCATTGTTATTAATTTTTTTTGCTGCAGATATGAAAAAGTTCATATCAAGGTCGAAAAATGTACCGATCCTGACCATATTTGGCTAAGTTTGTTTGGATAAAATATACACAAACCAAATTTGAGAAAAATCTGTGCAACATTTTTGTTATACCCTATACCACTATGTGGTTTGGGTATAATGACTTTCTGCTGCTGTTTGTAACTATCAAAAATATTTGACCTAGACCCATCCTTTATTATACCGATCGAATCAGAATTACTTTTTAGTCGATTTAACAATGTCCGTCCGTCCGTCTGTCCGTCTGTGTGTCCATGTAAACCTTGTAATCAAACTGCAGGTCGCAAATATAAATATATTTTGTTAAAGTTTGATATTTAAGCTTCCATCGGCTATGGAATGAATGCTATTGAAATTTGTGAGAATCGGTCCATGTTTAGACTTAGCTCCCATACAAATGACCCCTATGAAATCGACATAAATTGCCATAATATCCAAATCGTCATATAGATCTTACTCAAATTGGCTTTGTATGCGTTTATTAAATCCATTAATGAGTAGTACAAAATTGGTCTCTATGGAACAACTCTAAGTCATAGGCCCCATATAGAGCTGCTTCCCGATCTTCACTTAAATCTATCAAAAAAACAAAAATATTGCACTGATTCTTCTCAAATTTTGTTTGTATATATTTTTGCAAAATACAAGAGACTTTAACAAACATGATCAGGATCGGTACATTTTTGGACCTAGTCCCCATATAGATATAGCATCCGATATGAACTCTTTCATATCTGCAGCCAAAAAAATATCCCACTCAAATTTAGTTTATGCTTGTTTTCTATATCCTGTTAGTTGGGCCTAAGAGATAGGGTCCCTAAACGCATGGTATAGGGTATCGCATAGTCGGCCTAGACCGACTATAATTTGCTTAGTTGTTTCTTGATAGATTTAAGTGAAAATCGGGAAGCGGCGTTATATGGGGGCTATGACAAAGAATTGCCACATGGGGTTTATTTTTGGACAACTGATAAATGAATATAATAAACATATGCGAACCCAATTTGAACGAGATCTGTATTATAATTTGGATCTTATGGCAATTAAAGTCGATTTTATAGGGTCATTTGTATGGGCACTAGGTCTGAACATGGACTGAATTTCACAAATTTCAATTGTGTTCATCTTGTGGCCGATGAGAACATATATACCAAATTTCATAAAAATATATTCATATTTGCGACCTGTAGTTTGATTACTAGGTTTACATGGTCACACAGACGGACGGACGGACGGACGGACGGACATCGCTAAATCGACTCAGGAAGTGATTCTGAGCCGGTCGGTATAATAAAAGATGGGTCTAGGTCAAATATTTTTGATAGTTACAAACAGCAGCACAAAGTCATCATATCCAAACCACATAGTGGTATAGGGTATAAAAATCCATAAACCTAGATTATGAAAAACAAACTTTTCTTGGAATGTGAGTTTTTGGAGTGGATTTTTCTTAACCCTGAATAGTTTCAGCAAAGTGGATTCTTTTTAACGTCTACAGCAGAAATAAATATAATAAAAAAATAAATAGAAATAAATATAAAAATCTTTCCAATAAGCTCCACATGACTTTTGTTAACAACCTTGAAAATCGCTGCTGGTGTTATTATTTTGACAATAACTGTAACCTCCAAATAATTGTATATTTTAAAGCAAATTTGGTTACAGTTTTCATATCCGATGAATCAAATGACACCTTTACGGGTGCGATCATACATACGATTTTTGTGATTTTTCTTCATGCTGTTAAAATATTAACCATCACTACTTCAACCACTTTATAAAAAAAAAATAACTTATTTATTATTTCAAATTAAATTTATATTAGTATTAAGTTGTTTACGAAAAATATGTTGCTATGGAATGCCTTATATGTGTTTATGTTAGATGTATAGAATAGTTTTAGTAATACGCATTAATGCCGGTAGTGCTTTACATTTCATAAAATGTTGTGTAATATTATATAGCATATATATACATATATAAGTATATATGTATGTACTCATATTTTAGATCATTTAAAATATCATTTTATATAAATTTGTATATTTTTATCATTATTTATTATCATTATTAAATTATTGCATTTGTTCATTATTTATTTTAATACCACAACCAACTTCTACTACTACAAAATATAAACTAGTTATTAAAACATTCTGTATTTTAAATGCCATATATTTTATTAGCTTATTTTCCTAGCTTTCCATTCATTCCTTTGACACCGCCTGCTTTCGGATACAATCAACACAAATAAGAAAATTTTAGTCGCTCTAGACCGACCATACGAAATATAGTCTTAAATCCAACTTTTCTGAGGCAAATTACTGGATATTGAAAATAAGCATAAACCAAATTTTAATGGCATTGTTATTAATTTGAGGCATTCAGATATGAAAAATTTTATATCTGATGTTATTTTTTTACACTTATGGGGAGCGATATGACCATATTTAGTAAAGTCACTTATAGTAAAAAAAAGCTACTAGTTAGTCATTGTAGAGACTAGTTGTAGTATTAGTTAGGCATTACTTATAATTATAAAGAAATAAAAATCTTATAGTACCTAAAAAAAAACTAAAAAAAATCTATGCAATACTTTTTTTTTGTAGATTTATGTGTACTATGACTAAAAGTAGTCCTACAGGGCATATTTTGGAACTTCCTGTTATTGGGTATAATACACACAGATACAGCAAATTTTATATAAAACAAACTGGACCTTACGACAATTTTGATCGGTCTAAAATGGTGGCTAGGTTAACAAAAGTTTATGTACAAAATTTCATCAAAATATATTTATATTTGTGAGCTGTAGTTTTATTACAAGATTTACATCAACATAGACAGACAGACAAACGGACGGACATCTGAATTGATTCAAAAAGAAGGGGGTTAAGAACTACCAGAGGGCTGGTAATTTTTAAAAATTTGTTGGTGGGATTTCAAATAAAAACAGTTTCGAGGCAAAAAACGAAACCAAAGCTTTAAAAAAAATAATTTTGCTAGAGAATTTTATTGGCACGGAGGGTCCTAACCTCCAAAGATTGGTCCTAAAAAGAATCTGGTGGAATTTCGAACAAAAATATTGTGAGATATAATTTCTTTTCAATTCAATCTACTAGAAAACGCGGGGGTCTGTGGTTCAAAACCATCCGTAAGCCACCAAAAAATTGCCGTAGTCTTCTTCAAATCATAAAATGAAAAAGATTGGCACATTTTTAAAGAATCATGCTAAATTAGTTTAGCCAGCTTTTAGGTCCAATACTTCTCTGTGCTACGACGCACAGTGGGTTGAATCGCCACTGTTCCACTCAAATTACTCTACATCTCTTATAGTTTAACTGTTTGTGCTGGGGGTTTTTTTAATGTTAGCCTTGAATGGGCAACATCGATTACCGTTTCGTGATTTTTGAATTTGTCTCCAAAACTTATTTTTTACGAGAAAAAAAATGATTTTTGGCTCAAATGTGACCCTACGGAGCGCAAGAATGGGTTTTTTTTAAAATTTTCAGCTGAGAATCTTCGTTTCGATAAATACTAAAAAACTCTCTCTTAATTTTTTCTGAATTTTTGAAATCATTAAAAATTTTTTTTAAATTTAAAATTTATGAATATTCCATGAATGATCCTGAACACTTTTTATTCAATAAATTTTCTTCCACAAGTAAAATTTTTCCAGTAAAAATTGCTTCTCCATGAAAAGTTTTGGAACATTATGGCCTTTTTTTGGGAAAATCAAAAATGAAAAATTTTTTAGACAAATTCCAAAAAAAAAATATGATCCGAAATCAAAAATCACAAAAGAGGGATAGAAAACTTATATATACAATTTTTTTGGGCATATTCGAGCAAACTTTAAAAAAAAAAGTGCCCAGCACAAACAGTTAAACAGTTAAACTATGGCGATTCGCGCCACTGTGCGACTGTCTGGGATGTCGTGTTTTTGTTAGTTACAAATATTACAACCAACTCATTACGTACGGATGGTATAGAATTATTGAATTATTAATATTTTTCAAGCGCAATGAAGTTTTTGATCCAGTTTACTTAAATTAATAACCATAAATGAGTTCTTTTTTTCTAACTCTGCAATACCCAGGAATTCGTTCGTATGATCATTATTTGGTAAACATAGACTCTAAACTCACTGCAGAATGGCTAGTTGGTACTTCAAAAATTTCGCACATTATATTGCCCTAGTAAATTCAAAACGTCAAATTTTGTGTTAAAAAGGTTTTTTTTAAATCAATTTTCTTAGGTATGTTCTTTTATTTTAGTTTTTTTTTTCTTTTTGTGGTTTATTAAAATGAATTTTCTACTCATACTTATACACTGGGTATTAATTAACACGAATAATTAGTGATAGATTTTGCTGCGAGACTCATTAGCTCATTATCCCATAACTCAATTTGAAAGTTTTGTTCTACTAATTAAAATTAATGTGAACTTTGAGTTTTATTAATCATACTTTCAAACTATTGACATTATACGTGGGTGACTTAAAAAAAACACGGTTGGATTTTCTTTTTAATAATACTGCTATATCTGCGAACATGTTGGCATAATATGTTCGGCCAACCATGGTGTTAGTAAAAGTTTTATTACAATATAATAACCTCTGACAACTAAACAAAGATTTACTCTTATATTTTGTTTTAAGTCATCTCTAAAAACAGTAAGTAACCAATGACTAAAGTATCTGCAGGATGATAAGCAACAAGATGATATAAAGCATTGTCATAGACATCATCATGATTATCAATTTGTACTTTCATAAGTTACTGCTTTGGAATTTGTTTTCCATAATAGTTTGGATTTTTTCATTAAAAGATTCTAAGATCGAAAAAAAATGATAAACATATGTAGCAAAAACCAAATTTGAGTGAATTTCTTATAAATTTGCTGTCTGGCGACCTAAGAGGTTTATGTCGACAAATGAACCGTTCGCGACCATATTTGATACGGTCACTTATTTTTCGCAAAAACTTATATAAGCCAACTTTGGACATTGGACTGAACATGGACCAATTTGTATCAAATTCAATGGCGATCGTCCTATGGCTCGCAAAAGCTTATATACTAAATTTCACAAAAATGTATGTATATTTGCGAACTATAGTTTGATTAAAAGGTTAACATGGACATATAAACAAATAAACAGATGGACAGACAGACATTCTAAATAAACTCAAAAACTTATTCTGAGTCGATCGACGTAATAAAATGTGATTCATGGTCAGATGTTTTTGGTAGCTACAACTATTAATACAAATTTATTACAGCCTGACCACAGCTGGTATAGGGTATAAACCGCAAAACTACATATTGCATACTTTACTACAATTTCGGTAACTGAAGTATTTTTAATCCCAGGCTCAATTTGCATTTGCACATCGTTCAATGTTCAGAGCACACTTTATGTAATATTTAATATTTTTATATAGAGAAAAAAATTTTTTAATAATACCAACACCCAGATGGATTATTGTGCAACTTATTTTTAATTAGTTTTTGAAAATATGATTAAAATATTCAATTAGAATTGCTTCAATATTATCACTCCTTTATTTAACATATTTTAAACACAATACAGTCCAAAAAAGTTGTCAAATCTATAATATTAATAGGCTAGGAGATTTCTTGCTACCGATGCTTTTTTCTACCGTTTTAACCCGATTTTGACCAAGCGTATATTATTTTTAAATGTATTTCTTTTTAGTAAATTGCATTTGCATTTAAAATTGCTACTAACACATACATAACATTATACATATGCTATGTGTGTGTTTATTAAATTTGTTAATGTGTTTGTTAATGACTTTGTTATCTTCATTCACAATAATAATAAACCAAAAAAGTGTAGGTTTGTGAATTGGCTAAGTTGAGAAATAAAGTTGCCTAGAAATTGCACTCGAATTTCGAGTGCTGGAATCTGCTCGTAGTTAATTAAAAGACATAAAAACATATTTTCAAAGTACAGACATAACCCCTCACAATACATAGGGGCCAAATGCGAGTTAGGACAAACTGACCGTGATTTAAAATTCATTACCTCGAACTTTTTCGCAATTCTAGCTTGAATATTAGCCAAAGTCAATTTATTCCTTTTACGGTGTCGCAATAAAAATTAAGGCGACTGAATTTTTAAAATTTATTTTCTATATATATTCTGGTTTATCTTTTGAAGTCTTGTTAGGCTGCTGCTCTAAATTTTATTAATAAATGTCATAGCTTTAGTTTGACTTTAGCTATCATAAAACAAAAACCATATTAAAATTTATTATAATTATTTCTTTATTTTTTATTCCAAAATTCAGACGAATTTTAGTGGAGCATAATTTTATATACCAAAAGTTTTTCATTAAGAGCATGAAATTCTTCAACATATAATAAAAATTTAAAAGGTCTGTTAGCAAAAATTTTTATTCAGATTATAAATATGCAATATATAGGTTTGTTATTCCGTTTGTAACGCATCGAATAAAAATCCGGAGAACCCAAAACCATATATTTTGTTGATCATTATAAAAAGGGATATTTATTAACGAATACCGTCATCCGTCTGTCTGTAAAATTACGAACACGCCGTCAATATCTAAGCTAGATCGTTCGTTTTTATATAAAATAGTTTGTTCATATCCCAAAGGAGTTCCGATTTAAATTCGTCAAAATCGGTCAAAGGGGTCACGAGTTATGAATGAAACTTTGAAAAAACTCTTAAATAATATAATTTTTCAGTGTGTTTGTTGTTTTTCTTAAGATATGTTGTATATGTTGTAATTCTTCTTATTGTTGAAGCCATTGCAGTTGTGTGTACATTAATATTACACGTGTACATTGGCCTAAGCAAGTACTACCACATATGTTTTATCGTTAAAATTAAAAATTAATATTTAATAAAAATCGAAAATTAAAAATTAAAAATTAAAAATTAAAAATAAATAATTAAAAAGTAAAAATTAAAAATTAAAAATTAAAAATTAAAAATTAAAAATTAAAAATTAAAAATTAAAAATTAAAAATTAAAAATTAAAAATTAAAAATTAAAAATTAAAAATTAAAAATTAAAAATTAAAAATTAAAAATTAAAAATTAAAAATTAAAAATAAAAAATTTTAAATTAAAAATTAAAAATTAAAAATTAAACATTAAAAATTAATAATTAATAATTAAAATTAAAAATTAAAAATTAAAAATTAAAAATTAAAAATTAAAAATTAAAAATTAAAAATTAAAAATTAAAAATTAAAAATTAAAAATTAAAAATTAAAAATTAAAAATTAAAAATTAAAAATTAAAAATTAAAAATTAAAAATTAAAAATTAAAAATTAAAAATTAAAAATTAAAAATTAAAAATTAAAAATTAAAAATTAAAAATTAAAAATTAAAAATTAAAAATTAAAAATTAAAAATTAAAAATTAAAAATTAAAAATTAAAAATTAAAAATTAAAAATTAAAAATTAAAAATTAAAAATTAAAAATTAAAAATTAAAAATTAAAAATTAAAAATTAAAAATTAAAAATTAAAAATTAAAAATTAAAAATTAATAATTAAAAATTAAAAATTAATAATTAAAAATGAAAAACTTAAAATTAAAAATTTTGAATTTAACCGAATTTGACCGAGATCCATATGATAATTCGGATTTAACGCAATTTAAGTCGATCTCAAAGGGGCCATTTGCATTGTGACTAGGTCTGAACATGACCGATTTTCACCAATGGCAATATCATTCGTTATATGATCGATAAAACTTTATACACCAAATTTCATCAAAATATATTCATGAAAATGATTGCGAAACAAATGGAATTAAAGATGGGTCTAGATCAAATATTTTTGGTAGTTTCCAACATCAGTACAAACTCATTATACCTTAACAACATAGTGGTATAGTTAGGGTATAAAAACGTTTCCATATAATAATTTGTATTACGATAATCGAGCCATTTAGAGAGTTATGACAAGGATCGTTCATATTTGGTTTTAACCAACAGCCGATAAGTGAATACATTGATCATTTATATATATATATATATATATATCAGTTATATGTACTGCTAAGAAAACATTGAACATTTAGCCTACACAACAACAAATTATAGGTTGCTTTGACTAAATTTGTGCATAAGAAATATTGCTAGTAAGATTATTTTTGTTGCTTATTCTAGCAACAATGTTTTGTACTTAACTCAAAATATTTATTCACTTGATTCAGTTTTCAGTTTCAGCATCCCCTTATATGTATAATCCTTGGTTGTGGCTTAGAATCGTTTTTATAAAAAACAGCAAGATATACAGATATTTGTCTGAAAATGCGTACCTATCGCATTTACATAATCCTACATAATCTTGACAGAGTGGTCATTTTATATTAAATACCCACTAAACAATATATTTTTTAGGAATAACAAACGAAAATTTTTCATTACATAACTTTTAATTTTAGTGTCATTTGAGGAATGTACCTCTTACCCGCAGATTACAATATTGGAATAGAAATAACTGGTAGTTTTCAAAATACTCTCTTAGTTTTAGTTTTCACGTTGGCCGTATTACATGAAAAAATCGAAAAGAGTTCTGCATGGAATGAGAAAAACATTCTTTCCTGTGTATAAAGTATAAAAAAATAGATAAAACTTTTTTTTTCTATATAGTTGTGTTATCATCTTAAAGTTTACATGTAAGTTGAACATGTTATTTACTTTCCTTTAGTACACAATAGTTGTTCTTTTTCCTAACAAAAATAAATAAAAAAGTTGTTTTTAAATATAATGATTTTGTAACAATGCACGCGATGTTTCACTATATATTTGTACTAAGATGAGAGTTTGCCAACTTGTCATTACGATTTTTTTTTTTTTTTCGAAGTATAAAATTTTTGTTTAAAAAGAAAATCTTTGCAAAATTTATATTTTCCCTCAGAGATATTGAAAAATAATGTATTTTTACAACTGTTTGTAATTTCTAAGAGCGCTTCTAAAATGAACGCAGCGATATATTTCGATTTCTAGTTTATGTAACTTTAGTACAGCATAATCAGACGTACATATGAGAAACTGACGTTGATTGATGTCTCATATTTCTATTTGTTGGCTACGAGTTTTCAGCACTATAATCAAGTGGATGGTATAGTTAGTTTATTTTGCATGAACAAACAAAAGACTAAAACTCATTATTATAGATGTACGAGTACATACATGATAAATTTTTTTCAAACTCAAAAGCTTATGTGTGTATTATTGTACATGTATGAGTGGGTATGTAAGCTTGAAAATATCCTTCACAAAATAATTATATTTTTTAGTTTTTTTTATTTATGAGAATAAAAGAAAAACAGATGGAAAAAACTATGTAATGATAAAGTGAATGTTGATTTCTGACATTAAATTACAGGATACGAAAAGTTTGAATTAAGGGTTAAATTCTTTTTTTTTTTTTTGGGTTAATTTACAATATTATTATATGTATATAAAGTTATTTGTGAAAGAAGCTACTATTTGTTTTTCCAGACTATTATATTATTATGTGCTGTCAACAAACGTGTTATTATATTATCGTTATAAATTTACTATTTGTGTAAAATTTTCTCAAGGACTAATCTATAATATTAATAGGTTAGTCGTTCTCTTGTGAATGATGTTTTGTTCTACCGTTTTATCACGATTTCGAGCAAACATATATTATTTGAAAGGTATTTCTTTTTAGCCGTTTTTCATATTTATAGATTTTAAAATTTTTTCCTTTATTTTGAGTAAATTGCATTTAAAGTTGCTACTAACACATACATAAAATTATACAATGCTATGTGTGTGTTTATTAAATTTGTTAATGTGTTTGTAATAAAAATTAGTTTGTTTTTGTATTGATTTGTGAATATTTAATGAATAATAAAATAAACAAAATATCATTTCCTAGAATTTGCGCTCGAATTTCGAGGACTGGAATCTGTTAGTTGTTATTAATTTTTAGTGTGCACTAGGTTGGCTATTAATAAAAAAAAATGTTCGAACTCTCGGTCGCACCCTCTAGAAATATGCGAATAGCAAAAAAAACTAAGAAATACAAAGTTTTGGGTCAATCAAAAAACATTTAGAGGTGGCTCAACGCGATGGAAAATTTCAAGTGTGTTTTATATGGGGAAAATATGACTTTTTTCAGATTTTATGAAAATTTCGTTCTATCGCTTAATTTTTTCCACAAGTTGTTACATAATTCGGGATCAATATGAAATTGTCTTTCCAAGAAGCTATAAAACTTCAAAATCGAATAAAAGCTCGCCAAAAAATAGCAAATGCCTCAGACCACTTTTGTGCCAAAAAAAACTAGGTCATGAAATTTGATGGCATTTTTTTCAACTTTAAGAAATTACTTAAAACCAATATTTTGTTTTAGTCTCTATACCTGTAAATACTCAGATGTGAAGTATTGTTTTATTACCATCTTGTTAACCAATTAAGCATTGAGACCGAATATAGAAAATTTTTTTTGATAATATTTTGAAAACTCCTTTTTCAAGTACTGAAAAATTTTCTTTAACAAAATTTAAAAAAATTGACCTTGATGTTTAAGGTCTTGTTAAACGCATATAAGAGATTAACTACGTGCATTTTTAGGTAAATCCCTATCCCAGAATATTTGTGACAAGGATTTTATTTTTGCGGATTTCGAGAAAAATGGAATTTTTGTAAAATATTCTGTAAATGTACTATTTCTAAATACTTTGTATCAAAAACTCATCACTTGTCTACTTTTAAATGTTATATTTCATCTTAATAGCCTAGGGTTTCGGAAAAATATAATATGACCCCATTAACCCTTTTGGAATTGGGGTCACATATGACCCCAAACTAATAAAAAAACAATTTATTCAGAAAATGCAAATATTTTGTAAGTGCTATTGAATTTTTAGATGCGACGCTTAAAATATAATAACTAAATGTGTAGACCTTCTGCTCCTAAAACTTGAGATAAATCCGAGAACGTCAACCCATTATTTGCCAAGGCCAGCTTTGGATTTAAGATATTTTTAAATAAAAATTAACGAAAATGAGTTTTTGTATTAAACTAGCTGAAACCACTATTTAAAATTTAAGAAAAATAATTCGGTTAATTTTTATTTATTAACCCTTCAGTGCTCCTGGGATCAAAATAATCCATTGTGATATATCTTTGCTGCAATTATCTGCTTATTGCTCGCGAATATAAATTAAAACAACTTCTAACCAATTTGGTTATAAAATTATTTTATGTAAAATAACTATCTATATTTTTCTAAAAAAAAATAAGAAGACCCACAAATGACCCAAAGCTAATAAAAGACATTTTATTCAAAAGAATATGAAATATAAAATTAATATAATAATATAAAATTAAAGAAAATCAATACTTATTGCAAGTCGTAAGTGATTACAGAAAACAATTTGAATCGCACACTAAATCATCCTTAAATACACCAAAATAAATAGAATTAATTTTATATTTTATATCAATTGGTTAAAAGTTGTTTTAATTTATATTCGCGAGCAATAAACAGAAAATTCTGGCCTAGGGATTTACTAAAAAATTCACACAGTTAATCTGTAACATGCATTCAACAAGACCTAAAAGACCTAGGTCAATTTTTTTAAGTTTTGTTGAAGAAAATTTTTCAGTACTTTAAAAAGGAGTTTTCAAAATTTTATCAAAAAAATATTCTATTTTCGGTCTCAATGCTTAATTGGTTAACAAGGTGGTAATAAAACAATACTTCATATCTGAGTACTTACAGGTATAGAGACTAAAACAAAATGTTGGCTTTAATTAATTTCTTAAAGTTGAAAAAAATGCCATCAAATTTCATGATCTATTTTTTTTTTTTTTTGCACAAAAGTGGTCTGGGGCATTTCCTATTTCGTGGCGAGTTTTTATTCGATTTTGAAGTTTTATAGCTATTTGGAAAGATAATTTAATACTGATCCCGATTTATATAACATTTGTCGGAAGAATTAAACTATAGAACGAAATTTTCGTAAAATCTGAAAGAAAGTCATATATTCCCCATATAAAACACACTTAAAATTTTCAATCGCGTTGAGCCACCTCTAAATGCTTTTCGATTGGCCCAAGACTTTGTATTTCTTAGTTTTTTTGCTATTCGCATATTTCTAGGGGGGTGCGACCGAGAGTTTGAACACTTTTTTTTCTCCATATAATGGCCCTTCACATATAAACAAGTAAGAAAATTATTGTCGGTCCAACCGACTTTACGATACCCTATACCGTGGTTTAGAGACCCTATCTCTTCGGTCCAACTAATTGGATATAGAAAATAAGCATAAACCAAATTTGAGTGCCATTGTTATTAATTTTTTTGGCTGTAGTTATGAAAAAGTTCATATCGGGTGCTATATTTTTATGGGGACTAGGTCGAAAATGGACCGATCCTGACCAATGTTTGGTAAAGTCACTTATATTTTGAAAGAACATACACAAACCAAATTTGAGAAAAATCTGTGCAATATTTTTGTTTTTTGATAAATTTAAGTGAAGATTGGGAAGCAGCTCTATATGGGGCCTATGACTAAGAATTTTCCTATAGGGATTATTTTTGGACTACTGATTAATTGATACAATAAACACATACAATCCCAATTTGACTAAGATCTATGTGATAGTTTGGATCGTATGGCAATTTATGTCGATTTCATAGGGGTCATTTGTATGGACACTAGGTCTGAACATGGACCGAATTTCACCAATTTCAACAGCGTTCACCCTGTGGTGGATAAAAGCTCATATGCCAAATTTCGTCAAAATATGTTCATATTTGCGGCCTGTAGTTTGATTAAAAGCTTTACATGGACACACAGACGGACGGACGGACGAACGGACGGACATCGCTAAAACGACTCAGAAAGTGATTCTGATCCGATCGGTACAAGATAGGTCTAGGTCAAATATTTTTGGTAGTTAAAAACAGCAGCACAAAGTCATTATACTCAAACCACATAGTGGTATAGGGTATAAAAAGTTCATATCTGATATAATTTTTATATGGGCACCAGGTAATGAAATGGTCCGATCATGATCATATTTAATCAACTCGCTTACTTCTTCATAAAAACATATATATGTAAACCAAATGTTTAGAAAATCTATCTACGATACATTGAAGTGAAGACAAACATCAGAATAGCTCATTATTTCCTCAGCCCAGTCGTATAAGGTATAAAACAAGCCTACACAAATTTTTATACCCTATACCACTATGTGATTTGGGTATAATGGCTTTGCTGCTGTTTGTAACAACCAAAAATATTTGACCTAGACCCATCTTTCATTATACCGATCGAATCAGAATCACTTTTTGAATCAATCTAACTATGTCCGTCCGTCCGTCTGTGTGTCCATGTAAAGTTTGTAATCAAACTGCAGGTCGCAAATATGAATGCATGTTGCTGATATTTGGTATATAAGCTTTTATCGGCCATGCAATGAAAGCTGTGGAAACTGGTGAGAATCGGTCCATGTTCAGACCTAGCCCCCATACAAATGACCCCTATAAAATCGACATAAATTGCCATAAGATCGAAATTGTCGTATAGATCTTAGTCAAATTGGGTTTGTATGTGTTTTTTACATCCATTAACGAATAGTCCAAAAACGGTCCCTATGGGACAACTCTTGGTCATAGACCCCATATAGAGCTGCTTCCCGATCTTCACTTAAATCAATAAAAATCAAAAATATGGCACTGATTCATCTCAAATTTTGTTTGTATATATTTTCGCAAAATACATGGGACTTTACCAACCATTGTCAGGATTGGTCCATTTTTGGACCTAGTCCCGACTATAATTTTCTTACTTGATTTATTTCAATTTTAGTGTTTAGCAGGCCACACAAGAAAAAAATTGTCTCACACTTTTTAATTTTTTGTTGCTTATTGTTATCGCAATAGAGTTAATGTAGTGACTAAACGATGGCAGTAAGTAGTTTTTCGAAAAATGGTACGATAGACAACATACGCCATTTCCCATTATTTCCCTTAAACGATTCCCATTATTAATATTTTACAATAGATACAATACAATTTGATTAAATTCTTTCTCTTCCTAATAATATTTGTGTATCAATTATTTAATAAACGCAATATGTAATGATGGATCTTAAACAAAATAGCAACTCAATAAACTATTTGTTTGTAAGTTGAAAAGTTGTACATATATATTAAAGAAAAAATTATTGAGACATCGATCAATGTCATAACTCGTACATTGTGTCTATTTAAATTGTTACTTGATGGTAACAAACACACACAAACAAACTGATATCAAGTATATAATCTTTATACAAAAACTTATCCTTATGACCTTACGAGTACATGGTTTAACAGAAGTGGTCAGAAATTAAGTCCTAAGTAAAACTTAATATTTAAAGGTATACTATTAAGAACGATGGATACTTTGTCGTTTCTCATTCAAGATTTGAGAAGACCCTTCATATCAAAAGTTTTTCTACATTTAATGATTTTCCATCAATAACTACGTCAGACCAGCGATATTTATATTCCCTCAACTGTGCTTGTTTTAAACTTGTTTTTTTGTACTATTTTCAACAACATCATTGTACTTAGCATTCCTTCAAGCATTCTTTAGTTTACTATCTAAGTATTTTTACATTTAATTTCAATTTATACAACACAAACTACAAAAAACAAAATAGAAAATAGAAAAGGAAGGAAAAAAATCAAAGATGTACATTTTTTACATAAAAGCGATATCATTTAGTTCTGTAGCCATATCAGCAGTCTCTTTTACATTTACCAAGAATCATATACATATAATGATTATAAGTATGAGTCTTACATATACAGCAGTTAATTCTATCCTTCCTCTGAAATTCATATGAAAAATATGCTTGACTGTAACTGACAAGAAGATATTTGTGTTACAGTCAGCCCTCAATTAACAGGGTAATTTTTTAAGACAAAAAAAAACGTACAGCCCCTAATAATAATTTCTAAGGAATCTTTCTTGTGTAAGTTTTAACAAATAGGAAGATGCTAAACCAAAATAAGGTAATTTGAAAATGGAGGTATCGATGTACTTACTATACATGCGCAAATGTGTAAATTAAAATATTTGCACTCAAACCCATAAATGCATTAACATTTTAAATGAAAAATTTATACTCTTAAAATGTACAATGTAGAAATATTTTTCTGAAATAAAAACTAAAAACAAAACAAAATCAAAAAGCCAAATTGTATTCGAGTACGTTCATTAGGGCTATAAGCAAAACTAAACCTTTGTATGACCAGAAATAGAAATAATGGGAAAATATTTTTAGGTTCCTTTAAAAAAAATCGCCCGGCAAACCATTTTCAGAAACCATTCAAAAAACTATTTTCCTTTATTTTGACAACATAAATCAAAAATTCTTTGGGGACTTTTTAATACTTAATATTGCTCTAAATTAAACTCTATTTTTAATATAAAGGAACTAAATATTTTTTTTTTTTCTATACCTTTATTTACTCCACTTGGGAGCATAGGGCTTCTACAATAAAATTTCAACTAATTCTGCCATTACAAATTAATTTAATTTCATCAAAAGAATTGTTTATTTTCTTAAGTTCGCCATGTATTTTTTGGATGACCAGAGCGCCGACTTCCTTGGGAACTCCATTCTAAGGCGGCTCTCATAACGTTGGTTTGCGGAGAGTATATTCTATCCATCTTCATTTCCTTCCTGTTATTTAACGAACTATTGGTTCTTCCTTTGTTAGTCTCCAGAGCTCTGTGTTTGTGATTTTATTTGGCCAAAATATCCGACATATTATTCGTAGACACTTGTTTATACATACTTGGAGTCTGTGTGCTTTAGTGTTTGTCATTAGCCAAGTTTCGCTTCCATAGAGGAGTGTAGATTTTATGCAAGCATTGAATATGCGGATCTTCTTTTTTATGATATTTGTGTAGCCTGCCACGTTTTATTTAGGCGCCCAAATGTTGGCCTTGCCTTTTTTAGTCTGCTAGACACATCTTCCTCCACACCACCATCAATTGACATCATGCAAACCAGATAACAAAAGTGTTTTACAAATATAATCATCTGGTCTTGTATTTTGAATTGGGTATCGTTGGCGTTATTAATTCGCATTGCGTGTGTTTTTTTAATGTTTATTTCTAAACCAATGGCCCTTGCTAACTTGACTAAATCAACCACTTTGCTTTGCATGTAGCTGAATTTATGCGAAATGAAGGGCAATCCAAGTCTTCTAGATGTTTGCGAAAGCCCCATATAATACCCCTTTTCTTCGCGCATAGTTTTAACCAAGGTTCAGAAAATACACACATGAAACACACAATGTTCTGTTCAAAAGCAGCCAACACATATCTTTATTTTCATATCAATTATGTTTCTTCTTAAATTTTCTTCGGTGCCCAACACAACCATGACTGTGTTCGTTTTAATATTTCATTATTTACACGAACATTTTTGTATCACGTACTTTTTGTTTCAATCACACATAAAGCACACATTTTTGAGTGTTGCTTTATTTGAAGTTCATGTTTTGGTACGTTTGAACTCGAACCTGTTTATTGTATATGTTCTGTTTTTTCTTACTACACGAGACACAACACGACTTAAAATATAACTGAACTCGAACCTGTTTATTGTACATGTTCTGTCTTTTTTTTTTCAGTACACGTACCAGAACATGAACTTCAAATAAAGCAACACTCAAAAATGTGTGCTTTATGTGTGATTGAAACAAAAAGTACGTGATACAAAAATGTTCGTGTAAATAACGAAATATTAAAACGAACACAGTCATGGTTGTGTTGGGCACCGAAGAAAATTTAAAAACAAACATAATTAATATGAAAATAAAAATATGTGTGTGTTGGTCTAAGTTATGTTTGTTTACATATATGTACGAGTTTTTTATTCAGTGTGTGTTTTTTTCTGAACTCTGGTTTTAACATCAAATACCACGGCAAAAAGCGAAGAGAGAGGCCAACCCTATTTCGGCCCTGCGTTTGTGCTGAAGCATTCACTTATCATTCAATTGTGACGAACTTATAGTGAGGAATTGGAGTACATAGCCTTGGTACGCCCTTAGCTCTTAATGCGTTCCATATTGCGTAACGTCTTATAGAATCGAATGCTTTTCTAAAGTGGACACTTTCAGACTGTTCCCTTGTGACACGAAGAGTATTTGTCTAATCTAAACAATTCCGATGTGGCCGAAAGCCAGCCTGTTGGTTTCGCAGTGTCTGCTCAACGCACTGCAGTCTATTATTTATTATTATAGCAATTTATTTAAAAATAGTGTTAAGCAGGATGATGCCCCTACAGTTATCACAGTTGATCAAATCGTTTTTCTTTGGAAGCTTAATTAGTGATGGTTCCTTTTGTCCATGGTCTTATGAAACCGTACACTTGCCCAAGCATCAAGAACATATTATTGTAAAATGTCTGCTGTTATTGCAGGATTAGCCTGAAGAACTTCTGGCGGAATTCCATCTTCACCAGGTGCTTTGTTCCTTTTAAATTTTTAAATAGCGCATATAATTTCAACGAAACTTGGATCATCGGCAGCTATTATGTGATTAGCAGTTGTAGTTGCTACGAAAGAAGATAAGTAGTTTTCCACGCTGTTGTCTTGGGCGATGTTACTAACGCTTTCGAAATGTTGCTTCCATCGACGAGTGAGTTTTATCTCTAGGTTGGTAAGTAGCTGACCCTTTGTATCCTTTATGGCATGATTACGGCTCGTATTTTGATTCGAAAGTCGATCTATTAGTTGATGAAGCTCTTTTATATTATTCGCTCCTGCAGCTGCTTCTGCTTCAATGGCTATGTTTTCGAAGTATTTTCTTTTCTCTTTTCAGGCTGATGTCTTAATGGTCTTTGCTATGGTATTCTATTGTGGTTTTCGATTTGGGTCTCCCAATTGCTGTTGTTTTAAGCGATTTCTTTTCTGTATTAAATTCCAGGTGATATCTGATATCCATATTTCTCTATTTTCTTTACATTTGTATCATATTTCGTCATTTACCACATTACTAAGCAAGTTGCGTGTTTTTTCCCATGTTCTCTTATTCGATGATAAACAATCTCTTAACAGTTCCCCAACTCAATCATTTTTATTTTTATCACGTAATTTGGTGACTTCTAAGCGTTTATGTATTTGCTGTGTATTTTTCTTGTATATACTTTTACGTTTAATTTTTATTGCGGCAACCACTAGCTCGTGGTCGCTGTCCATATCAGCTCCTCTTTTACTGCGAACGCTTGCTAATGTTTCTCTCCATTTTCGGCGAATACAGATATGATCTATATGATTCCGCGTATTACCATTTGGGGATGTCCGCGTATATTTATGAATATCTTTGTGACGGAAGATTGAACCACCAATCAACAGATCAAAAGTTTGACAGAATTCTATAAATCTTTCTTTAATGTTGTTTTTAATTGACATGCCTCTTTTAGGTTTTGCATACCTATTCTGCCAACTTTTGTACGGCTTTTAATAGGACGAAGCTGCGGGCAATTTGGGTGATTGCATTGCTTTGGCACATCTATAACATTATTAGGCTTGTGACCGATTTTTGTTCAACCGTTTTATCCCGATTTTGAACAAACGTAAATTATTTGAAAGATATTTCTTTTTAGCCGTTTTGCAGATTTACAGATTTTTAAATTTTTTTCTTTATTTCGAGTAAATTGCATTTAAAATTGCTACTAACACATACATAAAATTATACATATGCTATGTGTGTTTTATTAAATTTGTTAATTTTTTTGTTAATGAGTTTGTTATCTTCATTCACAATAATAATAAACCATAAAATTATTGGTTTGTGAATTGACTAAGCTGAAAACTAAAGCTGCCTAGAAATTGCACTCGAATTATGAGCGCTGGAATCTGCTAGTATTTAATATTATTTGTTTCAAACCACTCTAATGTCCGATTAGCATAATGTATTAAAGCCAATCCCTTCAGAATAATATTTACAAAAAGAGGTAATAAATGTTTATGTAAACATTCTTTTTTGTACAAATAAGTGTTTAAACTAAAAACTTAAATATTTTCTTATCACATCTGACCTGGGGTGTATAATACTGAACACCAGTAATTTGTTTAAAGTCACATATATGTTTCGTCATCCATTCGAAAACAGCCATTAAAGTTTCTTAATTCGGATGCGAACAACTTTCTGGCTCTGATTTTGGCTTTTCTGTCTTTGTCATCGTTATTGGTTGGAGCTTTAATGGCTTTAAATAATCTCAAATTACGTCTTTTTTAATTTCATGGACATATGCGGTTGATACATTATACTTTTTTGCCAAATCACGTTCAGATAGTCAATTTTTTTCGTAAACTCATTTTCCGGCCAGATCCAGATTTTCTGGCTAGATGTGTTTTATTTTCCATTCAACGATGGGCTAAGGAATTTATTGATCTCTATACAACAGCGCAATTATACACATCGTTTGTGAGACCAATTCTTGATTATGGTTCTGTTATTTTTGATCCTCAATATAATATCCCCATTAATTGCATTGAATCTGTTAAGATACAGTTTCTTAAACTGGAATCCTGTAGATCTTCCTTCATATCTTATGAGACTAGCATTAAATAAGTTACCTACTCTCAAGAGCAGAAGGACTATGTTGAACATGTATTTCGCGTATAATGTGATTCATGGAGCATTTGGTTCTGAATTCATTCTTAATAATATAACATTCAATGTTCTTCAGCGCGTGACTCGTCACTATCAGCTACTTTGTATTTGGTTTTTTCGCACAAATTATGCTAATACTGAACCGTTAAGGAGAATGCGTAGCAATTTTAATGACTTATACAACGTATTGATTATTCTACATATATAAATGTCATTAAACGGAATATCATATTACACTTGATTTCTCAATTATTCATTGCTAATAAGGTGCATTTCTTAACTATAGCACAGTTCTATATGTTTAAATAATTGAGCTAGAATTCTTACTATATTTGCTGAGGTTTTATATTTTCTATTAAAAAACAACAACTTTTTTGCGCTCTCTTAAAAACAATAACAATTGCATATACATCAACCTTCTATTTTAAGTCCCTTTATAAATTGGATTCGAAGTCAAATTTTGCACTTATTATAGCACAAATACAAAATATGACTATATATTGAAATAAAAAAACAATCTTTCGACTTTTTTTATTTTATTAATCCTCCTGTATTTTGGATGCATATAAATTGTCTTTCA
This sequence comes from Cordilura impudica, assembly GCA_963682025.1. Classification (NCBI taxonomy): domain Eukaryota; kingdom Metazoa; phylum Arthropoda; class Insecta; order Diptera; family Scathophagidae; genus Cordilura; species Cordilura impudica. The sequence goes on from OY821520.1 coordinate 152,307,038, forward strand.
ATCTCTAAATACTTCCCTTTGAGCTCTTCTCCGCTGCTGTAGTGTTTGTTTTTGTCATAAAGACGCCTCACCAGAATACCGAAAATATTTTCTAATGGGTTCGTGTCTGGCGGGCACGCTGCCCACTCCATCCAATTAATATTTTTTCACCGTATCCACCTTGCGATCTCCCTATTTGCATGGACAGGCACGTTGTCGTGAAGGAGTTTTCTGGCTCTTTCTGCAAAAAATTCTAGACTACACTGCAAGATTGCAAGATTGCATCATTCGTTCTGACAGAACCTGTAGTTCTAGCAATCTTTCTGCTTGAAAAGCCCCCATGTCATAAGGCTGCTTCTTCCAAAGTTACGCTGGGAAGAAAATTAACGGCTCTTTGTTCAAATCGTGCCAATAATGGTTAAATCTATCTGAATTATCCAAATTCAATCATCCAATATACTTTGTATATACTTTTTCAAAATATAAGTGACTTTACCAAATATGGTCAGCATCGGTCCACTTTTCGATCTAGTCCCCATATAAATATAGCATCCGAAATGAACTTTTTCATATCTGCAGTAAAAAAATTTATAACAATTCCACTCAAATTTGATTTATGCTTATTTTCTATATCGAATTAGTTGGACCGAAGAGGAAGGGCTCTAAACCATGGTATAGGGTATTGTATAGTCGGTCTAGACCGATTATAATTTCCTACTTGGTTGTTTTTTTGCAAAATCTTAAGCGATCCTATTGGTGCCATATATGCAACTGTGGTGCTTTTTTAAGTTTACGGTGCACAATATTCGGGGCATCCCTTAAAACCCTCCACAGAGTGGATTTAGACATATTACTTCTTTCACTTAATGTCTTCTCTGAGTCTCCAGATCGGTTTTTGCCATACCCTTCTTTACATTCTATCAAATTATAAATAACCTTTCGGCTCCTTCTTATTTTTTCAGCGATATGTGGTCTAAAAAAGTTCGAAGTCTCTAGAGCAGCCATGGCCAAACTTTTCGAATGACGGGCCATTTTCAACTTAGAAAATTAATCGGGGGCCAAAAAAATTTTTTTGTATATATTTAATTAGAAATTTAATTAGAAAATCTTTACTAAATGTGATAGAAATAGTGCTTAATTTTTCAATATCTGAATTAAAATTACTTGTTGAAATTCTTAGTATTGCATACAAATATTCATCACTTATCCTTGATCGCGATGGACTTTTATTTGGTTCATTATAACCAAAAATTTTTTTCAAGATTTCGAATATTAAAGCATTTTTCTTTATTTAGAATACGATAAAAATTTGGTAAGTTGTCCATTTGATGATAAAATAAATCTTGCATAGACACATATTTTGTAAATCAATACTTCCAGCTGAATATCACTTGAAGCACTCTCAATATTAGTAGCAAATGAATTGAGAATAATTGACAGATCATTTTCAATTATACGAAAAAATTCGATCTTCGATTAAACTCATTTGTTAAAGCAGTAACATTTTCAGCAAAGAGCTTAACTTTTTCTTGAGAGACATCCTGAAATCTTTTAAACGTTGGAAAATGATTAAAATTTTTTTCCAATAAATTCTGTTCAAAAAGTCTTAATTTTATCTTGAAAGAATTTAAGCTTTGTATCATAGTTTGAGCATAAATATTTTTGCCTTGCAAAACTTTATTTAATTCATTAAAATTATACAAGAGACCGACTGAAAAGGCAAAATCTGAAAGCCATGATGAATCAACTAACTCAAGAAAGTCTTCTTTTTCGTGTAATATTAAAAAGGTTTTAAGTTCTTCTTTAAGATCCCATACCCGTCGCAGAACTTTACCTAAGCTTAACCATCGCACATAGTTGTGGTTTAATTATAACCTTAGTTGTTTAGTATTTTCAATACATTTTTACACCATAAGTGTTGATGTATAATACAGAGAGTCACAATAAGCTGTTTATTTGGATCAATCGTGTGAACCTTGTCTTGAATTCTATTCAGCAGGCGGATATTTGAACCCGTTAAGTTTGGGGATCCATCGGTAGTCACATTAACAAGATTTTCCCATTTAATAAAATATTTCAAAAGACATTTTTCAACTTCGTTAAAAAGTTCTGCACCGGTGGTTCTATTTTTCATTGCAGCCATGGATAACAGCTCCTGTGTAATTTAAAAGTCCTCATTAATTGACCGAACAAAAATCAGTAGTTGTGCAGTATATTTTATATCGCAGCTCTCGTCTAAAGCTATAGCACAGTATGGTCTATTTGTGTTTTCAACTTTTTCTGACAGCTGCTCATTTAGTTATTTTCCTTTAGTTCCTAATTTTTATACTCTTTTTGTTCCCAGTTCCAAATTTTAATATTCTTTTTGTCTAGTTCCATTCCAACTTCCAAGTTCCGAAATTTTAGTTTCGTTTAGTTCCAATTTCTTTTTTCATTTAGTTTCAAGTATTTATTTTCTTTTTGTACCCCAAGTTTCAGTTTCAAGTTCACTATTGATGCATGGCAGGATTTGCGTAAAAAATATAAAGCTCCAGCAAATATAACAAGTAAGAAAATTATAGACCGCTTAGACCGACTATACGATACCCTATTCCATGCGTTTAGAGACCCTATCTCTTACGTCCAACTAATTGGATATAGAAAATGAGCATAAAAAAAATTTGAGCTGCATTGTTATTATTTTTGTTTTCTTTGAATATGAAAAAGTTCATATAGGATGCTACATATGTATGGGTACAAGGTCGAAAAACGGACCGATCTTGACCATATTAGTAGAGTCACTTTTGTCACATTTTGAAAAAGTATATATAAACCAAATTTGAGATAAATCTGTACAATATTTTTGTTTTTGATAGATCTAAGTGAAGATCGGGAAGCAGCTTTATATTGGGGCTATGACTAACCATTGTCCTATAGGGTTTATTTTTGGACTACTGATTAACGGATATAATAAACACATGCAAACCCAATTTGACCGATATCTATATGATAATTTGGATATTATGACAATTTAAGTCGATCTCATAGGATCATTTGTATGGGGATTAGGTCTGAACATGAACAGATTTTTACCTATTTCAATAGGGTTCATCCTATGGCTGGTAGAAATAGTTGTGCAGTAAGTTAAGGTCGGATGGTGTTCTTAATGATAGTAGCATACGGTTCTCGATGGATCTGGATGAATTTAATGAATTTTCTAGTATGCCGCGTTTGCGGTCGGAGAATACTGAGTTCAACCCGATGTCCTTATCCCATGTTGATGATTTTTCAAATGGAAGTCTTTGAAGCAATGACCCCGATAAAATCTAATTTTGGACCAAATGGTATTTATCTTAAGTTTCTAAAGTTAATATTCCCAGCAATTGCGGCTCAATTTACATTTCTTATAAATTCAACTATAACCACTTCAAGAGTTCCTAGGATCTGGAAGATTGGCAAGATTGTCCCGATCCCTAAGACTAAATCTCCTAGGGTTATTTCTGATTTTCGTCCAATAAGTATTCTTCCAGTGTTTTCGAAAATTTTGAAAATTTTACTTAGGCAATAAATGTTGTCATATTTGAACAATTCTAGTCTAATATGTGATTTTCAATCAGGCTTTTCCAAGGATTATAATACAATGGATATTACTGAGACTATAAGCTTGAATTTAGATAGAGCCAATATATGTGCTCTAACTTTTTGGATTTTCGCAAAGAGTTTGACTCAATAAGACACAAAAGTTTGTTAGAAAAACTTTTAAATAATTTTGGTTTCAGCTCATATAGTTGCAAGCTGATTTGGTATTTTCTATCTGATCGTAGTCAATTTATAAGAGGGAGTGATCAGAGTTGAAATTTTTTGGAAATTAGTAGAGGCATTTCTCAAGGGACAATATTCTAAATTAGTGACATTTTTCCACGTTTATCACTCTTAACATGCCATACTTATGCTGATGATATACAGCTTCTAGCAACTTCGGAGTTACCTAATTTTCAGAATTTTGAAGATCTTATTAGCAGGGAGATTGAGCACATTGTAGAAAGGTACAGTCAGAATTTCTTAGAATTGAATCTTTTAAAATGCAAGGAAACGCTATTTTCGAAGCATATAAGTATAAAGTTAAATATGTTGCTAGGTAATGAGCTACTGGAAGTTGTGCCCACTATAAAACGCTAGGTCTCATTCTTGACAATAATCTTTTATTTGATCAACCTGTGAGTTTTATAATATCAAGGGTTTCCTGGACTTTGCGTAGAATTTATAATGTTGCCTATTATTTACCATTAGCTGTCAGACATCGCGTGGCCTTGGCCTTGTACCTCCCATTGTTTCTGTATTATATTGAAGTTTACTGATGCACTTTGTTATATTTATGACCTCCATGTTGGAGAGAGTGTCACTGAATTTCGTAAAAGCGTATTAGGATGCGATTTTGTTCAATATATCGATTTAAACCAGACAATCCTCCATATTTGCATCAAAAATTCAATTTCGGATCTTCAAGTAGAACGCACACTTTAATTTGTCCCAAACACACCTCCCTTAACACGAGTCGATATTTTCGTGTAAAAATAACCTGGTTGTGGAATTCGAAGTTTTTCACAAACGTTGTCTAGTTTTTCACAAACGTTGTCTAGGTTTAAAAATATTTGCGTATAAAATTTATAGATTCCACTATTAAAGGCTGTAGCTACCAACTCTTCGTAGTTAAGTAATGAACAGTGTTAGGTTTGTGAAAATAATAGGGTGTAATAAATTTTCTGCTGTTTTTTTATAAACTATTGTTAGTTAATATTAATTTGGATATTAAAGAACTATTCTATACTGTTGTTTATTGTAAGTTTTCCAATTTTGGTCCAAATGGCCTACGGCAGTCTTCTGAAATATTAAAAAAAAAAAAAAAATAGTAGCATTGTGTTCAAAATATTAATAGGATTATGTTCTGCTCAATAACCGTACGAACATCCGAAAAATGTACAATATGCTTCAGTTGCTCTCATATAAATGATGCAGTTTTTGGGCGACTTTGAGAATTTTATATCACAATTTTCTCAAGGTTATTTTCATTTTACTATCAAAAACATGAGGATAAGGTAAACGTCTATTTTATCATCCAACCTACTAAAGGGTTAATGATTGTTAAAACAATTGTGCAAAAAAAGTCAGTATATTTTTTTCATTTCCTTTCCTGTAGTACTGCATAAGTACTCGTAAAAAAGGAAAGACAAAAACTAAAAAATCTCATTACAATGGCATCTATTCATTATTTAAATGTCATCAGTCAAAAATGTCATTGCATTAACTATTGTATTCATTTAAAGAAATACAAATTTTTTTATAATAAAATGTTTGTTTGGAAATTTGCCCATTGTGCTGCAACTGAACTTTAGCTATTGATGGAATATAAATTCGGTTATTTTTACTCTAGAACATCTAAGGCCTTCTTAAATAAACCATAATTTAAGTGCACTTGAGAAAATATTTTCATATTTTAAAAGACAATACTGACATTAAAAAAAATATATTCTAAGTGATTAAAATAGAAAAACTATGTTTTTCATCAATAAATAGATAAAATGAAATACACAAGATGTTGTCACAGCATATTCTAGAAACAATTTGAAATAAACATATAAATTAAAACCTGTAAAAGTGTCATTGTCAAATACTTATGTATTACATATTATTCTTTTATTATTATTTTGGCAACTAGAAAATAGTTTATTTTAGGATTCACACAAATGTTTAAGTTGAATTTGTTAAGTTGAATTTTCCAAATTACAATGCCTTTTATAATATTACTTCCATAATTTTTTTTTTTTATTTATGCTTCTTTTGTTTATTGGATCTGCTCTGTGGTGAGCCTAACAATTTAAATAAAAACAAGTAAGAGTGTTAAATTCGGCTGTGCCGAATCTTTGATACCCTCCACCTCGGTTTGAGTATTGATAATAAATGTAAAAAAATTTTGGAAAAATATGCATGCGTTTTCTATATGCATGCGTTTCCGGTTATATGACATAACTTCTCGTTTAATTTAGTTTTTGCTAATTAAATAGCTCGCCCTAACCTCCATTGCAAAGGTAATGGTTGTGTATGGTGGCTATATGCATTAAATCGTGCTAATTGGAGATGGCTGTATAGTTTCTTTTAACTGGCGAAATATTTTTTCATTACGACCATATAGGTCGGACGGAGTAACAAAATAATAACCAAAAAAAAAGCTCTCTCAAATTTTTTTATTAAAATAGTGCCATATTTGGAAAACATAGAGAATAAATTTATAATAATAAATAATCAAATTAGGGATTCCAAACGGAAAAAACCAAATGTCCCAAACATTTTAAATAAAATAATTTTTTATCTTCATTTTCCGAAAAACTTCAAATATTCATCCAAAAAAAATTGTGAAAATTTATATATAAAAAAAACAACATTCTCATCAAATTGCGTTTATTTATGTAACAATTTTTATGTTCGCAATTCTTAAATATCATTTGAGGTTTTCTAAAATTCATTGAATTTTAATCAATGTTTTCTGTAGTCCGATTCTGTAAATTTCAACTATCCGACAATCGCAAAATATATCGACAGCTATTGTTGTTTGCACTAAGGATTAAGTGATTCACTAAGTACATACATCTTAACGACAGTCGACAAATCTATTTTTCTATTCATTTAAAATGTAAACGAGTGGCATCTCTGTCAAAATAAGCGAGAAACACAAAAAAGAATAGAGAAAAACAAATTACTTCGTGTTTGACAGGATGATTTTATGTTTATGTTTAATATCTTTATTTTGTTTACTAATATTTCTGTTTATTTATATGAAAATGAAATAATGAATTGAATATGCTATTTAATTTTTTTATTTATATAAAAAATTTTTTTAATAAAAGCAAAATATATTCACTATTTTATGATTTTTATTTATGTAAGACGACGTTTCAACCTGAAAATTTAACGCCCGTATTCATAATCAAATTCTAGCAGTTGGCTAACTTTTTTCATACAAATTTTGAAATTTTCGTATGAAAAAAAGTTAGCCAACTGCTAGAATTTGATTATGAATATGGGCGTAAGTTTTTATCGATTGAATAAACAACACAAAAATGGTTGTCGTTTCGATAACAACAACAGCTTACTTTAACAATAGCGAATGTCGTTTAAAAATTTTACTGATAATTTTGCTTTTCTTTTTTTAACGATTCAACCATCGTTAAAAGATGTTACTGAAAAGCTATTAATTTCTCCTGCGTGCAAATATTTATTTTTTAATGTAAACCTTTTTTTTATGTAAACACATTTGGTGTTTTTTTTTTTGAATTTGATGCAATTGATGTCTTCTAAATTTAAAATTATTATTTCCGACGTTTTGATATGATTTTCTGAAATTCAATTAATATTTTCTAATTTATAATAGGAAATTTTAATTCCAGTTTTTAGAATTGATATTTTCTAAAATTTGAATGGAAATTTAAAAAGTGCAATTTTGTATTTTTGTGAATAATAATGCTTTAGTAATTATAAACAGTTTTTAAAAATTAGATGTAATCGCAATCAGATATTTTGTAGGTAAAGCAGAATAATAATTCTATGTAACTATGTAGAACTGTTTTGAAAGCAAAAAACTCATTGATGAACTCGGTAACTCTATTTGTAAATACATCAAAAAGTTAACATGCCAAACTTATGTTCATATATGTAAAAGAATAATGAAAAAACTTATGAAATAAAAGACCAGCCCGTGTACTCTTAACATTGTTCTCTATAATATCTAGTCGAAAATATTGACATTCATGTTAAAATAGAAATAACTATTGCAAAGCTAATTAGAACAAAAATTGTGGCGCCATCTACTGTGGCATAGTCACGCTGAGCAAAATGAAGTGACACTCTGTTAATGCAAAAGAAATGTATTTTCCCCACAACAAAATATTGCAGAATTTAATGTAAAAAAAATATTATACCGATTTATTTCTAACGGAATATATTACATGTATTATTTGTATAAATTAATATGTGTATGTATGTATATGTAAATATTACACACAAAAAATACAACATCAAACGTTATTTTTGTGTTTTTCTCTTTAAATAAATTAATACATAAAAATTTTTTTTTGCTAAATTTACATTGTTTTTTTTTAATAACTAGGTATTTTAGCATTATTTGCTTTAGATGCTGGTGAATTTTTACTCCCTTTATATTAACTCGTAGTGTCTGCTTGTCGAAAAAATTTTGCATCGATTTTAACCCCTTTCCCGTGACCCAATCGATCTAAAACTTTGCAGGCAGGCTCGTGACAATAACAGAAATGACCTAATAAATTTTTTTAGTGATGCCAAAACAATGGAAACTTTTAAATTTTTCTACCAGAGTTGATAAAAAAAAATGTACAAAGGGTTAGTTTTTATTATACCATTAGCACAACGACCACAAAAACAACAAGTCCAGCTATGACAACAATACAGCATTTAGAATAACAACAAGAACAATATAGAAACATAGAAACATCCACCTATTTTAATGATTTTTGAAACAGAAATCTTCCCATAAATTTGGAGAATCATTCTCACTAAAAATGATCACCTTATCTATCCTATTGAGGGCGTGATCGTGACAAGAACAACATAGAAAATTATATTTTTTCAAGACTTTTTTAGTTCTTCATTCAAATCTCGGGCCCTAATCGACCGATTTCGACGATTTTAAATAGCAAACTTTCCAGGATGTTAGTGAATCATTTTCTACATCAACGATCACCCTTGTCCGACTGATGCCGTCATCGTGATTTCCACAGACGGACAGACGGACATCGCTATATCAACTCCGGTTGTTATAAGGATCACAAATATACATATTTTATGGGGTCCAAAATTTTTTTTCTAAGTATTACAAACGGAATGACATACTTATATATACCCTATGCACACTGGAGTGTAGGGTATAATAAAAAAGATAAATTATTTTTTAAACAAAGGTATTTTCAACAAATAAAATGTCATTAATAAATGGTACTCGCAAAAATCAGCGGGGTCTTATAGTACTGTAGGCAGGTCGTTTCATCAAAGACATGTTATGTCTGCAGTGTTTTCAGCTTTCTTGCAAGTCGATTTTGGTAAGTTTCCACTTTCATCTTATAAATTGATTATTATATGGGGGTTTCCATCCTTCACTAGAGGAATATTTAAGTCTTTATGTAAGATTTCATTCCTTATGTACCAAGGGGCTCCTGTTATTATTCGCAATATCCTCGATTGGGATCTCTGTATAACATCGATGTTGATTTTAGATGTGTTTCCCCAAAGCTGGATACTATCTGTCCATATTGGCTTTATTATACTGTTATACAACAGACCTTTATATTCAAGTGTCACTTTTGAAAGATGATTTATTAGCCAATGTAGACTAGAGGCTTTTAATTTTATTGGGGTTTTCTTAGCTTCAATGTGCTTGCGCCATGTGGGTCGTCGATCTAAGTGAATGCCAGGGTAGACGACATCGTTGGTGTGTGGGTTTACAACGTTGTTCAGAGAAACTGGGGGACAGATTTACGGCCTTAAGCTGAATGTTACATGTTTGCACTTTTGTTCATTTACCTTGATTCTCCAGGTAGATAGCCATATCTTGACCTCGCGTAGGTGTTAATTTAGCAACATTGATGCAATTCTAGGGTTAATGTGAATGCTGAGAACGGCTGCATTATCTGCAAAAGTTGATGTGGTTAATCTCTGGTTCGCTGGTATATCATATGTAAAAACTATATACAGAATAGGACCTAGGACGCTTCCCTGTGGAATATCTGCTTTGATTTTAAAGTCATCAGTGGTGTGACTTTTGTACTTTACTCGAAAATTTCTGTTGGTTAAATATGATTCCCGAATCCTGTGACAATTTGGTGGCAACATATTTCGTATTTTATATAGCAGACCCTCGTGCCATACTTTACCGAATGCTTGGGCAACGTCTAAGAAGATAGCCGAACAGTAATTCCTATCTTCAAATGTTCTTCTTATCCGTGCCGTGTTCTTTACGAAAGCCAAACCGGTGCGTGGGTATGACATCATTTTCGGTGAGATATGGAATAATTTTTGCCAACAGCAATTTTTCGAATAGTTTAGATAGACACGGAAGAGGACTTATAGGTCTATAGGATGAAACAAGTATTTTGTCTTTACCAGGTTTGTGCATCATAATAATCTGTGACGTTTTCCAAGAGTCCGGAAAGTAGCAATTCTGCAGCATTTCGTTGAATAAAGTAGTAACATATTATATTGCTATTATAGATAGTTCTTTAGTCATTTTTGGGCAAAATAGATCACACCCGGGTGCTTTTTTAACATCTAGTTCATTCTTGATAAGATTACACAGCTCATCGGAGGTGAGCGTAATTGGGTTTATTGTGGCCTTATTTCTTTCAGTAAGTACAGGAATTTGATAACCATTGGTGCATGGATGTGGCTCAAAAACAAGACTTAAATGCTCCACAAACGTTTCAGCTTTCTGTTTGTCACTACGTTCCCAGTAACCACTAGAAAGCCTAAGTGGAAATTGGCGGTTTAAAATTTCTTGTTGCTTTCCATATAGAATAATATTTAAAACAGCCAGGGTAAAGGTTTTCTAGGTAAGTGTCTAGATTTCTTGTTTCGACTTGTTTCAGCGTAAATTAAAATGAAAATAGTAGCTGGGTTTTTTTTTCACAGAAATCACATTATTTTAAATATCTCCAAGAATTAATAAAAATTAATGTTGTTTCGACTTTGTTTTGAAGAAATAATTAAACGTGAGGCCAGCAGATTTGTTTACAATTTTTTATTAATAATATAAAATATTTGGCATTTTTATAGGAGGATAAGAATTCGGTAAAAGTTATAAGTAGCATCTGCATTGTTTAAGTCTCAAAATATGCTTAAATGTAGAAGAACCATTAAAACAATAATAATGAAGAGTAACAACACACAACCAATTCGAAAAAGCAATAGAAAACTAAAGGGAATCACAAACCAAGTAAGAAAATTATAGTCGGTCTAGACCGACTATACGATATCCTATACCATGCGTTTAGAGACCCTATCTCTTCGGTCCAACTAATTGGATATAGAAAATAAGCATAAACCAAATTTGAGTGACATTATTATTAATTTTTTTGGCTGCAGATATGAAAAAGTTCATATCAGATGCTATATCTATATGGGCACTAGGCCTACAATTGGACCGATCCTGATCATGTTTGGTAAGGTCTCTTGTATTTTGCAAAAATATATACAAACAAAATTTGAAAAGAATCAGTGCAATATTTTTGTTATACCCTATACCACTATGTGGTTTGGGTATAATGACTTTGTGTTGCTGTTTGTAACAACCAAAAATATTTGACCTAGACCCATCTTTTATTATACCGATCGACTCAGAATCACTATCTGAGTCGATTTAACGACGTCCGTCCATCAGTCCGTCCGTCTGTATGTCCATGTAAAGCTTGTAATCAAATTGCAGGTCGCAAATATGAATATATTTTGATAAAATTTGGTATATGAGCTTTTTTTTTAGGATGAACGCTATTGAAATTGGTGAGAATCGGCCAATGTTCAGAAATAGCCCCCATACAAATGACCCCTATGAAATTAACGTAAATTGCCATAAGATCCAAATTATCATATAAATCTTAGTAAAATTGGGTTTGTATGTATTTATTACATCCATTAATCAGAAGTCCAAAAATGTTCCCTACGGGATCATTAGTCATAGGCCCCATATAGAACGGCCTCCCGATCTTCACTCAAATCTATCAAAAAACAAAAATATTGCACTATTTCTTCTCAAATTTTGTTTGTATATATTTTTGCAAAATACAAGAGACTTTATCAAACATGGTCACGACCGGTTCATTTTTGGAACTAGTTCCCATATAGATATATCATCCGATATGAACTTTTTCATATCCGCAGCCAAAAAAATTAATAAAAATCCAACTTAAATTTGATTTATGCTTATTTTCTATATCCAGTTAGTTGGTCCTGAGAGATAGGTTCTCTAAACGCATGGTATAGTGTATCGTATAGTCGGTCTAGACCGGCTATAATATTCTTACTTGTTTTTGATTGATTTAAGTACAGATCGGGAAGCAGTGCTACATGGGGCCTATGAGTAAGGGTTGTCCCATAGGGATAATTTTTGGACTACTCATTAATGGATGTAATAAACGTATATAAACCCAATTTGAGTAAGATCTATATGATAATTTGGATCTTATGGCAATTTATGTCGACTTCATAGCGGTCATTTGTATGGGGGCTAGGTCTGAACATGGACCGATTTTCACTAATTTCAATGGCGTTCATCCCATGGCCGATAAAAGCTTACATACCAAATTTCATCAAAATATATTCATATTTACGACCTGCAGTTTGATTACAAGCTTTACATGGACACACAGACGGACGGACGGACGGACGGACATCGTTAAATCGACTCAGATAGTGATTCTGATTCGATCGGTATAATAAAAGATGGGTCTAGGTCAAATATTTTTGGTAGTTACAAACAGCAGCACAAAGTCATTATACCCAAACCACATAGTGGTATAGGGTAGAAAAAGGATACAAGCGATAGGACAAGTAAGAGTAAATGACAATGAAGCTTTATGTAGGTTTCCAATACCCGGTCTTATGAATGTAATTTGAAGCATTCCACCGATTTATTGCAACCAGAAAACTATGTTTATGAATAAGTATTAAAAGGGATTGAAAATTGCCGAATGCGGAAAGAGACGCCTTTAAAGTTTTCTTTTTAGTATCTACTTACGACAGATATATGATAATGCCTAAATGACTTGTTTTCTTTCTTATTTAGTCGCCCAAAAATTCAATTAAATTACAAGGAAAGTATACCTCCACTATAGCCGCGCACCCAGTAATTGTAATTGCTATAATTATAATAGGGAGCAAACCCTAAACCTGAATTCGTTTTAATTTTAAAACACAAAATCATATATAATCTTACTATATAATAACGCTCATCACTGACTGACTGATTAATATGCAATTTCATAAAATGTTCACTCAGACGTTTAAGTACTAATATAGAGTACTCGTATGTAAGTAGTCTGACTTCGTAAACGCAGTTTGCTATGCAACACTGCAAAGAAATTTATTTATAAGGCAAAGCAATATTTTATGGCAGCACTGCTTTATCAAATAATGAAATGACTTTTTAGTAAATTTATGAACGCGCTAAGGTTATTTCCTTGCACAGATTAGGTAGTGGTTCTTTGTGTGATTAACTTTTTATAAAATTCAGTATTTTAAAATGAATATTCGAAAAAATCATGCGCTATAATTTTAAAACCCGCTTTCAAATTGGCTGATTGTAAAAATTCAAGCAGCGCTTTGATCAAAAATATTATAAACAAAAGAAAGCATTGTCGTATAGCATTATTAATTAGCCAAAATTTTAGTAGACAAATTCAAAAAATTTATATTTTTGTAAAATTATCGCAAGCATGCAGGACGATGTATTTTATTCTCATTTTCGAATGAAAAAAAAATACATTTCAGGAATTTATTACCAAATGTTATAATTTGATAAAACTAATTAATATTTTCAATTTTAAGATTAAACCCCGGTGGCATACACGTATAATTGGACGTATTGGAATTACGTTACAAAAAGCATTAGAAATTATAATAATTATTCTTTCAGAGATGTCGGCGATCGCTTTGGTCTCGCATATAAGGTTTTTGTTAAAATCATGAAAATGATTTGCCGCTTAAAGGGAACTGTTATCAAATTTCCAAAAACTGCAGCTGAAATCTGGCTCATGCCTCAGTAGATTCTTCCTTTCGTGGTTCCACTTTTTTTCATAATGAATAAATATACAAAAAATCATATATAATCGAAAATTGCAAATTTTTAACAAACAAAAGTTTAACTTACCATAAATCCGCCATTTCTACTACAAATTAAAATATTTGATGTATTTTTAGTCTACCTACCTTTTTCTTGGCGGTAGATACAGGTAAAAATAAACATATACCAAGCACCAAAGAATCACAAATAAAAACAAAGAACAAATTTGACAGATGTTGCGCATTGAAAAGCCATGCAATAATGAACTTGCGACATTGCTGAAACTAAGTCTAATGTGTTTATGAACACTACGCATAGCAGTGTGGCATTGCAAACTGCATTTATGAAGTCAGCCGTAATAACTAGCTTGCATAAATTTTAGATATACATATACTAGGGTGGGTCGATTATTTTTACTCCATGGGCTCATCGCGATTCTGGTACTATGGGCCATAACATGTATATTTGCCTAGGGAACCACACCTCTAAAATCATTTTCGAACCCTCCAAAATCTCGATGAAAAAGTCAATTTATGTCGTATAAAATTTTTGAAGGTTCGAAAATGCTTTTAGAGGTATGTTTACTTGGGAAAATATACTTGTTATGACCCATAGTACCAGAATCGCGACGAGCCCACGGAGATTTTTTTGGCCCCCCACAATTTGGCCCACTCTAACATACTTCTTTCCTTTAAAAGGTGTAATTTTTAACAAAGAAACTGTTTTTAATAATAATAACTTTTTTCAAACGAAAACATTTTCTACACAAGTAACTTGTCTTAAAAATTTTAAATTCTTAAAAAATATAACTTACTTTAAAAACAAACACATTCTCCTAGAAATAAAATAGTAAATTTTCTTAACCTCTTCTGAAAAAAAATATAAAAAATTTAATTTTCTTAAACAATTTAATTTTCTTAAAAAATTTCTTAAAAAATTTAATTTTTCAAAAAAATAAAAAAAACATTACTTTTTCCTAAAAATTAACTTTTTCTTAACCCATTCTGCTTTGAGATTCAATTTTACTTTTATTTTTGGAAACAGGTACTCTATTATGGTGATTACGACCTGCTGAATTCAAAAATCTGGTCCATTTTCCCGGAAAAGCCTGTTATAAATTTCGTAAATGAAACATTTGGTTTATTTGCTGTTTAGTTAAAAATATTTCATTACTTTGTACAAAAATTATAAAAGTCAGTAAAAAAAATTATATTAAACTAGCTATACCCGGTCCGCTTTGCTGGCCCTTAGTAAAGATTTTAAATTTTATAAAAGTTTTGTTGTACAATGTTTTTTATTAGTCAATAAAAATTATGTATATTATATATCGTCACCTTAAAGACCAAACAACCTATCAGCAGTTTTCAAAAGTTTACAGGAGAGAGAAAAAACGTTATAAAATTGGAACTATTTGCAATATTGAAACGAAAATTATATATTATATATTTGGTATAGCTTGGTTATTTGTAATATTAGGCGTTCATAATTTGCATACATATACGTTATGATATAGGGAATAATATTAAATAAAAAACTCAATTTTGAAATTATTGCTGATATTGCTGAAATTATTGGTGATACATGGTATACATGAAATTAATTACGAACATTTTATTGCAATGCTCTCTGATAAATAAAATTTTTTGTTTTGCCTTCATTGGCGAATATGAATAATGATGATGGTCTACCAATCCGTAAGCATCCAACGTATAATTGTCCATGTGAGAAACATGGTGCTTCAAGAATTAATCCGCAGACTTGCAACGATTGACCTTGAGATTTATTAATTGTCATGGCAAATGTTAGACGTACTGGAAATTGAATGCGTTTAAAGTTAAATGGCATTTCTGATGGAATGATTGGTATACGTGGAATTAATACACTCTCACCTTTGTATTTTCCAGTTAATATAGTTGCTTCAATGATATTGTTAAATAATTTGTTAACAGCCAATCTAGTTCCATTACAAAGCCGCGGTGGATTTAAATTATTGGCACACCAATTTTTAATTGTAGAATGTGAGGTGAGGTTCCAGACAAATCAAGTGAATTTAAAAATTCTGATGGGTAATTCACACTTTCATCTGGATCCATAATACAATCAATCGATTTATATGTTTTTGTTTGGCCATTAATTTTATTTTGAAAATCAATATTTATGTCACTGACATCTTTGTTTTTGGCTATTAAAATAGCGATCGCTTAACCATTGATGATTCTTATCATTATGTATTGGGGTACACACTTGAAATTAAATCTTCTTTGGAATCATTAGTAACACAAAAATTAGCAGGTTATGTTATTAATCCTGTTGTATTATCTATAGCAATTTTTCCATTTCCAACGTCCTATAATTGGTTAGAAAAGAAATGTGCTGAATCGTCATTTTCTAAGTGTACGCGCATGTTTATAGGAAGTTAAAGTTTTTGAACAAAATGCCATAAGTTATATGATTTTAAACATGCGCTTACTTCATCTGCTGGTGTTGATCGTGTAATAACTGGTAAAGTTTGTCTAAAATGATCTGCCAATAATATAATAACACCTCCAAGTGGTTGGTGGTTGTTACGTAAATCTCACAATGTTCGATGTAATACCTCTAAAGACTTTTTGTGTGCCATTGTACATTCATCCCATATAATAATCTTGCACAGTTGGAGTACTTTGCCATTGCAGATGTTTTCGAAATATTGCATATTTGTGTTTCTGTTAGTTGCATATTTTATGGTAATTTTAATGCAGAATGTGCCGTTCTGCCACCATCTAATAAAGTAGCTGCAATTCCAGAAGAGGCCATTGCCAATGCTATATTACCATTTGATCGTATGGTTGCCAAAATAACTGAAATTGAGTATGTTTTCCCAGTACCTCCGGGAGCATCTAAGAAATAAATTCCAGCAGTTCCAGCATTAACAGATTGCATAATATTGTCGTGTACGTGTTTTTGTTATGGATTCATGTTTGGTATATTCTGTTGAACAAAAGTATTTAATGCATTGATATCGTAATTTTTTTCAAGTTGTGTTTCACGATTACTTAAGTCTGTATTGGCTCTATTAGGTGATGGCATTCCCAATGAACTTAAAACTTTATTTACCATCATAAAACAAATATCCTCAATGTCAATTGATGCTTGGTTATACATATTGGGAGAATATTGCAATTCACCTTCTTGGTGTTAAATATCCTCTGTCTTGGCGTCTTTGTATTTTTCCCAAAATTCGAATGAATGTGATGGAAAACATGTTGATACTATAATTGCGAATAATGTACGGATTTGATATGGAGAAGCAGCAAGTGATGCATCGGCCAGTGAATTATCCCAATGTTCATCGTTCTCAAGTAAATTCAATTGTTGACAGGCATTACGATATGATTCGCATAATATATTATTTATTGTTCTTAAATTTTGAAATGATGCCGGGCCATGTAAGTTAATCAATAACAAATGCAAATAATAGCACTCAGCATTTTGTACTGTGTATAACCGACCTAAAGCATCACTTGGAAATACGTTGGGGTGGCCAGTTACTGGTTGCCCCTATTTCCGAAATAGTTTGGAACTTCTGAATATAATAACGTTTTAGCGAAGTCATCCATTTGGCAAAATGAAAAAAATGCAGTCAACGTTGTTGCTGGAGGTTGCACTGCACATTCTATAACATTTTATGTTGTAAAATATACTCGTTGTCCATTTTCTAAATGAACAGCCAAATGTACTATAGTAGGATATCTTTCATGAATAGGAAGTGAAAATATGCGCCATACGCTTCACTGCTATTGATGTATCTTCCCATTTGTTATTGTTATTTTGTACTTTTAATGTTATTGATATACCATTGTCATTTGTTGAACGTCTTCGATACAGTGGATATCCATCGTTACCTGTAATTGTTTCTGTACTCAATTGTCTTGCATATCGCTTAGAGCACTTGCCACCAATTATACATGCTGAATGTATATTAAGTGCACCACATGGGCCATGCATCATATTCTGTGAAAATATTTCGAACAGTTCAGGATCAATTATAGAATCCGCTATTTCTGCAGTAATAATACCATCAATTTCATTTGATTGAATTTTATCCATACACCAAATTAAAGTATGAGCATGGGGCAATCCCCTCTTCTGCCATTCAATTGAATACATCCAAAAATTTTGTGCTTGACAATTAAATCTATCAAAGATTTTAATTTCTGCTTAAATACTCGTGCTGTTATATCATGACGATCACCTGGCGACTGTCCAGGCAATAAACAATTCTTAATTTCAATACACTTCGGATTGCAAGTAATATTTGTAAATAAATCAGGACGGCCATAATTTCGAATGTATGTCATAGCGTCTTGTGCATATCCATGCATGTGTCGTGGACTTTTGGTAAAAGTAGCTAGTAGAATTGTTATGCGGCCAACATTATATATTGTTGTATTTCTAATATTATTAAGAAAATGTTTTGATTGCGGCGTCGTCCCAGATACCATTGTTTCTAATGGTTCGGGTGGTTTATTTAGTTCTGACAATTTCAATTTACCATTAACGCAACAAAATCCTTTGGCTTCTTTTTAGTATTTCAGGGCTTTACAATAGGTACATACTTGATCCATGCTACCAATATCAATATTGTTATGTGAATTGTAATCAAATGTTGGGTCGTAGTTAAATCCCAGACGCATAAATTTTATTCGATTACTGTTACGAATAGCTGTTCTTGCTTGTCTGGTTCTTAAACGTTGTTCTGCATTTAATATCCCGCGTTGTTGCTCTGTGTAGTTCAATTTCTGCTGCGCGTTCTTCTTGACTTTGTTGTGAACGTAATGTACGTCGTAAATTGCGACCATTATATGTCGTGTATTGCGACCAATATTTCCACTTGGTCGCGGCATTTTGATTAAATTTGTAATTAATTTATTTGGAAAATAAAATTTTAATAAATACTCACATGTACGTGTATATTTTTTACCTAATCAATTAAGAAAGGGTATACACCCGAATGATCGGCAGTGGGTTTTGCTTTGATATATTATATTTTGGTTTGAACGTATTTAGTGACATAATAATAAAAAAATCGCGAAACTACACAGGAACACGACTCACGGTCCATAGAATATGTGTTTAACTTTTTTCCAAAATCGGTCCGGTAGTTTTTGAATTTAGCGGTTACGTACAAACACGTCTCTTTTATATACATATATAGAGATTAAATTCATGCTGTTATTGTTTGAAAAAACAAAAATCGTAAGATAAAAAAACATAGCCGAAAGAAAAGTCGTGAAAAATTTTATTATCCATGTTTTAGCTAGAAACAATTTGTATGCAGATGCATATTGGCTTACTGGCACATATAAATCAGTTGACAACGACGATGTTTCACATGTGTAACATTTTTTATAAAATAGTCACATATACTGGCAATAATTTGTCATGATTATTCTTTTTTTTTTTCATTATTCTGAAAAATGAATGAAAAAATGTTTAAAAATAAGTATTGCAGAAATGTGCCCCAGCATCGGGGCAGAGGGGGTGGTCATGGGGTGATAGTTTTTTTGGTTGGTGATAGATGAGACTTAACACTCGTATCAATTAATATACATTAATTATTTTTTGAAAAAATTCGAACAACGGAGCGAAATGGGTTAAAGGGTAAATTTCTTTGCATAAAGTTGATATTCCTAAAAAAAAAAGGTAGCTGTTCCTTCAAGGATTTTTTCAAAAAAGCAAATTTTTTTCAAACAATCCCTTTTTTTCAAACAGTACCCTTTATTAAGGAAGGACATTTTCTCAAAAATTTTTTTGTTTTTAAACATGTAATTTATTTATTTTATAAAAGTGACTTTCCTTAATAAAGTATATTAATTTAGGCTTAAAACTGCCCTTTTCTTAAAAAAAACAATAACAAAATACCTCTTAAAGGGCGTTTTTTCTTAAAACATTACATTTTCTTAAAAAGAGTAACCTTTCCACAGAAAGTAGATTACCTCAAAAAGGACCTTTTCTTAAGAAAGTACTTTTAATTTAAAAACGGTGCTTTCTTCCAAAAAGTCCCCTTCTTAAAAAAGTATCTTTTCTTAAAAAAAAATCGTCTTACTAAAAAAGTAAATTTTCTTAAAAAATACATTTTCTAAACAAAAACAAGTAAGAAAATTATAGTCGGTCTAGACCGACTATACGATACCCTATACCATGCGTTTAGAGACCCTATATCATAGACCCAACTAACTGGATATAGAAAATAAGCATAAACCAAATATGAGTGGGATTTTTATTAATTTTTTCGGCTGCAGAGATGAAAAAGTTTATATCGGATGCAATATCTATATGGGGACTTGGCCCAAAAATGGACCGATCCTCACCATGTTTGGTAAAGTCTCTTGTATTTTGCAAAAATATATACAAACAAAATTTGAGAAGAATCAGTGCAATATTTTTGTTTTTTGATAGATTTAAGTGAAGATCGGGAAGCAGCTCTATATGGGGCCTATGACTAAGAGTTGTCCAATAGGGATCATTTTTGGACTACTAATTAATAGATGTAATATGTACATACAAACCCAATTTGACTAAGATTTGTATTATAATTTGGATCTTATGGCAATATATGTTGATTTCATAGGGGTCATTTGTATGGGGGCTAGGTCTGGACCGATTTTCACCAATTTCAATAGCGTTCATCCCATGGCCGATAAAAGCTTATATACCAAATTTCAGCAAAATATATTCATATTTGCGACCTGCAGTTTGATTACAAGCTTTACATGGACACACAGACGGACGGACGGACGGACGGACATCGTTAAATCGAATCAGATAGTGATTCTGATCCGATCGGTATAATTAAAGATGGGTGTAGGTCAAATATTTTTGGTTGTTACAAACAGCAGCACAAAGTCATTATACCCAAACCACATAGTGGTATAGGGTATAAATACATTGCCATAAAATAGTATCTTTTTAGAAAATACATTTCTAATACATTTTTAACAACATACTTTTACTTAAAAAACTAAAATTTTTTTAAAATACCTTTACTTAAAAATGTAAATTCTCTTGAAAAAGTATATTATCGTTTTCAACGGTTGGTTGTCGCTTTTCTACATAAAAAAAGGTGTTGCTTACTTTACTAACTTTCTTTCTCAAGCCTCGCTCTCAACTGCGTGCTTTAAGCTACAGCTGCAAACTTTTTCTTTTAATACTGCAAACGTGTACAGTGCCATCACGAACGCTCTAATAATGTGCTTTAATTGTGTGTTGTAAGTGCTTCGTTATCGCTTTTTTATGTCATTATACTGTTTAACATTGAATTCAATCAATTAACTTGCTAGTCTGTTGCAATTTTATATCATTAATTTATAAGCCAAACTAAATGCAGTAGCGATTGAAACACAATTTACATTCATTCGAATAAAAGTGACACTTCATTCGTAAATCGCTTTAACACTTTGCTTTCAACATTTGATAGTCATGGTATTAACAGCTAACAAAATAAAATAATAACAATAAAAAATAAAAATCTAAAATCAAAAATACTTTAAGCTAAGAAGGTCAAATTTCATAATCGTTATATACTGAGCTGCTTTGCCATCAGTTTTGATAATTTTCTTTCAAAATTAACTAGAGTATCTTAAATGTTGGCTCATTTTTGATAGTTCTTAAAATGTGGTAACAAAGAAATATCGATTAAAAACGAATTTGTCGTATTTTATATACCCTCTGTCAGGGTATAATGAGTAAGTACTGATATTAGCACCTATTTTTCTATAATAGTTCACCGAGGTCAGTACTCAGTATTAATTTGTATTTTATTAATATCAATTAAACGTTTGTGAATTGAAATTTTTCATTTCTCCATACAAAATTTTTTTTTTTTTCTTATTAATTTTAATTTTCGCTCTGTTAATTTTCATCCACCAAACTATTTTTTTCTTGATATCAATTTCGACTTTTTAATACGAACTTATATTTTTTCATTATCAATTTATAACATCTCAATATTAATTTTATTTTACCAATTTCAGTTATAAAGGGTGCAGATAATAACATGAAATTTTATTTCAATAAACTATAATATGGAAAATAATTCAAAAATTCATGTTGATTAAAACAAAAACGGTTGTCATATTTATTATTTTGCAAAAAAAAAAAATTAATTTTTTAAATTGGTTCTCTCCAAAGTTTTGCAAATTTTTCAAAAACAATTTTACGCTTCTTCTGGCACAAAATACTTAGGATCACTTGATTTGGATTTAATCTCATCTTCAGTGTTCATCACTAGACTTCGAAGCTGCATCTCCAGTTTCGGTTTCTATTGCTAAAAGGCTGGGCTGGAAGTGGTGTGACCAGGGACGGAAAATAATTGTTATTTTTTTAAAAAAAAAAAAAAGGTTATGCTTTAATTCGATTTATTTTTTTTAGGGAAATTTTAACAACTATCATAAGATATATAATATTTTGGTTATTTTAACCAATTGAAGTGAGAAATATTTTTTTTTGGTTATGAATAACCGTTATGCAACCAAAGTAGCAATGAAAGTATTTTTTTTTTTTTGGTTATTCCTACCCGGATACAATTCGTATTTTTGATGTGATGTATGCATTTCTAAGGAGTTTGTAGGGCAAGAAATTAATATATCTTTGGTAAGGTAAACAAAACGGGCAGTTTTGTAAGAACTGTTTATTAATTTTATACATAAAATGTTATTCAAATTAAACTTCTTTATAATCACATTCATATTTTTTTTTTTTTTTTTTTTTTTTTTTTTGAAAAAAAACAAGTTAAATAAATTCTGCAATTAATTTCATTAATATCGAGTAGATCACCAATAGAAAAGTGTTTACAATATCTCTATGTTAATACGATTTATTGTTTAGTTTTACGAACATAAGAGATCGCAATGAGTCGTCTGAGAGGTTACGTCTAAGATCACTTAACATTAGTCGCAATGCAGAGAATGCTCGCTCGACGCTAACTTGAATTGCTGGAGCAGCGTGAACAAAGTCTGACAGTTGTTTGAGGAATGGGAACGTACATTTTTTCTCTTCCCAGCATTGCAGAAGGTTGGCATCGATATCAACTCCTTCTTCCCGGTAGCAGTCGATTTCGGCACAGGTTTGTATTAACAATGGTTTTGAATGAACGCTTGCCGACTCATCCTCTGACGACGAGTCAACTTCTAAGCTTTGTAAAGTCTGACGAACTGAAAAGGAAGTGTTAGTATTTGATGCTTCGCCAATGGAAAAACTACTTTTGATCTGAACAAAAGTATAATTAAAGCTAAGTATTTCACAAGCAGAAATGGGGGTTGGTTTTCCGAGAACTGTGGAAACAACAAGCAAGCTATGGCTACCAAAAAATAGAAAAAAGAAACACAAAAATTAAGGTTTTTCTACAAAATTCGAAGTGATATCAAGATTACTCTCCTTTTAATTTTTTCCAATATGGCGATACAAGATACATGTAGATACAAAATAAATTCATTACAATTTAACACCAAAAACACGATCCTTAAGGTTGAAGAGTCCAAAAATGATAAAAAAAATAATGAATACAATGTCACGGTTAGAAATTTAGAATTTAGAACGAATTTAAAAGCGAATGTCACTAAGGAAAGACTAAAATAACCACAGCGCACTCTGGTTGTCAACATCCATTTTAGTCCGACATCAGCTGAATACGGTGGGTCCCCTTTAACGCTCACGTAAATATCCCGGCCGCCTTGCAGTACTGCAACAAGAATTTTAAATACCGCTCCATCTAGGAAAACAATCAAATAAAAAACAAAAAAGAAGGGAATACCCCTGCAAATAAAAATTTTGAATACCCTGTTATTTTGAAAAACGATTAAAATTTCAAATACAATAGATAAGGGAAATCTATTTGTCCATAATTAAAGACTTGAGCTCCCAAACAACGCCAAGTTAGCTAAAAGCTGATTGAAGATTCAATCCAACAACCCAAAATAATAAAAACTTAAAAAGTAGAAAATAATTAACCAGTTTATATATCATGGCAAAATTTGAAGCCAAAATCCATTGATGATAAGTCATCTGTAGTGCGAGATTTTGATTGTTCCTGGAACGACTTGGAACAAAAGCTTGGGACGTACGGGATTTGGGACGAACGAGGTCCTCTTCTCTTCGGGCGGGTAGACGAACTAGGTCCCCATTGCACATTTTAAATTGCTGTCCTCTTTTTGGGCGGACGAACGAGATCTCGAACACGGTTTATGGAGCAGCGTGTGATGTATACACACGTAGCGTTTGTACTCCCCAGTACTCTCACAAGAACGCCAGGTATGGTCATGGCTGATAAATCCCACACAATATGTATAAATTAATACCAGTTGCATCCGTTCTAGGTAATCAACTTGCAGGAACTTTTAGCGAAAGCGAAAGGTGTGGTCACTCAGATATATTCTGCAAACAATTTTACCGCTAGTGCGATGACATTCAGCATATTTTTTAGCGGAGACCATGATACTATAAACAAATAATTAGTAGATATAGTAGACCCTAATAAGTCGTAAGAGCTGCAAGCTTCACGACTGGTCTTATAACTAAGCCACACTCTGTTCCCAACTCCACAACTCTAACGTGACCATCTTTACCGTTGAGCAATTTGATAACTCGGCCTAGTAACCATCTATTTGTCGGCAGGTTATCTTCACGAGTGACAACCATACCTCCAACCTCGATATTTTTTCTCAAAAATTTTCGGTTTCTTTTTTGTGCCGATCAACCTTGTGTAACAGGGCAAAAATGTATGGTTTTTTCTCAGATAGGTGCCCTGTCAAAATCCAAAGAACATAATGGAAAAGTTCTATCGAAACAAGAACTTTGTTTAAAAATTAATTTGTGGTACTAGTAAAATCTTTTTGTTGCGATTAAATATCGCAAAACCAAACGAATATGTGGCAAAAATTTAGCTTGTCAAACGAGTTCCAAAATAAAGTGAAAATTCTATCGAAATAAGAATTTTACCGATGAAAGATTTACAAATTAGTGTTCCGCACTACTCAGAATCAGGCATTACGAATTAATACCAGAGACCAAATCTGAGGTTTTTGATAATTTTTTATCAACAAAAAAAAATAAAAAAAGTTAAATATTCCATCAAAACAAGAATATAAATACTTAAGAGATTTAAAAATCCATCCTCAGCACTAATCAAAACTTGATATTCCGATTGAATATCAAAAAAAAAAAACAAAACTAAATTTTCCACAATTTGTTGTTTTATCAAATGAAATAATGACTATCAAAAGTAAAAATTCTATCAAAAAAGAATATTTTTACTTTAATATTCAAAAATTTATTTACAATATGATATTACGATTTAATATCAACAATTCAACAACTTCGAGAGAAAAAAACAATCCAATGTTTCTAAACTTTGAACTTCATCAGAGGCCAAAGGGCAACTGTCTTTTTGAAAAACTTTTTAAGCTTTGTCCACAATTTGTCAAAAATCCTCTGATTAACCAAAAATCAGGACTTAATTGTAATAAGCAAAATAAACAATTTTATACTCACTCCAATTAGTGGGTTGATGATGGCAATCATACAATATAATATAATGCAAAAATGATTTTACTCTAAACACAACATATGATCAAGTTCGCCAGTGAGAAAATGAAAGAAAAATATATCTTCAATCCGGAAAAAATTCGATTTCAACTTAAGTCTGTGAAGAGAATTTATTCTCTGTGAGCTCTGTCATTGATTTTTTTTCTCATATTTAAATCCAAGATGACTTACAATATTAATGCATTAAAAATGAGTGTGCTGTAAACTCACAAAGTTAAGTTGAGTGTTTCCAACACTGAAATCCTGTTTTACAGCGCTGCATATTCCCAACATAGATCTGAAACTTTAACTTCCTCGTCATTCAAAGATTTTAACAGCGTAAAGGTTACATGCAATATTACACAATTTCCTTATTTCCAAAATAAGTTATTCTTTTATAGCTCTGGATTTAAATTTCACCATTTTTAGCTTCAACTCTATTCCACAGAACTATCGCTCTTGAATACAATACTGACAGCTTTTACTTTCCACAATGGAAATTCGAAAAATTTTATTATTAAAAAATAGTTTCTTCTCGCACAAGCTCACCCAGAAAAAGAATAAAAATAAAAAACACAAATTTTTATTTGTTCAAAAAGTATTCAGCGCAACGTACCTATTTTTTTTTACACACTGCTGCCTAAAGAGACAAAACACACTCATCGGTCTATGCAATTTTTATTCTCTGGTTGATGTGGTGGTTGTTGACAGAAATATTTACACTCTTTTTTAAGTAGACCGTACGTTGTTGTTTTTGTATTTTATGTATTTTTCTTCATTTGAACAAACACGAAATAATATTAAAAAATGACAATATTAAAATTAAAAATCATTGCACTAAGTGAACCATGTACTTGTATTAAAAAAAAAAAAAAACACTGTGGCGAATTGAACTGACAGATGGTCGTAGGTACACAGCACGGTGTTGGTAAGAGTTGAGAAAAAGCAGAGTGGCTTATGCCATTTTCTTTTCTGACAAAAAATGTCGTCCTTTTTTTTCCCTTTTTTCGAAAAGTGTATTTTTTATATATTCTGAATTAAGAGCCCTAGAAAATCACAAAAAATTCTAGCCATTGACTTCTTTCAGGTCATAGTGTGAGAATATTTCCCCATTGTTCCTCTTTTTTGAATATTTTCACCCTATGACATCCAAGAGGATAGTAATAAAAATTTTTCTGCATTTATGAACACAGCACTTTGAGACCTTTCGATTGATATATAATATAAGGTTGCTCTTAATTCAGAATATATAAAAAAATAAATTTTTCCAAAAAACGGCAAAAAAGGTCGACATTTTTTGTCAGAAAAGAAAACGCCACTAGATAAATTCCTACTTTTTCCTTTATATTAAGTAGTATATTCGAACTATATTTTTACTTCTTAATTACCCAATAATTTTTAAAGCATCTTCTTTAAAAATTATTTGGAAATTATTTGAAGTAATACGAAAAAAAATTAAAAGGAATTTACCTTAATTTTCATGTTGTTTTTTACCAAATACTTAGCGTTCCACCAACAAAATCCGGTTCGATTGTACCAATAAATATTTCACAAGCAGAAATGGGGGGTTGGTTTTCCGAGAACTATGGAACCAACAAGCAAGCTATAGCTACCAAAAAATAGAAAAATAAAACACAAAAATTAAGGTTTTTCTACAAAATTCGAAGTAATATCAAGATTACTCTCCTTTTAATGTTTTCCAATATGGCGATACAAGATACATGTAGATACAAAATAAATTCATTACAATTTAACACCAAAAATACGATCCTTAAGGTTGAAGAGTCAAAAAACGATAAAAAAAAAAACGAATACAATGTCGCGGTTAGAAATTTTGAATTTAGAACGAATTTAAAAGCGAATGTCGCTAAGGAAAGACTTAAATAACCACAGCGCACTGTGGTTGTCAACATCCATTTTAGTCCGACATCAGCTGAATACGGTGGGTCCCCTTTAACGCTCACGTAAACAAAAGCTATAATGCAAAGTTTAGTATCGGCGCCCATAAACCTGGTTCAATTCATTAAATTGTGCTGCCAACTTTTTCAGGTGAACTGTCGCTTCTTCCTTTTTATTTGGTGACAGCAAACGTCAAAAGCGTGGATCCAAAAATATTACAGCGTTAAGGAAGACGGCGATGAGCAAATTTGGCTCTCTTGTTCTTATAGGATTCAAGACAATAGATGATGCTTCCGTGTTTAAACATTCCAATTTTACCTTCAGCTCAAACCAAGATTTGTAAGAATCGTCCATAACCAGCTGCTCACACTGCAATTTAAGTGTCGTTTCGTTTTGTGGGCTCAAAGTAACTAGTAAGTCATTCAATTTATCCCATTCTTCATCTAACAATGGTCGATTCAAATATTCATTGCAAATTTCCCTGTATTTGGAGAGTTTCTTTAGCTTTGTAAATGTAGTGCTCCACCTCGTTGGAAAAAACTTGTCTTGGAAAATAAAAATATATAAATAAATAATGATATTTTTAAATTGAGTTTGAAGTTTAAAATTAGTGACGTACATTTTAAAAATTTGTTCTTTGATGGAAACTTACCTGCACTTCGACGTTCTTAAAGTTTTCACTACTTGGCTCGATTTTTCAACAACTGAGGTAATGTTGGCTTTGCCCAAAAAGTCTTTATCGACTAATTGCAAGGTGTGAGCTGCACATTTAAAAGAAAAAATATTACGATTTTCTGTGCTGAAAGTATTTTCAAGCTCTTCAAGATTGAGTAATGATTTCTCCAAGTCATGTGTATTTACTTTAAGTAAATCAACCGCCTTTAGCACATTACGACCGTTATCTGTAGTTATGGTATATATTTGTTTCTTAGATATATTGAAGTTACGCAAAATTTCTTCAACCTCTGTTTTCAGATTTACAGCAGTCTGTGGCACACAAATCTCTTTCATGGATAATGTAAAAACTCCCAATTTCCCCTTTTCCATAATCTGTGCATTAATACCAAACACTGAACGGTCATGTCGGGTTGCACTGTCCATTTTAAGGGATATTCTTTAATTTTTTCGTCCTTTCAGTCTTATTTCTTCTTCATATACTATTGCCATGATATTGCGCGACGTAATGGGAGTCATATTAAGACATTAAAATATTTGCTCAGTAAGACTTTTAAAACCATTTGAATTGAATATCGATAGCGGTTGTGACTCCTGCGTTACCAATTCGAGGCAAGCATTATTTATATTTTTTTTGTAATATTTCACAGAAAATTTGACTTCTGTGTCAATTAGTAGAGCCTCAGTGTCTTCGTGTTCATCAATGGACTGCTGATAAATTTCATTATGTTTACGCATCATGTGTCTTCTTAAATTCGTTACATGATATCATCAAAATATCATGATGCAGTTCTTTGAAGTCGTTTGTCTTTTCATTGTAATTGAAAAAATCGCGAATAATAATGTCGCGTTTTCTACCCATATTATTTTTATTTATTTTATTTTATTTACTTTTTGTAATTAATTTAAGTAAAAATAACTTTTTTTGTTAGCAGTGAAATATTTAATGAAAATTTATTTTATAAATTTTTCGCATTTAACTTAAAGGTAAAAGCAAATAATATTTGGTTTTTACAATTGTTGAGTTTTCATAGTACATTTTATTTAAAGTACATTAATTTTTTCAATACTGACCACTTTAATGAATTTTTTAATTGTTTTTTCAATTCAAATATATTTTAATAAATACAAGAACACCACAATAACAACAGTTCAATAACTTAAGAGAAAATTTAATGAAACTCATGTGTTTATATTTCTGATACATACCATCTACGAAGACTTATCCAGTGAATGATTGGAACCGATTTTTCTGCAGGGTTTATATGCGCCAATAGCCAAGCATTTTTAATATAAAAATACTAAAGACAAACTGATTATACATGGAACACAGAGAGGTATAAAGTAAAAGCTATATAAAGTTTATTAATATTATTGTGGTTTCTGCGTGCAAACAGCTGTTTTCCAAAAAAAAACAAAAACATCACTAATACAAAAACCCATACCAGTAAAATTATAATGTGTGCAAGAGTACATGAAAAATACATTTTCCAGTTGCATCATGTAGTTTGATTGGATAGATTTCATATGTGCTCAGGCAGACTGATAAATGGACAGATATCGCTTAGTCAACTCAAAAAGTGATTCTCAGTAGATCGATATTTTTTAGAATATGATTACAAACTTCATAAAACAAGATAAATTTTGAAACCATGAAACTTCTCGATATTCTTTGTCTGCGTTTACTCTAATGACTACTTAGAGCCTCTTAAGTATAAAAAGTATTATAAACCACTTCACTGTGATCTATGTTTTGAATTTTTTTTTTACATCATCCTAATTTACTAAAGATTAGGGACAACTTTTAAATGAAAACACCATACTGGTAGTTAAGCATAAAGCCTTAATTGTTCTAGTTGCTTCAGAGCATTTTCAGTCTCCCTTTGAGGTCAATAATCTCTAATCAATTTGTGTGGCTTCGGTTATACGCGCTGCAATATGAAAAAGAGTCTAAAGTCAACCCTATCAAATCTTCGGGTTTATATCTCATAATGTTTAAACATGGTTTACGGCAATTGTATAAAAAGTTTACATGATTTGAGAAGAAAGTTTCGTATTTATCACAATAACATCGCATCGGGTTGACGCTCCAATATATCTCAAAATATTTCTACATCTACTCCAGAGGATGTCTACTATTTTTTCATTCAGTGAAAATATTATGCGTGTGAAAAGTTTAATCTTTAATATTTGCGTATCTCAAGATTGTTATTTTCAATTCATACATACACATTAGGGCGGGTCGATTTAAAAATAGCCCAATTGACCAGGAAAATGTATTCTAGGGATCAAAATAAGAAACTTTGCCTGAGGAACCATACCTCTAAAACGAATTCTGATGTCTCGACTTTTGACCTGTCTGTCTGTCTGTCTCACTTTGACCCATTTAGACTGCCCCATTCGAGTCCAAATGTATGATCGTCCCCCACTAGATATGGAGGGCCGACCCACCCATGCCAGTGGCACACCCCCTGGAACCCCTAGGGGTTCCCCATACAACCATTTCAAAAAATCCCCATTTTTTGTTTAGAATTGGGCTGAATACGTTTGATTTAATATTAAAATTAACACTCATAGGTATACGTATCTTGTACTCCGCTAATAAATAATAATCATACGCCTTGACTATGTTATGTTATTCAAAAAGATCGATCGGATGAGGGTAAATAACTTTTAGATCACTCCGTGACTATGCGTGACTCTGCGTGACTACCCCAAAATTAATCTGTAGACACAACAAGACTATGGGCCAAGTTTCAGATCAATTGCATGAGGGGAATGGGGTTGCCCCATGGCAGACAGACAGACAGGTCAAAATTCGGGACATCAGCATTCGTTTTAGAGGTATGATTCCTTGAGCAAAGTTTCTTATTTTGATCCCTAGAATATGATTTACCTTGTCACTTGAGCGATTTTTTTGCCTCCTTTCAAATCGACCCGCCCTAATACACATACATATACATACATTCTTCGACAGCATATACTAATAACGACAATTTTAACTTTTTGCGAAACACGGGGGGTATATGATGGATATTCTGAAAAAAGGCGCCAATATCAAACAACCGGTGACTCTCACTTCTTCTTATTTTTTAAGGAACTTATTCTTTTTCGTTGTTCGCACAGAGAATTGCATAGACTGAGATCGAAAAAAATTAAACACACATCTATAAAATGTAATAATAAGGAAACCATTGAATCTGGCCTTTTGATTTTTTTTTTTTTTTTTTTTTTTTTTTGTTTATTTCATTTACAAAAAATATAACTTATAATTCTAAACACTATCTAAGAACGTATGGACCTTTTCGAAAACCTTTCCTTTAGGGATTTTACAGTGGTTTCTAGTACTTTTTTTTTTAGATAAAAATTTTCAACATGCTTCACATCCGGATACTTTGGAGTATTTGCCGCCCTTGGTAAAAAAAACCCCAAGTAATTATTTTTATAACATTCAAGGGCTTTATTACCAAAGTTAGAGGATGACAGCTCAGACCAAAAATATGTGGATACATTGTGTTGAAAGGAAGGTATCTTTTTTAAAAATACTCCATAGTATAAATGTCGGTATTTTTGAGCCCGTTGTAAAAAATCACTTGCTTGTTTTACCGCAATTGCACATATTGCTTGCATCACGAACACTTTTGGAAATTTAGGCTGCTTTTGGGTCCTAAACTTATCTTTGACATAAAAATTTGCTTAAGAAACATGATTTCAATTTTCGTGCTCTCTCTTTGGCCTTATAATTTCTTATAGGGTTGCTGTCTAGAACATTTTGGACTTTGTAAATTTCCGAACCTTCATTGGCTTTAACTATTTGCACCAAATGGTTTAAGTACTGAGCTAAACGAACATATCCCATTTTCTATCGGTTATGCTGGGAGATTTTTTTCAATATGCTCTCTAAGATTCCCTATCAACAGTCAAATTCTCCCGATACTTTCTAAAAAAAAATTGGAAACAGTTCAACTAGTAATTTGACACTAGTAATTTGAACTAACACCAATGAACAAGTTTGTCATTGGACATACTAAGTGACATATTTTTCAAAGATAACTTATCTAAAAAATTTCAAATAATGCTGGCGAAAAAAGTTTAGATGAAAAACGAGCATTAAGATTTTCGATTTGACTTCTGATTCTAAAAGAAAGAGCTAAAATAAAATATTCCCTGTATCAATTCACATCTTTTTGATAAAAGATATTCAATATTACTCATACGGCTTGTATTCCTTATGATATTTCAGTTTAGATTTTCATAAAAAATTCATTCTCTATGAGTATTTTTCACGCGAATTCTAATTTATATAGAAAAACTGGGATAAAGGGGTTCCTTTCGTTTGACAATTCTTTTATAATAGATCATATTTTTCATGCCCGAATTAATTGGTTAGTTGTTAGTTTAGACTTGAATATGATATCAATTTCAAACATTCCAAAAATTGTGTTTAATAATTATTGACCGCCATCTTAAAGTATTTTTAAATTTTTTTTTCTAATTTTCTTACCCTTAAACAATATTTTTAAGCATTTAAATTTAAACTTTTAAATATCTTAATGATTTTTTTTTTTTTTTTTTTGATTATTTGTAAACTCACCTTTTCCAAAAAAAAATTTACATTTGCAGTCAAATAAGATTAGCTCTCAAATGATTTCTACTACTCTACTCTGAGAAAAAAAAACCACAGGAGCAAAAATACAAATTATAAGCTAAGATATAAATGTTGCCTACAGGAAACATCGGGCTTTGAAGGGTTGAAGTAACTCAATTTTTAAAATTAACGATTAATAAAAATTATAGTCCGTCTAGGTACCACTTACCATGCCTTAAGAGAAAAGCTCTTAGTTCCAATGGCAACTTTTCAATTTTTTTTATCGGATAATTAGGGGGCTTAGGTCGCAAAATGGTCCTATATTGACCACTTTTTTAAAGACACTTATTTTTTTGCAAAACCAAATTTGAAAAAATGCAGACAATCATTTTTTTTTTTTTTTGATAGATTTATGTGAAGATTGGGAGCACACTTTTTACTAGTTTCAATAGAGTTCGTCCTAACATGATGAATACTTATATAGCAAAATTTCATTAAAATATATTCATATTTGCGATTAAAAGCTTTACATGGACGGACAGCGCTAAATCGACTCAGAAAATGATTCTGAGTCGATTGGTATATTAAAAAATGGGTCTAAATCAAATTTTTTGGTAGTTGCAAATATCAGCACAAACTCATTTTACCCTGACCACATAGTGGTATAGGGTATAAATATAAACTTATTGAATTTTGCTGATTGGCTTTCAATATACTTATGAGTTTTTGTTATTAAGTATTCATTAAATACCATTATACTAACACGGATTCGGCTCTCTGGGATTTTAAATAGGCTAATACAGCAAAATATTTATCATTACGGCATCTTAGAAATTTGTTGGGGTAAATTATTAAAAAACAAGTAAGAAAATTATAGTCGGTCTAAACCGACTATATGATACCCTATACCATGCGTTTAGAGATCCTATCGCCTAGGCCCAACTAATTGGATACAGAAAATAAGCATAAACCAATTTTGAGTGGCATTTTTATTATTTTTTTGGCTGCAGATATGAAAAAGTTCATATCGGATGCTATGTCTATATGGGGACTAGGTCCAAAAATGGACCGATCTTGACCATGGTTCGTAAAGTCTCTTGTATTTTGGGAAAATATATACAAACATAATTTGAGATGAATCAGTGCAATATTTTTGTTTTTTGATAGATTTAAGTGAAGATCGGGAAGCAGCTCTATATGGGGCCTATGACTAAGAGTTGTCCCATAGAGATCTTTTTTAGACTATTCATTAATGGATGTAATAAACACATACAAACCCAATTTGACTAAGATCTATATGACAATTTGGATCTTATGTCAATTTATGTCGATTTTATAGGGGTCATTTGGACCGATTCTCACCAATTTCAATAGCGTTCATCCCATGGCCGATAAAAGATCAAATACCAAATTTCATCAAAATATATTCATATTTGCGACTTGCAGTTTGATTACAAGCTTTACATGGACACACAGACGGACGGACGGACGGACGGACATCGTTAAATCGAATCAGATAGTGATTCTGATTCGATCGGTATAATTAAAGATGGGTCTAGGTCAAATATTTTTGGTTGTTACAAACAGCAGCACAAAGTCATTATACCCAAACCACATAGTGGTATAGGGTATAAAAAGTAATATTTCTTACAACGTAGAAACCGACAAAATAATTGGCCAGATTCCCAACAAATCATATATTATAATTAATTGGTTTCCTGAGTTGGTAACCGTAAAGGATGGAGTTAAAAAAACATTTTTATCACATTTTTCAACTGTAAAATTCAAAGATCAATTAGTTCCTTCTAAAACAAAATGAAAACTTTTTTATTAAAAATAGTTGAGTTTTATCTGACGATTGTGAAATTGGGCTATATTATGTAACAACAACAACCAACTACGAGCATTATATATAATATTATATATATACAATTTTATTTCTTACGATTAATTTTTTATTCTTTCCTATAAACGATTTACTTTTTTATATAAATAATACATAACTACTTAAATACATATATTTCTTTCTTTTATATTCGATGTTTATATTAATTCTCCTTAACTCTTAAAACTTTTCTTTATTAAAAAAAAATATTAAATGTCGATGTGTATTGATTACTCCCTAACTCTCATATAAAAACCACAAAAATAAAACGCTTTGCAGAATTCAGTAAGTAAATATGAAAATTATGATGAAAAAAAAAACTTTTTTTTTTGTATATAAATCTAATCAATTTTATTTGTGAGTAAATACATCAAATACAGACATAACTACAATACAACATATTATGTATATGTATGTGTGTGTGTGTGTGTGTGTGTGTTTGTGTGTGTACGTGTACACATTTTATGCAAAGTAGTTATGCTTAGATTAGATTGCAAACATAAATAAATAAATTGTAGTTTATTTTCTTATTAAACTTACATACTTATGTACTTACATTAAATATGTTTAAATGCATTTAACACACAAAAGTGTGCAGGTATTTTCTCTGTATACAAATTTCCAAGTTTTACTTTCTCCACGAAACTTGAACATGTTACTTTTTAAGAATATTTACTAAACCATTCCTACTGTTATTACTCAATGCAGTATAGATTCTTAACACTTTGGAAC
Organism: Cordilura impudica; assembly: GCA_963682025.1. Classification (NCBI taxonomy): domain Eukaryota; kingdom Metazoa; phylum Arthropoda; class Insecta; order Diptera; family Scathophagidae; genus Cordilura; species Cordilura impudica. The sequence goes on from OY821520.1 coordinate 152,342,192, forward strand.
GACTATGTTTTAAATCTGTTTTTAAGCGGAGCGGTTTACAGAAAAGTGTTGAAAATGTTGCGAATTGTATCCAAAGTGTGGAATATTTGACGAACAATTATTGTTATTCATATTTTTACCTTCAATATATATAATCATCTTATCTATAACGAGCGTTATTAAAAACACAATCATTTTCATTGTCGCTATCTTTATTGGAATTATAGGGTATTCTTAGATATGTTTTTCTTCGGTTCTAGGTATGCTCGGGGTTATTGAATGATCTCTGCATGGAGATTAGGTTTCAAATTGAAGCTCTCACGAAAAGCATAAACCAAGTTTTATCAAAAAAAAATATAAGACTAATTATAAAAATGGGGTCATTTTATTACATTTTAATGATTTAAAGGTTTTTATGTCAAGAATTCCATTGAGTAACGCTAGTTTTCAATTTTGATTCCTCTGTTCATTGTTGCAATTTAAAGGATTCAGCACAAATTAGACTATGGATCATTTTCGGGGTCATTGTCTGGGGAGGTGAGAAATTCAAAGTACTAGGCCAATTTGGTAAAACCAAAGGGTTTCTATACTCATTCCATTATTCAGCCAAAGTGTAGGTATGGCTTAAATAATTATTATTTTTTAACATAAATAATAATTAAATATTGAGCTCGGGGTCTGATTTTGGTAAAAATTATGTATATATAAATAGGCAAGTGAAAAAAGTTAAGAACAATTTTAACTGCCTTAAACTTAATTTTTTTTTTCTTTTTTTTTTGTTTAATAGATTGTCAATAGGAGCAGTGCAGAATGTATTTTTGATGTGTAAACATCTATACGCACAGGGGGGTAAATTTCAAAAACAGCGTAACATGTAAGCGTAACATGTGAGTCGTAAGACAAAATGTGATTGTATTGGTGAAAAAAATTATGATATTATGATAACCTGTTTGAAAATTAAAAATGAAAAATAAAACATGAAAAAAAAATGAAAAATAAAAAATTAAAGATGAAAAATGAAAAAAACTGAAAAATTAAAAATTAAAAATTAAAAATTTAAATTAAAAATTAAAAATTAAAAATTAAAAATTAAAAATTGAAAATTAAAAATTAAAAATTAAAAATTAAAAATTAAAAATTAAAAATTAAAAATTAAAAATTAAAAATTAAAAATTAAAAATTAAAAATTAAAAATTAAAAATTAAAAATTAAAAATTAAAAATTAAAAATTAAAAATTAAAAATTAAAAATTAAAAATTAAAAATTAAAAATTAAAAATTAAAAATTAAAAATTAAAAATTAAAAATTAAAAATTAAAAATTAAAAATTAAAAATTAAAAATTAAAAATTAAAAATTAAAAATTAAAAATTAAAAATTAAAAATTAAATTATTTCTCCCTGATAACCTGTTTGAAAATTAAAAATGAAAAATAAAACATGAAAAAAAAATGAAAAATAAAAAATTAAAGATGAAAAATGAAAAAAAATGAAAAATTAAAAATTAAAAATTAAAAATTTAAATTAAAAATTAAAAATTAAAAATTAAAAATTAAAAATTAAAAATTAAAAATTGAAAATTAAAAATTAAAAATTAAAAATTAAAAATTAAAAATTAAAAATTAAAAATTAAAAATTAAAAATTAAAAATTAAAAATTAAAAATTAAAAATTAAAAATTAAAAATTAAAAATTAAAAATTAAAAATTAAAAATTAAAAATTAAAAATTAAAAATTAAAAATTCAAAATTCAAAATTAAAAATTAAAAATTAAAAATTAAAAATTAAAAATGAAAAATTAAAAATTAAAAATTAAAAATTAAAAATTAAAAATTAAAAATTAAAAATTAAAAATTAAAATTTAAAAATTAAAAATTAAAAATTAAAAATTAAAAATTAAAAATTAAAAATTAAAAATTAAAAATTAAAAATTAAAAATTAAAAATTAAAAATTAAAAATTAAAAATTAAAAATTAAAAATTAAAAATTAAAAATTAAAAATTAAAAATTAAAAATTAAAAATTAAAAATTAAAAATTAAAAATTAAAAATTAAAAATTAAAAATTAAAAATTAAAAATTAAAAATTAAAAATTAAAAATTAAAAATTAAAAAATTAAAAATTAAAAATTAAAAATTAAAAATTAAAAATTAAAAATTAAAAATTAAAAAGCAAAAATTAAAATTAAAAATGAAAAATGAAAAATTAAAAACAAAAAATGAAAAACGAAAAATAAAATGAAAAAATGAATGAAATGAAAAATAAAAAATTAAAAAAAAATAAAAAGGAAAAATGAAAAATAAAATATAAAAAAAATAATGAAAAAATAAAACTAAAAAATCAAAAGTAAAAAGTAAAAAATGAAACATGAAATATAAGAAATGAAAAATGAAAGACTAAAATTAAAAATGAAAAATTTAAAATAAAAAATTAAAATTGAAAAATAAAAAAAAGAGAAATAAAAAAAGAAAAATTAAAAATTAAAAAAAAAAATTTAAATGAAAAATGAAAAACGAAAAATGAAAAACGAAATATTAAATATGAAAAATAAAAAATCAACTCAGAAAGTAATTCTGATTCGATTGGTATAATTAAAGATGGGTCTAGGTCAAATATTTTGGTTGTTACAAACAGCAGCACAAAGTCATTATACCCAAACCACATAGTGGTACCTATAGGGTATAAAAAACGAAAAATTAAAAATTAACCGGTAAAATAATAAATAATAATAAATATTTTATTTTAACAGAGCCACTGCAGTTGATTGCTATAAGTGATACGCTTTCTGTTTGATTTTAAGAAAGTGCTATAAAAAATCTTTAATTACTAGATGTTTACACATCTCCCCTGCGATCGGACTCACATGATTTTTTTCTACATTTTGGCGTTTAAGATAGGTAAAACCAGTTAAGCCATGATCTCTCTTTCTCCCTCAATTTGCTAAAAATTACAACAAAAAACTCAAAATTAACTAAATTAAATTTGGCTTGGCAATTCTAGAAATGAATAAAAATATGACATTTTATATGAGCGGTTTTGTATTATTGCAATAATGGTTGTATTTCAACCACTGGGCGAACACTAGTTTATTTAAATCAGAGTTCAGAAAAAAACACACACTGAATAAAAAACTCGTACATATATGTAAACAAACATAACTTAGACCAACACACACATATTTTTATTTTCATATCAATTATGTTTGTTTTTAAATTTTCTTCGGTGCCCAACACAACCATGACTGTGTTCGTTTTAATATTTCGTTATTTACACGAACATTTTTGTATCACGTACTTTTTGTTTCAATCACACATAAAGCACACATTTTTGAGTGTTGCTTTATTTGAAGTTCATGTTCTGGTACGTGTACCGAAAAAAAACACAGAACATGTACAACACGAACCTGTTTATTGTACATGTTCTGTGTTTTTTTTTTTAGTACACGTACCAGAACATGAACTTCAAATAAAGCTACACTCAAAAATGTGTGCTTTATGTGTGATTGAAACAAAAAGTACGTGATACAAAAATGTTCGTGTAAATAATGAAATATTAAAACGAACACAGTCATGGTTGTGTTGGGCACCGAAGAAAATTTAAAAACAAACATAATTGATATGAAAATAAAGATATGTGTTGGCTGCTTTTGAACAGAACATTGTGTGTTTCATGTGTGTATTTTCTGAACCTTGATTTAAATACAATATTTCGATATAATTTGAATATCATCTTCAGGGAATGTCTACAAATTTAAATTATTAGAACAATAAAATATGTAAGTATTTAAACCAACATCAAATATTAAAAGATATAAAATAACATATTAATAATATTAATAGACTAGGCGATTTTTTGTTACCGATGTTTTGTTCTACCGTTTTATCCCGCTATTGACCAAGCTTATATTATTGGAAAGGTATTTATTTTTAGCTGTTACATAGATTTACAGATTTTCATCGTATGGAATATTTTTTTGGAGTTATGATCGTTTAAAGTTGCTACTAACACATACATAAAATTGTACAATGCTATGTGTGTGTTTATTAAATTTGTTTATGTGTTTGTGTTAATGTGTTGAATTTGGTTTCTTCATTTAAAATGACTTGAATTGTGAAGCATACCTTTAGGGTCTTTATTAAATGAAAAAATAAAATTTCCTAGAATTTGTACTCGAATTTCGAGTGCTGGAATCTGCTAGTGTATATTAAAACAACAATTTTTACATAACCTGTTTACATTAAAATACAAACTTACTTTAAATCTTACATAAACAAGAAACTTAAATCAATTGTTCCAACTTCGTCATATAATATTGCACTGAATTTGAAAATATAATAATTACTGCACTATAATCTTTGTTTTGTTCACCAAATGTCTATAACATTGAGCACATTTCTCAGTGTCTGCTTTATGATTTATTCTCTTATTAGATGGTATGTTTATAATATTAAGCATCTTTAATATATAACGGCGTTTATAATTTGGCTCACTTTGAAGTACTCTTACATTGCCAAAGTGTGTTTTTCTTTAACACAGTGGGTTGTCAACGCTATTTTTGGTATAAAATTTCTGAGTTTTAATTTTTGATCAGATTTATGTCTGACAGTCTTGTTTTTAACTTGTTTTTTGTTGTTCCGATATAAACCTTCTCACATTTATCATCTTTGTTACCTATACAGGCGAGTATGTCAATAACATTTAATTTATCCATATTCTCTATTTTTTCTTTTGTTTTACTATATATATTTTGAGTGTCATTCTTATGTTTTCACTCGTATATACTCTCGATTTTTCAAATCTTTCAGATATGTGTATATGGTACGTAAATCAATGATTTGAAAATTTTTGGTTCTTCATTTATTGTTTTAAATACTTACATATTTTATTGTTCTAATAATTTAAATTTGTAGACAATCCCTGAAGATGATATTCAAGGAATATCGAAATATTGGATTTTAATAAATAACTTTCAACAAAATCAGACCTCGAGCTCAAATATTTAATTCTTATTTCCAATCTGATGTATATTTGATTTAATATTAAAACAAGTAAGAAAATTATCCTCAGTCTAGACCGACTATACGATACCCTATACCATGGTTTGGAGACCCCATCTCTTCGGTCCAACCAATTCGATATAGAAAATAAGCATAAACCAAAGTTGAGTGGAATTTTTATTAATTTTTTTGGCTGCAGATATGAAAAAGTTCATATCGGATGCTATATTTATATGGGGACTAGGTCGAAAAATGGACCGATGCTGACCATATTTGACAAAGTCACTTATATTTTGAAAAAACATACACAAACCAAATTTGAGAAAAATCTGTACAGTATTTTTGTTTTTTGATAGATTTTAGTGAAGATCGGGAAGCAGCTCTATATAGGGCCAATGCATAAGAATTGTGCTTTAGGGATTATTTTTGGACTACTGATTAATGGATATAATAAACACATAAAAACCCAATTTGACTGAGATCTATATCATAATTTGGATCTTATGGCAATTTATGTCGATTTCATAGAGGTCATTTGTAAGGGGATTAGGTTTGAACATGGACCGAATTTCACCAATTTCAACAGCGTTCATCCTATGGCTGATAAAAGCTCATATACCGAATGTCAACAAAATATATTCATATTTGCGACCTGTAGTTTGATTGCAAGATTTACATGGACACACAGACGGACGGACATCGCTAAATCGACTCAGAGTGATAAATATCACTCAAACGTTTACATCCCTTTTTAAACTCTTTCTTTTAGCTCATACTCTTTGTCTGTCTGTCTGTTTGCCATGGGTGAACCACCCCATTCCCCCTTATCCAGTTGATCTGAAACTTGGCCCATGGTCTTATCGTGACTACAGATTACTTTTGGGGTAGTCACGCACAGCCCCGCGTGGTCACGCACAGTCACGGAGTGATCTAAATGTCATTTCCCTCATCTGATCGATCTTAAACTTGGTCCATACACTTGCTGTGAAAAAAATATTAACTTTGACTTAGTCACGCACAGTCACGCGTGGTCACGCACAGTCACGGAGTGATCTAAATGTCATTTCCCCTCATCCGATCGATCTCAAACTTGGTCCATACACTTGCTGTGAAAAAAAGATTAACTTTGACTTAGTCACGCACAGTCACGCATGGTCAGGCACAGTCACGGAGTGATCTAAATGTCATTTCACCTCATCCGATCGATCTCAAACTTGGTGTATGCATTCGACGTGAAAATATATTAATTTGACTTAGTCACGCGCAGTCACGCATGGTCACGCACAGTCACGGAGTGATTTAAATGTCATTTCCCCTCATCCGATCGATCTGAAACTTGGTCCATACACTTGCTGTGAAAAAAATATTAACTTTGAATTAGTCACGCACAGTCACGCACGGTCACGCACAGTCACGGAGTGATCTAAATGTCATTTACCCTCATCCGACCGATCTGAAACTTGGTCGATATACGCTGTAAAGAAAGATCAACTTCGACATAGTCACTCACAGTCACGCATAGTCACGCAGAGTCACGGAGTGATTTAAACCCATCTTCCCTTACCCGATCGATCTAAAACTTGGTCGATAGACTTGCTGTGAAAAAAGATTAACTTTGACATAGTCATGCACATTCACGCATAGTCACGCACAGTCACGGAATGTTTTAAAATCCATTTCCCCTTATCCGATCGATCTGAAGCTTGGTCGATAGACTTGCTGTGAAAAAAGATTAACTTTGGCATAGTCACACACAGTCACGCATAGTCACGCACAGTCACGGAGAGATTAAAACCCCACTTCCTCTCATCCGATAGATCTGAAACTTTGTCCATAGACTTGTTGTGGCCAAAGATTAATAGTCACACACAGTCACGCACAGTCACGGAGATATTCAAAACTCATATGCATAAGGAAAGAAAGAGTTTTAAAAAAAACTTTGTTTTTATGGGTTAGATTATTTACTCTACTAATAAATAACAATCATACGCCCTGAATCTATATTAGTGCATATGAAAACCCACCTAGTATGTCAAAACTAGTTTTTGAGTAAAAAGCAATTATAGTTTCCCCCACTGTGTTCCACTTTCATTTCTTTATTGAATGTTTTAATTTTTTTGTTTTGATTGATTTCAATGTTTTGTTTTATCATTTAGTGCTGGAACTCCGAGTTTGTTTTAATTATTGTGAAAATATCTTACGAGTGTGATGCGTTTGCTCAACTGGGCTTTTACTCTTTTATATAATTGCATTTTTACATATGGAAGGTTAATGTTTTTTTACAAACAAATCAAAAAAAGTGAATTCATGAAATTTCACACACTGTGGGTGGGTGGGTTTTCTTAAGCAATGTCACATATATAAAAATGGATGTTTGTATGTATGTATGTACGAAATTTTCAGGGAATCTTCAGAAACTGTAAAACGGGTGAAGCTCTGAAGCCTGATTTTTGAATTTTGGTGTGGGCGTAGGGCCGTGGCAAAATTTATTTTTAATATTGTACCTAGATAACTGCTGAAACTTTCGGAAGAGTTCGTGCTTTATTTTTGGCCGACACTGTGTATTAAAATTTATATGGAGTATAAAACCCAGATGTTATATTAGTGCCAGCAACGCGGACAGGGCCCAGCTACTATGTCATATTATTTACAAAATTCATTAAAAAAACGGGAGAAAATTAAAACTTTTTGAGGAATGAAATGAGAAATCATCAGTAAGTCTTGAGTAATAGCTGAAGAACTAAGTAAACAGACAAGATAAGGTAAAAATGTAAAAGTTCATAAAAAATTTGGCCTGAGAATGCCAAAGCATTTAAAGACTTTATAACACTGGGCTAGTGCTTTCACCCTAACGTGGAGTTTCTCACCCCCTGAGTGGCAGTTACACTGTGTTATCTTTAACTTTGGATAATTTTAGAGGTACTTCAAAGTCAATCAAATCAAATGAGTTTTTGAGAGCATTGCAGACAAAAAGGTTTAAGGTCCGTCACCAAAAACTATCTTCTATTTGCACTAAAATCTTGCAACATACCTTTGACTTTTTTAAAAAAATCACTCTCAAAAAAAATACTCATTTTAACAATATGATACCTATGTCTTCAGGATGAATACCCCATATACATATGTACATCTCTCTAAGAGAAAAACAAGCAAGAAATACAGAGCTTGATAGTTAGAAATCCTGTATACCACATTGGTGATGAATTGGTATATAGAAGAAGTGTTATCACTCTATTGACTCATTAGAGTTGGTCTGTCACTTTCATCCTTATTATGAACTGGCCAGCAGCGTGCATACGAGGCTAATCAAAATTATTTAGATTTCTTCACTAATGGCACATTCTTCTCACATATCCCATCCTAACAATTTGTTTTATATTATCGTTCGCATAATTAGTTTCCAACACTTTCTAAAGTTCCGGCAATATTGACACACAATAAATATGCGATTCCCATTTAACATCTGTCCCATTCAAATGTGATGAGCATAAAATCAAATTGTAGACAATTATATTTATTGCGGACAATGGAGATAAATTATGTGAAACATTAGTGCAACTTTTGCATTGTTTAAAATGTTGATGCGATAAACACTAACAAGCCTCTACATATACAAAGAACACTTTAAAAAAATTTAAATGAATTTAAAACTAAAATTTTACTGAATATTTAGTGATTTGATTTAGCGATAATGTATTGAAATTTTTTAAATTTGTTAAACATTTTATTTCTGTTCAATGACACCATTAAAAAAATCTAAATCAACACTTAAGATTTAGAAATAGTCTTTATATAAAGTTAAGTAGTAACCATAATTGTTATTTCATTACTAGAATAGTAATTTCAAAATTTAATACCCAAAACTATAAAGCAATAAAAATTTGCATTTCTCATAGAAATAATAGAAATAATAAAACCAAAAGTTTAAATTGAAATTGTGTCCCAAATACGCATTTATCTGGAACTTTTTTATTGTTCGAGAATTTGTTACACAAGTAATCAAGCAACTTTCAGTACAAAGGCATCTTAATAACAAACTTATTTTGGATACTCTATGAATTGTTCAAGAAGATATTTTTACAAGAACTCTTTGATACCGAAATAAACAGCATGGCTATTGTAACAATCTTTAGAGTACAGTGCGCAACACTATTTTTGGGGGCTGCCTAATTTTTGCGCTGAATAATTATATAAATATAGCACACTAAAAACCCCAAAGCCTCTGGTGGATAAAGCTTTACTTTATGGGCTTTTAATGTTCTCGTTTTTATACCCTATACCAGTATGTGGTTTGGGTATAATGACTTTGTGCTGCTGTTTGTAACAAGCAAAAATATTTGACCTACACCCATCTTTAATTATACCGATCGAATCAGAATCACTATCTGATTCGATTTAACGATGTCCGTCCGTCCGTCCGTCCGTCCGTCCGTCCGTCCGTCCGTCTGTGTGTCCATGTAAAGCTTGTAATCCAACTGCAGGTCGCAAATATGAATATATTTTGACGAAATTTGGTATTTGATCTTCTATCGGCCATGGGATGAACGCTATTGAAATTGGTGAGAATCGGTCCATGTTCAGACCTAGCCCCCATACAAATGACCCCTATGAAATCAACATATATTGCCATAAGATCCAAATTATCGGACAAATCTTAGTCAAATTGGGTTTGTATGTATATATTACATCCATTAATGAGTAGTCCAAAAATGATCCCTATTGGACAACTCTTAGTCATAGGCCCCATATAGAGCTGCTTCCCGATCTTCACTTAAATCTATCAAAAAACGAAAATATTGCACTGATTCTTCTCAAATTTTGTTTGTATATATTTTTGCAAAATACAAGAGACTTTACCAAACATAGTCAGGATCGGTCCATTTCTGGGCCTAGTCCCCATATAGATATAGCATCCGATATGAACTTTTTCATATCTACAGCCAAAAAAATTAATAAAAATCGCACTCAAATTTGGTTTATGCTTATTTTCTATGTCCAGTTAGTTGGGCCTATGAGATAGGGTTTCTAAACGCATGGTATACTATAATTTTCTTACTTGTTTTTTTTTTTTTTGGCCAACATTATAAGAAAGAAGTGAAAGAGCGCTACAAATTGGAAATCTAATAAATTAAATTTTGCAAAATTTTGCGAATTATTTTTTCGTAAATATTTCAACAATATATCTTCCCTTTTCATGGGTCTTTTTAGTTCATCCAACACCCTCCAACAATCAATTTTATCAAATAGTGTGTCCGATACAAAGGTAGCGTCAAGAACTGTCCTGTCACTAATCCTCGCCAAAATGTAGGTCCTTGGTGTACCTTCATCCTTAGCGACGAACAGCTTATAGTCAGCAGTTTTCAGTCCGCAAACCCTGTCCCCAAAAACCCAGGGCTCTTGGATGAAGACTATGTCCACTTCGCCTGTCGTCAAGCGAATTAAAATTGCGGCCGTGGCGGAGATTTATTTGTAGGAGCTGCATCATCTGCAACTGCCTGCACATCCATCTTCATCAAGGGGGTCGCATTCATCTCCAAATAAGCCAGAAGCATTCCCCAACAGTTCAGAGTCGGATGTTAAATATCCTTCCTCCTCCATACTCCTTCCCTACTCAGCCTGGACTTCACCTGTGGTGCCCTCCCCAGCAGATTTCTTTGCTGGTTTGGCGATCTCTGTGATTTGTCCTTGGTCACCCTTGTAGACATTGATAAGTATCTGCCCAAAGCCATAGGAAACTATGCCGTTTGCTCCGGTTAAATGCGGGAGGGATTCGACATTGAGTAGCAGTACTACCTGTCGAAGGTTCCCAGCCGCATCACCAAATCTACCAATATTCCAATTGTGTGTTGGAAGGTCAGTATTGCAGACCTTTAGCATCTTTAGCATGGATTGAGTCTTTTGCGCATTAAAATAAACCCAATTGGCTTTGCCCCACGCGGAGATTGCTAAAAGGTGTTATTTAAGTTGTCATTCATTGTCCGCCTTTTGCTCCCAACCTCCAAAAGGCTTGGCTTATAATTAAAGGAAAATTAAGGGCAAATTTTGCTGTCATCTGCGAAACAGTATATGGAATTGAAAGTATGGCCACTTGCAATAAGCTTTGATATCAATTCACCGCGCCATACGTGATCGAACGCCTTGGGAATATCTAGCGCAACCACTTTACTTTCACCCAAATTGTGAATGGATCATCTTTAGTGCTCAGAAAGTAGAGCCAACAGGTCTCCCGTAGAACGATTTCTAAGGAAGCCATACTGTCGAGTCAAACGTTAAGAAGTGAGTTCGCATCCAAACCTCTTCCAATATAAAACAAGTAAGAAAATTATAGTCGGTCTAGACGATACCCTCTACCTTGCGTTTAGAAACCCTATCTCTTAGGCCCAACTAACTGGACATAGAAAATAAGCAAAAACCAAATTTGAGTGGGATTTTTATTAATTTTTTTGGCTGCAGATATGAAAAAGTTCATATCGGATGCTATATCTATATGGGGACTAGGTCCAAAAATGGACCGATCCTGATCATGTTTGGTAAAGTCTCTTGGAATTTGCAAAAATACATACAAACAAAATCTGAGAAGAATCAGTGCAATATTTTTGTTTTTTAATAGATTTAAGTGAAGGTCGGGAAGCAGCTCTATATGGGGCCAAAGGAATCATTTTTGGACTACTCATTAACGGACGTAATGAATGCATATAAAACCCAATTTAAGTAAGATCTATATGACAATTTGGATCTTATGGCAATTTATGTCGATTTCATAGGGGTAATTTGTATGGGGGCTAGGTCTGAACATAGACCGATTCTCACCAATTTCAATAGCGTTCATCCCATGGTCGACAAAAGCTTATATACCAAATTTCATCAAAATACATTCATATTTGCGACCTGCAGTTTGATTACAAGGTTTACATGGACACACAGACGGACGGACGGACGGACGGACGGGCGGACATTGTTAAATCAACTCAGAAAGTGATTCTGATTCGATCGGTATAATTAAAGATGGGTCTAGGTCAAATATTTTTTGTTGTTACAAACAGCAGCACAAAGTCATTATACCCAAACCACATAGTGGTATAGGGTATAATGAATGTGTTCAAGTTTTTGAAAGCAACTGTTATTTATAAAATATCACAAAAAATCCAAAAACGAAAATACAAATTAAAATTTCGTTATAATCTGATAAAACTTAGAGTTAAATTGGAAAGAAAATACTTATTAAATATCTATATATTAATACGGGAAGGTAAACTTTTAGTTCCCGTTTTAAGCAATATGCGGGTACGGAGGAGTGTGAAAATTGGCGTGGTTATAGTTCATCTGACGGAGAAGCCGAGAATGATAAAATTTATGTTTAATATGTCTTAAAAACATATTAAATTAAATAAAATAAAATATTTATAATATTCCTTATACCCTGTTAATGCGAATGATTTAAATTATATATCAGACGCTCTGTGTTGAAGTGTGAATTGCTAAAATTGTTTAACATACCTTTGGGCTCATTTAAATATTCCTAAATTTTTTATATATATAGATTTAAAAAAATTGGAAGACAAAAATTGTATGACAAAATAATATTTTCTAGAATTTCCTCTCAAATTTCGAGTGCTGGGCTATACTAGTACTATTTAATATGCAAAATAAAATAATGAGTGCAGATTAACCCCACATAAATTTTGTGTTTAGATGAATTCACATTTAAAACACAGACTTTTGTTTATTTTTTCATAAATTCTAATAACTTCATTGACTTATTTTGCAAAAATAAAATTTTAATTAATTTAATTAACGCACCAATTGTTGTGAAGTTCATTAGCGCCTATTTAAATTTTCGACAACTAATAAAATTCTAGTAAGTGTTGATAAAAAAACAATCTTTTAAAACTAAAAATCATATTTGAACTAATCCAATAAATTTTTTATATTCAATAAAAAAAAAATCTGTTAAGTACTTAATCTTTTATATTTAATAACCATATAAATAATATCTATTTATATCAAGTGGCCTTATATAGCTGTTGTGATATTCAGGCTTTACTGCATCAACTACTCGACAATAAATTTCTGTAATAGAAAAACTAACAAAACCCACCATAGAATTCCAAATGCAACATTATTCTTTTACGGTCAATAAACACCACTCTTCCACTCATGCATTATTCAAGTGAAAAACAAAAGAAAAGTATAGCAAAATATTAAACTTCAAATGCCGTAAAATAACTGACTTTCCTCTGGTGTTGTTTCTTGTTTTCCCAACAATGCTCTTGTCTCAGTTCTGTTGTAAAGAAATACAAATTATTTGCCTTTAAACTTTTTCTTTCTTAAATTTACGTAATTTTTTTAACACCATCATTTCTGTGCATTGTTTCGCTAGACCAACTGAACTTCAAACTATTTTAGATCTAAACACAAAAGCTGTGCCTTTTTTTATAAAATAGTTTGAGTGTTCTTTAAACAGCAACTAATAAAATACATTTCAAGTAAAAATAAAATCCTCTAAAGTTATAATTTACCTTTGGTATATGGTACACCTTCAAAACCCCCTTAATACTTTTTCCTTTTTAGCTCCCTCTCTTTATTAGTAACCGTCTAAATTCTTAACTCTTATTGTTTACATATATCTATGAGTGTTATTTTCGTTTCTACCTATTCTATGTAATTGTATGGTATATATGTTAACTATCCTTATAAACCTATTACATTTCTATTAATTTATGTATGTAGTGGTAATTTCTCTATAAAATAAAACAACTACATTCACATCAATTATTACAAAATTTACACTACAGTTGTATGTCACTAATACACTAATAAATTGTAACAAAAACTAACTCTTACACTAATACAAAAAAGTCATCAACAAGGAAGGTTTTCTGAGGAAACAGATGTTTCCAACTTATCGAAAGGATACCGAACATATCAAAATCTTACGTTTTTTTTTTTTTTGATATTTTCGGTTGTTAAATCTAGTGTAAGGATGCACTGCACTGCAGCACCTAGTGGAAGGAACATAACACTTTTTTATAATTGATTTTTAAAAATTACTTAATTGAACTTCGGTGAACTAAAATGAACTACAAAGTACTAAAATGTATTTAAAATGAACTGATTTATAATAAGATGTTCCAAAGTGCCTTAAATAATATATGTACTATTATCAGTGTACAAAAAAACTGAAGCACTTCGATGCTTCGAAGGTATATCCATGAGCATGTCCCATTAGGGTGACCCTTAATAAAAAAATGTGTTAAAACTCTCGGTCGCACCCCTAGAAATATGCGATTAGCAAAAAAAAAGTAAGAAATACAAAGGTTTGGGCCAATCAAAAAACATTTAGAGGTGGCTCAACGCGAGTGAAAATTTCTAGTGTGTTTATGTGGGGAAAATATGACTTTCTTCAGATTTTACGAAAATTTAGTTTTATAGTTCAATTTTTGTGATAAATTGTTATATAACTCTGGATCAGCATTAAATTGTCTTTACAAAAATCTATAAAACATAAAAATCGAATAAATACTCGCCAAGAAATAGCAAATGCCCCAGACCACTTTTGTGCCAAAAAAAAAACTAGGTCATGAAATTTGATGGCATTTTTTCAACTTTACGAAATTAATTAAAGCCAACATTTTGTTTTAGCCTCTATACCTGTAGGTATACGGATATTAAGTATTGTTTTATTACCACCTTGGTAACCTATTAAGCATTGAGACCGAAAATGGAAATTTTTTTTTAAAAATTTTCTTAAACAAAATTTAAAAAAAATTAATCTAGCTCTTTAAGGTCTTGTCAAATATATGTTGGAGAGTAGCTGTGTAAATTTTTAGGTAAATCCCTATACCAGAATTTTTTTTTACAAGGATTTTATTTCTGCGGATTTCGAGAAAAATGGGATTTTTGTAAAACATTCTGTAAATGTACTATTTCTAAATAGTTTCTATTCAAAATTCGTCACTTTTCTACTTTTAAATGTAATATTTTATCTTAATAGCCTAGGGTTTCAGAAATAAAAAATAATATGACCCCATTAACCCTTTTGAAATTGGGGTCACATATGTCCCCAAGCTAATAAAAATCAATTTATTCAACAAATTCAAATATTCTCTAAGTGCTATTGAATTTTTAGACGCGGTACTAAATGTGTAGAACTTCCATTCCTAAAATTTGAGATAAATCCAAGAACGGTAACCCAATATTTGCCAAGGCCAGCTTTGGATTTTAAGATATTTTTAAGTGAAAATGACCGTAAACGAGTTTTTCTATTAAACTCGATGAAACCACTATTTAGAATTTAAGTAAAATATTTTGGTCCTTCCGCCCATATGTCTTTCTGTCTGTCCGTATGTATGTCTGTATGTCCATGTAAACTTTGTAATTAAACTACAGGTCGCAAATATTTTTATTTTGGTATGTAAGCTTCTATCACCCATAGGAGGAACGCTATTGAAATTGGTGGAAATCGGTGCATGTTCAGACCTAGTCCCCATACAAATGAACCTTATGAAATTGTCTTAAATTGCCATAAGATCCAAATTATCATATAGATCCCGGTGAAATTGGGGTTGTGTTTATTTATTACATCCATTAATCTATAGTCTAAAAATGAACCCTATAGAAAATTCTTAGTCATAGCGGCCTTCCGATATTCACTTAAAACTGTCAAAAAACAAAAATATTGCACAAATTTTTCTAAAATTTAGTTCAGCCATGATCGGCCCATTTTTCGACCATGTTGCCATATAAATATAGCATCCGATAGGAACTTTTTCAAATCTGCCGGTAAAAAAGCTAATAAAAATTCTGCTCAAATTTGGTTTATGCTTATTTTCTTTAACCTATTAGTTGGATCTAGGACCAATTCTCTAAACGCATAATTTTCTTTCGTGTTTTAAATTTAGTTTTCTTTTAACTGAGTCAAGGGTTTCGAAGTCAATACCATGATCGCGAACGAAGAGGGCGTCAGTAGGCAGTAGGCATCATTAGGGAGTTGTTACTCATAATATAAACAAGTAAGAAAATTATAGTCGGTCTAGACCGACTATACGATACCCTATACCATGCGTTTAGAGACCCTATCTCTCAGGCCCAACTAACTGGATATAGAAAATAAGCATAAACCAAATTTGAGTGGGATTTTTATTAATTTTTTCGGCTGCAGATGTGAAAAAGTTGATATCGGATGCTATATCTATATGGGGACTAGGCCCAAAAATGGACCGATCCTGACCATGTTTGGTAAAGTCTCTTGTATTTTGCAAAAATATGTACAAACAAAATTTGAGAAGTATCAGTGCAATATTTTTGTTTTTTAATCGATTTAAGTGAAGATCGGGAAGCAGCTCTATATGGGGCCAAAGGGATAATTTTTGGACTAGTCATTAATGGATGTAATAAATGCATACAAACCCAATTTCAGTAAGATCTATATGACAATTTGGATCTTATGGCAATTTATGTCGATTTCATATGGGTAATTTGTATGGGGGCTAGGTCTGAACATGGACCGATTCTCACCAATTTCAACAGCGTTCATCCCATGGCCGATGAAAGACCAAATGCCAAATTTCGTCAAAATATATTCATATTTGCGACCTGCAGTTTGATTACAAGCTTTACATGGTCACACAGACGGATGGACGGACGGACGGACGGACATCGTTAAAACGAATCAGATAGTGATTCTGATTCGATCGGTTTAATTAAAGATGGGTGTAGGTCAAATATTTTTGGTTGTTACAAACAGCAGCACAAAGTCATTATACCCAAACCACATAATGGTATAGGGTATAAAAATTTCCGGCCGAACACGTGAATAAGGGATCACGACTGTAAATAGTATTCGTTACAGTAACATGATAACGGAGTTGTTCAGGTTTCAACTAGCTGGTATGGCTTTGAACACCGGGCACGAAACAATCGATTTATTGGAGCAATGATTTTCAGATCGAATCATCTACCGAAACTCCGATTTCAATTGGCTGCCAAGATCGTGCAATTTATCACCGTGCGATTTCTTTCTTTGGCGTTTTTCGAAATCTCAGTTCTATGTGAATAAGTCAAAAATAATTCCAGATTTCAAGGCCGGTATCCAATGTGTCATCGGTGCGATAGAGCCATAACTTTGTGAAAAGGTCATTTAAAATCTCAACAAAAGAACAATAGCCTGTATTTACAACCGTGAGGGTCATATGGCGGACATATTATTCCATACATAAAATAAATGAAATCTACTTAAATATGCTAAACCGTAAAAGTACCTATGATGACATGGACGAAAACCATTGACGTTTTTGTCCGAAATCTTTTTACGTAGTAAAGTACTTACCAAAGTACGAGGGCGGCTCAAAAAGTCCGTGACTTTACGAATGAAACACAGTTTGTTTTGCAAAAAAAAAATAATTTTCAACATAATCTCCTTTTAGCTCAATATACTTAGTCCAACGTTTCTCCAATTTGTTTATCCCTTCCAAAGAATACGATTTTTCGAGGTCCATAAAATAGGCATTTGTTTGATCAATAATTTCATCGTTGGTGCTAAATTTATTTAGTTTTGAAAATAGGAAATAGTCACCAGGGGCTAAATCCGTTTTTTGGACTGCTGCTGGAACTCATTCGAATTGCGGTTAAACAACTCCAAATAACACTTTGAAGTTGTCACACGATTACGTTTATGGTCAATTGAGAGCAAACGTGGCACCCATCTTGCAGACAGCTTTCTTAAACCCAATCGAAACCACACTGTCACATGAAATTCGTATGGCATCAACAATCTCACACACTTTTACTCTTCGATCGGCCAACACCATATCGTGGATTTTTTCGACATTTTCGCGTGTATTGACCTCAATTGGTCGTCCATAACGTTCAGCGTCATTTGAATTTGCGCGACCACAACGAAAGTATTTATCAAGCATTTCCTTGGTTTGATCGACGGTTTTCTTTTACGCAAAAAATAATGTTTAATGAGCACTCGAAATTCACTTTTTTCCATTTCTAAAAAAACCACGAGGTTGTATGTTTTGAACAGCTGTTAAACGCAAAGTTACTGACGGAACTTGCTCAAAATTTGATAGTAGTCTATTAACTGGTGGTACTTGATGGGAGCAGTGTTTCATTTCATATAATTAAGAGGGAAGTTCGAAAAGTCACGGACTTATTGAGCCGCCCTCGTATGTACTAACTATATAAGTCTTTCTTTGAATGTTCCCCAAAAATAAGGACTCTCAAATTCGAAAATAAAACTTGCATATCTAATTAATCTAATTAATAAAAGACGCTCCAAAACCCATTACCATAAGCAGTTGATAATCTGGCATACAGAATTTATTTCTACCCAAAATAATGTATTACCAACTATACCGTTTTCTGCGTAACCCCCAGCAAATAGCATCGCCAATCAAGCAGCAGGTTTGTAAGGAAGACCTGAGATGCAACGATGCTAACTTAGCGCTTTTCGCGCTAGATTAGCAGCTTTTGCGCACCCAAAAAACTAATTTTTTTACCACGCACCATTTAAAACTAATTTTTTTCGTTTAGCCCTTTTTGTAAAAAAAAGCCTTAATTTGTCGCTTCTTTTTTGAGTGTCTTTAGCGACTTATTTATGGCCTCAATTTGATCATTTTTTTTTTTTTGCAAAAGTGAAATGATCAAAAAGAAGATAATTAAATGCAATATGATGAGATCGATTCTGTAGATTATAGTTTTGAAAAGGCCTATTCTGATAATAATATTGACAAATCTGGCAAACAGTTAATCCAGCAAAAGTTAATTGAAATCTCTTATTTACGATATAAGGTCTAAATATCCACCCAATTTTATACAAAATGTCAAAATTTCAAATCGAAACTAAGGTCTGAAGATAAGAAGGGATATAAATTTGAAATGGACAGTCGTATTTAAAATTTTTCACGTACTATTCTATTAAAGATATCATCATATGCTATACTATATCAAATGTTTTCTATAAATTAAAATTAATATATATGTTATTTAATATATAACTAGCGTTTTTCATAGTTTTTGACTTCACTCTATATTAGTACCATTTTTTTTTTTTTGTATCGCTGCTGAGATTTGTGTCGCTTACTGACCCAATTGCATAAGATATGATTTTATTGAACTTAGAAGACGTTTCCATAGCAGCTAAAATTCTCTTCTTTAATCACACTTGGGTGCAAAAAAATTATACCGATAAAGGTGAAGGGAAGCCCCATATTTCATATTCTATATCAAATTTTTATTTTTTAAAAGCAGTATAGGAGACTGAAAGTACTAACTTACTTTACTGCATTCTCGGAAGCAACTTATATGAACGCACTGCGATAAGCCAATCACTGCTTCTAATGTTACGATTTTTTTTTGGCCAGCTGTTGCAGAGTGCTACCACACTTCAAAATTAGCTTCGCAGTGGATATTTTTCATAATTCTTCTGAAACAATCTTTCAGCAGAATAAATGATTTTTAAAAATTAAAAACTTCAGATCTACACAAGAAGCAGCCGATTCTTATTATTAAAATATGAACAAAATTCCTCTAAGTTCTTTCGTTTATGCAAAATTACATCTTAAATTGCAACAACCAATTGGGAGACCTTCCTTGTTGACTTTTGTATACTGTACAATTTATTTAAGTAAATATGTTATACTAACTAGTAGTAGAAGTTCTTTTGTTTGACGTTAAAGTTATGTTTTGTTTTTGTTTTTGGTTTTTTTTTTTATTTGTTAATTCTTTATTATTTGTTCTTTATATTAGTCAACGTTAGTTTGCCACTAGTAACTAGCAAAACTAATAAATCAATAAATTTCCGATTAGTTATTAATAATAAATTTTTGTTTCATTTTTTATTTTCTCTTCCAACTTTTTCTCAACAATTTCTTTGACTTGGTCTAACACTAATACATGTGTGTAATTTGCACACAACCAATGAATGTTCGGACGACATTATACAATCCTGTTGGCGATAACCATATCATGGCAATAACAATAATAACAACAGTTATTTATGATAGATAATTGTGCGGACGATTGGAGAATCGCTATGACATGGCAACGAATTAGTCAAATAAGTTTAGAACTTTTTATATGTGCCATACATCCCATACCTGGTGAATATTATTTTCAATGGACTACGAAATTGGCAAACAAAAATAAAACAATGGGCACCGAAATGGTGCCGTATGATGTAGCTTTATCATTACCCATGTTCCTTCGTTTATATTTAATATGCCGTGTAATGCTTTTACATTCAAAACTATTTACGGACGCCTCATCAAGGAGCATAGGTGCTCTTAATAGGATAAATTTCAACACGAGGTAAGTATGTCATTTATTATATATTATATACCTACATATTTTTGTTTCAGCAATCCATTTAAATTAATTAATTAAACACATTAAAGAAATCCCCGTTAATGAGTATTAATTATACAGCGTTCTGTCTTGTTGTTAAATTGAAAGCAACAACAAAAAACACTTCCATTGACCACAACACCAGCAATAATAATTTTAAATATTGACTACATTGTTACGTAAATAGTAAGACTAGTGAATATTAAAGGAATATTTTAAGTTTTACAAAGTACTAGAATAATATGCACAGAAAAAATTTATGCATGGAATAAATTATTACCTGAATTGTATGAATCATCAATAATTTTATTCCCCAAAACATTTTCATAAAGAACCATAACAGCAAAAATGACGTAAGCGCTGAAACAAAATATTACAGGAGACGTTTTTTTTTTTTTTTTTTTGAATTATCTCTGCTTTATTGTTTGTAGGCAAAAATGCTAAGAATGCGAACTTAGATCGAAATTGAATTTTCCATTAGCTTGGAAATTTTAAAATGAATGAAAGTCATGGCATTTACGTTTTTTTGATGGTTATGCCTCGAAATGAAATTGAGTATAGATTTTAGGGAACTTTTCATTCGGATTTTAAAATTAAAATTGGCAGCTATTTTTTGTAATGACTTCTGTAACATACGCGGACTTAGACGGATTTTTTTCCTCAATTTTTGTCCATATTTGTTTTCATCGGCCGGATGTTTTGGCCTTATGTGAGACACAGGTCATTGGTAATGCTGATCCACAGGATTTTCATATACCAGGTTATCACTTGGTTATTTTTCATAGGGGTTTTGTTATGCGCATTCACGAGAATAGTGTGTACCAGTTGGGTGACCCTTCATCATATGGAGAAAAAAAGTGTTCAAACTCTCGGTCGCATCCCCTAGAAATATGCGAATTGCAAAAAAACTGAGAAATAAAAGTTTTGGGCCAATCAAAAAACACTTAGAGGTGACTCTACGCGATTGAAAATTTCTAGTGTGTTTTATATGGGGAAAATATGACTTTCTTTCAGATTTTACGAAAATTTCTTTCTTTAGTTTAATCTTTCCGACAAGTTGTTACTTAATTCGGGATCCGTATCCGTATCTTATCTTTCCAAAAAGCTATAAGACTTCAACATGGAATAAAAATTCGCCAAGAAATAGCAAATGCCCCAGACCAATTTTGTGCCAAAAAAAAAACTATGTCATGAAACATTTTTTTCAACTTTAAGAAATTAATTAAAGCCAACATTTTGTTTTAGTCCCTATACCTGTAAATCTCAGATATGAGTATTGTTTTATTACCACCTTGTTAATCTATTAAGCATTGAGACCGAAAATGCAAATTTTTTTTGATAAAATTTTGAAAACTCCTTTTTCAAGTTTTGAAAAATTTTCTTAAACAAAATTTAAAAAAATTGATCTAGTTCTTTAAGGTTTTGTTAACTGCATGCTAGAGATTAACTGTCTGAATTTTTAGGTAAATCCCTATGCCAGAATTTTTTTCACAAGGATTTTATTTTTGCGGATTTCGAGAAAAATGGGATTTTTGTAAAATATTCTGTAAATGTACTATTTCTAAATACTTTGTATCAAAAATTCATCACTTGTCTGCTTTTAAATGTTATATTTTATCTTAATAGCCTAGGGTTGCGGAAATAAAATAATATGACCTCATTAATCCTTTTGGAATTGGGGTCACATATGACCCCAAGCTAATAAAAGACAATTTATTCAAAAAATTCATATATTTTGTAAGTGCTGTTGATTTTTTAGATGCGATGCATAAAATATAATAACCAAATGTGTAGAACTTCCGTTCCTAAAATTTGGGATAAATCCGAGAACGTTTACCCATTATCTGTTAAGACCAGCTTTGGATTTTAAGACATTTTTAAATAAAAACAAGTAAGAAAATTACAGTCGGTCTAGACCGACTATACGATACCCTATACCATGCGTTTAGAGACCCTATCTCTTAGGCCAAACTAATTAGATATAGAAAATAAGCATAAACTAATTTTGAGTGGCATTTTTATTAATTTTTTTGGCTGCAGATATGAAAAAGTTCATATCGGGTGCTATGTCTATATGGGGACTAGGTCCAAAAATGGACCGATCCTGACTATGGTTGGTAAAGTCTCTTGTATTTTGCGAAAACATATACAAACAAAATTTGAGATGAATCAGTACATTTTTGTTTTTTGGTAGATTAAAGTGAAGATCGGGAAGCAGTTCTATGTGGGGCCTATGACTAAGAGTTGTCCCATAGGGATCGTTTTTGGACTATTCATTAATGGATGTAATAAACACATACAAACCCAATTTGACTAAGATCTATACGACAATTTGGATCTTATGTCAATTTATGTCGATTTTATAGGCTAGGTCTGAACATGGACCGATTATCACCAATTTCAATAGCGTTCATCCCATGGCCGATGAAAGCTTATATGCCAAATGTCATCAAAATATATTCATATTTGCAACCTGAAGTTTGATTACAAAGTTCACATGGACACACAGACGGACCACAGTGGCGCCATTTGAGTTTTTTCGTTGCAAAAATCATATCTTTTGAACCGAATAACATAATTGAACAGTTTAAACAGCATATGATAGATAACTGTCCAGCCTATGAAATGAGCGTTTGGAAAGGGTGCTATGCTTTGTAGGGGCCTACTTATGGGTTATCAAATTTAAAATTTGTAGAAAAATCAATTTTATGGTAACTAAAAAAAATTATTTTTACTTTTTTAGATTGTTTTAATTTTTTTTTCTTTAGGGTTTTATGTTTTAAATTATTAACCAACAAATTAAAAAAAAATTACTTCTTTCTTAAATTTATTTTTTCAATTTCCTGTAAAATATTCATCACAATTCGTAAGAGAAGGTATATCTAAAAGCTAATCATTTCTAAACTATAATTATTTTCTAACTCTATTCGTGACTTCACATCCCGTAGGGAAGAAATAAGTGGATCGGAAGATGCTGCCAACATGTGGAAGAGGTCCTCATTTTGCCTTATCCTTGATGTTTTGAATGTGTTCTGCAATCTATATTTTTTATAAAATTTGTTAAGAGACTCCTGTGCTTCTTCAGAAAGCTCTCCAATTGGCAAAGACTGGTACTCAATTATATCTTTGCAATGCGCCAATATTTTATGGACGGTCGGGATCAACTTCTTCTGTGGATACATTTCTGCTAAAGGAGATGCAGTTTTCGATGCATATTCTCCATATTTTGTAGAATTGACATTTTCTTTGCAGTTTAAAACATTCAAGATCGTTCCCAATCTTTTCACGATTTGATTGTCAATTCCAGTGATTCTAGTTACTGCCTCATTATTTTCAAAAAATCTCCTAGAAGTGTTTCCATCATTTGAGTTACCGTATCCGTGCTTGGGACAGTCTACTTTTAGTCCAACTTGTTTAAAAAAAGCATCCTGTACTTACTTCTTTCTGATCTCTTCCTTATCCTTTATTGATGTATTTTCATCGAAGTTTTCCTCCTCTTATGGTAGGGTATACGCCAGTTTTAGCAAGAACTCCATACACGTTATCCTTGCGTGCAATGGTGACATTCGATATTCGTAATTCTCCTCGTTTGTAGAATCGCTTAAATTACCAAAGTTCTTCTTACTCTTTTTGCATGACATTGTTGAGGTTGTTCCTGTCAGTTCGTTTACGACTTTTCCGTAAACCATGGTCAGGTGGAACTCGTAATTGCATTCAATATATTTTCCTTCACCAATTTGCAGCTTTGTAGGCTTAATCTTACTTATTTGTTCTTCAATGTCCTTCACCGTGGTCCTTATGAGTTCTGCCGATTCCCTTGCAAACTGAAACATAATTGGTCGTCAATAAGGCACTGATGACGGACGTGGAATTTTCCAGTGTAGGGAAACATCAGATTTTAGCCGCAAAGGAACAACAGATGCCATAAACATATTTCCGTCCGATATTATAGCGTCATCGGAAGATATCCTTTGCTTATAAACGCTTTATCCGGATGATCCATCGCAGCCCCATTTGCTGATCAATGCCAGTTTCTCAGGAAGAATTTTTACCTCATTTTCAGGAAGACTCTCCAACAACTGTTTTGCTGTATGGCCCATGAGATCCTGCAGATTGGCTTTCACAGAGACTTCCGTAAACTCCGTATGCAGTGGTCGTGAATTTATTTTGGCTTGCGTAATATGCTTGTAACCTGGTAAAACGTCAGCCCCGTGTCGCATTAAGGATGCCCGTAGTATCTCATATTTTTCTTTGGAAAGTTGTAAGTCCATAAACAAGGCCAAGGCTTCTTCGGAACCATACTTTTTAATGTGCGCGTTTGTGGGCGTGGGAATGCTTTCCTTAATCCTTTTTAGTCGCAGTGGGCTTGCATCAGCAACAGATTTTGTAATCTGCGAATTAACTCTTTCATTATCCTTTGTATATTTAATAGACAGCGCGTCCGATAAATGCTTCGTGGTCAAGTCATTGGTGGCATCGGCAAGTTTCCTCTTTCTTGTGAAAATTGAACACCCCTCAATACTTTATTTTGGCCTTCCTTTTGCTCCTCTGGTTGATGTGGTGAGTTTATCTACTGTCAATATATCCAGAATGGTGTCTTCATTAAGCCACTCCCCGTATTTGAAGTTGAAGTTCTGAATGGTTCGATTAGATTTCACCCATTTTGCCTTAATATTTGCATATATCAGATAAAAATTATTTTTTATAATTTCGCTTCTCTCAATATTTCCGTATAAGCTATCAAGTTCTTCTAAAGTAGCTTCCGTGAAAAACTTTGGTGCGGTTGACCTTCTAAACAGTTCAAATAATTTTAAATTGTTCAACACCATGTTTTCAGTACTTAAATTGTTTAACGCATGGTTTCAGTACTTGTTGCGCCAACTTTCAGTCGTAGACTAATCCAGGCATTATGCTTATTTTGCAATAAAAAGGCTTATGCTACCATGCCTAAAAATTTACCTGTTCCCTACATACATATGGATTTAGGCTGAATTATGCAATTTTGATATTATGCTCGTGTCTAAATAAGATTTGTGCATACCTGGAGGGACCATAAGTCAATATTGTTCTTGATCATTTGTACTCCAAAGTAATTTTTAAGTGAGGTGCGTACCTGTGAATTTCAATGAGTAGTTTTTTGTGCATCCTGTGTCTGTAACAGAATATTGGGAGTAGACTTTGGCAGAGGCTCACAGGTAGACAACCGACTTAAAATTCAATTTTCAAACTATTAGATCAAATTACTGTCAGTCAAAACATGTAAGGGATGCACGCCATACAATTTCTGCAACCATGTCTTTTTAACCTTTTTTACCTCTAGAAGCCAAACGGGCACGTACGGCCAGATAAAACCTTTTGAAATATGTAAAGAAATAATCAAAGAACAAGTTTTGCAAATATGGCAAATATAGAAAAATATAGATTTTTTTTATTTTCCGTCAAAATTGAAAAATAGTGAAAAAACGGATAGTTTTTAAATAGTGATTTAGCAGGAGAAACACAAAGCAAACAGTTAATTTTTTTTATCATTATACATTCAATAAATACATCAATCAATACAAATAAAAAATAAGGCGATACGTTACCTATTTTTCGTGATATTACACCTGAAATCGCAACAAATTGACTAAAAATTATGTGTTTTTTTTTGAAAACCGAAAGTCGGTCAACTTTGAACGGTTATATCTTCTAAACTAAAAATTTGATATTATTAAGAGTAGTATATTTGAAATCGTTGAAAAGTTTCCTATAACATGGGTTTATTCAAAACTTCGTCGGCGCACATAAAAATTTTGATTTTTGCAACCTCGTTTGCTCTACGGGCGCCACTGTGCGGTGGGGCATAGGGAATTTTCAGGGGGAATTATAAAATTGCAAATAAAAACCATTGTTACCCATATATTTTTTTAATTTGCAATCTTACATTTTTTTATATCACTCCTGAATTTTCAAATTCCAAATTTCAAATTCAAAGAAACCAATGCAAATATTAATACAAATGCATTGTTGTTGCTACATTGTGCCGGTAGAAGCAAACACAAATTTTTACATTTTGGCTGCTATAAGCAACTTTGAATTGCGCGCAAGCACAAGAAAAATAGCTTGAGCTCATAATAGTTAAATGCGAATATAAGGTAAAATAGAAGATGGGTGGCAATTTTTTAATATATATTATTTAGTCTTCTGCAAGACTAAATTTTGCTAATAGAGTTTTTTTATATATTAGTTGTTAAATAACTTCATACTATATAAAATGAGTAGTGCTGCAAAAAAAAAGTTCGTCAGTATTCCGATGAGTATTTGAAGTTTGGTTTCATTCCTGCTCCTCAAACTCGTACTCTTGAATCCAGTTATAAAATTTCTCTATTAAAGCAAAATCAGGAAAAAAAAATCATATTATTGGGGAGGATTTAGTTAAACCAGCAATATCAACTTTTCTCAAAATAGGTCTGGACAAAGATGACAAAGATATTAAATCAATGCCACTTAGCAATGGCGCTGGTAGCAAAAGAACAGATAAGATGGCTAAAAATGTTGAAACCCAACTTGTTAAAAAGTTAAGATCAAGAAAATTGTCAATACGGATGGATGAGTCAACTATAAGAGACAGTCAGGCTATATTGATGGCTTACGTAAGATATATTGAAAACTGTGAAATCGCTGAAGAAATGTTGTTCTGTAAATCATTGGAAACTGCGACTACTGCCATTGATATATACAAGACACTAAAAAATTATTCATTTGAAGCAAAAATTTCAATTAAAAATATTATATCTTGTGCTGCAGACGGTGCTCCTGTTTTGATGGGCAATACACATGGGTGTTCAAAATTACTGACGGATGCCAGTCCCGAAATTTTGCTTGTGCATTGTGTTATTCATAGAGAAAATTTAGTTCCCAAAGTACTTTTACCTGTTTTAAATGAGATTTTGAACTCAGTAATAAAATGTATTAACTCTATAAAAGCTAATGCCAAATGTGAACGTTCTTCAAAAATTTTTGTGAGAAAAAAAAATGGCGACCTTGTAAGACTATTGCTTCACAGAGATGTGAGATGTGAGATGTCTGTCACAGGGGAATTGTTTGAGAAGATTCATGGAACTCTTCGATATTCTGAAAGAGTTTTTGACAAACCTGAAATTGAACAGTTACAAACAGTTCATGGAAAAGCATTTGTGAGATATTTAACAGATTTATTTGAAAAGTTAAATATATTAAACAAACAACTGCAAGGAGCAAGTAAGACACTTGTTGATGCGAATGCGAAAATATTTGACTTCATCACATTTCTTCAACTATGTGAAAAGAATGTCTCAGCCAAAAAATTTTATCAGTTTTACTTGCTAAGAATGTGTGATGTAACTGATGCTGATGTACTTATTATTGCAGATCACCTCTGTAAGATGGCCCGTGATTTGAACGAGAGATTTTCTGATTTCAAAATAATTGATTTTCCATGTTGGATAACTCCACCAATGCTGGCAAATTTAAATGATGTCACCACGCAATACCAAGAAGATCTCTGTGAAATGCTAAATGATGAATCAATTAAATCTTTATTTGATATAAAAGGGACAATGACATGGCTTTGCGACGAGACGTTGGAAAAGTATGCAAATGCAACGTGTTTTGCTCGATAATTGCTGTTGCCATTCTCATCATCATATTTAGTGGAATGCGATTTGGTCCCAAAAAAAAGAAATCGCCTACAAATCACCAAACGATGTAATTTACGGTTAAAATTAACAAAATTTACACCACAAATCAAAATATTAATAAGCCAACATAAACCGCAATCATCACGTTGATTTATCTTTTCAATAAATTCAAGTATAATCTTTTCAATAATGTAAAATTTATCTTTTCAGTACAGTCAAATTTAAAATAGTGTTACCTTTTCGCGTTTTATCATATATATATTTAATATTATATTTTTTAAGAATAAGGGGGCATTCAAAATCTTTGAAGTGTTGTAGTGGGGCATGAATGAAGAAAGGTTGAGAAACACTGGTCTACCTGCACGTTTTATAGGGCATACCCGCAAGTGTATAACATTTCCAATAGCTGTGTGCGATTTTTTGAAAATTTTAGCAATTTTTCTGCAAGAATCGCCACTTTATGCATTTAAGCAGTGTAAATTGCTTAAATTTTCCCATTGAAGTGCTTCAAAAGCTATAAAAACTAATTATTTCAGGTTAGAATTAAATAAATCATTAAATAAAATCTTTCCAATTAGTTAGTTTTTGGTTTATTTTATGTTTTATTTTAAAACGTAAAATTACACAATTTAGAAAGGAACTTGCAATATTTTTATGACCACTGAAAGAGAATTAATGATTTTTTTTTTGCTCTGGAAACCTACGTCTGTAACGCCAAAAACTCAACTGATAGCAAAAAACGTGAAATATTTAAACAAACACTGAGTTGCCACTGCTCTGCCGGCGCCATTAGTCTGCTAGATAACGGTTCTTGAAAATAAATCTAAGTTTTTAAATATTTAAAATATTACAGTGCGTTATTGTAATCATGATGCCATGGAAACTTATTTCTGTGACATACTCTATTTTATATCTGAGACTCATCTCACTGCCAAAACTTATTTTTCAATTAAATGGTATGAATTATTTTCATGAAATCACCCAGAATATAGGGATTATGATGGTTCAGTTGGTCATCCAAAATGCTTCTGCAACCACAATGAAACAAAATTAGCAATTTTTATACTCTATACCACTATGTGGTTTGGATATAATGACTTTGTGCTGCTGTTTGTAACTACCAAAAATATTTGACCTAGACTCATATTTAATTATACCGATCGACTCAGAATCACTATCTGATTCGATTTAACGATATCCGTCCGTCCGTCTGTGTGTCCATGTAAACCTTGTAATCAAAGTACAGGTCGCAAATATGAATATATTTTGATGAAATTTGGTATATAAGCTTTTATCGGCCATTGGATGAAATTGGTGAAAATCGGTCCATGTTCAGACCTAGTCCCCATACAAATGACGCCTATAAAATCGACATAAATTGCCATAAGATCCAAATTATCATATAGATCTTAGTAAAATTGAGTTTGTATGTGTTTATTGTATCCATTAATCAGTAGTCCAAAATATACCTATTACCTATTAGACAATTCTTAGTCATAGGCCCCATATAGAGCTGCTTCCCGATCTTCACTTAAATCCACCAAAAAAAAACAAAATATTGCACAGATTTTTATCAAATTTGGTTTGTGTATATTTTTTCAAAATATATATGACTTTACCAAATATGGTCAGGATCGGTCCATTTTTTTACCTAGTCCACATATAGATATAGCACCCGATATGAACTTTTTCATATCTGCAGCCAAAAAAAATTAACAACAATGCCACTCAAATTTGGTTTTTGCTTATTTTCCATATTCAGTTAGTTGGACCGAAGAGATAGGGTTTCTAAACCATGGTATAGGGTACCGTATGGTATAGGGTACCGTACTATAATTTTCTTACTTGTTTACCATTGAATTTTTTGACTATGAATTTTTTTGAATGTGCAAGTTCCTGCACTAGAAACCTTTAATTTTATAAAAATAAATTACGTTTTTATTTAGATATCTGCCAAACACAACCTTGAGAGTAGTATATAAACAGATAGTAGTTGATAGTAGTTTTGAAATTACTACAATAAAAACTCAAAAAAGCACCCATTTGCTGACTTTATTTTCTCGGATACAAGCTAATACATTTATATGGAGATAAATTCCTAAAATTTTCTGATACTACTCAAAAATTATAAAATTTTTTTCGATACAGAGTATATTAAACATCAGATAAATCTATTCTGAATATGATTTGCTTTACCATAGAATATTAAAAAATGCCATTTCGTAACTCTAAGGTTTTATCTGTTTTATTGCATTACACTGTAGAATATTTAAGAGTCATTATCTGGGGGGGTAAGAAATACCAAGTCCGGGTGAAAGTAGGCCAGTATAGTAAAAGCTCCAAAGAGTTTGGCATTCTCAGGCCATGACCTTTCATTTTTTTTTTCTTATCTTGAAGTTTGTAAGCACAGTTTTTCAACTCTAACCTAGGAACCATTGATGACTGTTCATTAAATTTTTCAGCAAAATTTTAGCTAGGGCTTAAACATATAATCTATATATATAAAATTCATTTTCTGTTTGTTTCTTTATTTGTTTGTTTGTTTGACAGCTATACAAATTTTTATTTTTCAATGGATTTCTCTGAAATTTGGTGTACACGCTCTCTGTACCCCTGGAAAGGTCGCCAAATGTTTCTTACCGGCCACGTCTACTTTTACGCCCACTTTTTATATACAATTCATTTTATGTTTTTTGATTTATTTGGTCGCTGTACAAATTTTTATTTGTTAACCGATTTCTCCGAAATTTGGTACACACGCTCTCTTTACCCCTGGGAAGGTCGCCATATACTTCTTATCAGCCACGCCGACTTTTGCGCCCATTTTTTTATATACAATTCATTTTCTGTTTTTTTGTACATTTGCCCGCTACACAAATTTTAACTTTTTAACGGATTTCTCTGAAATTTCGTATACACGATCTCTCACCCCAGAGAAGATCACCATATGCTCCTTACCGGCACGCCTATTTTTGTGCCCAATTTTTTAAATTTTTTACGGGTGTCGCTCGAATTTACTGCATATTATTCTCATATCCCAGGCAAGGTCGTCATATATTTTTATCGGCCACGCCCGTTTTTTTAATTTTCTATATACGCTTTTAGTGTTTGTTAACATATTTTAATTTTTCAGTGGACTTCTCTAAAACTTTGTGCATAAATCCCTTCACTTACTAATCTTAAGTTTACAGTATTGTGAAATAAATATTTTAAATCAACCTATTACAAATATTCCTTTGCCTTTTTTATTATATCAGTTGTAACACCCCAAAATTAGTGCAAATTTATTTCATGGATAGATACGGGTTGACTACCGTTTCCATCTCGCCTTTTTAAGTACATTGGAAAACAAAGTATTACATTTATTTCCATCTCGCATTTTGGCTATATTGGAAAGCAACCCATTACAAATATTTCCATTTCATCTTTTTCACTATATAAACGAGTTGTAAAGACGGAAAAAGAACTATTTGCAGTTGTGACTTGCACATGAAAGCATAGCATATAGGCCGCACTACCTCAAATGCAAAAAGGCTCAGACTAAACATAACTCTGGAGAACCCGATCAGACCCAAATCCGTATCGAGTCTGAACGAGTTAGACAATCTGAGTCGAGAAATGCTGAAACACCTGAGCAAACCCAATGACCTCTTGAAGCCCAATTATCAAGACAATCTGTGTTAAGAGTAGCGGAAATGCCTGTATGTAATCAAGTGCATCTAGAAATCCAGCGGCTAAGACAAGCTGAGTCGAGGAAATGTAAAAATCCTGAAACGACTCAACAACGTCTTCAGGCCCAAGGGATATGACAAGCTGAGTCCAGGGAATCTGAAACCACTGAAATGACTCAACGTCTTGAGGCACAACAGATAAGTCAATCTAACTCCAGGGAATATGGAACTACTGAAACGAGACAACAACGTCTTGAGGCCCAACGGATAAGACAAGCTGACTCCAGGGAATACAAAACTCCTGAAACGATTGTAATATCCCTACCAAAAAACTTTTGTAAGTTGGTTCTTTCATTGCAATAGATAGTACAAAAAGTTTTTCCTAACATAACGTAAATAAGAGGACAATCTCTTACGGTAGCAGGTACCAACTTAGAAACTCCCAATTATATGTCGGGTGCTGCAAACTTGGGAGCCAGCACAATCTTTTCGTATATGCACCAGAAGGAAAAACCAGAAATGTTGTATATCCCAAAGGTCTAGGAATAACTAAAATTAGTAATTTTTAGACATCATACACTCAAAACAATTCATGCATAAACACAGTTAGTTGTTAGGGTAAGCAGGCGCTGAGTACTTAGTCCCCAATGAACAAATTCCCCAAAAAAAATGAACTTATTGCCCCAAAAATTTGGAATAACTTCATGATGAACAAATTCCCCATACTGCTCTCAATATCTGTCCTGCAATAAACGTACCTAAGATCTGTATTATTTTCAATAGCATCATTTCGGCGACGCGACGCGCTCGCGGAACACATCTTAGCTAAAATATCGGAATGATCTGAAAAATATATTTAGGTGATTAAAATAAGCCGACGACAACTGCGTGCCAGCACGGGTGTAGCTGCTAAAGTCTTCTGATAAATTTTATCTACATATGTGCAATAATTACTATACATGAACTATAATAGGGCTGCCATCGTCCTGGTTTTCCAAGATTTTCCTGGTTTGTGGCACTTTATCCTGGTGACCTGCCTAAGGTACAAATGTCCTGGTTAAATGTTATTACCTCAGGAAAAAATATATGATTAAGAAAATTGGTTCATTAAAATATTTATTCCAGTTCCATCCCTAATTTGTATCTTTAACTCGATATCGACATTTATATATCGACAGAGTTTCTTCTCTGTGACTCTGACAGCTGCCAATTGAGATCAGCTGTGTTCATTTCGCATTCTTCAAAATATAATTGTTACATTATTTTTTTTTTTTTTGTGAAATTTTTAAGCTTTGTACAGGATTTTCCCTTATCTACCAAAAATATAACCGTTTTTAATATAGGAAATGCCTAAAAGGAAGTGCAAGTTCTTGGATACGTATTGCAAGGAATGGTCTTTTATAAAAAGGGGAAGGTGTGAAAACGAAGCATTCAGTTCGGTGTGCGCAGTTCACATATCAATTGGCAATGGTGAAAGGGCAAGCATTATGGATCATATAAAAAGTTCCAAACATACATCAAGGATAACTGCAACAGCAACATCTCAAGATATTCCAACTTTATTTAAAAAAAATGACTCGAAACTAGAAATTTGAATAGTCGTTAAGCTCCTTGGATTGCACTACCCAATTAAGTGCACTTTTGTATCCGGATTCTGAAATCGCAGCAAAACAATCGACTGCCGGAACAAAGGCGACTGCGCTCGTTAAACATGTATTGGCGCCGAATTCAGTAGCCGTTATGGTTGAAAATCTCGGTTCCATTTTATGGAATCGCAACCGATTCTAGTACTCACAAAGCTGAAAAAATGTTTCCATTGTTAGTATATTTTTTCTACGGAAACAGGAGGCCTACAGATTAAATTATTGAAATTGGCAACTTTTGATACTATTACATCGTTTTGTATAGAATCTTTAAAAAACTTAAACATAACATTAGAAAATCTGGTGGCCTTCGGAGCAGACAATACAAACACGAACTTTGGTGGAAGGGAAAGACGTGGTGTAAATAATGTTTTTCAAAAATTTAAAAAATATTTGTCGAAAGATATAGAAGGGATCGGGTGCCCCGCCCACATACTTCATAATGCAGTTTTACTGCGGCTGACGTTATGTCTATAGATATAGAATAAATAGTGTGAAAGATTTTTCGATATTCACTGTTCGAACTGAGCGACTAAAATCATTTTGTGTTGATGCAGATATTACTTATAGCGCAATACTGTCCCACTCACGAAGTCGGTGGATATCACTAGTTCCCGCTTTAAAACGGATTCTGCAACTTTGAGAGCCTCTAAAAAATTGTTTTGAAGTAGAAGAAAAAGCGCCGAGGACTATCGTTGAATTTTTCAGTAACCGTTTATCTGAAGTATAGGCATCATTTGTTTTTTGTCAGGCAAATCTTGTTGAAAACAAATAAAAAAAAGTTGAAAAATGACGCTTGCAGTAGGTCAAGTAGGAAATCTTTTAAATGAAACAGAAGACTATTTTATAGACAGGTTCAAAAACAATTTTCTTGGTAACCAAACAAAGACTATATTTGACGCAATAGAATTCAGTATAGATTCGAAGCGAAAATTACAGTTTCATAAGGATACTAACGATTGTTTTAAAACACTAATATCCTATTAAGAACAATGGACACATCCACTAAGGAAATATAAAGTTTTTGATTGGATGACATTGGAAAGCATTCCTAGATGGGTGGAAGTAAAAAAACAATTTTGTATTTAATTGAAAAGAAAATATCTATTTCTGATGGATGCTTTAAAGAAGTGATATTTTTAAAATTATTCATAGAAAAAAAAAGAAGTATGGAAAGCGAAAGATACTCTTGAGAAATGGGTTTTCTTTTTCGAAAACGTCGAAGAAATAGAGAGAAAAGGAATTTGCTAAAAATGGTACAGTATTTGTACGCGATACCTCGTTGATCGATTTTTTTCATTAATTTGCTCACAATGGACAAAGGAAAGAAATTCTCTCATATAAATTCTTGAAAAACAGAGTAATGAACTTAAAATATGCCATATAAATGGTCAAAGTCTTTTTAGTAAAATTGATGAATTCAGACATATTTTTGAAAACTCTGACTAAAATATCATATGTGTATCTGAAACATGGTTTTGCGATTCGATAACAGATGCTGTGGTCTCTATGAAAGGCTATAAATTATATAGAAATGACAGGGAAGATGGATATGGCGGCGTGGCGATCTATGTCAAACGTGGACTGGCTTGTAAAGTTAGAACCAGAAGTGCTGAAAACTCCAACGACAAAGTTGAATACATTTTTCTTGAAGCATGTACTGAAGGAAGAAAGTTATTGAATGGTAGTGTGTATAGCCCAATAATAGAATTGATCTTACTAACTTTTACAATATTTTGGAAAATATAACTCCACTTTATAATGACGTAGTAATTGCAGGAGATTTTAATTCAAATCTACTAGCTGACACAAGTTGAATCATAAATATGAAATCTTTTGGTCTTAACCCAACGAATATAAATAATCCTACTCATTTCTCATCAACCACTAGCACACTAATTGATCTGTTTTTTGTGTCCAATGAATGAAACATTCTACTATATGATCAATTATCAGCATCGTGATTTTCCAGACACGATCTTATTTTCTTGGCATACAACTTTCCACTCCAAATTCATACTAACGATATACAATTTCGTAATTTCAAAAGCGCTAACCAACATATTTTAGGGGAAGAATATAACAAAATAGACTGGAGCTGTATATATAATATGTTATCCGTTCATGATCAATTAGCGTTTTTGGAATATAACGTTTCAGATCCATACAACATAATTGTGCCAATACAAACAAAGACAGATGTGTTCAAGATTCACGTGAGTACCTGCCACGGTGGCCTGACCTCACGGTGCACTTAACACCGGGTGGAAACTATGCGTCCACCGGCGCCCTCGCAGTACGAGTACCAATTTGAGGCATGCATTTGGGCATGACCTCCCCCTTGGATGAGGAGCGGAGTACTATCTAAAACTCCTACCGATCTATGGGTCACGGCACCCGGTCGCAATGCAACTCCACACCGAGCTTGCGCTCTACAAACAAAGACAATAAGCAGCAAACAAAAGCCTTGATTTACTACACAGATTAAACGTCTTATAGAAGATCGCGATTATGCATACTCTCGTTGGAAGCGCTACAAAACAGTTGACTTGAATAACAGCTATCGAGCAGCCAGAAAGACCGTAACTAAAGCCATTAGACAAGCTAAGTCAACATATTACGCCGATAAGTTTGCGAATTCAGTCAACACACGTAAAACTTGGAGAACAATAAGAGAAATTGGAATAGTGAAACAAAAAACCAATGAAGAAACCTCAATTTCAGATCCAAATGCCATCAATGAAAATTTTATTAATATACCCATGCAACAGGCGAATCACTCTTACTACAGTAACTTGCAGGATGAACTCCTACCAGAAAATCAATTCAGTTTCGATTGTGTTAGTCAGTATGATGTACTCATGAGCTGCTCATCTAATGCAACAGGTGTTGACGGTATTCATCCCACTTTTTTTAAAAATGCTCCTTCCATATATCTTACCGGTGATAACCCACATATTCAATAAAATAATCATGACGAGCACCTACCCCTATATATGGAAACAGGCAAAAGTTCTTCCAATACCAAAATCGTCCTCCGAGTATCGACCAATTGCCATATTACCGTACCTGTCAAAGGCTTTTGAAAAACTGCTACATAAGCAAATAACTAATTATATCAATGATAATAATCTTCTTACTTGTAAACAATCTGGTTTTCGTGTTAAGCATAGTTGTATTACAGCTCTTACTGATGTAGCTGAAGATCTTAGAATAGAACTAGGTGATGGCTGTATGGCAATGCTATGGCAATGCCAGTCGTATTAGACCACTCAAAGGCTTTTGACACAGTTGATCACACTATTCTGATTCAAAAACTAGACAAGAACATGCAATTTTTCCCAACGTCTTCCAAATTGATTTATTCATATCTTCATGGTCGAGTACAGTATGTAGAAATCAACTCATCAATAACTTCAAATTTCCTTCCCATCTCTAGGGGTGTACCGCAAGGTTCCATTCTTGGACCTCTTCTCTTTTCCATTTATGCAACTGATCTGCCAGACCAGCTGATGCACTGCAATATTAGAATGTATGCTGACGATGTTCAATTGTACATAAGCAGTAAAAAGGAGCAATTTGAAGAATGTACGCGAAAATTAAATAATGATTTAGAACGTGACTCTTTTTGACCATCTGAACGTAAGCGAACGGGGTCTTTCACAGAGGTTCAAAGCTCTCTGTCTGCTATCCACTTGGAGATAGCAGAAGCGATTCCTCTGCGTGAAATTCTCAAGCAGCTCACGACTTCCGGTCTTATACCAAGTGTTCCCTGGTAATGTCATACAGGCACTCGTATGTTGGCAGCCAAAGTGAGAAGGCGTATAATACTGGGTAACTTGAATGGCATGTTATCACCAATGCGTATCAGGCAATTAGGCGACAATCGTAATAACAACAATCGCTGAAGCTCAGTATTTTTTTAACATAGTCGGGATGGCGACTTCAAGCTGGCAGCCCCAGCACCATCATTGGACACAATGGACCAATCATCCACTTGTCCGAAACTCAAACGATTAATGAAACTACTACAGGAGAAATAATAGCAATACCCCAAACATCGATGACAACATTTGGCACACGAAAACGGATAAGAATTGGACAATGGAACGTAAGAACGCTAAGCGAAGCGTCAAGGCTAGCACAAGTAGAGGCAGAAATGTTGAAGCTTAATGATGCGATTTTAGGTATTAGTGAAATGCGATGGTGCGGAAATGGTCAAATAACATCGGCTAATGGAAACGTTGTGTTATATAGCGGTAGAGAAAGCAGGAGAGAAAGCGGGGTAGCATTTGTAATATCCAAAGAGCTAAAGACAACTCATGGAATCCTATATCAGATCGGTTTTTCAGTAAAGTTGGAAAATACATTAGCATCGTTCAATGCTATGTACCCACAGAGGATGCCGATGACCTAACAAAAGATGAATTTTACAATCAACTAATAGCTACTGTTAACAAAATAGCAAACCGTGATATACTTATCCTAAGTGGTGATTTTAATGCCCAGATTGGCAATGACAGCCATGGCCTAACCTATATCATGGGAACACATGGCCTGGGAACTAGAAATAGGAATGATGAACGTTTTATAGAGTTTTGTCAGACATTCCAACTCGTGATCGGTGGTTCGATTTTTCCCCATAAAAATATACACAAATACACATGGGAATCCCCAGACGGTCAGACACGTAATCAAATAGATCACATTTGTATCCGCCGCAAATGGAGAGGGTCTCTAATAGATGTACGCACCAAAAGAGGTACCGACTTATACAGCGACC
Organism: Cordilura impudica; assembly: GCA_963682025.1. Taxonomy (NCBI): domain Eukaryota; kingdom Metazoa; phylum Arthropoda; class Insecta; order Diptera; family Scathophagidae; genus Cordilura; species Cordilura impudica. The sequence goes on from OY821520.1 coordinate 152,380,269, forward strand.
ACGAGCTAGTGGTAGCTACAATAAGAATAAAACTTAAAAAAATGTATAAAAGAAACCAACAGATAAAACACAAACGCTTTGATGTCAACAAATTGAGAGATAAAAAGAAAAGGGACGAAGTTGGGGAAGAACTAAGGGAATGTGTTCAATCAGAAAACACTTCCTGGGAAGCAACGTGTCACAAGATTAGGGATATTGCCAAAGACAAAATAGGTTATAAACAAAAGACAGAAAGGAAATCATGGTTATCCGATAATACCTGGAAACTTATTCAAGAAAGAAATCAGTTGAAACAACAAAAACTTGAAAATCCCTATTATAAACCACAATACAGCGCAGTGGCAAAAGCCGTAAAGAGATCAGCCCGAAACGATAAAAGGAAGTATTTAGAATATATCGCCAGTGATGCAGAAACAGCTGCAGGATCAAACAACATGAAAGAGCTACATCAGATAATAAATCGCCTATCAAATCAAAATATGAATCGTAACCATGCTATAAAGGACTCTGATGGTCAGCTTCTGATAAATACTGAAGAATAAACCAGATGGAAGCAACACTTCGAGGAAATAAGCAACATTACTTATGATGAAATTCCAGAAAGCTCTCAGAATATCGATTCACATACAATAATCAACAACGCAATAACCACAGAACACCCAAGCATCGAAGAAATTAAGTGTGCTATCTCAAAAATAAAAAAGAACAAGACGCCGGGTGAAGATGGAATCCTTCCAGAGATACTTCAAACGAACCCAACGATAGCTGCAGAAATGGTATACCCATATATACGTGATGCTTGGATTAATGAAGAACTTCCTAGTACTTGGACTAAAGGTACAATAATTAAACTACCGAAAAAGAACGACCTAACTATGTGTGATAATTGGCGAGGTATCACACTGCTTAACACAATATATAAGGTCATTGCGATAATAACAAAACAACCGACTGCAGCATGTTGAAAAGGCATTCCGAGAGGAACAAGCTGGTTTTCGTCCTCATCGTAACTGTGTAGACCAAACCAACACTCTTCGTGTTATAATAGAGCAATCGGTTGAATGGCGCACACCATTGTATTTAGTTTTTATTGACTTCAAAAAAGCTTTTGATTCCATAAGACGAAGTGCAATATGGGCTGCATTAACAGCAAAAGGGGTACCAATGAAGTTGATAAACATAGTTAAAGCCATGTACAACAACACTACTCTTCAAGTTCGGCATAATGGCATGACCAGTGAATCCTTTCAGACAAATGCTGGAGTGAAACAAGGATGCCCACTATCTCCTCTACTATTTGCTGTTGTATTAGATGAAGTCATGTTAAAGCTCTGCAGGAAAAAAAGGGGTATCGTATGGGACTTTCAAAAACATCTAGAAGATTTGGATTTCGCTGACGATATTTGCCTCATGTCACACAATTCTAACGACATGCAGAGCAAAGTGAATGATCTGGGAACACTGGCAAAAGAAGTTGGATTAGAGATAAACATTTTGAAAACACATGCAATGCGAATCAACAACACAATCGATAACCACATTCTAATACAAAACCAACGCATATAATATGTTAACTCATTCTGCTACTTAGGATGTATAATGTCAATAGACGGCGGCGTGGAAGAAGATGTGACAAACAGGCTGAAAAAGGCAAGATCAGCCTTTGGCAGCTTGAATAGAACTTGGCGGTCACCCCAAATCTCGAAGAAGACAAAGATTCGAATATTTAACGCATGCGTGAAATCAACTCTGCTGTACGGTAGCGAAACCTGGCTGATGACAAGCGTAAAAGTACAGAGACTACAGGTCTTTATAAATAAATGCCTGCGAATAATTTGTCGCATCTTTTCGCCGAAAACAATAACCAATACTGATCTTTGGAGATTGACGAACGAGGTACCTATAAATTGCTAAATAACACAAAGAAAGTGGAAATGGATAGGGCACATATTAAGAAAGCCAAACGGTAGCATCACGAGGACTGCTTTAGAATGGAATCCTCAAGGCAGCCGACGCCCCGGTCGTCCAAAGAACTCTTGGCGCAGAACACTTAACCAAGAACTTAAAATATTAAACAAAACTTTTGATGAAATTAAAATTATATGTAACGATAGATTAAGTTGGAATAATCTTGTATAAGCCCTATGTTCCCAAGTGGAATGAATAAAGGGGGAAAAAAAAACGTAAGCGAACACAGAAAGTTGTCGAAATACCCAACATTTATATTAATAACCAAAAAATAAAAATAGTCAATAAAGCCAAAAATCTAGGAGTAATTTTTAATAATACATTAACTTGGTCGGATCATGTTACAAACGCGTGTGGAAAAACCTTCTCGATGCTATGAACTCTATGGCCAACTGAACATTGCACCCCTTTTAAAAGCAGATTGCTGCTCGCGAAAACATATTTATACCCTATACCACTATGTGGTGTGGGTATAATGACTTTGTGCTGCTGTTTGTAACAACCAAAAATATTTGACCTACACCCATCTTTAATTATACCGATCGAATAAGAATCACTATCTGATTCGATTTAACGATGTCCGTCCGTCCGTCCGTCTCTGTGTCCAAATTGTCATATAGATCTTACTCAAATTGGGTTTGTATGCATTTATTACATCCATTAATAAGAAGTCTAAAAATGATTCTTGGAATACTCTTAGTCATAGGCCCCATATAGAGCTGCTTCCCGATCTTCACTTAAATCTATAAAAAAAAACAAAAATATTGCACTGATTCTTCTCAAATTTTGTTTGTATATATTTTTGCAAAATACAAGACACTTTACCAAACATAGTCAGGATCGTTCCATTTTTGGGCCTAGTCCCCATATAGATATTGCATCCGATATGAACTTTTTCATATCTGCAGCTGAAAAAATTAATAAAAATCCCACTCAAATTTGGTTTATGCTTATTTTCTTTATCCAGTTAGTTGGGCCTGAGAGATAGGGTCTCTAAACGCATGGTATAGGGTATCCTACAGTCGGTCTAGACCGACTATAAATTTCTTACTTGTTAATACCTATTTTAATATACGCCTGTGAAATTTTTTCAAGTTGTGATGCAAATAGCAAATCGAGACTAAACATAAGGTATAATAATATTACAAGGTACGTTTTTGGCCTTAAGTTTTATGGTAACTATGAACATATTACCCCCATGCAAAAAACATTTTTGGTGTCCAGCTTGATGACCTGAAGAAGATTAGAACTCTAATTTTTTTACACAAAATTATAACCACTCGTGAGCCTAATTATCTGTATAATCGAATCACTTTCAGCCGACACAGTAGAAATAATACCATAACTCAAATAAGATTTCATACGCTAATATCAAATTGGCAATTTTACATTAACGCAATTCGTCTTTGGAATATTATCCCACCAATTATTAGGGCAGCCAGCAACGCGTTACACTTTAAGAAAAGAATTTTTGAGTATTACTCTTAATATTTTTACTTCAAAATTAAATCACACATTAATAAATTTTTTATTCTTTGTTTTTATTAATTGTTCTTAAATAACTTTCCAATGTTTAATAACTGTTACATTGTATGACTCTATCTATCATGATATTTATAACATATGCTTAAAATTACCTTATAGCATTATTTTATTTTTATTTTTCTCTCTATTTTTATTTTTATACTTCAAAATAACTTACATTTAACAATGTCTGTACTTCTACTACTTTAAGACTCATGTTTTGCTGTAAATGTTACCAAAATGAAATAAATAAATAAAATAAATAAGCACTCCTGAAAGTATCATTCAGTGCAAATTTAATTTCGGAATAACCTGTACAGAATTTTATCATTATATAAAAACTAAATAAATAAGAATTATTGCGTGAAATAAAGAGTAACAAAAAGTATGAATTGGAAATGGAATGTTAGGAAGATGGTCGAAAGTATTTAATAAGTTAAAATTTTTTGCTAAAAAGGGTGAAAAAGGTCATTTGTTTTTATTTATTTGTAAAAAGGAAAATGGCGCTGTAAGCTAAATATGGAAGAAGTAAGAATATGTAACTTTAAGTGTACGTAAGAATTGTTTGTTAAAAAGTCTGGTAAAGGCTATGTTTTTTTGTTTAATTTTGAAGATGTTACAGTTACTTGTATTTTTTTTTTTTTTTTTTGTTATATATGTACATTTGTACTGTTAATATGTTAATATTAAATGCAAATATACAATAAAATGAATGTTTTTTTATTGCTTGGCGAATGTGAAATGTCTTGGTCGAGGTCAGACGACTTCTGGCAGCCCTATTCTGTAAGCAGTTGCTTAAAGCAACCTTTCGGCACAATTTTAAACGTCACATTCATTTTCCATTTTTGAAACTCCTATAAATTTTACGTCTCTGCTCAATGATGATCACTTATTGAATGAAGTAATTCAATTTTTAAAAGTTGCAAAGGATTCCGTTATATTTGATGTTTACGAAACAAATAAACTTAAAAAAAAAGTTAAAGCGGTTTCGCAGCATATTTTTAAAGCATTTTTGCTGTAGCGTCTTATAAAAAAAACTTGTAAACTTAAAAATCAAAAAATTTTAAATTGAAATAAAAAATGAATTTACTGCCCAAAAAAACGTAAACATTGGTTATTTTTTTCATCATGAACAAATTCCCCAATCCCACAGAAATTTTTGGAGAGAAAGTTAATTTTTTTGGGAAATTTTTTCATTGGGGACTAGGTACTCAGCGCCTAAAAAGCATAGTGGACCATTTTTCATGTCAAAGGCCTTTGAATCCCCGGCAAGACCGGGAAAAAAACAGCTAACTTTTATTAATATATCCACGTAAAGAAAAGAATAAAAATAGCGATTTATGTTTGATTTAATACCAAAAATTTCACTCATACGTATATATATATCTCCTACTCTACTAATATATAATAATTATACGCCCTGAAGAGATTATATTATTTAAAAAATTATTTAAAAAAAATTGGAAAAACACAAACATTTTTTTGAAGATTTTATGCGATAAAATTAGTCCAACTTGATTTGCTGAAACTATTTGCTAAAGAATGAAATAAGAAATTGTCAATGGTTCTTGAGTTGTAGGTGAAAAACTAAGCAAACAGACATCATGATAATGAAAAATAACAAAAGGTTCTAAAAAAAAATCATGTGAGTCCGATCACAAGGGAGATGTGTAAACATCTAATAATTAAAGAAAACATTAACATCATATTTTCCAGTGCATAAAAAATAACTCGATTATGCTGTTTTCTGAAATTCAATTGATGTTTTCTGAAATGCAATTGATGTTTTCTGAAATACAATTAATGTTTTCAGCAATTCAAATGATGCTTTTTGAAATTCTATTGATGTTTTCTGAAATAAAATTAATGTTCTCAGCAATTCAAATAATGCTTTTTGAAATTCAATTGATGTTTTCTGAAATTCTAATTATGTTTTCTGAAATTCAAATGATGTTTTCTGAAATACAATTGATGTTTTCTGAAATACAATTGATGTTTTCTGAAATTCTATTTATGTTTTCTGAAATTCAATTGATGCTTCCTGAAACTCGAATGATGTTTTCTGAAATTATATTGATGTTTTCTGAAATTCTATTTATGTTTTCTGAAATTCAAATGATGTTTTCTGAAATACAATTGATGTTTTCTGAAATACAATTGATGTTTTCTGAAATTCTATTTATGTTTTCTGAAATTCAAATGATGTTTTCTGAAAGTCGAATGATGTTTTCTGAAATTATATTGATGTTTTCTGAAATTCTATTGATGTTTTCTGAAATTCAATTGATGTTTTCTGAAACTCGAATAATGTTTTCTGAAATTATATTGATGTTTTCTGAAATTCTATTTATGTTTTCTGAAATTCAAATGATGATTTCTGAAACTCGAATGATGTTTTCTGAAATTATATTGATGTTTTCTGAAATTCTATTTATGTTTTCTGAAATTCAAATGATGTTTTCTGAAACTCGAATGATGTTTTCTGAAAATATATTGATGTTTTCTGAAATTCTATTTATGTTTTCTGAAATTCAAATGATGTTTTCTGAAATTCAATTGATGTTTTCTGAAATTTTATTGATGGTTTCTGAAATACAATTGATGTTTTCTGAAATTATATTGATGTTTTCTGAAATTCTATTTATGTTTTCTGAAATTCAAATAATGTTTTCTGAAACTATATTGATGGTTTCTGAAATACAATTGATGTTTTCTGAAATTATATTGATGTTTTCTGAAATTATATTGATGTTTTCTGAAATTCAAATGATGTTTTCTGAAATTATATTGATGTTTTCTGAAATTCTATTGATGCTTTCTGAAATTCAATTGATATTTTCTGAAACTCGAATGATGTTTTCTGAAATTATATTGATGTTTTCTGAAATTCTATTTATGTTTTCTGAAAATCAATTGATGTTTTCTGAAATTATATTGATGGTTTCCGAAATACAATTGATGTTTTCTGAAATTATATTGATGTTTTCTGAAATTCTATTTATATTTTCTGAAATTCAATTGATGTTTTCTGAAAATCGAATGATGTTTTCTAAAATTATATTGATGTTTTCTGAAATTCTATTGATGCTTTCTGAAATTCAATTGATGTTTTCTGAAACTCGAATGATGTTTTCTGAAATTATATTGATGTTTTCTGAAATTCTATTTATGTTTTCTGAAATTCAAATGATGTTTTCTGAAATTCTATTGATGCTTTCTGAAATTCAATTGATGTTTTCTGAAACTCGAATGATGTTTTCTGAAATTATATTGATGTTTTTTGAAATTCTATTTATGTTTTCTGAAATTCAAATGATGTTTTCTGAAATTATATTGATGGTTTCTGAAATACAATTGATGTTTTCTGAAATTATATTGATGTTTTCTGAAATTCTATTTATATTTTCTGAAATTCAATTGATGTTTTCTGAAAATCGAATGATGTTTTCTAAAATTATATTGATGTTTTCTGAAATTCTATTGATGCTTTCTGAAATTCAATTGATGTTTTCTGAAACTCGAATGATGTTTTCTGAAATTATATTGATGTTTTCTGAAATTCTATTTATGTTTTCTGAAATTCAAATGATGTTTTCTGAAATTATATTGATGTTTTCTGAAATTCTATTTATGTTTTCTGAAATTCAAATGATGTTTTCTGAAATTATATTGATGGTTTCTGAAATACAATTGATGTTTTCTGAAATTCTATTGATGTTTTCTGAAATTCTATTTATATTTTCTGAAATTCAATTGATGTTTTCTGAAAATCGAATGATGTTTTCTAAAATTATATTGATGTTTTCTGAAATTCTATTGATGCTTTCTGAAATTCAATTGATGTTTTCTGAAACTCGAATGATGTTTTCTGAAATTATATTGATGTTTTCTGAAATTCTATTTATGTTTTCTGAAACTCGAATGATGTTTTCTGAAATTATATTGATGTTTTCTGAAATTCTATTTATGTTTTCTGAAATTCAAATGATGTTTTCTTAAATTCTATTGATGTTTTCTGAAATTCAATTGATGTTTTCTGAAACTCGAATGATGTTTTCTGCAATTATATTGATGTTTTCTGAAATTCTATTTATGTTTTCTGAAATTCAAATGATGTTTTCTGAAATTATATTGATGTTTTCTGAAATTCTATTTATGTTTTCTGAAATTCAAATGATGTTTTCTGAAATTATATTGATGGTTTCTGAAATACAATTGATGTTTTCTGAAATTCTATTGATGTTTTCTGAAATTCAATTGATGTTTTCTGAAACTCGAGTGATGTTTTCTGAAATTATATTGATGGTTTCTGAAATACAATTGATGTTTTTTGAAAGACAATTGGAAAATGTTTAGAAAAGAACATATCATAATTTTTTCACCAATACAATCATAAGTCACACAGCGTTATCTGCTTCAGCTCACACCGATATGAGTTACGCTGTTTTTGCGATTGTATTGTGAAATAGAAATTTACCCTCCTGAGCGTATAGATGTTTACACATCAAAAAGAATGGCCTTTGGAGATTTTACTGTATTGATCCAATAGTTTCACCCTGAGCTGTAATTGCTCACTCCCCAAAATGGCTGTTGTGTTCTTTATCAAAAAAACATGAATACTCTGTGAAACTTTTCACTTATATGCCCAGGCGTATTATTAATTTAATATTGATTATATCAATCATACAACATGGTTGGCAATACTTTTGCAAAAACTTTACTAATTAACATTTGAAATTTGTTTTTACAGATTTGTTCTAAAAACTCTAATGACAATATGTCCGGGTACGGTGTTACTAGTATTTATGGTGTCGTTGTGGATCATAGCATCATGGACGTTGCGGCAATGTGAACGGTAAGTTTCATTTCTTTGTCACTACTTCCTAGAATCTTTTTATCCCATTTCTGTTTTGTTATTTTATTTAACTATAAACCAAAAAAAAAAGCGAGAAAGCAAAAAAGAGTGTGAGAGATTTTTTTTTTTTTTTATTTCATATATAAATTTTAAGAAACACAAATTTTTACCTTTAAATAGCACGTATATACATAAGTTTTGCTTTTATTTGATTTTATTGTTTTAAAATTAATTACTAAATTTACGTTATTAACATTTAATTGGTTTAACATTATTTAATTATCAATTAACAACTAATTTAAAAGTTAATTTATAATATTTTTATAATATATTGATTATGTTAATTTATTTTTTGTTAAATGTTTCTTTTAAAAAAAAAAACAGTAAAATATGTATATAGCACAAAACACTACAATCTTTTGTGAATATACAATATATTTTTAAACAAAAAGCCATTTAAATTCCAAACACAAACATTTCAATAGTTTTTTAATAATGAACAAAAAATATATCAAATATAATGAGCATACATAGATGAATAACAAACTTATATTCGTATTATAAAAAACAGCATAATTTTTTTGGTGAATTTGCTAAACTTTGTTCTGAAGTTTTTTCTGAAGTCCACATACATACTTATATAGTATAATGTGTGCAGTCATGCTTTATGAATATATTGTATTACAAATGTTAGATTATGATAAATGTTTCCACGAAGAAGCCTAAAACTTTCAATATAATTACGAGTAAATGTCTAAACAAACAAATGTTTTTCTTTATTTCATGTGAAGATACTTGAGTAAATAACAAGCAATCTAATAAAATAATTCTTCTTTTATCAACACCATTTCCAATATTTCTTTGGGAAACTAATAAATAAATAAATCTGGAAAACCTCTAACTATTAATGATGATATTCTTAAAGTAAAAATTAAAAAATAATATAATAATTATGTCAACCATTTAAGCACTTAATGATAATAGCAAACTATACAGACTAACTAAACTATGCTTTATATTTTCATAAAAAATAACATATGTCGCCACTCTGCCTGTTTTATGCAAGGTGAATGACCTACTTGCTTCTTTCTATGCTGCTGGATAGAGATGTCAGTAAGATTTGAAAGCCCTTACGGTATTCTCTAAAGAAATTTCCATAATATGCCAAATTTGGGGAAATATGTAGTACAAGCATACTCCTCAAGGCTCCTTCTTTTTTTTATAAAGAAAACAAATTCAACAACAACAAACTATCACAAAATATCTCTTAGTCATGTTAACAACAACTGACAGCAGCTGTCATGATTGTTCTCAGAAATTAAGAGTGAGAATATATAATATTCTACATATTAGCCCTGACTTCATACAATACAAATTGGCATGGATACAGGCAACCGACCAACAAAGTTTCAATCTCTTGAACATTTACATCATGTCTCTTTGTTTTATTTTTTTCAGACTTACAAGTTTATTTGTCTGTTCATTTATTTGTATTTGTGTATAATCACATTAATATCCTTTTTTATGTTATCGTTGTTATTGTTGTTGATTGTTTTTGCTGTAATAGAAATCTTTTTGTATAACATAAATTCAATATTTCAATAAATGATTTATCTACTTTTATTCCGTCTTCATTAGGAAAACAGTTGTGTATTAAATAATATAACAAATAGTCACAAGTCATTCTTATAGAAACAATTTAACTTTACTTAGCTTAGCTCTTAAAGAAAATTATGTGAAGATTTTATGTCTCTTAAGAAGTTGTTTCAAATAACTTCCCAAAGTGTGAATATGAATTTATCAAGAAATCGCATTATGATATGCTAAGCATCTGTTATGGAATTATGGAAAAGAACATATAAAAATCAATTTTTGACTAAATCACGGTGACTATTAAAGAATGAACTTCCCAGGATCCATAAACGATAACTTTCATCCTATGACAGTTCTGTGTTAAACTAATTGGAAATTATGATATTTTTTGGATGATCTCTTTTGCTTAGAATTCTAAATGTTTCGTTACGTTACGATCTATAGAATGGGTCGATAAAATAAAATCTAAAACAAACTGGTTGTTACATTTTAAATAAACAAAATATTTTGAGAGATATATCTCACATATCTCTCTCTCTCTCTTAAATCCTGTTTGTCCTCATGTCGAAATTTTTATACAGTTTTTAAAATTTTTAGTGATATTCAGTGGAGGCTTGAGTTGGGATACGTATATAATACTGTTATGTAAAATACTTTTTAAACAAAATACTGGTCAAAAAAATTTTAAAAATCCTGCTCTTCATAATACTGTCTTACAAAATACTGCGTTTCATAAAACTGTTTTGCAAAATACTCTGAAGTAGAAATGCTGGTTTACAAAATTCATTTTAAAATAACTTCAACAAATGTATATAATTTTCAAAAATTAACAAAAACATTTAACATAAAATTAATTTCAATGCATTTCATAAACTTAAATTAGTACAAGATTTTTTGCAATTCGCTTTAGTTAGCCTATATGGCTTAATTCACAGCTTTTGTGTACGCTTTTCTTTTCTTTAAATCTATGTAACGTCTTTCTCCATTCGCACGTTTTGAAATGGTATTTTCAGCTACTACGACCTCATTACCCAACTGCATGATAAGGTGGTATAATCCTGACTTTCTACGCACAACAAAAGCTTTCAGTCAAGCTTCCACACTATTTTGAGTTCATGGGTAGGATTTCTTACTGTCATCGTAAACCGACCAAAAGGTTCCAGGATACTTTGGGTAATATGAGCCCTTGACGTAGTTTTTTTCAAACCACTTGCACAGTTGAAGCAAATCTTCACCTTCAAAACTTCTTCTAAGACTACAGTAGTACTTTGAGATGTCACTAGATGGCACAAAAGCTAAGGCTTTCAGCATTCTTAACCCTTAATGCAAAATCTTCATTGTTACTATATTTTCGACGCAATCTGTAATGCTATAATGAATTAATTCTACTATGTTATGCTACCTCTCTTTCTACCTCTCGCCGCCATATAATTTGGCTGAAATGGAAAAAGCATCCTGGAGTTTGTGCTCTTGGCTGAATTACCTTCGCAATACCTACTTCAAAATAGCTAACAATTTTGGTAAGATTTAGAACACATCCATACTTTTCGCCGATCTTTAATAGCTCCTTAAAAAATGCAGTGTACATGGATGTCGATTTTTCGTCATTAGACAGAATGGCACTACTTCGCCTTCCACTCTACCATGCACAGAGAATAATTGCCGCATAAATGGTGAAACAACGTCAAATGTTCCGTCTACCAGCCAGCAATCACTGTTTTGAAGTAATTTTATAGATGTTTGCAAGGCCATGACTATCAATAACTATCTCTTCAATATTCTTCGGTTCTTTTAAATCTCTCTGAATCTCTTATTTTAACATTTTGAGTATTACGAAAAAACGTGGCCTGCAATTGAGGGCAATGAATCAGAAATTTTGCTGTCATCCGCAAAAGAGTATATAGAATTGAAGGTTTGACACAAAAAGGTCATTCAAGAAGATAAGGAAAAGAAAAGGAGAATAACAGAACCTTGGGTTACCCTTGAATTAGCTGAAACTCATTGATTTTGACCGCATCAATGTTAATAACAGAACGTACTGTGTGTACTTTGAGAAAACCCGATATAAATCGAGAGAAGTCAATTCCGAAACCACCAGCAGTAAACTTTGATCTAAAAGCACCGTAACACTCGAGATAGAATGCCTTAGAAATATTTAGAGTAACCACTTTCACCAAAAGCTAATAGGTCAGCCATAGAACGATTTCTAGGACAACCCTACTGTCGATCATTAAAGAAATGAGTTGACCTGTAGATATATATATGTATATGTACAGCAAATCTTATTACTATTACAGATGTTGAATAGTACCCGTACCATATGTGGTTTGATATATTATTCTGGAAGATCGGGAAGCAACTTCGTATGGGGACTACGACTAAAAATGATGGATCTACGACCATTTTAGTCGGTCGAATAGAAGTTATTTGTATGAGGGCACCAATTTTAATAGCGTTCATCCCATGATAGATAAAAGCTTATATACATATATACTCAATTTTTATGTGGACACACAGATGGCCAAACGCGCGGCTAAATTGACTCAGAAAGTGATTCTGAGTCGATCGGTAAAATAAAAGATCAACTATTTTTGGTAGTTACAAACTCCAGCACAAACTGATTTTATCACTATGTGTTGAGGGTATAATGAGCATATGAGGGTATAATGAGAGTCCCTAAAACCGCATTTATTACCCGATCGTAGTGTAGATTCGAAAAATATTACGATTCTCTTTTAGCGAAATCGTAATATAGAGTTTATAAATGATAAAATATTTATAAAATTTTCGTAAAATCTATATATTAATGCGTGAAGGTAAATTTTAGTTCCCTTTTTAATCAGTATGCGGGCACTGAGAGGTGTGAAAATTGGCATAGTTATAGTTCATATGGAGTAGAAGCTGAGAATGATAAAATTATGTTTAATCTGTCTTAAAAATATATTAAATTAAATAAAATATTTATAATAATTCGCTACACCCTGATAATGCGAATGATTTAAATTATATATCAGACGCTCTGTGTTGAAATGTGAATTGCTAAAATTGATTAACATACCTTTAGGCTCATTTAAATATTCATAAATTTTATATTAAAAAAGATTAAGATTAAAAAAACATTGAAAGACAAAAATTTAATAAAAAAATAATATTTCCTAGAATTTGCACTCGAATTTCAAGTGCTGGGCTGTACTAGCATTTATAAATTCTTGAAGTTCTGAACAAGTAAATTTTCCAAACAATATATTTTTAATTTAGATATTAAGTCTCAAGAAAGGTATTCATTAGTTTTTTATAGAAATGTTATATACTTTCTTTTCGACCTTTCAGAGATTTGATATCAAAATTAACAAAAAATATTATTTAAAAAAAAGAAAAAAATTAAATAAAAAAAATTGAATTTGTTAAAAACTTCAAAATGCTATAGTGGACCAAAATGTTTTTCTTTAATAAGCTCTACATTATGAGCCCAATTTAATAAAAAAACGACATTTTTATTAAAAAAAAAAATTTAAAACGCTCGCGATCCATCTAGAGAGTGCGTGTGAGAAAATTTATAAAAAAATATTTAGAAATTCTAAAATCTTCCGCTACAGGTGTTATGGAATGTTATGAAGATATAATAAATTTGTCTACCTTCTCGGGAATGCCTCTTATTTAGGATTTTATAGTTAAGTATATTTTTAAACTCTTTCTTTTAACTCATACTCTTTGTCTGTCTGTCTATCGTGGGGCAACCCCATTCCCCCTTATCCAATTGATCTGAAACTTGGCGCATAGTCTAGTTGTGACTACAGATTAATTTTAAGGTAGTCACGTATAGCCACGGAGTGATTTAAAAGCCATTTCCCTTCATCCGATTGCTCTGAAACTTGGTCGATAGACTTGCTGTGAAAAAGATTAACTTTGATATAGTCACGCACAGTCATGCATAGTCACGCACAGTCACGCAGAGATTTAAACCTCGCTTCCCCTCATCCGATCGATCTGAAACTTTGTCCATAGACTTGTTGTGGCCAAAAATTAATTTTAAGATAGTCAGACACAGTCACGCACAGTCACGGAGATATTCAAAACTCATGTGCATAAGGAAAGAAAGAGTTTTAATAAAAACTTTGTTTTTATGGGTTAAATTATTTATAGTCAATAGTTAATTTTTCTTTTCTAAGCATTTTGATAGATTTGTCTCGCGTGGTACAGTGTTTTGATATGCCTTGATATGTCACTTAGTGACATGTGATGTCGAGCCAAAAATATGTACACCCTCTATGCTGTGTTAGCAGGACAGCAGGCTTTTTCTATAGGTACTCTTTTATAAAATCGTATACCAAGAGTTGCATAAAGTCTGGAACATAAATTTCATCATCCATCAGGCACTTTTAGTTATTTTTTTTATAAAGTTTAATTGCAATATTTTCGGTATATTTTTGGCTTGGCTTCTAAGTTCTTTACTATTCTTTACTATTACTATTCATATGTCAAAAAATAAGTCCATGTTTTTGATTCCTAATAACTTCTCGACCTTTTTAATTTTTATTAGTTAAATTTCCAAAAACTTCAATACAAATTTCATGCTGCTAGAAACAACAATTAGTCTTTTTTTGCCATATAAAAGGTTTCTATTTTCTAAAGTTCATTAGCCTAAAAGTTAATTTGAAAGCTAAAAAAATCAATAAAAAATTAATGTGTTTATGGTTGAAAAGGTCCTTCATAAGCCGTACGCCGTAGTTGTGTTGAGGTACCTTTCGCCTACATAGTTGTCTATTTTACAAATACACGCATAACTTTTTTTCAAGATCTTGATATTTTTTTTCCTTCCCAATAGTTTTTGTATAACAACCAACTTAAATTTTCAACAAATCATAGATTGGATGACATTAATGAAGTTTGCTGGATTTCGGCCTTTTCTGTATGGCTTAATGGAATGATGCCTTTTTGGGCCAGAAGAAGGAATTAAAATGTTGGCCAAACAATTCTTCTGGTATATTTCTTGGGTCACTGCAAGCTTTTCATTGATTTTATAAAATTTACCACCCGTCTGCGGAGGATAAATTCTTAGAAGGGCTTTTGAGGAAAATAAGTGAATATTTCTCAAGAAAAAATACACAAATGACTTACGTATCCATAGTACTAACAAAAATAAGCGCTTACTACTTCGATGTGATAGATTTCAAATTATAGTAGCTTAAAAAAGATCCCATATTATGTCATCTCCCGTTGTAAAAAAAAGTAATGTTGTTTCACATAATCCCATTAAATAAAAGAATTGTTAAATTTTTTTTCCTAATTCATAACTTTAAAACTTTTATATCCACTACCAATCTTATAAAACTAAAGTTTTTCGTTTGCAAACAAAAAAGCATTCTTTCCCCGCTTCCCTTTTTAATATCACATATTGAAAAACAAAATATATATATGCCCTTTGTAGTTGCTTAGGTTATAAAGGCTTTCTGCTGATGTTTGTATCTACCAAAAATATTTGACATTGACTCCTCTGTTATTAAACCGATTGACTCAGAATCACTCTCTGAGTCGATTTATCGATGTCCGCCTAGGTGTTTACGTAAACCTTGTAATCAGACTACAGGACGCGTCTATAGGCCATAGGATGAACGCCTATTAAAACTGGTGAAAATCGGTTCATACCTAGCCCCCATACAAATGACCCCTATAAGATGGACTTAAATTGCATTAAAATACAAATTATCATATAGATCCCGGTCAAATTAGGTGTGTTTATGTATATTACATCCATTTAGCAGTAGTTCAAAAATATCAAAAAACAAAGATATTGCACAGATTTTTCTCCAATTTGGTTTGTATATGTTTGTGCAAAACATGATCCGATATGAACTTTTTCATGTCCGAAGCCAAAAAAAAATGAATAACAATGCCACTCCTATTTATTTATGTTTATTTTCTATACCAAATTAGTTGGACCTAAGAGATAGGGTCCCTAAACGCATTTTGATAAATTCCTAATTCTTTCTACTTAAATATGTGCCTAGTTACGTCTCTGGATAATCTTATATATTAAAAGAATTTATGAATAAACTTTGCATTCAAGATTTTTTCAATATTTTTCTTCTTTCAAACCTCTATAACTAGAGTTCTAATTAACGTAGGCTGTTGACATAGGTCTAAGAACAGTCAGTGGATCAAGCTCCTTCTTTTGAGCTATTAACTGCTTAAATTCGTTGGGTTTGAGGAAAGTTATGCGTGCAGAATCAACTTTACTTTTACTGTACGTTAACTTATCTTGGCATATTTTGGCATTACTGTACGTTAACTTCTCTTGTCAAATTCGTTGGATTTGAGGAAAGTTATGCGTGGACAATCAACTTTACTTTTACTGTACGTTAACTTCTCTTGGCAAATTTTGGTATTATATTATAAAAATTAATATAATATAATATAATGCTGCGGAGCAGCAGGGGTCCTCTAGTTTGTTATTAAAAAAGTCATTTGATTAAAAATAAAAAAAAATAATAATATTTTACCCGATCTTCTCTAACAAAAAATATTTGTTTAAAAATTATATTTTCAAAATTCTTAACAAATACTTAATACACTGGTCTACCTTTGTGAACAATTGACCATCTCCGTTATATTGGTCTGGTCATTTCGAGCTAAAGCCAAAGAATTCGTTATAGTACAAACGATTAGATATTGCACATGTATGTATGTGCTGCATATAAAAATGGATATATTATATTTAATTTGTTTTATTGCTGCTAATCATTTAAACACAACTGCGCTATAACATCTTATAATATAAATAATTTAAATACTTATTTAAACAAATAAAAGTTGAAGCAATAAAAGACATGTACTCGTAATACAGCTGCAATATTTTACACATTGGTGTACATGCTATGTGAAGCACATTTAATTTAAATATATATAAAAAGAAAACAAATATTATTTTGGAAATGTAATTAAATTTTTAAATTAAAGTAAAAGAAAAAACACACTTAAGCCGCTATTTATAACGAAATATCTAAAATTAATACGAATTAGTACAGTTATTTATGTATTTATGTATGTTTCATTATAATGATACGGACAAAATGATAAATAATATTTTATTGATGATGTTTCTATGGAAATCTATAAGATATTTTTAGAGAATGTATTAACAAATATTTGTAATTGTTTTAAATATCTCCATATTAATATTCAAATTGTAATGAAATTTTCTTTTATTTATTATAACGACCATGTATGTTTCTATATGTATTAACAAACTTTTGTATAAAAATTGTATTTAAACTAATTTCATTTTGAAGCACACACACTTACTTACACCAATCTTCTTATTTATGTCACATTTTACAGTAAACAGACAAATTATTTTAAACGGGAATGATATTTTCTCAGTATTTTCGAAAAGTACTTTTTTGATAATCATTTTGAAAATCCATATTACACAGAGCTTCTTCCTGGGAAGGTCTAGTTATATTGTCCTCACAAACGCCATTGAGTGCTGTACTAAAGGGAGACAATAGAATCAAATTTTTTTAGTAATATTCACTATTCTCACCCTTTAATTTGATAGAATGCAAAATTATAAATATTTTATGTATCACACTTCCTTATCTTCCTCTTGATTTGAAAAAGAGGTCTTTTTGTTGGGAAAATAATTTAAGAAAATATTTTGTTCAAAATAGGCAAACCGAAAAGAGTAATGAGTCTAAATGGTGAAACTTGTCACTGAAACGAAGGCACCTATCGCCCGTACAGATATACCATATATCCAAACATAAAAATTTTCCCGTATTATACGTTACTCATATACCTAGAATCCATAGATTATAATTTAAAACCATATTTAGGCAACTAAGGGTTGTTTTTTTAAAAAAAAAAGGGATTTCTTAGAAAAAATATACATTACAGAGAAGATGTACTTTTTAGAGCAATAATACTTTATACAGAAAATGTACTTTTGAAAGAAAATATGCTTAAAAAAAAAGCAATTTTTAAGAGAGGAAGTTTTTTAAAAAATATACTTCTTAAGAAAAGATACTTTTTAAAGAAAATTTTTTTTCTTTTACAAAAGATAATTGTTTTAGAAAAGGTACTGTTTTAGGAAAGGGCACTTTGGAAGACAAGATAATCTTTTCAGAAAAGTTAATCTTCTAAGCAATAATAACTTTTTAAGAAAAGGTTCTTTCTTATTAAAAGACGGTTTTTTAAGAAAAGAAACATTTTACACAAAATGTACTATTTTAGGAAAAGGTACTTCTTTGAAGGAAAGATACTTTTTTTAAGAAAATATACCTTCTATCTATTTCAGAAAAATATACTTCTTTAAGAAAAGGTAGTTTTTAATAAAAATTTACGTATTAAGAATAACATAGTTTTTAAAGAAAAGGAACTGTTTTAGGAAAACGTTAATTAAAGGAGGTACTTTTTAAGAAAATGTGATATTTTAAGAAGATATACTTTTTTAAGAAAAGGTACATTTCTAAGAAAATACACTTTATGTAAGAAAATGTACCTTTTTCAAAAATTATACATTTTTAGAAAAGGGTACTTTTCTAAGTAAGTTAAATTTTTTACGAAACGGTTAAATTTTTTAAGAAAAATATCTTATTTAAGAAAAGGTACTTTTATAAGAGCAGGTATTTTTTGAAGAAAATTTATTATTATCATTAAAGTTACCATTTAAGAAAATATATTTTTCTAAAAAAAACCATTCTTTAAAAAAATTACTTTCTAATAAAAAGTACTTTTTTAAAATTAGTTTTTTAAAAAAATATATTACTTTAAGGAAATATACTTTGCACTTTCTTAAAAAAGAATTATATTTTTAAGAAAATACACTTTCATAAGTAAAGGTACCAATTTAAAAAAGCTACTTATACGAGATAAGATATTTTAATAACAAAAAATACTTTTTTGACAAAAAATGTGCTTTTTTAAGAAAATTTACCTTTCTAAGAACAGCCACCTACTCTATCAAGAAAAGGTACTTTTTTTAACAAAATTTACTTTTTTCGATAGGTTACGTTACAAGAAAGAACTACTTTTTTTAAGAAAATATGATATTTTAGGAAAATGTAAATTTCTATCAAAAAAAGGTAAAATTTTAACAAGAACTTATTTAAGAAAAGGTAGTTTTTTAAGAATAGGTATTTTTTTATGAAACGGGATTTTTTAAGAAATGTAATTTTTTTAAAAAGTAGATTTTAAAAAATTAGCTTTTTTAAAAAAGGATATTCTTTTTTATTAAAAGTACTTTTTTAAAAAATACTTTCCTTTAAATTAGTTTTTTAAGGATATATACTTTTTTCAGATATGACACTTTTTTACAAATATTTATATGTTTAAGAAAACATAATTTTATAAGTAAAGGTACCATTTTAAGAACATGTATGTTTATAGGATAAAATATTTTTTTAATAAAATGTATTTTTTAAGAAATTTTACTATTCTAAGAAAAGGTACTTTCACAAGAAAATGTACTTTTTTAACAAAATTCTCTTTCTTAGAAAAGAGTACTTTCTTAGAAAAAACTACTTTTTTTTTAAAGAAAATATGATTTTTTAACAAAATGTAAATTTCTAACAAAAAAAAAGAACTATTTGAAACAAGAACTTATTTAAGAAAAGATAGTTTTTTAGGAAAAGGATTTTTTTAAGAAATGTAATTTAAAAAAAGGAACATTTAAAAAAAAAATACTTTTTTCAAAACAGGGTATTTTTTTTATTAAAATTACTTTTTTAGAAAATGGTATTTCTTAAAAAAATATACTTTTTTAAGAAAATAAACTTTTTTAAGAAGAGATACACTTTTAAAAAAAAAAACACTTTTAAGAAAATTTACTTATTTAAGAAAATATATTATTTATAAGTTATTTTTTAATATAAAATACTTTTTTTAATAAAAAGCACTTATTTTGAAGAAAGATATTTTTTAAGAAAATTTGTTTATTTAAAAAAAGTACTTTTTTTAAAGAGTACTTTTTTAAGAAAATGTACTTTTTTAAGAAAAGGTACTTTTTTAAAGATATATACTTTTATAAGAAAAGGTACAATTCTAAGAAAAGGTACTTTTTCAAGTAAAGGTACTTTTTTAAGAAAATATACTTTTTGAGGAAAAGGTACTCTTTTATGAAAATCTACTTTATTCACATAAATTACTACTTAGGAAAGGGTACTTT
This sequence comes from Cordilura impudica, assembly GCA_963682025.1. NCBI lineage: Eukaryota > Metazoa > Arthropoda > Insecta > Diptera > Scathophagidae > Cordilura > Cordilura impudica. Next base: position 152,400,374 of record OY821520.1, read on the forward strand.
TTTAAAAATGTCCTTTTTTTAAATGGTATTCCTTTTAAATGCAAACTCGAACTCAAAATGGGCGGATTGAAATAATAAGAAGTGCAATTTAATCCGGCCCCAATCACTATCAAGTTGGAAAAACAATGCATTTTCTGTTTCATTAGTAATGTAATTTTTCTGTTAATCATATTATGCTTTAGGTTTGTTTATTTTGATATAACTTTTAACTAAAAAAAAAATCAATTTCAAGTTTTTTTTATAAGAAGAAAGTTAGACAAATTCAGTATATTAGTAAAAAAAAAAAAATCATGTGTGTCCGATCACAGGGAAGATGTGTAAACATCTAGTAATTAAAGATGTTTTTAAGCCATTTTTTAAAATCAGTCAGAAAGCGTCATCTATGTATAACTTGTAGCAAAAACTGTTTCAGCTAATTCAACAACCCTTTGCTGTAAAACGTTAAAAATATCCCAATATTAACGTATATAAGTGATACATAGACGACGCTTTTAAAAAAGTGGCATAAAAAAGAAGAAAAGAACATATCATAATTTTTTCACAAATACAATCAGATAGAGTCACACCGATTTACGCTTCAGCTCACACCGATGTGTTACGCTGTTTTTGTGATTGTATTGTGAAATAGAAATTTACCCCCCTGCGCGTATAGATGTTTACACATCAAAAAACACTTTAAGAATATTAACTTTTTTAAGAATTAGTATGTATGCATATAGAATTTATATATACTTTGCTAGTTATTATATTATATTAATACTTGGAGGGTTGTATGATAATAATTTTATGAAATTAAATATTACAAAGTCAATCAGTGAGTCAGTGAACCCTAAATCCACAAACCGGCGCACAGTGGACCATTTCATGAGAAGGCGTTTTTTTTTTTTTTGTTTGGTAGGTGGAACCTTAGCCTTTAGTTATTGCTTTAAAGCGTAATAAGCGACCGATAGTAAAAAAACTTATGGTTCGTTTAAAATACATTTTAATTTTTAGTTGAATTTTAGTAGAGAAGTGAAGTGTTAAAAGGCTAAAAAATGTCTTTTTTTATATAATGTCTTATTTTTGAAGTTAATTTTACAAGTCATACTTCTTAATAAAGTTAAATGTTGTCAGAAAATCCAAGCTCTTGCCCCGTAAGCTTTTTAGTCCTAATATTCACAAGAGCCAAAGATTGGCTTTTTTTGAAAGAGCCCTAGCTAAAATACAATTTATTAAGCAGCGAACGTAAAAGTTACCTGATATTGGTTCAAGAAATTTCAATGTAAAAGTTATAATGTTTTTACTTTAGTTAAAAAATTTTTTATTGTTTTATTAAATATTTCTATATCGGTTTTTATTGCAAAGTTATAAAATTCATAAATTTTTAAATCAAGAAATTCTTAAGTATATAAAAAAGAGTATAATTTATTGTTAGTGTACTGAAAATTTACTTCAAATCAAATAATTTTAGTAAATATATCTTCTAAATAGCCTTGATTTTCATCTTCTAGAAGTTTTTTAGCGTCTTCGTCTAATTCAATAGAGGTAGTTTTCAATTTTTGTCAATTGTTGGACATATATGGATCTGAAGTGCACAACAAAATGGAGTTAAGGTCTTTATTAGTGCAACATCTGGACATTTTTTTTGTGTTGTTCTCGCGAAGGAATCTGTAGTCCTTGTTTTTTTTTTCTTGCGCTTCTTCAGATAGATCTCCATATTGCTTTGAATTATTTGTTCCCCATGGAACATAATTTCATGAACTGTGGATGGCACTCATCTCCAAAAGTATTTTTCGTTATAAAGTATAGCTGTTTTATTGCCGCACTCCCCAATTTTTTAGCATTTATCTTTCTGTGGCATTCTATTAATTCATGATCTACTCCTGTGTTAGATGCTGCAGTTTCTGGATCGGAAACAATCGCCTTGCAGTACTTCCATCATTTGAGTTTCATTCTCTTTTTTTTTTGTTGGTCGATTACGAGGCCTAGCTGTAAATATTTTTCTTGAATTTGTTTTTTTTTTTGCTTTCTTTTTTCTTCATTTTCTTTTGTTTTTTCTCACTGTTTCGCCTAACGAACAAAATTCCAAATTACAACCCAATTTACGAATATGCTCCATGAAACGCATGTTGTGGGGACATTCCACTATCGTCTTGTGGTGGGGGTTGGCCTAATTGACTTGATGTCTTTTGGCATATAATTCAGCTTGATGATGACTTTGTTTCGGTTAAAGCTTGTGCAACTTTACCATCAATCATTCTGAATTATATATTAAAATTTACTTCAATGTCTTGGTTATCAAATTTAAATATAACTGGTTGAAGTTCTTTAATTTGATCTTTTATTTTTTGAACTTCTTCAGTTATGACATCTTTGGTTTCCTTTTTGAATGCAAATTTTATTGGTCTGCAATACTTTGTTGAAGAAGGAATTTCATTTTTCCATACATCAATTTCTGTTGAAAGATACCATAAATGAATTAGCATCTGATGAATTTTCGGCATTAAATTGCTTGTATTGTTTCCGTTTTTTAAAATTTGGTGCAAAAGTAATTTTTTTTTGTGCATTTCAATTTCTTACAGATTACAAATCTTAAAGAAAAGATTGCTCAGTATATGCAAGATTATATCGTCTACATCTTTTTGTTGAAAATAATTATCAGCGGGATCTCTATAACAGTACTTAGCCACTGTTCAAACTGTAATGAATAATAGTTGTGGAAACATCTATTATATTAAGGGGCTAGGCTATTTGTTTGACCGATGTTTTGTTCTACCGTTTTATCCCGATTTTGTATTTGTTTTTAGCCGTTCTGCAGATTTACAGTTTTTTAAATTTTTTCCTTTATTTTGAGTAAATTTCATTAAAAGTTGCTACTATGTTAGGTTAGGTTATGTTAGAAGTGGCTGCTAAACCAAAGGAAAAGCACATTTAGACTCTGGGGTCCATTGTGATACCGCGGGATGAATAGGTGTTCTCCGTAAAACCAGTTTGAGCTCCTGATGAAATTTCCACATTTGAGAGATCAGAGGATCGTGAAGAAACGGCGATCCCAATGTTCGAAGTCTCATTCTGTAGAGCACCGGGCAATAGCAGGGGAAGTCTTCTATGCTATCCACCTCCTCCACATCCATGCAGCTACGACAGAAGTCATTTGGCGAGACCTTGAGGCGTTCAGCGTGTCTCCCTATGAGGCAGTGCCCAGTGATAACAGCAACTACTGTTGAAATCTCCCCACGGGGGGTGATAGTAGCGCACCAGTGCGCTTATGATTCAGAGCCGGCCAGATTTGTCTCGTGATCCTACACGTTGATCCATTAGCCTATCCGTTATCCGTTATGCCAGCGGTGTGAAGCCGAAGTTCCAGCTTGCACGATTCCAGGGGATGAACCAGCGCATTCCAAGTCCGCTGGAACCCGTAAGGTAGTGTCCTGCCTTGCCAGATCAACAGCTTTACAGTTTCCCGGTATATTTCTGTGCCCAGTGGCCCATATGAGTCTGATATCGAAGTGCTTGGCCGTCTCAATTAAAGACATGCGGCAGTTAAGGCTGGTTCTTGTTTTCAGGAACATTGATTCCAAGGACTTTATCGCGGCCTGACTATCAGAGTAGATGTTGACTGTTGTTGTAGACAGAATATTCCGACCCAACCAGTCAGCAGCCTCCTTTATTGCCAGTACCTCCGCCTGATATATACTGCAGTGGTCTGGCAACCTGCGAGCCAGATTTAGTCCAAGCTCCTTTGAATAGACTACGAGACCAACTTGGCCACACAATTTTGATCCGTCAGTGTAGAATTTTATGGAACGCCTGCTACCTGGAATGCTCCAAGACCAAGATTCCCTGGTCGGTATTAGAGTGTTGTCGTATCGTTCGAGTACACTCCTCGGAGTAGTGTAATCCATGTTCAATGATAAGTTCCTGTCCGTCAGGATCACTCCATGGCCACAATTATAACTACGCCATTGTAGTGTGCTCCTTAGTCGAATGTCCGATGAGGCCGCCGACTGCTTTCCTAATATGTTCAACGGTATTAGGTGTAAGAGGATGTTCAAGGCATCCGAAGGTGTGGTACGAAGGGCACCAGTGATACACATGAAAGCTATTCTCTGTACCCTTGCTAGAAGGTTGGTATTGGAGGCCTTCTCTAGAGCAGACCACCAGACGATGACCCCGTACAGCAGTATTGGGCGAACCACCGCTGTGTAGACCCAGTGAGCAATTTTCGGGCTGAAGCCTCATCGCTTGCCAATTGCCTTTTTGCAGGAGTATAAAGCTATAGTCGCCTTCTTCGCCCTTTCCTCCAAGTTCCGTCTAAAGTTCAGCTTCCTGTCCATGAATACGCCAAGATACATGGCTCCTTCAGAGAAGGCGGTTTAAGTACCGCCAAGAGAAATAGGATCGAAGGTAGGTATCTTATACTTCCTCGTGAAAAGAACAAGTTCCGTTTTAGTCGGATTTACCCCAGACCGCAACTATTTGCCCAGCTAGATAGCTTCATGAAAGCCCTTTGTAGAATATCTCTAAGTGTGGATAGAAACTTCCCATTTACCGCTATGGCCACGTCATCAGCATAGGCGATGACGTTGCAGCCTTGTCCTCCAACGAAACTAGCATTGAGTTCAGCGCTAAGTTCCATAGAAGTGGTGACAGAATGCCTCCTTGTGGTGTTCCCCCGTTCACAAATCGGGATACGAGATCGGCATATTAGAGTCATTTCCAATTAAGACTTTATCCACCTGTTGGCAAGCAGATTTCCAATCAGTGAGATGATCACGGAGTCGTTTCCAATTAAGACCTTATCCACCTGTTGGCAAGCAGATTTCCAATCAGTGAGATGATCACGGAGTTCACTCCTAGACTAGATAGTGCCGCTAATATCGAGTCCGGTGTGACATTGTTAAAAGCCGCTTCTATATCCAAAAAGCTGTCACGGTGTATTCTCCTACCGAGAGCGAGATCTCGCTGGTACTTATAAGCTCGTAAAGAGCTGTTTCCATTGACCTTCCCTTGCTGTAAGCGTGTTGTCGTAACGACAGCATTTTAGGATCAATAACTCTTCGTAAGTAAGAATCTATCATACATAGCCAAGGGGAAATGTAGTCCGACACGTGCTGCAATTCAGCTGGAAGGATACCGTCAGGTCCTGGAGATTTGTAAGGTTTGAAGCTTCTAATCGCCCAGGTCAGTGTTGGTATGCTGACTATCTCCGAAGCAATATCCGTCGTACTAGCGTCTGAGTGTTCCGGCGCCTGTAGCGACGTAGGAGAGTTGCCCGGCAAATGGGTGTCCAGTAGCAGGCTAAGTGATTCTCCACTGGAGGTAGTCCACACCCCCAATGGATCCTTCAAATAACCTAATGTGTGAGGGGGAAAAGCCAGAACTTTCCGCAACCTGGATTCTTCGGTAACGTCTACTATATTATCACAGAATTTTTTCCAAGAATCACATTTTGCCGTTCTAATCTTCTTCTTGTAGGTCCTAAACTGCAGCTTGTATGCCAACTAATCCTCTCTGCTCTTGAAGACTTTGCCTTGTTAAAGAGTTTCCTGCAGGAGTCTCTGCCCTGCTGCAGCTCTCTAGACCAACATGGTGGTTTCTTCTTGCCCTTTGCCCTTACCGCGGGGCAAGAAGTATCTAAAGATTTGTTAAAAATCGTCGTAATACGACCCACAAGACCATTAATGTCCGCGGAATTGCGCGGTTCGGATAGGGGTATTGTCTCCAATAACCCGGCAAAGGTTTTCCTATACTTAACCCAATTTGTCCTCTTCAGATTTCTGGGGACACTTTCCACCGGGTCTTTTTCTCTAAGCAAAAATTCAGTGTATCGATGATCAGAAAAGGAGTGGTCATCCAACATTATCCAACCATCAATTTTATCAAATAATGTGTCCGATACAAAAGTTACATCAAGAACCTCACTACGAATACTAGACACAAAAGTCCCTTGTTACATATATATAGGTTAGTACTAAGTAAAAACTGCAAATGTAACTCACTTCTTTCGTTGAAATTGGTACTTCACCTACTAATACATACATAAAATTATACAATGCTACGTATGTGTTTATTAAATTTGTTTATGTGATTCTAATAAAAATGAGTTTATTTTTTTGTGTTGATTTGTGAATTGGCTATAATTGATTAGCATACCTTTAGGGTCTTTATTTAATAAAAAAATAAAATTTCCTAGAATTTGCACTAGAATTTCGAGGGCTGGAAACTAGTTATTATAAATACTTTTTCTTGCAATTATATAAAATACAATTTTGTATCTATTATTACCACTTTCTGAAGCATAAAAACCCAGACCTTTATCCCTTTTAAAAGGTGAAGCATACCTGCTCATATCTTAAAAGGGTGTGTCGCAATAGTTTTTTTGTCAGGTATTTAAACTATAGCTCAAGTTCCGAATATTAATGTTTTTGAAAAATACCTATGTAAATGTACCTGTCAAAATAAAAAAGATTTTATAAGTATATAACAACTCGTGTCAACTCTACCGTTTCCTTTTTCTGTCAGTATAAAAAACAAATAAACTCACGCAAAAAAATACACCGGTACGACCAAATTGTGTACTCATAACACAGAGAAGGACGGACGGATATCGATAAATCGACTCAGAAAGTGTTTTTGGGTTGATCCTTATAATAAAAGATGGGTATAGGTCCAATATTTTTTGTAGTTATAAATATCAGGGCAAACTCATTATACCCTAACCACGTAGTGGAAAACTTTTGTATTCATAAATTTTGCACAAAATATCTGACCTTGGCTCTGAAAAATTGTTCTGGTACACACGGGCCGAAACTGGCGGGTATACTATGGGACATAGGAGTGAAGGGGAGGGTTCGAACTACAAAAAACTGCAAGATTTTGATGGCTTTTAATCGGCAGGAGTTATGCTGTATTAAGCATTATTATTTTCGAGAATTTTTTTTTTAATTTCTAAATGACTCTTATATTTCTAACATTAATAGCTTAGAATCTTTTAAAACAAAAAAGTTGCAGTTATTTAAACATTAAAATTTGCAAAGAAATTTTTAATTTTAGCAAAGTACTGAGAAAGTCCATTTTCGAAGACCCTGTTCGTTGTGATATAGTTGAAATAGAGTCGCAATTTTTTGGCTCCCGAGGTTCACTGGTATCTACTTTCAAATGAATAACATAACTTTAAAATCGGTAACCATAAAAAAAATTATTTTTTGGCCGCCTTCTCAAACTATGGTCCACAGTGCGGCGATTCAGGGGTTCAGATATTTATTGAATATGTTCAACTGTTAATATTTCTTGGGTCGCCAAATATTTTAAAGTCTAAGATGTTTGTTGTTGAAAAATACAAAATTTAATTTATCAATATATAAAATGAACAAAACAAATTTATTGTGGTAATCAACTTCGCAATCTCAAACTATTTTGTGTAGTTGTCGTAACTAAAGTAATTGATTATCCTAGCCAAACGTAAACGGATTTCTGTTGCTAGAATCTAAAATATCACTGCATTCGTTATCGAAATTATTTTTTTTTCTACAATAACATAAGAATAATTTTAATCTGTCACAGTTAACGAATTATGGTCTTCCGTCTTCTTTAAATAATAAACAAATATGGAATTACGATTGATTTTACTCGATATCGAGTGCGGTGATTTGACTCTAGCTATTCTAAGTAAGTGAATCGGTTAGCTACAATCTTGGCTAACAAATTCTCGTTTCATGTGAATCAAAAAAGTACTTTTGTTACCAACATTATCATCCCTGATTTAAATACAAATCTGATCTGATTTAATTTTCATATAATATATATATAATTTGCATGCATTACATGTAATTAGCAATGGATAATAATATCAATAATAATCATATAATAATAATAATTTGAATGACAATCATAGTGATAATATTAATAATATTTAATTCCAACGACAACAACAAAAACAATAGTTATATATATTCAAATAGACAGTTAATATTTTAAACTAATGATTACACTAATATTATCTATAAATTCATTCAGACAGATAAACATTCAGTCAGTCAGCCAGTCATTTCATTCATTTATTGATTGACAGATGATTATAATCAACCAAAGATTAGTCATATTACATAACACTCAGTTAGTCCCACTGACCGTTGGTCACATACAATTTATTGTTATGACATTTACTCATAAGCTGCTTATCTTATCTTCGATAAAAATGCATAACATTCAATGCTTTTTCATAACTCTCTCAGCCGTAAGAATTCTCTAATTATTCCAATCTCTTATTTTCTCTAGAACGAAGATATTTTGATAATTTTTGACAAATATTATATTATTAAAAGTTGCAGTACTTTTATTTAAAATGTTTTATTAAATAATCTTCAAAGCCTTTTGAAACTCCTTTTTTTTGCTTTGTTTTGTTTTTTTTTTCGTATGTAGTTGGAATTTAATAAATTGTTACATATAGAATTGCTTATGCTTGCACCTTAGACGTCAAATTTTAGGACGTCAATATTTAAGCAATGAAATGATTTCTAGCAACCAATGCGCTTAAATTTTTTTTCGACTCAAACAATAATTCAACCTATCTTCTTCTTTTTCTTATGTATTTGACTACAATTATGATTGCTTTTGATTTATAAGGTAACTGTAAATATTTATATCAAAAAAATGCCTTGAAAAGTTATATAATATAAACGTCACAAAGATGTTGTCAAAAACATGTTGGGTCTCATAACTTATACGACAATATACGTACATCCATATATTTTATTCAATTTTATATCACTTGTTATTATTGAATCGCACAATTGTTTGTTTTGTATTTTTTTTTTTTTTGTTTTTTTTTTTGTATGTGTGTTTGTAGGTATTTGATCAATTGTCAATTAAATTATGTTTGCATAATATTTATTTCCTTAGTATTTATATTCATGTTTAGGTCACAGGATTATTTTCATATGGTTGGAATTTGTTGTTATGAACAGCTTTATTGTGTTAGTTAAACGTAAAGTGGCTTCAATGGTATTTCATTTACAATACTATACAGTGAGAGACAATAAAATGTAAACTTTTACCGAAATATATATTAACAACATATTGGATGATAAAATTTAAAAATTCTTTAATTAAATTAAAAATTTGCATATTTTATGCATTAAAAAGTATACTAACATAAAACAGATTAACTTTAAAGAAAATAACAAAAGTACTAATTTATATGTTATTGACAAAACAATACAAACCTTAGTATACAATAACACTGTAGAACAAATTCAGGTTAGCAAAAGTTAGGTCGATTCTGAGAGTGAGGGGTGAAAATAGAGGCTAAATTAGAAGACCCGTATCGCAGCGTTTGTTTATGTTAGTTCGAATTTTTTTTTAATCGACCTTCGAACATTGCAGTCAAATGCCGATTTTCAGCATATTGTTTATATGTTTTTTTGGCTATAAATCGTCGACTAATTAATATGTTTTCAATCCGTAAAAGCCAAATTATTGCTAGAGACCTGTGCAACAATTAGAATCTTTTTAAAAATTGATTTAGAAATTTTTTGTGGTGCTTATGAAGCAAAATGTTGGAAAATTTATTTTTTTGTCATGCTTTTTCAAAAAATATTTTCCACATGTATTTTTGCTTTCTGTTTGATCTATAATATGCTTCTCACTTTCTTCAATAAATTTCATTTGAAAAGAAAACAATCATAATGCAAACCTTGTGTTTTCAGCTTAATATTAATTTACTTCTCATTTTTTATGTACCATGTTGGTTTTGAAGAAACATTGAAAAAGAAATTATAAAATATGGAAAAAAATATATTTTTGAAATGTTAGTTATGAAAAGTTTTAAGTAAAAAACAAGTAGAAAATAAGCATAAACCAGATTTGAGTGGAATTTTTATTAATTTTTTTGGTTGCAGATATGATGCTATATCTATATGGGGACTAGGCCCAAAAATGGACCGATCCTTACCATGTTTCGTAAAGTCGCTTTTTATTTTGCAAAAATATATACAAACAAAATTTGAGAAGAATCAGTGCAATATTGTTGTTTTTTGATAGATTTAAGTGAAGATCGGGAAGCAGCTCTATATGAGGCCTATGACTAATGGTTGTCCAATAGGGATCATTTTTGGTTTACTGATTAACGGATGTAATAAATACATACAAACCCAATTTGACTAAGATTTAAATGATAATTTGGATCTTATGGCAATTTAAATCGATTTCATAGGGTACATTTGTATGGGGGCTAGGTCTGAACATGGACATATTCTCACCAATTTCAACAGCATTGGTCCTATAGCCGATAAAAGCTTACGTACCAAATTTCATCACAATATTTTCATATTTGCGACCTGCATTTTGATTACAAGCTTTACATGGACACACAGACGGACGGACGGACATCGTTAAATCGAATCAGATAGTGATTCTGATTCGATCGGTATAATAAAAGGTCAAATATTTTTGGTAGTTACAAACAGCAGCACAAAGTCATTATACCCAAACCACATAGTGGTATAGGGTATAATTAAATAAATTAAATTAATGATTTGGCCAGTTGCCGTTTTGCAGGCATCTGTGGATCAACATCACTGCTCTCTCTAATATCTTGGTCATCGTCCTCATCATCAGAAAGGTCGATAATTTCGTCCAACAGATATTCTGGAATTTCATCTTTGTCTTCCCCTTCTTCCTCTTTTTTCTCGTCTTCCTCTTCTTCAAAGGTGTTTTTATACCACCAACAAATTTCAGCGAGTATTGCATCTGGAGATTTCTTTCCTCAGTACCTGAAACGAAAATAGTTTTCAATCGTTAAAATTTTTAAATTGTGCGCTCTGACAAAGATATTAGAAAAATCTAGGAATTCAAAATATGCACACTCTATAGATACCTTATTTCAAATGGAAGCGCAGTTTGGTGATAACGTTCGCCTTGCTCATCAGATTCACTTGGCAACTGTTGAGCGAGTTGATCATGATGCTGATGCACGAGATGAATTTTGTACGACATATTAACCCCAATTTCATCGAAAGCTGCCAACATGTTTGGAACAGATTTGCCTGTAGTTGTTTTTGCGTTCTTTACCCAAAAGTCCTTTAATGACTGCTCTCAATGCGAGCCATGCATTTAATTCTCGTCTGTCGGAACTGGGTCAAAATCTTGATAACTCATTAGTTTCCGTATGTCGGGACCATTAACAACCCCTTCCTGAATTTTGGTCCATTTTATATTTTGGTTCCGACATTTTTAATACAATATATATTATACCATGTTTTTTTTGTTATTTTTATGAAACCGATGCACTTAACTTAAATCACTCACAAAATGAAATAAATTCCAAAAAAAATTAATAGCGAATTTTATCACTACTGAGCGAAAATTAAAAGACATCAGCTTCGGCTGAGTTTCGAGGCTTAACTGAAACTCCATTTTTGAAATTAGTTCGCTTGTACGAAATAAAAAAAATCGCTACCTGTGCGGTGGTTGAAAACAAAAAAGTTGTTTTACTAATTCCAAATTCTTGGAACTTCCCTTTTTAATTACTTCTACCTAAATCGCTATTTATTTAATGGTTTTGGGATTTTTAACGCAAATTATCGACTAAGACCATTTTCTTTTCAAATGAAATTTATTGAAGAAACTGAGAAGCATATTATAGATCAAACAGAAAGCAAAAAAGAATTAGTTTTGTGTAAAATATTTTCAAAAAGCATGAAAAAAAATAATTTTTCCAACATTTTGCTTCATAAGCACCATAAAAATTTTCTAAATCAATTTTTTAAAAAATTTTAATTGTTGCACAGGTCTCTAGCAATAATTTGGCTTTTACAGATTGAAAACATATCAATTAGTCGACGAGTTATAGCCAAAAAAAAACCATATAAACAATATGCTGAAAATCGGCATTTGACTGCAAAGTTCGAAGGTCGATTAAAAAAAAAATTCGAACTAACATAAACAAACGCCGCGATACGGGTCTTCTATTTTCACCTCTCAGTCTAAGAATCGACCTAACTTTTGCTAACCTGAATTTGTTCCACAGTGTAATTTAAAACTTTTCCTCCATTTTTAGTTTCAATATTTCAATCAAAATGCAAAAATTTCAAAATTTCAATTGTTGATGATATCCATTGAAATTTTTTGTCACTTTGAATTAACTGCCTCTATGAGATCTGTCTTGTTTTTGTAATTTCGTGTTCGTATTTTTCGATCTCCAATTTCCCAGAGATTTTCCATTCTAAAACACTAACTGCATTAAATTGTAGCTATTCGATTACAACTTAAGAATTATAATTTGGGTAATTGTCATATTGGAACTTCCAGACCAGGGTCATATTTTCCTCGGCATATGGATACATTACGTCATTTAAAATTTCCCTGTATCCAATTGAAGTTAATAGATCTTTTTTTTCATGAATTGGACTTATTCCTTGGTCCGAAAAGCAACCCCATAGCTTAATATTCCCACTGTCAAATTTAACAGTTTTATTGAATATTCTAGTCTTTTAACCTTTGGTCGTGGTGAAAACGTTCTTACATCATGGTCTCTCAAATTAAACTTGGACTCATCTGAAAGGCGAAGAGTATTCCAATTCCGTCTTGAGATCAGCCTCTAATGCTCATTCTGGAAACAGTTCAAGCACTTAAGTTTTATTCCAGATTATAAATGTCCTCTAAATTATCCTGTCTTAGACTCGTTTTATGGGGCCTACCGCCCAAATGTTCAGTCGTCACCGTATTTCTTCATAATCTCTGAAATTATTCATAGATTGTTTCTCACAAATTATCTTTTACTTAAGTCCAGCGGTAAAATCATCTATTTTGCTGGTTTCTAACGCGTCACAAAACTTTATTCCTATCATTATTTTATAATAATTAATAATAAGATTAAAACATTGAAAGGAAACGAAACGAAATGGTTATTTCCGTGTTTTATTTTTCAATATATTCGACATCAAAGAAGGCATTGATTGACATAACAAACTTAACGGTATATTTAAATTTTTCATAGTTTTGCTTCTTCATATGATAAGAAATATATATATGGGGGATTTCATGTCAAGTGCACCAACTTTTGAAACCGATGTCTTCCGATCGGATGAGATTTGCACCAAGGTTAGTCCTATTGGATAGTAGTTTAGACACAATTTTTCAACAAGATCGGTCCAGATCTCTCTGAGTTAGAGGGGATCAAAATTTGACATTTTGGCCAAACAGGTGTTTTTCTCAACCATGTAACTTATTACCTATTGTTCTTAGAAAATTTTCTCCTAAATAGTTTAGATAGCTATTTATTCAATATTTCGGAAAAAAATACTTAAAAAAAAAAAATTTGTAGACTTTTTTTTTGCTAAATTAAAGCATTTTTTTCAAAAAGGGCATTTTTTTTTTTTTTTTTTTTTTCATAAGAAAGCTTAGGATTTTTCCTTTAAGAGCTTTTTGGTCGCTTAGTGGGATGGGAGTGGGCTATCTATCAAAATAAATGTTTTGTAACTCAAGACAACGGTTTTTCAATTTTTCACAAATGCACTATTTTGAATTTGTTCCTATATGTGTGTAAAACCTTACAAATAAAACTTATACTGAGAAACTAAACAAATTAACCTTTCCGAAGGTATATAACATACCCAACTAAAATTTTATACCCTCGATACTGTAATACCCAGAATATGTTAACCTCAGGAAAAAAAATCGCTTTTTTTCTATAGAAATGTTGAAAAATTATTATTTTTATTTATTTTTAATAATAATTAAATTAATGTATAATAATAATAATATTAAAAATAAAAAGAAAAATAATTTATTAAAATTTAATCTTAATTGCATTAGATCCATTTATATCATAACTATTTTTATACTTAATTTATTGTAGCTGATGAAGTATTTAAGTCTTGTAAATTTTTAAATACCCAGTCCTTCATCCAGCTTTTTTGCCGCCTTTATTTACTGCGTTTTTTTGTCAATCCTTTCTTGGCGTTACTAAGTTCAACTGTTGATTTCGCTGCTAGTTTATTTGTTGTCTTTGGAAAGAAATCGCATTAAATAGAGGCAGAAAACTTTTTCAACTTGAGTCTTCCATCGACAAGCGGTATAAAAGCATGGTATTGAGCGGTGCCATCGATTGTTACCGCAGCATCGAATCTGCTCTTCAGTGTTTTCAATGTTTCCTGATGATTCTCTTTACTACTAAAAACTATTTTAGTTTCTTTACAATAACTCTTTGCCCAATGGAATAAAGCAGTCGCATGTAAGATGCGATCTTGATGAGAGCACTGGAGGCTATACTTCGCTGCATTTCTTTTAAGGTTTGCTCCAATACCATCACATGCTCCTTTACCATGAGCAGTAGGATGAAAATGCCACTCAGCTGGCATTCCAAAATCTTTTTCATGGGCCATAAGATTTGCCAAGCTACTTTTGTTTTTAAAATGTTGATGAGCTCCGTCCGAAACGTAGTATACCTTCTTTACTGTAAATTTAGATTTTAGAAATTTTAGTATTCTCTTCTGGTACTCATAAACTGCAACGCTATCATGTTTTAAATCGTAGGATATGATTGACATACTTTTGTGTTCCAGTTTTTCATCTTTCATGTAGTAAATAACTACTGTGAATATAGTTGCTTGGTCGTTATTGAAGTGGAACACTTGTATGGCATTCTGAAGAACATATTTATAGTTTTCTGCGAAATCATATGAAATAACGAATTCACCAGACTTCAAATGTATCTTCAAATCCTTGAAGAATGACTAAAAAGTCATGGTTTCTCAAGTTTAGCAATCCTGTACACATTTCTTCCACAAAATCATCCATATTTAAAATGATTGTTTTCAATGTGCATCTGTCAGTCTGAATCCAAGAATCAAATTTGACCTCCTCTATATATTCTCGATCTAAAGAGTTGATTAAATTTTCTTTGATGAATGTGGTTTTTGGGCAATTGGTACATTCACCTAAGTGGCAAGAAGTTGTTTCATTAGGACACATAGTCAATTTAAGGCAATCGCGGTAATCGTGTAAATTTTCTGCCGAATCATCTATTAAATACTTTAAGTAGATTCAGTTCAACATCAGTTTAAGATTTTCATGGTAAATGCAAACGCATACTGTGTGAGTTCCGCTGCTTTCTGCCAAAACGCTATGTTTTGGCCTCATTTGGGTTAATTTCGTGAAGCCAATTCTACCATCCTCGTGTTCAGATTGAAATGTGCAAATCACTCTATCAGGTTACAGATAACCATTCTCTTCTGTTATGTTATGAAGGTATGTTACATACCTTCGGAAAGGTTAGTTTGTCTAGTTTCTCAGTATAAGTTTTATTTGTAAGGTTTTACACACAAATAGGAAAAAATTCAAAATAGTGCATTTGTGAAAAATTGAAAAACCGTTGTCTTGAGTTACAAAACATTTATTTTGATAGATATCCCACTCCCATCCCACTAAGCGACCAAAAAGCTCTTAAAGGAAAAATCCTAAGCTTTCTTATGAAAAAAAAAAAAAAAAATGCCCTTTTTGAAAAAAAAGGCAAAAAATGCTTTAATTTAGCAAAAAAAAAAAAGTAAAAAAAATTTTTTTTTTTTTAAAGTATTTTTTTCCGAAAAATTGAATAAATAGCTATCTAAACTCTTTAGGAGAAAATTTTCTAAGAACAATAGGTAATAAGTTACAAGGATGAGAAGAAACACCTGTTTGGCCAAAATGTCAAATTTTGATCCCCCTCTAACTCAGAGAGGTCTGGACCGATCTTATTGAAAAATTGTGTCTAAACTACTATCCAATAGGACAAACCTTGGTGCAAATTTCATCCCGATCGGAAGACATCGGTTTCAAAAGTTGGTGCACTTGACATGAAATCCCCCATATATATATATAGAGTCTACCTGTTAGGCGAGAAATCTCAGGAACAATTGTAATTTTTCCAGCTTTAACGTCATTACTGGCTAAACATTTTAAGATTTTTAAAATTATTTTTGGCACGGAGAGGGATAAACTACAAATATTCAAGTAAAAGTTAAGATGTTATACATTATCTATCATACCATCATCTATTTGGATTGCTTCAATCAACTGTGGTACAGAAGCACAAATGGCAAATGTAGTTTTTTGTAAATGTTTCCAATGTATTGTCACCCACTGTATGTTGTTTTTAGAATTTTTAGTTCCTGTAATTCCAATAGAATCATTTAGTATGGCGTAGTAGAGAACAGTTGGTACTAGTAATATTAAATAGATTAAAATCAAGGTTTGAAATAACAAATAATAGTTCAATTCAATTCATTTATTTAATATATATTAATACGTGAAGGAAAATTTTTAGTTCCCTTTTTAAGCAATGTGCGGGCACAGAGGAGTGTGAAAATTGGTATTGTTATAGTTCATGTGGAGGAGAAGCTGAGAATGATAAAATTTATGTTTAATCTGTCTTAAAAATATACTAAATTAAATAAAATAAAATATTTACAATAATTCGCTACACACTATTAATGCGAATTATTTAAGTTATATATCAGACGCTATGTGTTAAATTGTGAATTGCTAAAATTGATTAACATACCTTTAGGCACATCTAAATATTCATAAATTTTTTTATGTATATATAGACTAAAAAAACATTGGAAGACAAAAATTGAATGAAAAATAATATTTCCTAGAATTTGCACTCGCATTTCGAGTGCTGGGCTATGTTATACTATGTATAAAATTACATATTATGCTTAAATTTATCTTAAATACTGAAGAGTTTAGGTACGATCCTTTTCCACTTCATAATAAATTAAGTTCTATTAATTTGAGCACAAAAATGAGTAATATACCTAGAATGGGAGGAAATATTTAGAACAACAAAAAAATAAATAAAAAAACAAGTAAGAAAATTATTTAAGTCGATCTCATAGGGGTCCTTTGCATAGGGACTAGGTCTGAATATGCATCGATATTCACCAATTTGAATGATGCATCCTATAGTCAATAAAGGTTTACGTGCTAAATTTTGTCAAAATATACTCTTATTTGCGACCTGTAGTTTGAGTAAAAAGCTTACAAGCACACACAGATCAACAGATGGACAGACAGACAGACATACGGATGGACGGACGGATATCGCTAAATCGACTCAGGAAGTGATTTGAGTGAGAAAGTGATTCTGAGTCGATTGGCATATTTTTGGAAGTTACAAACATCAATATGGATATTTTTACTATGTCATGTACCCAGTGAAGGTTTAAAATAAAAATTTCATAAATTTTGAATTCATGTTACACATATATACGAGGGCGGTTTGATAAGAGGTCTATTTTTTGACAAAAGTCGTTATATTTCTTCTCTGATGTCTTCTCGCTATGTTTATCTTTGGTGTTAGCCGCCAAAATTGCTCGCTCACCCAAACATTTGTAATTTTTGTGGTTAGTAATGATGTTCGAGAACAATTTGTTGATGAGCTCGTATTTTTATGAGACGAAATTAAAAAAAAATCTGGGAATATGATTCGTCGACAGGAACACCGTCATTACCGTGCAGCTATCGTGTATGCTGGCAGCTGAAGTTTTCTCACATAGCGCCACAGATTTGATGATTTGGGGCAAGCGTTTATTTAATCGGCAGCAGCGTTCGCTCATTTATCCGAACCCGTCCAGTCACAGCAAGACTATTAGTATTAATAGCAGATGACGTCATACAAATTTTCAATGCTTTCCCTATTATAGTATTCGAGATATGTGTTATTAAAGAATTACTTTGTATGGAAGAAGTCCATCCTACAGAGCCAATACCACCAGTTTTCAGCACGAGTCCTCACACTAATGACCTGTTAATTGACACAAAGCATCGTTACTCTCCCCTTTATATTGCTCAGGATAAAGGATATTGAAAATTCACACCCACTTATCCGATCCCGCCCATTTAGCATGGTTACTCTTAGTAGTAACAGATGACCTCACACAAATTAGCAAAGCTGTCCCGGTCATCGTACTAAAGATATCTGATATTGAATGTCTACAACGTATGGGAGATGCCACGTCTATTGATCGGATCCCGCTCATTTCCATTAACACTACTCAGACTTTTAGCCGTCGTTACTCTCCGTTTTATATTCACTTTATATGGAAGTGCCACGCGCCGGGAATTTTTCACATATTTTAATTTTTATCCTGCTATTCGTGATGGAGGTGAATCCAACAAATCAAAAATCATTAAAAATCGGTCCACCCGTTCTCAAGTTATAAATGGTGTAACTAAACTGACTTTGTTTTATGTTTAAAGATTGTCAATACATGAGATATTGGTTTAAGATCATAGGTCCCTGGTTCATCCGGTTCGAAGGACCACATGTACAGACACTTCCGGTGTTAAACTTTAATATTAGGTTCTGAGAGGTTGAGGTGTAGAACAGGGCTGGAAGTTCTTGGGAACCTAAAGATTAAACCTATGAGAGATCTACCTCTTCAATTTATAATTTCTTGCGAAGTAGAGGAATTATATACAATTTGTTGCAAGTTTATCAATGTGGTAAAAAAAACAAAGAAGAGAAGTATTACAGATTAATATTTCATTTATTCGAAATACATATAAAACCACGAGATGGTTTTCTTGAAGTGCGTTTGCTCACCGGTTTGAATGAAAGCTGCATAGTAAATAACAAATTCAAAATATTTTTGGTATACTACAGCTTATAACATTAGGAAATTTTAGCTACGATACATGTAAGATAAAGTAATACAATTTACAATATGTTTTTATTACTCGTTACAGCTTACGATAAGTATTATGTTCAATGTAACATACAATTATTATTATTTAAATTCAATTTTGGTTAATTCATTTTGTATTAATATTAAGATTTTTTTTTGCTAAATTAATGAATTTAGACACCATATATGGATATACATATATAGCTTATAGTTCGAGTACAAACTTATTGGCATTTTGATGGCCCTACGGTTTACGAGTATATACAATTTCCACATTCTTTTGTAAATAAAAAAAATTTGACAAAGTTCCTTTTCAATTAAAACTTGTTTTTAAGTTATAAAATCCATGTCATGTATTTTAGTTAATAAAAATATCAAAAAGGAATTGATTACAATTTAAGGAAAAATAAAAAATAACTGTTTATAACAATTACAACAACTTAAGTTTATACTGTATCGTTTAGTTTTGGCCTTAAAAATATTTTTTGGTTTTGAAAATGAACTCAGATTGTTTTAAAATAATTTGATTACATTAAATCTTTTTTTATTGCGTAACCTTTTTTGTTTTTCTAACTTAAATAAAACTATTTATTTTTGATTCTCAATTTTTTATCGTACTTATTGAAAATAATACTTCATTAGTTTCCACAAATATTTACGAAACTTTTTAAATAAATAATTCTACTTCTTTCTGTTTATAATTTTTTTTTCTTCTTTTCTTTGCT
Source organism: Cordilura impudica (assembly GCA_963682025.1). Taxonomy (NCBI): domain Eukaryota; kingdom Metazoa; phylum Arthropoda; class Insecta; order Diptera; family Scathophagidae; genus Cordilura; species Cordilura impudica. The sequence continues at coordinate 152,419,752 of OY821520.1, forward strand.
AATTGACGAAAGGAGTTTTTATTTTTTCCATTGAACTTTAATAGTTTTTTTTTATTATTATTTTTCTGTTTCAAGAGACTCTTGACTATCCCTTGTTTAAGTAAAAAAATGAAAATAAATAATGATGGTTTCAAAATGTGCACAGTTGTTTGGTACAAACACAATTTTTTTTATACATTCTAGAAAGCATACAATTTCTTATGAACCACTTTCATAATTTTATTTTAAATGCCAGCAGTTTAAAAGCGAAACAAATTTAAATTTATAAATAAGTTCTATACTTTATGCAATTTTCTTAAGACACTACAGATATTTTCTTGTCAGCAACCACTTATTTCTATGATATATTTAAGGTCTTTGTATCTATTTGGAATGCATTTTTAATGTTTTAAATACACAAAAATAATACTAAAACTTCAAATTTTAATATTGTACAAGTTTCATCATTTAAGAATTCCCTAAGTAGTAATTATAGTTACAAAGAAAAGCTTAAGTAATTTTGAATTTTTTAAGGTGAACACAATTGAAAATTCGATAAATTTATATTTTAATTTTTAATTTTAAATATGGTAGTTTTTCTTGATTTAAAGGAAAACACTTTTGTCGTTGTAGTATATACAAGTTTTTAGATAATGGTTTTTTATTTATATTTATTTTGACTTCCAGTATATTTATGTATGAATAATTTATTTTGTAAATAAATCCTGCTTATACCCTCTGACGAATGGTAACTATTAGAGAGCACCAGCTGACGTTCACAATACAATTTCATATTCCCAGCTGACAAAAGCTTAATATGTTGTGTCTTCGTGTTCACAATATAAAAAAAAGTAATTCTTGAATGAAAATTACCAAACAAAAAACAATTCTCTAACTGTTGCATATAACTGGCGAAGTTATTGATTAAACGCTTTACCAATAATTGCAGAAAGTAATTTACTAGTACTTGTATTAAATTTTCCATTGTTATAAATTAAAAGCACTGACAAACCATTGATCAACAACCTAACTTTAAATAGATATGTTCTCACAATTTTTTTTTATACCCTATACCACTATGTGGTCAGGGTATAATAACTTTGTGCTGATGTTTGTAACTACCAATATTTTGACCCATCTTTTATTATACCAATCGTCTCAGAATAATTTTCTACACTTCATCATTATCGAATATATACAGTACCTAACAAAAATAATAATACTAATAATACTAAGTAAAAAAAAAATTAATATTCAACGTTTTTAAAACGGACAGAATAAAATAATTTTTCATTGCCATAAACAGATTTCGAAACCAATATAGATGGTACTGATAATGTTTGATTGTGAATTTTTAATTGATGGAAATACTAGTAAGATTTAAAACTAAAAACGTTGGGCGCAAAATAATAGTAAAGAGTAGTTATGTTAAGGAAACAGTTCATATAATTTACACTCCAATAAAATTGTATGTACTAAAGTGATTTAATAATAATAGTCGAACTTAAGGCTTTCAAAGCATAAATGACTAAAATTCATCAATAAAATAGTTGGAATCGAAAGCATGCAACAAAATTCTAACTACAGTTAAATTTTAATCTACTTTTTAGTTGAAACAAGTTTAAATCAAAGAATAGGCAGTACAATCAAACTTTTAGTGACTTAGGTGAACTACTCACGCATCAATTACCCAATTTATGCTCCCAACATCTTTGGTTTTAAATCTTACTAGTATTTTTATCAGTTAAAAATTCACAATCAAACATTATCAGGACCATCTATATTCGAAATCTGTTTATGGCAATGAAAAATTATTTTATACATTTCAGTCCATTTTAAAACGTTGATTATTAAAAAATTTTTTTTCTTAATAATTATTATTTATTTATTTTTTTTATTTTATTAAAACTATATTATACAATAAATGATATTACATAATCTATACTAATATTATAAAGAGGTAATGTGTGTTTGTTTGTTTGTTTGTTTGTAGGAGGTAATCTCCGTAACTACCCATCTGATATTCCTGAAATTTTCACAGAGTCTTACTGCGGATATGGGAAGTGCTATAGGCTATAATTTTTTAAATATTTTTAGTGGGCGTGGCACCTCCCACACAAAGTAAATTTTTAATATCATATACATATATTGAGTATTATGATAGGGAGAGCTTTGCAAATTTGTGTGAGATCACCTATTGTTAATATTAGTAGCTACGCCGAAAATGGGCGGGATCGGACAAGTGGGCGTGGTACCTCCCATACAAGTAATAATTCAATATTATATATCTCGAGTACTGTGATAGAGAGAGCTTTTCAAATTTGTCTGATGTCACCTATTATTAATGTAAGTAGTCGGACAAAAAATGGGCAGTATCGGACCGATAGGCGTGCCACCTGCCATACAAATTAAATATAAATTGCCATATATCTGGAGTACTATTATAGTGAGAGTCTTGGGACTTTGTGTGAGCCCATAAGTTATTCGTGTGATTAGTGAGACAAATAAATGGGCGTGATCGCAGCAGTGGGCGTGGCACCGCCCGTACAAAGTAAATATATGATATCATATAACTGGTGTACTAAAAAAAGGAAGCTTTGACACTTTGCACGACACCATCAGATTTTAGTATGAGTAGTCGGACAAAAAATTGGCGGGTTCACACCAATGTGCGTGGCACTCCCAATGCAAAGTAACTATTTAATGTCATATATCTGGAGTACTGTAAACGAGGCTTTGTGGCTTTACATGAGCCCATAGGTTCTTTGTATGATTAGTCGAACAAAAAAAATGGGCGTGATCGTAGCAGTGGGCGTAGCACCGCCCATGCAAAGTAGATATCTAATATCATATAACTGGTGTTCTATAAAAGGGAAAGACTCGACATGAGTCCATCAGATATTAATGCGAGTAGTCCAATAAAAATTGGGCGGGATGGGATTAGTGGGCGTGACACCTCCTATATAAATAATATGAAGTACTACGAAAGCAACAGTCTTTTGTTAAGTACGTTAGTTATCAATGTGATTTGTCGTGGAAAATATATTGCCGAAATCAAAAATTCGCCAAAACCGAAAATTGCGAAAAATAAAAATCGCCCAAAAAAATCTTCAAAATCAAAAATGGGCAAAATCAAAAATCGCTAAAAAGAAAAATTGCCAAATGATATTCTAAGTTCAAGGCCAATAGTTAAGTGTTGCCAAATCTAATTTTGATAATCCATCTTCTTCTCATGGGCTGCTACATGTACCTTGCTCCAAGGTAGGAACGCCGAAGAATCTGATAATTGTTGTACCGAAAGAAAAAACAAAAAACATTGTATATCAAGAAGTATTCAAATAAAAAAATCTATGCTAATAATCTATACTAACATAATAAAGAGGTAATATGTGTTTGTTTGTTTGTAGGAGGTAGTCTCCGTAACTACTCATCTGACCTTCCTGAAATTTTCACAGAGTCTTACTGCGGATATGGGAGTGCTACAGGCTGTAAAGTTTTTAAATATTTTTAGCGGGCGTGGCACCACCCATACAAAGTAAATTTTAAATATCATATATATTAATATGATAGAGAAAGCTCTGCAAATTTGTCTCAGGTCATCTATTATTAACGCGAGTAGTCAGACAAAAAATGGGCGGGATTGGACAAATGCACGTGGCACCCCTACACAAACTTAATATTAAATGTGATACATCTGAATTACTGTATTAGTGAGAGCCTTGGGACTTTGAGCCCTCTCATAACGATTCGTGGGGGGAAGGGGGAGGGTGTAGCGAAGCACACCGGGTTACATCTAGTATACAATATTAAGAGCGAGTACGAGCAACGGAGGTCTTCGACTCTGAGAATTATTTTTTTTTTTTACTTACATTAAATTTAATAATTTACAATTTTTAACAAAAAGGTAGATCTTGGAAATATTATGATGATTACTATTTTTAAGCAATGAACTGGGTGTTGTTGAATTGAATATTGATATTCTCTCGTGGTAATATTTTCGGCAAAAGTTTAGGATATGATTGATTGATTGTGGTGTTTTGCAAATGTTGCTTATGGGAACATCTTCTTTTTTCTTTCTGAGTTGATATGGTGTGTCCGAGTCGCAATCTGGAATATAGTATCATTTCTTTGCGTGAGCATAATGAGGGATACATAATTTTATCCCCTGTAGGGTTAATTTTTTTGTAGCGATGAATGTAACTTGACCACACGTTTGTTTTTTTTTTTGAGACGAGGTGTTTGTTGATTAGCGAATTCAAATCTTTGGCTTCATGAGTCTGAAATGTTAGAAGTGGTGCAAATTGGGCGATATTTGCGACTTTGTCCGCTGCTTCGTTTCCAATAATGCCCAAATGGCTTGGAATCCACATTAAACGAATTTTATTTGGAAATTTTATTAAAGTATTACGAATATTTACGACTATTTGATCCATTTTATTGGGATTTAGAACTTCTGCGAGTGTAGATTTACTATCGGTACATATGACAAAGCGGCCTTTATGTTTTGATGCATGTTCAACTGCTAATTTTATTGCTAGGGCTTCGGCAGTGAAAATATTGCAATGGGGTTCCAAAAGTTCATAGGTTATGATGGAAAAATTTTGATCAACGATTCCAAATGATGTGCATGTTGTTGTTTTTGAACCATCGGTATATAAAAAGTTCCAATTTTTACAGGTAGGAGAATGTTTAATGGATCTAAATATTTGTTGAAATATTTAAGGAGGAGTTGAGTTTTTTTGGTGTTTTTGGAGATCTAAGATAAACGAAGTTGAATTCAGTAGCCACCAGGGCTCGGATTTGTTGGTATTTAGAACTGGTTGAAGATTTGGCAAGAGATTTCTTGCATATTCTACACCCCGGTGGAAAGGTGATTTTTTTGCAGATTAGTTTAGCTTTCATTATATTTTTGACTGTCTTGTGCAGGTTGGAGTTGTTGGAAATAAATTTTTTAGGAATAAGCTTAAGATCACTTGAAAATACAAATTCATCAGTAGATGGAAATCCAACTTCTGTGAGCATATTTTTTGTACTTGTGGTTGGAAATGCTCCCAATGCATATCTTATTGCTGCGTGATATGGTGCATTTAATTGTCTAATATGCTTTTTAGGGCAGTGGCCGTATATTTGAAGACCATAATCGATTTTGGAGAGTATGAGAGCTTTTGTTACATTAAGAAGGGTATTAGTGTGTATTGCGCCTTTTTTAGAAGCTAAGAATTTGATTATATTTAAACGTAGAGTAAGGTCTCTTCTTTAAGGTTTCAGACAGTGTGCTCTCAAAATTGAATTTGTTTTCAGAGATGATTCCTAAAATATTCATTTCTGTAACGTGGTCAATAGCAAGATTAACATAGATGAGCGTTGGTGGACTGCACATTTTTTTATTGCAAATGTGTAAAATTTTGCATTTGTCTAACGAAAGTGTGGCTCCAGAAATTTTAGACCATTCCTTTATACCACAATGTAGGTTTGAAAAAGCTGTCTTTGCTCTCGATGAGTCGTTGTTTTTTGAAAGAAATATAGCATCATCGGCGTATAATGAATGCTTAATAATTTCATATTTTGCTGCAATGTTGCTGATCTCATTGAATGCAATTAACAATAACACTACCGATAAAGGAGAACCTTGTGGTATACCATTTTGAAGGGGAAACATTTGTGAATATGTAATATTAATGCGAACTTTGAATTTCCGGTTTGTAAAGAAAGATTTTACAATATTAAAGATTTTTTTACCAACTTTCCAATTTTCTAGTTCTTGAAGAACCACGTGAACACCAACATGGTCGAATGCTCTTTCGAAATCTCTGGATAGAATAGATATGTGATTTTTATTGGAAAGTGCTTGTGAGATGTAATGATTTATATGTAATAAAGCATCAAGAGTGGACTGATTTCTCCTAAAAGCAACTTGGCTTGGGTGGATTAAATTATTTTTTGCAGCAAACCACATTAATCTTTCGGCTATAATTTTTTCAAAAACTTTGCCGATACAAGGCAGCAAAGATATTGGCCTATAGCTACTTAATTCTTCGACAGGTTTATTTGGTTTACGGATTGGAATTATAAATGCAGAACGCCAATTCTGGGGGTAAATTCCAGATTCGAATATGTTATTATAAAGACACACGAGTCTATCTTTTAAGGACAAAGGTAAATTCTTTAACATTGGATATGAAATTTTATCATAACCTGGTGTTTTATCTTTGGCATTTGTTCAATTAAATTTATTGTGTCTTCAATGTACTTAGCAGAACTTGTTGTAGCGTGGGTGTTGTAGGAGCTGTTTAGCAGTACATTCTTTTTGGCTATAAACGAGGGATGAAATTTTCTATCGTGAGATAAGTCAGACCAATATTTGCTAAAATTGTTTGAGATGTCCGTAGAGGAGGTAATAAAGTTTTGATCTATTTTTATGAAACGAAACATATTATTGGGTTTATTACCAACCAATGTTTTTATATCATTCCAAATTTTTTTGGTATTAGAATTAGGGTTGATTGTTGTTCAGTTCACTTTAGTCAAAAGTTTTCAACAGCTCGTCTAATTGGAAACTTTGACTCGTATTTTGAACCTCTTGAATGTTTAGTACAACATTTCCGTCTTCATCAATCACGATATTATGTTCTTCAATTGACACAATATTTTGGAAAATACTTTCTAAATTCATATTATTGGTGTAAGCCGCAGACATTATAATATATATATACGAAGTAAATTCACTTACTATGTATAAAACCACACTTCAACAATATCACTCACTAAACGTATTAAAGCTGTAATATGTACAATAAGAATCCTTGTTTTTTGTTGTTATAAAGTAGCGGTTCTTTTTTCTTTTTGTATGTTTTACGATTCAACATTAATTAAATTAATTTCAATATTTTTTCATGTTGTTTCAAAATTCCACAACTTTATTTCAAACTTGTTTCAGTTGTTATTTATATTTCACAAGTTTATTTTAAAATCATTATCATGTTGATTCAATATGAGCCAACGTTATTTAATATATCTGTGGTCACAAGCGATAACCGCCTAAGTCGACTTAAGAAAGATTTGAGTTATGTATGCTATCATATTCTACTAAAAACGCTTTATATTTACGTGAAATCCCCATTCCTCTAACACTGTTTTGTAAAAAGTTGTTAATGAAAACATACTGACCCAAGTCGTAATGAAACCTTTTGAGAGTCATGTGTATATTTCGTTATTTATACATCTATTCCGTTGTATCTATTTACCTTCGATTTCAAATACCAATATTACGTATGCTTATCCATGTTTTCTCTTTTTTTTTTTTTTTTGATCCAACAACAGAATTAAAAGCAGATGAATATCTCCCCTTGAATTGCAGTGCAGTATACTTCGCGTTGTGACAATTGCAGCTTTAATATGACAATTAAACCATGCTTTCTTTTTTTATGACATCAGTTGTTATAGTTTTCAACGGAGCCGAATTTGTACAATATTGTTTTCTATAAAGTTAAATTGATTTTCGTCACATATTTCCGTTATTAAATTAAATCCCATTCAATATTTTCTAAACCAGATATTACCACGTAATCATTCATATTATTTTCTGGTTATCACTTATATTATATTTCAAAAGAAAATACAATTTCTCAAAAAAATAGCGTTTATTAATTAATTGAAGAATTAATGAATTTCAATTTTAAGGGACGTGCAACATAACTTCTCTCGCAATAGTTTCTGGCATTATATAATTTGACGCATACCAAATAATATCAGTAATGACATAATTTAAGAAGAAAAAAAACTTTCAGTGGGATATAAAAACTAAAAGAATTTCTTTCCATCTTAATAATTTAAAACCACATTTTTATTAAGCAAATTTTCAATATACATATTTAGAAATAGAAATCGAAAATAGAATTCCAGTCGATATTAAATGTTTGAATTTCCCAATATTTCTAATGAATTTTTAATATTTTTCAACAGCGAAAGGGTTTAGCAATCACTCATTAGACATTCATATTCGGCATTAAACTGTGTCATCCTAATGTACAATTTTACCATAAATTATGCACGTGCTTGCTTGGAAATGACCCTCTTAAGAAGTAAACGACTAAAACAAAACGTGGCAAAAACTTAAACTTGTGCCTTAAAATTTTTTTTAATAAATTATTCACAAGCAAAAGAAGTACGAGAATACTAATAATAAGTACAAACAAACAATTGGCGTGTCTTTGGAAAACAAATACACTATAGATATAAAACTAACAAATGAATCCACCAGTCTTCTCTACATAAACATTCTAAACAATTAATAAGTTAACCAGTGCTGGTACATTTGATATTTTGTTGAAATGGTAACAGTCTCATCTGCAAGGGTTTTATAATATTTATTACTACATTAAGTGATTGTTATGAGCCAAAGAAGTTTCATAGACAAATTATATTATTGCAACTCAAAATTTCGTATATAGTTATATTGTCAAGGATGTTATTGTACTAAATATGGCAGCATATAAATTTGTTATTTTTATCGCTAAATAGCAAATTGGCCACTTTCAATTTATGCAGTTTAAACAAGTAAGAAAATTACAGTCGCTCTAGACCGTCTAAGCGATACCTATACCATGCGTTTCGAGAATTGGTCTTAGGTCCAACTAATTCGGTATAACAAATATGCATAAACCAAATCTGAATGGAGTTGTTATTATTTTTTTTTTTTTGCCTGCAGATTTGAAAAATTTCATATAGGATGCTATATTTATATGGGGACTAGATCGAAATAAGGACCGATCCTGACCATATTTGGTAAAGTCACTTATTTTTTGCTAAAACATATACAAACCAAATTTGAGAAAAATCTGTGCAATATTTTTGTTTTTGATGGAATTAAATGAAGATTGGGAAGCTTTATATAGGGACTGTAACTAAGAATTATATAGTTATATAGGGTTTCCTTTTGGACTACAGATTAACGGATATAATGAAAACACACAAACCCAATTTGAACGAGATCTATATGAAAATTTGGATCTTATGGCAATTTAAGTTGATCTCAGAGGGGTAATTTTTATAGGGACTAGGTCTGAACAAACACCGATTTTGACCAATTTCAAGAGCTGTCATCCCATGGCTTATAGAAGCTTATATACCAAATTTAATTAAAGCTAGATTAGAAAGTTTACATGGTAACACAGACGGACGGACGGACGGACATCGCTAATTCCACTCATAAACGTACTCTGAATCAATCGGTATAATACAACATTTTTGATAGTTACAAACATCAGCACAAACTCATTATATCTTAACTGCATAGTGATATAGGGTTTAAAATCTGGTTATCCGGCCAACGGAACAAGTAATACCACTGTTCTGTATAGAAACCATGGTATTTGTACTTGGTATACGTACTACAATATAGTGACACATATGGAGTATGTACAGATTGTGGTTTCACATTTGACTAAATGTTTTGGAAAATGGAAAAAGAAATACAATAAAAACAAATTGCTTGTTTTAATGAATAATAATAATATTTGAAATATTAATATTAACTAGCAGATCCGAGCCCTCGAAATTCGAGTGCAATTTCTAGGAAATTTTAGTTTTTCATTTAAAAAATTATTTTATGAACCCTAAAGGTATGCTAACCAATTTTAACCATTTCACGATTCAACACTTTTTATACCCTATAACACTATGTGGTTTGGGTATAATGACTTTGTGCTGCTGTTTGTAACTACAAAAAATATTTGACCTAGATCCATCTTTTATTATACCGATCGAATCAGAATCACTATCTGATTCGATTTAACGATGTCCGCCCGTCCCTCCGTCCGTCTGTGTGTCCATGTAAACATTGTAATCAAACTGCAGGTCGCAAATATAAATATATTTTGACGAAATTGGGTATATAAGATTTCGTCGGTCATAGGATGGATGCTGTTGAAATTGGTGAGAATCGGTTCATGTTCAGACCTAGCCCCCATACAAATGACCCCTATGAAATCAACATAAATTGCCATAAGATCCAAATTCTCATATAAATCTTGGTCAAATTGGGTCTGTATGTGTTTATTACATCCATTAATGAGTAGTCCAAAAATGATCCCTATGGGACAACTCTTAGTCATAGGCCCCACATAGAGCTGCTTCCCGATCTTCACTTAAATCTATCGAAAAACAAAAATATTGCACAGATTCTTCTCAAATTTTTTTTGCATATATTTTTGCAAAATACAAGAGACTTTACCATACATGATCAGGATCGGTCCATATTGCATCCGATATGAACTTTTTCATATCTCCAGACAAAAAAATTAATAAAAATCCCACTCAAGTCGTTGTAACAAATGACTTGATTCTTTTACCTCATCTGAATATTGCTTTCCATACCAGGAAATATCCTTGGTTTCAGGTCTTTAACTTATCTTAAACATTTTTTCGAGCATTTACAACTATGCGATACCGTATACCTTGCGTTTAGAGAATTGTTCTTAAGTGTAACTAATTGGGTATAGCCAATAAGTATAAGCCAAATCTGAGTAGAGTTTTTTTTTACTTTTTTGCCTGCAGATTTGGAAAAGTTCGTATAGGATGATATATTTATATGCGGCCTAGGTCGCGTATTTGGTAAAATCACTTATTTTTTGCAAAAAACACATACAAACCAAATTTGAGAAAAATCTGTGGAATATTTTTATTTTTTGATAGGCTTAAGTGGAGATCGGGGGGCTACGACTAGGAATTGTCCCATAGGGTTAATTTCTGAATGTAATAAACATATACAAGCCTAATTTGACCGAGGTCTATGCGATAATTTGGATCCTATGGCAATTTAAGTCGAACTCATAGGGGTCATTTGTATGGGAACTAGGTCTGAACATGTACCAGTTATAATAGCGTTCATCTTATGGTCAACAGAAGCTTATATACCAAACTTTATCAAAAAATATTCATATTTGTGACCTGTAGTTTGATTATGAAGTTGATATGGATATACTGTTGAACGGACAGATGAACAGACGGACAGAGGGATGGATGGACATCTCTAAATCAACTCAGATAGTGATTCTAACTCGATCGGTATAATAAAAGATCAGTCTAGGTCAAATATTTTTGGTAGTTACAAACAAAAAATCTTCCAGTACATATTTTTTTTCGTCTATTATGCAGCAGGGGTACTTTTTTAAGAAAAGAAGACACCGACAACATCAGTGCAAGCTATGCCACTGTTTTAAATTAAAATTAATTAATTAGTGCAATAATACGTAATTCTAAGTTTAAAAAATATTTAAGACATGTTTAATGTAATGCAAATTGATGTGATATAAAGTACTGATGATGCTGGAAATAAACCAGCGAAACGTTGGGAGAATTATGGAAACTAAAACTTTGTTTTATTTCGCATAACACACAAAAGAGACTGATTAGCCGAAAGTAAAATACAAAAAGAAAAATAATTTCATTTTTCGTGCTCTGTTTTTTATCTCCAGTTTTTTTTGCAACATTCGTATGGGGAACTCTGTGGAATTTTTATGCATCAAAAAATCCGAGCACTGAGATAACCGGCTGCTTTTCTATCGGATGTGTTGGGAGCTTTTTCAATATCCTTTAGATTTTGTTGGACTTTTATGGGCCTTCTTTCTTTCCGAATCAGGTTTGCAATTAATGGTCTAATTCTCTTGGATACAGTTTGACTGCAGATTCTGGCCCTTTGTCTAATTTTTGGTGGAACCAAGTTGGAATTTGTTGAAGATATTTAATAATTTTAGCACGTACTTCTTTCTATTCAAATACTCATTCTAATCAACCTAACAGCAAATAATAATCTAACCCATAAAAACAAAGTTTCTTTCCATATGCATATGAGTTTTGAATATCTCTGCGCGTGACTATGTCAAAGTTAATTAATTTTTCACAGCAAGTGTATGGACCAAGTTTGAGATCGATCGGATGAGGGGAAATGACATTTAGATCACTCCGTGACTTGCACGACTATGCGTGGCTGTGCGTGACTACCCCAAAATTAATATGTAGTCACGGCCAAGTTATAGATCAATTGGATAAGGGGGAATAGGGTCCACCCATGGCAGACAGACAGACAGAGAGTATGAGTTAAAAGAAAGAGTTTAAAAAGGGTTGTCATTAAGCATAAAAACTGACATATTTTTCAAAAAATAACTTGGTTGAAAAAAGATTCAAATAATTCTTGCGCAAAAAATAATATAATATATTAAGATTTATTCGATCTCACTCCTTAGAGGTAACCAGCATAAGATATAGATATGACTCTTAATACTAATTAGTGTATTAAAAGGTTAGTTAATAAAAATACAAAAAATAATATATAATGAAAGTTGTAATACTATCCGACCATAGTGTACTTTATATAACTTTAAATCAATATTTTCTTGTCAATATTAACATTTGTTATGCCACTGCGTCGTCTTTCAGTCTCTGTTGTGTAATTTATTATCAACTGTAACCAACGCCTATTGCTGAAATTCCTATAAATATGAAATAAATGGAACACAGTTTTTTTAGTTAAACTTTAAAAGCGACTTTTTGAGATGTGAGTGAACTTTGGAAATAGTCAAATAATTAACCGTGATTTAATAATATTTTACAATATTGGTATGTTAAACTGATAAAAACACAGCACTGTGTTGAACAATATATTTTTTTTTTTTTTTTGTTTATAAATATTTATTATTTTTTATAATTTATATTAATTTCCAACAAAAAGGTGTTTTTCGGATTTACGTTTTTCTTTTGTGATATTATTATTCCCTCCACACCACTGTGTAGAGCGTACTATCAGTTTGTCAATACGTTTGTAACTCGTCGAAATATATTCCGGCGATCTGGTGTTCTTATTGCTGTTTCAAGTATCTTATCGTTTGAGGTTTTAGTAATTGATTCCTCTCTAAACATCGAATTCGTTGCAGTTTTAATTAAATGCAATCATAAAAAAATATTCGTTACTTGCTCATACATCCCTCCATCGTCTCCACAGTCTTTATATGTTAAACATGGAGAAGCTATTAAATTTGTTCTACGTACTGCCAATCCCGATGACTCCGTTATTGTTCTTGGAGATTTCAATTTGCCATCTATTTCGTGGAAGTTTTTACCTGAAGAAAAATACTTTGTACCGACTAAATCAAATGATATATGTGATGAGTTTTTTATTATTTTTTTTAATTTACATCTTTTTCAATTAAATGGAATTCTTAATGATCATTCAAAATTATTGGATTTAATATTTGTTAGTTTCTGAATGTTATACGAAGCGCTCAAACCCTATTTCTATTCCTGAAGATGGATATCACCCCACTATTGAAGTAAATATATCCATTCCATCTAGACTTGTAAACACACCTAAAAAATGTGTTAAAGTTTTTTGTTTTGCTCAAACGAATTACACTATGTTTAATTAACTTGTAAATAATACAAACTGGCTTGATTTATTATCGTTATCTAATGGTACAACTCGTGCTATTGATCAAATGCTTGAAGCTTTCTATCACAAGATTTATTCTTTTATTGAAGTCATGTGTTCCTGAATACTAGGAAAATGGCTAGTGTCAAGAATAAAAAAAAATATATATTACAAAAAATATAAGAAAGCTGGATCTCTTGTTGATCATGGATAATACTCCATTTGTCATGCCGAATATAATACTCTGAATAATTCAAGTTATTTAAACTATTTGAACAAAATGAAAAATAATTTTAAACGAAATCCGAAGTCATTCTACAAATTTGTTAACTCTACGAGAAAAACTAAGGGCTATCCTATTGTTATGAAATTCCTACATAATGTATCCTGTGATGATACTATTGCTCATATACACTGACTGCTACTCAAAATATATCCATTCCTTCTCTTGCTATGACTGTGATTTCTAATGAATTGAAAAAACTTAAATTTTCCTTCAACAGTGGTCCAGATAAAATTCCGTCCTTTATTTTAATAAAATGTGCTGATTTTTTAGCTGTACCCCATTAACACTCATGTTTAATACCTCAATTAAATACGGTTATTTTCCCAATATGTGGAAGGATTCATTCATTATTCCACTATTCAAATCTGGTAACAAGGCTGATATTACTAATTATCGTGGAATTGCTAAATTAAGTATTATAGCTAAAATTTAAAAAAAAAAATATATAACGTATTATTTATGACATCAAGTAAATCTATTATAATTTACTACAATTGTCAATCGTGGTTTTCTTGAAGTCAATCATAAACTTCTTCTTAAGAAATTACATATGATGGGATTTACAAATCTTAGCGCAAAGTGGATATATTCTTATTTAGCCAGTAGAAGACAAAAAGTATGTTTTAAAAATATTACTTCAAAGCCGACAGATGTAATGTCGGGAGTACCACAAGGCAGCCATCTTGGACTGATTCTTTTTTCTTTGTTTATAAACAATCTTTCGAATGTTATTCGTTTTTCCAACATCACGATGTATGCGGATGATGTCAAAATTTTCTTGTGTTATAATCAACACTCTAATCATGTTTTTCTCCAAAATAATTTGAATTCATTTTATTCTTGGTGCAATTTAAATTTAATGGAGCTGAACCTTAAAATGTGTAAATATATGCGTTTCTTCAGAAAGAGGCCGATATCCGTTAACTATGTGCTGGGTGATTATTGTTTCGATAAAGTAGATAACTTTATAGATTTTGGTGTTTTATTGGATCATAAACTGAGCTTAATTTCTCATATAATAATTACTGTCAACAAAGCCAGAGGTGTACTTGGTTTCAGAAAACGTTGGGCTAAAGAGTTCAATGATCCCTATGCCACCAAAACTTTATATAGTCACTTGTGTGACCTATACTGGAATATGCTTCTATAATTTGTGACCCAATCTACCAAATTGATACCGATACAGGTATTGGAATCTGTGCAGAAACCATTCCTTTTGTTTTGTCTTCGGAGTTAAAACTTCAATCCAAGTAATCCTCCATCCTATACCAGCAGAACTATGCTAAATGTTTCATTTCTTCTTAATATCATTAATGGTGATGTTTGTTCTGGTATCCTGATATATCATTCAACATTCCTCAACGACCAACACGTTACTTCTCTCCTTTATCTCTACAGTTCTATAGAGCTAATTATGCAAATGCAGACTCTTTCAGGAGAACTTGATTTCACATTAAATACTAATCTAATTAAAAGTAGAATAATATACTTTCTAAATTCATGAATAGCTACGTACTAAAATTAATTTTAAAATGTGTTTCTTTGTAAATAGTCTGTAAGGATTAATTACATAGACCAATCTATACTAATATTATAAAGAGGTAATGTGTGTTTGTTTGTTTGTTTGTTTGTAACTACCCTCCGTAACTACCCATCTGATATTCCTGAAATTTTCACAGAGTCTTACTGCGGATATGGGAGTGCTACAGGCTTTAATTTTTTTTCAAATATTTTAGCGAAGCACACCGGGTTACATCTAGTACACAAATAAATAAATAAAACAATATCCGTCTGTCGGTCTGTATAGTAAAAACATTCTCCTGTTGTAGGTCGTACTACTTAGGCTTAAAATCTTCATCGTAATCTAGACCAAATATGTGAGGAATGTAGAGGTACTCCCATAAGATTTCATATAAAAAACTAGAAATAGTACAAAATGTTTATACACAACAGAGAATGTGTGTATACTATAGATATATATCAGCTATGAATACACATTTTTGGTTGTTGTTGATTTTTTTACGTCTAAACGTTCAATCAAATAAACAAATAAAGAATTGAATTTAAATGTATGCTGATTACATTTAATAAAAGCTAGAAAATATCCAAAACTTTCGCAATTTTCTTATTAATTTTAATGAAATCTAGCCTTCTTTGTCTCAGTGTCAAAAATAGCCAAATTATAGCCAATTCACAAATCAACACAAAAAATCAAACTCATTTTATTACAAACACTTAAACAGATTTACTAAACACACATAGCATTGTATAATTTTATGTATGTATTAGTAGCAACTTTAAATGCAATTTACTCAAAATAAAGGAAAAAATTTAAAAATCTGTAAATCTGCAAAACGGCTAAAAAGAAATACCTTTCAAATAATATACGTTTAATCAAAATTGAGATGAAATGGTAGAACAAAACATCAGTCACAAGAAAGCGCTTAGCCTATTAATATTATAGATTTATCGGGACAGCCTCAGAATCTATTAAACTCAACGTATTGTCATTTATGAAAAATAACATCACGAAATCAGCTTCACATCAACTCGCTAGCGTTAGTTAAAACAAACCTTCCAGGATCTATAAGAGAAAACTTTAACAACATTCATTCGAGTTGATATAATTTTCCATCATGTTTTCAGAACAAAAGGTGAAAAACAATGACAATTAGGGGGACATTTTTGTACACTGAAAGCGGCAGACCGTCTTGAGACGGTCTTCACTATTTTGTTTTGAAAGCACAATTATTATTATTTTTTTAATTCGATCACATTATAGAACTCAAATAGAATATGTTAATTACTTACCGTAAAATTTTTAAGTCGATCACTTTATTTAAAATGTGTTTTTTTAATAGTTGCAAAAAAGTAAATTTGCAAAATAATTTTCGATGCTATTTTGTTGACTTTTTGCACTTGATTGATAACAACTGAAAAACGACTTGTCAGGATGTGGTGGGGAGCAAGATAAATATAAAACAATGGTACCTAAAGACATTTTTATCTTTTTTGAAGCGATTT
Organism: Cordilura impudica; assembly: GCA_963682025.1. Taxonomy (NCBI): domain Eukaryota; kingdom Metazoa; phylum Arthropoda; class Insecta; order Diptera; family Scathophagidae; genus Cordilura; species Cordilura impudica. The sequence goes on from OY821520.1 coordinate 152,436,464, forward strand.
ATTTTATAATGCAGAACTTGGGCCCAAAATTCGAAGACCGTCTTGAGACGGTCTTGCCGGTTAGAGGGTTAAGGCCTGCCTTATTTGGAAGCGATATAGAAAGTATTTTTCATGTTATTTCACAATCTATTCCGTACAATTGAATTCACCTGAATAACTCAAAAATTATCATCCATGAGTTTATATGGTTTTAGGACTAATCTGTACAACTTAAATATATGGTTTTTATCTACATTTTCACCTATGAAGTGTGCTATAATATCCTTTACTAAGGCATTATTTGAATTCACTTATGTGCCAAAAAGAGATCTACCAAGAGGGACATAGCGACCAAATCAGTTTAAAAAATTTAACTCTCCCTTGCAAACTTGATACTAGGCAAGCAATAATAATGGTAAAAACTCGTAGTGAGCATTTCCGTGGCTATGTACGTGACAGCCGTACGTCTTCAATATAACGAAAAACAAAGAAAAATAAAAATTTTGTTTAGCATTATATTTAGTAGCATTATATTTGCTGTAAAGACTAGAATCTGGCGTAAGTGTGATCTAAAGATATTTTTCGAACTAGAAGTAGTTTTCGTCTGCATCCCTACAAACGCAAAAATTAGTGGAAAAAATGCCCGCAACTTTTTTTAAAGTGATTTAAGATAATGTTCATAATTGTGTCGTTTAAAAGTCTCTTTTATTTTTGTAATACCAGCCATAATATTATACGTGACATGACATACTTACGTGACATGATATGCAATTAAAAGTTACAAATAGCGAGACAGACATAAATTTATTGTTGTAAATGAAAGCAGATTTCCTTATCAGGCCAACTTAGTTAAGCTGTAATTTTTTGTTTAAAAATAAAAATGGTATTTAACACAGAAACGTGTTAACATCAAACGATTTGTTGGCGAAGTTACACCGTCTGTCAAAGAATTATCGATTTTTAACTGCGTGTAAAAAAAAACATCAAGGCCAAAGAAAGCAACTGCTACCAATAAAAATTTTTATATAAAAAAAATAAAAATTTTTATAAAAGTAAAAATCCAATTGATCATAGTCTATATTTTGTATCCAGAAGTCATTAACATTCAGAAAATAAAAAATGTTATGATATTTTTCCAGCAAAGTCATGCAAAATCATATCACATCCAACCACTATCAAAATAAATGGTATTATGTTTTCCAACGATTTTTATATTGCAAATGTTATTGCTGAATTACTTGCGTCCACATATTCCACAATAACATTAAACAGCATACGTTATCTCAGTAATATGCCAAGGATAACATCAATTAATATTTCCTTCTTGACTGTTCTTAAGAGCGTAAAAATCATAAAAAATTCATTTAATCCTGGTCCAGATAATATTCCCAGCCGCATCATGAAAAATTGTGCCGACGTATTGACGACTCCGGTAACTGACTTATATAAAAAAATCGCTTAAATTTGGATTCTGCAAAAGTACAAAAATCGATGTTACTTATACAGACTTTAGTTTTTGATAAAGTTGGCCATGATCTAAAGATTTTTTTTTTTTTTCGAATTAACCAACACTCAGGGGATGCCCCCTACAAATGCAGTGCATTGTGTTGATTTCAGGAAAATATGTTATGGGAAGGAGGAGAGAGTGAGTAGTGTTTGTGGATATTTGACTTAAATTTTATTAGATAACTCTCAGGAAAGACCTATGCGGGGAGTTTATTCCACATACGGCTAGTTCGACTTATAAACGAATTCTCTCTGTAACGCGTTGTGCGGTCATTTGTCCAAAGTCTATTCAATATATCAATATCCTTATGTCTACCAACAATGTAAAAGTCTTCTCAACCGTCATAAAAGATGGACTCAGCTTAGATCGCCAATCTAACCTAAATAACATCCACAACTGGTGTAATGTCAACTTAATGGAATTAAATCTTAAAAATATCGGTCTATGACTTTGCCTAGATATTCGCCATCTATAAATAAATCTTTCATCGATGATACAAAACTATATTCAGTTGACTCATTTATTGATTTGGGAGTTCATTTAATTCTCATCGTCAACAGGGTAAGAACACGCCAAGCAAAACAACAGGCCAAAGTGGCGATTAACAGAAATTTTAGAATTATGTTTTTGTCAGAAACTTTTATATGGGGTGAAACTGGATAAAATTCTAATCACTATGTGAAATTTCAGCCATCTGTGTTGTATACTTATCCCGTGGTGAGCTGTCAAAGTCAGCAAATTAATGCTGTTTTTGCAAAAAGTAGAAAAATTTAAATTCTTTACGATTCAAGTGCTTATTTAAATCTTTAAAAAAGTAAAACTTTTATAATGGAACCTTCAATTTCAGGTATTTTATGATATAGAAAAAAAAATTTTTTTAGAAAAATTATGTGTAACTATTTTTAGTATTTTTTTTTTAAAAAAAGGTCCAAAATTGGGGCATTTTCCCAATGGAACCCATGGACCGCACTTATTAAGTTAGTTATAATGGGTTCCGACCTGTGGATTTTAAAAAAGTATAGGATTTCAGCTTTAATTAAAAAAACCCTGAAACAATGCAGAGCCTTTTTTCATTGTCGTTTTTGTGTAAAAAGTCTGCTTGTCAAGTCCACTAAGAGTGTTGTTTGTTTTTAAATATTGTCTTTTTCTATAAAGATTCTAAAAATTATAGACAGCACTGTGCCCGTAACTGCAGCCGAGAAAAGTCCAATGCTGATATTTTCAATAGGTTTCTGACCCATTTATATCTAGCATGAGCAAGAAATATGAGCAGAAAGAAAATAAATTTACCAACTTCGGAATTAGAGTTATTAGTGTTGCCAAATATTTCTAATGAAAATTATAATAAAGGTATAGATAATGAAGATGGTGATAAAGAAGGTGATGATAATAACAATGAAGATAGTGATGACGATGATGAAGATAATGATGATAATGAAGATTATGATAACTGCAATAGTTATGATGAATTTGATAATGCAGAAAAACGCAATTATTTTAATACTCTTTATTAAAATTGGAAAATAAAAACAAAGATTTCACCAAAAAGTTTAAATTTTTTTGATGTGTAAATATCTATGCGCTCAGGGGGCTAAAAATCTATTTCACAATACAATCACAAAAACAAAGTAAGGAAAAATTGGTGTGAGGTATATGTAAGTATTATGGTGCAAAGATTTATTTACCTGATTCAACAGCAAACAGAAAGCGCCATGTACAGCAAACAACTGCAACCATTGAGTATAATAACCATATCAGTTGCTTGCTACACAAAGATGGCGCTTACTGTTTGATTTTAATTTATGTGTAAATAGATATTTACACATCTCCCCTGTGATCTGACTCACATAGTTTTTTTTTTAATAATCTTGTATATTTATGGGATTTAGTGAAAAACAAAATTTCAATTTTAAATTAATTTCATACTAATATCAATATATATTATATATTTATTATATAAACTTTTTAATAGCACATTGAGTACGCTCTAACTTCAAATTTGATTTATTCATTTATCGCTTTCATTCCAAAGTTACAGTTAAAATAGTGAACTAAGAACTTTTTTGCCGAAATACAAAAAAGTGCCAAACAGGTTAAAAAAAATTTTTTTTTTCAATTTTTTTTTTAAATGCTGTGTTTTTATGTATTTATGATTAATGATCAATAAAAAATTATAATATTTATAAATTACGGCTTCCCTGAATTAATCAACACTTTGAGTACCATCGAAACCACTGTGCGACGAGTAAAACGCAGCGCTAGAGCCGACAAACGGAAGTGCTTAGACTATTTAGCCACTGAAGCACAAAATGCAGCGACGCACATAGGCACTAGGATCATTACAAAACCACAAAAAAGATGGCTGGTCACGTACAAGTCAATACAAAGCCGTTCAAAAATTCTTGTGGTGAATTAGTGAATTCAGACGAAGATAAACTTATGGTCTGGGAAGATCACTACAGAAATCTTTTCGCAAGCACAGAAATCTTTTCGCAATAGCAGCGCACCAAGTATATGTGAAATCGAGGCATCTATAACACAGCTCAAAGCAAGTAAATCTGCTGGTCCGTACAACATTGCTCCCGAATTTCTCAAAGTAGACAAAAAATCATCAGCGTGAATCCTACAACCACTCATAAATTATTATTGGTCGCGTGAATCATTACCACAAAACACGAAGGATGGCATCATCATCAACTTTCCCAAAAAGGCTACCTCGTGGAATGCTCCAATTGGAGGGGGATAACGCTTTTAAACGTCGCTTACAAAGTAATTGCGATGAGAGCAAGCTGGTCGCAAAGATCATGCGCCGACCATATAAACAGCCTAAGAATCATTGTATGGCAGTCTAGGGAATGGCGAACTCCATTATATTTGCTATTTATCGACTTTAAGCGCCCTTTCGATGCGCTCTTTCACGTCGCTATTTGGACCGCATTTCGCTTTCAGCGAAAAGATAAAAAATTAAGTCAGGCGTTCGAGAAGGATGCACACTTTTTCCATTACTATTCAATATAGTCCTCAATGTAATAATGTGGGAAGTCAGCAACCAATACCAATCATACAATAAATTTCCAGCTACAATGTACATTAGGGTGGCCCTTCGTTATATGGAGGAAAAAAAAGTGTTCAAACTGTCGGTCTCACCCCCTAGAAATATGCGAATAGCAAAAAAACTGATAAATACAAAGTTTTGGGCCATTCAAAAAACGTTTTGTTGTGGCGCAAAGCGTTTGAAAATTTCAAGTGTGTTTATATGAGGAAAATATGACTTTTTTTTTCAGATTTTACGAAAATTTTGTTCTATAGTTTATTTTTCCGACAAGCTGTTACATAATTCGGGATCAGTATTAAATTATCCTTTCAAGAGGCTATAAAACTTCAAAATCGCATGAAACCTCGCCAAGAAATAGCAAATGCCCCAGACCACTTTTGTGCCAAAAAAAAACTAGGTCATGAAATTTGATGGCATTTTTTTCAACTTTGAGAAATTGATTAAACCCATCATTCTTTTGTGGTCTCTATACTTATAAGTACTCAGATATGAAGTATTGTTTTTTTACCACGTTGTTAACCTATTGCTCATTGAGAATTAAAATTGGAAATTTTTTGATAAAATTTTTAAAACTCCTTTTTCAAGTTTGAAAAAATTTTCCTAAACAAAATCTAAAAAAATGAATCTATCACTTTAAGATTTTATTAAATACATGCTGCAGATTAACTGTGTGAATTTTTAAGTAAATCCCTCCGCCAGAATTTTTTCGACAAGAATTTAAATTTCGCGGATTTCGAGAAAAATTGGATTTTTGTGAAATATTCTGTAAATGTATTCTTTCTAAATACTTTGTATCAAAAATTCATCACTCTTCTACTTTTAAATATTAAATTTTATCTTAATAGCCTAGGGTTTCGGAAAAAAAAATTATATGACTCCATTAACCCTTTTGGAATTGGGTCATATATGACCCCAAACTAATGAAAGACAATTTATTCAATAAATTCAAATATTTTGTAAGTGCTGTCCAATTTTGAGATGCGACACTTAAAATATAATAACCAAATATGTAGATGTTTCGTTCCAAAAATTTCGGATAAATCCGAGAACGTTAACCCATTATTTGCCAAGGCCAGCTTTGGATTTTAAGATATTTTAAAATAAAAATGACCTAAAACGAGTTTTTCTATTAAACTCGTTGATACATTTACAGAATATTTCACAAAAATCCAATTTTTCTCGAAATCCGCGAAATTAAAATCCTTGTCAAAAAAATTCTGGCAGAGGGATTTACTCAAAAATTCACACAGTTAATCTGCAGCATGTATTTAATAAAACCTTAAAGTGATAGATTCATTTTTTTAAATTTTGTTTAAGAAAATTTTTTCAAACTTGAAAAAGGAGTTTTAAAAATTTTATCAAAAAATTTCCAATTTTCGGTCGCAATGCGCAATAGGTTAACAACGTGATAATAAAACAATACTTCATATCTGAGTACTTCTACGCATAGAGACTAAAAAAGAATGATGGCTTTAATCAATTTCTGAAAGTTGAGAAAAATGCCATCAAATTTCATGACCTAGTTTTTTTTTGGCACAAAAGTGTTCTGGGGCATTTGCTATTTCTTGGCGAGGTTTCATACAATTGTGAAATTTTAAAGCCTTCTGAAAGGACAATTTAATACTGATCCCGAATTATGAAACAGCTTGTCGGAAAAATTAAATTATAGAACGAAAAAAAAAAATCTGAAAAAAAAGTCATATTTTCCCCATATAAACACACTTGAAATTTTCAATCGCTTTGCGCCACGACTAAACGTTTTTTGATTGGCCCAAAACTTTGTATTTATCAGGTTTTTTTTTTTTTTTGCTATTCGCATATTTCTAGGGGGTGAGACCGACAGTTTGAACACTTTTTTTATTAAGGGCCACCCTAATGTACATCCATTGAAGGTGTGCAAACCTTTTGTTATCTTGGCAGCCAGCAAGATATTCAACACAGGCTATCGAAAGCCAAACAAGCATTCGGCACGCTGAATAAAATATGGAGATCATCAAACATCTCATTAAGGACGAAAATTCGCCTATTCGCAAATCGCTGTCTTCGTCGTATTTTGCGCATTTATTTGGCCTGAAATTATTCCCAACAATGAGCTGTGGTTTAGAAAAAACCAACTACTTATAACAGTGGACATTAAGATGTGTAAATATAGATGGCTCGGACATACATTAAGAAAACATGCAGATGATGTCGCAAGAAAAGCCATTGATTTCAACCCTCAAGGGAGTAGAAGGCCGGGATGCCCGCGCAATACCTAGAAGAGGCAAAACGAAATGGAATACAGAAACGCAGGAAAAAGTTGGAGTGAAGAAAACAGCAAGCGTTAGATTTAGCTAGATGGAGATTATTATCATGGCGGTATGTTCCTCTTAGAAATTAAAGGATTAAATATTTAATTATAAAATAATTATTGTTAATTAGACAAACGGTGTTTTCAGTTTTATAAAACGTTGAGCAAAGCATTTTAGTGACGCTATGCAAAAAAAAAAAAAAACAGTCAAATATATCTTATATAACATAAGCCAAATAACTCACTTTTAAAATTCACTAATAAATGGCAACAATAATTCAATATTAAACCTCCTGTGAGTTTCCTGTTTCCAAACTTTATGATATGGCCCAGTGCCAAAAATTGTTGTTATTTTCACACAGTTGTTCCGACAAAGAATACTTTTTGCTAAGCTTATAAAACATTTCTTAAATCTAATTCTACATCCTTGGTGGCATCCAAAATGCCAGTATTCCATTTCTTGTTCGGTTAAAAAAAATAAGTAAAAAAGAACTTAATGTTCGCTTCCTCATTAACTTCGGAAAAAAAATTTATATAAAATCATTATTTAAAACAACTGCGAGTATTCATGTTTTAAGTTTGCGATGCATACATACATACATATAAATAAAATCTTTATTCTTGAAATGCTCTTAAGTACATCTGTTTCTATACTTCAATTCTACTATTGGCAACACCAACCAAATCCCTAAACAGTGCCACTTACTTTACTCTAAAAGAAATATAAACCTAAGAAGTATGTGACATTGCCTTAAAATAAATAATGTGCAAAAATTTTTAAAACAATGGTCATTTAATAAAATATTAAATTTGACCAACAAAGGAATTAACTGCAATGATAATATAAATAATGATAATAAATTGCAGTGCGATATTCATATATCTGTGGTTTTCTGGAATAACTGCGTATGTCCATTTTTGTTAGTTTTGAGTTAACGATGCCAAATGTAATAATTTTTAACGCTCTTTACATGTGTTTAATTTTTTTTAAAATAATATTGACCATTTCTGAGTTTTTTCTTTAAATAACGTCGTAACTTAAATGGTTATTAAATTAATTTGCAGCATAAGCGACGTTTCTCAACCTACGTTTGATCGCTGACAAATTATTTTCTCAGAAAACGACAAATAGAGACATACGTTGTTATAAATGAAAAAAAAAAAAATTAGTTTATAACCACTTATAAAAATTTTTGTGTTTATTTCTGTTGTTAAGTCACGTAAACTTTCTGTTGACGAACAAAAAAAAAAATCAATTTTTAAAGCAACAACAACTTATGTCTAAATGTATAGCTGCACTGGTAGTTTTCTTATTCAAAGAAAACGACTTTTGTCGACATAAGTTGCTTTATCTGCACACACTTTAAGTGTAATTTACATATTGTTTTTTTCGTCCTTCTCTAGTATCTATTCCTCTGAAGATTTTTGACTCAAAATTTTATATAAAATATTTATTGTCCATATATACAGGACCGCTAAATAAAAAGTTCTAAAAACTTTATATCGAGTCCATAATTTCAAATATAACGTTTTTTTGGCTCTCCTGAACATTTTGATTTTATGACATACGCGGTTATTCTAGAAAACCACATATGTTTGTTTCCTGCAAATATATTAAAATTAATATCGGCTATAATAATTATATGAAAATTTAGATTAAAAATAGTGAGTTCACTTACAAGCTCTAAGCCTTTAGGTAGATTTGAGAGAATGTCGAGATTTATAGATACTAGCAGATTCCAGCGCTCAAAATTCGAGTGCAAATTCTAGGAAATTTTATTTTTTCATTTAATAAGGAATGCTTCACAATTCATCTCATTTTAAATGAAGAAAACAAACTCAACACATTAACGCAAACATTAACAAATTTAATAAACACACACGTTGCATAATTTTATGTACGTGTTAATAGCAAACTTTAAACGATCATAGCTCAAAAAAAAATGTTCCAGACGATGAAAATAGAAATCTGGTTAACAGCTAAAAAGAAATACCTTTCAAATGATAATTTTTTTTTTCAAAATCGGTGTAAAACTGTGAAACTTACTTCGGTCACAAGAAATCGCCTAGCCTATTAATATTATAGATTAAAGACACACACTGACCAAATTTTTTATAGATGTATCTTCGGAGAGTTTAAGATGCCCTCATGGCTATCTTTTGTATGGGTGCCAGGTCTGAAAATGTGTTGATTTCCAACAATATCAATAGAAATCGTTCTATAGCCGATATAATCCAATAAACCAAATTTCGTAATAAAAAATAGTTAGGTCAAAGACGTGTTTTTTTGGTGTTACAAACATCAGCACAAACTCTTTATGCTTTGGGGCATAAAACTTTAGTGGAATTTGGGAATAATGGAAAATTTTGCTATTTTGGGTTATAACTATACGGCAGTAGTATGTATTCATATCGCTATGTGTTCAGGATATAATGAGTTTATGCTAATGTTTGTAACTACTAAAAATATTTGACTTATCACTTTCACTTTCTAAGCCGATTTAGCGACTTCCGTACGTTCGTCCGTCTGTGTAATCCGTAAACAACAGGTCGCAAATATCAAAATTGGTAAATAAGCTTCTAACGAGCATAGGCTGAACGCTATTGATAATGGTGAAACTCAGTGCATGTCCAGACCCAAGTCCCCATACAAATGGCCCCTATTAGATAGACCCAAGTTACCATAAGATCCAAATTATCATATATATTTCGGTCAAATTTTGTTTGTGTGTGTAGCATGTAGAACCATTCTTGGACCTGCTGATTCCAGATCTTCACTTTAAAATGTCAAAAAATAAAAATATTGCACAGATTTCTTCAAATTTAGTTTTTATATGATTGTGCAAAATATTAGTTACTTTACCAAAAAAGGTCGTAATTGGTCCATTTTCCGACCTTGTTCCCATATAAATATAGCATCCGATATGAACTTTTTCAGATCTGTATGCAAAAAAAAAATAATAACAATACCACTCAAATTTGGCTTAAGCTTTTTTATATCTTCAATAAGTTGGATCCAATACCCTTTCTCTAACTGCATGGTTTAGGGTATTATGTAATCGGTCTAGACCGTCCATAATTTTCCTACTTGTTTTTTGGTGTTACTGGCTCATTGTTATTGGAAGTAGACATCTTTGTCTTCTTAATTAATAACGTTTTTATTCTTCGATGGAGTAGCCATTGAACTTTTCCTTTCTTCCCTTGGGCTTTTTTTACTTTCCCTGATCCTTTCGTTACTGTGGCTTTTTGCGCTTATGTTTGTAACCACCAACAACATCTGAGCCAGACCCAACCTTTATTACACCGATCAACTCAGAATAATTTTCTGAGTCGATTTAACTATGTCCGTCTGTCCGTCTGTCCATATGTCTGTCTGTCTGTTCGTATATCTGCCCGTCTGCCTGTTCTAATGAAATTTTGTATATGAGCCACGGCATGAACGGATTCTATATTGGTGAAAATCGGTGCATGTTCAAGCCTAGTCCCCATACAAATGGCCACTATGAGATTGATTTAGTTACCCAAATTTGCTTTATGTGTGTTTATTACACCCGTTAATTATTACTACAAAAATATACTCTAAATTTCAAATTTTTAGTCATTCTTAACTTATCAAAAACAAAATTCTTAATATAAGATTTTGTGAAACATAAAAGACTTTAGTAATGGACCGACCCATTTTGCGTCCTAATCGCCATATAAAAATAGCATCCGATATGAACTTTTTAATAAGTGCAGACCACTCAAATTTCGTTACTTTTTATTATCTGCATATACGAGGGCGGCTAAATAAGTCCGTGACTTTTGGAATGAAACATAGTTTTTTTTTTGCACAAAAAAAATTTATTTTTCAACATAATCTCACCGAATTCAGCGTCATTTGTATTTGTGCGACCACAACGAAATTCTAGAAACCACTTCTTACCATTGAAATCGATGGCGCAGAGTCCCCCATAGTATTTATCAAGCTTTTCCTTGGTTTGATTGACGGTTTTTTTTCCAAATTCACTATTTTCCATATAAAAAAAAAAAAAAAAACCACGAGATTGTATGTTTTGAACAGCTGTTAAACGCAAAGTATATTACGGAACTTGCTCAAAATTTTACAGTAGTCTATTAACAAGTGGTACTTGATGGGAGCAGTGTCATTTCATATAACTACGAGGGAAGTTCGAAAAGTCACGAACTTATTGATCGGCCCTCGTATACATATATATCGCACCAGTACCTCTAAAGTGAGTGAACTAAAAATTTTTTAAATGGTGCGTGGTAAAGAAGAAGAAAGCATATATTTCAAAAATTCATAACTGCACTGTATTCTTAATCGGACCGGTTTCTGGCATTTCAGCCTTCATCAGCGATTTATTGAACATTGTGATAATTGTTATGTTTTAATTGAATAGATTGTTTCTATATGAAAATTTTTTCAATTTTTTTTTTAATTTTCACTTTTTGCATAAACCGCTACACAGTGGTCATATCTATCCACAGTAAAATTCTTACACCGGTTTTTCTAATCTTTCGCAAAAAAAAACAAGTGAGAAAATTATAGTCGGTCTAGACCGATTATACGATACCCTATACCATGGTTTAGAGACCCCATCTCTTCGGTCCAACTAATTGAACATAGAAAATAAGCATAAACCAAATTTGAGTGGCATTATTATTTTTTTGGCTGCAGATATGAAAAAGTTCATATCGGGTGCTATATTTATATGGGGACTAGGTCGAAAAATGGACCGATCCTGACCATATTTGGCAAAGTCACTTATATTTTGAAAAAATATATACAAACCAAATTTGAGAAAAAATCTGTGCAATATTTATACCCTATACCACTATGTGGTTTGGGTATAATGACTTTGTGCTGCTGTTTGTAACAACCAAAAATATAAGAGATAGGTTTTCTAAACGCATGGTATAGGGTATCGTATAGTCGGTCTATACCGACTATAATTTTCTTACTTATTTTATGTATGAGTTAGTAGCAACTTTAAACGATCATAACTCCAAAAAAAATGTTCCAGACGATGAAAATCGAAATCTGGTTAACAGCTAAAAAGAAATACCTTTCAAATGATAGATTTTTTTTCAAAATCGTGGTAGAACTGTGAAACTTACATCGGTCACAAGAAATCGCCTAGCCTATTAATAAAGGGTCCGCCAAATAACTTTTTTTTTTTTGAAAATGCTATAAAAAAAAACTACTGAATATTATCTCAAATTTCTTTTTTTATTTGAAAGTACGATCCTTCCGGTTAATAATGGAAAATAATTTCATTCAAATGGCTGCCTCGGCTGGCCATGCAGTAGCCTAAATGATCGGTCCAATTTTTAAGCACATTATCGATTGTGTGCAGCTGTATTTCACCAATGGCTTCACGAATATTGTCCTTTAAAGCGTCAATTGTCTCTGGCTTGTTGGCGTAACACTTATCTTTGAGGGCACCCCACAAATAATAGTCCAACGGTGTCAAATCGCAGCTCCGAGGTGGCCAAACGACATCAGCTCTGCCGCTGATAATGCGATCTTCAAAAACAGAGCGCAAAACATCGAGTGTAGCTTCGGCTGTGTGGCACGTAGCGCCGTCCTGTTGAAAGCAAATGTTGCCAATATCCTCCTCTTCAATTTTTGTGAACAAAAATTCGTTCAACATTGCCCGATAACGATCGCCATTGACTGTAACGGCCACTCCTTGCTCATTTTCGAAGAAAAATTACCCAATTATGCCTCTGGACCAAAATCCGCACCAAACAGTGACTCGTTTTGGGTGTATCGGCTTTTCAATGTCTGCGTGCGGGTTTTCTGTGCCCCAAATGCGACAATTTTGCTTGTTTACATACCCGCCAAGATCAAAATGAGCTTCATCTGAAAAGATGATTTTTTTGGCAAAATCGGCATCTTCTGTAAGTCGATCGCAGGCCCACTTAGCGAAGCGAAAACGCATTGGATGGTCAGTTGGCTTCAACTCCTGAACCAATTGGACTTTGTATGGCCTCATACCAAGGTCTTTATGCAAAATTCGTCTCAATGATGCCTCCGAAATTTTCAATTCTTGAGAACGACGGTGAATTGATGTTGATTGCGCTTCACGCATACTTTCTGCCACAGCAGCAATATTCTCGGGTGTACGCACTGTTTTTGGCTTTTCACGCTTTGGTTTATCGACGGGGATGCCAGTTTCTTTCACTTTTTTCACAAGATAACGAACATACGGAGCTGACGGTGCTTCTCTTCTTCCAAAATCCGTACGCAATTTTCGCACACATTACCATGATTTTCAAAGTAATGTCGCAATATTTCCTAGCGCTGTTCAAGCGTATACACAACCATATTCATTCCAACTAATTGAATATAGAAAATAAGCATAAACCAAATTTGAGTGGCATTGTTATTATTTTTTTTTGGCTGCAGATATGAAAAAGTTCATATCGGGTGCTATATTTATATGGGGACTAGGTCGAAAAATGGACCGATCCTGACCATATTTGGCAAAGTCACTTATATTTTGAAAAAATATATACAAACCAAATTTGAGAAAAATCTGTGCAATATTTTTGTTTTTTGAAAGTTTTTAGTGAAGATCGGGAAGCAGCTCTATATGGAGCCTATGACTAAGAATTTTCCTATAGGGATTATTTTTGGACTACAGATTAGTGGATATAATAAGCAATTACAAACCCAAGTTGACTGAGATCTATATGATAATTTGGACCTTATGGCAATTTATGTCGATTTCATAGGGTTCATTTGTATAGGTACTAGGTCTGAATATCGACCGAATTTCACCAATTTCAACAGCGTTTATTCTGTGGCCGAAAAAGGCTTATATACCAAATTTCATCGAAATATATCTATATTTGCGACCTGTAGTTTGATTACAAGGTTTACATGGACACACAGACGGACGGACGGACATCACTAAATCGATTCAGAAAGTGATTCTGAGTCGATCGGTATAGTAAAAGATGGGTCTAGGTCAAATATTTTTGGTAGTTACAAACAGCAGCACAAAGTCATTATACCCAAACCACATAATGGTATAGGGTATAAAAAGTCATTAAAAAGGAACAATTATTTAAAAGCGCACTTTATTAAAACAAGGGCACTTTATTTTAAAAAGAAAAGTGCACTATTTAAACAAAATGAATTTTATTCAAAATACTTTTTTTTACAGATTATCACCTATAAAACAAAAATAAAAAAATTCCGGCACGGACGGCCAACGCACGCCCTACCGTTTCCAACTTTATCTCGCATACCACTGATATACATCACCAATTAATATTGCGTCAACAAACTTAATTCATAATATGTGTATATTGCATTTGCTGATGAGTTAAATGTATAATATATGTATATGCAACCACTTTGGGTTTACTTTAGTTATATATGCATGTTATACAACAACGCAAATGCTTGTAATATTTCCTCAACAACGAACACACTGTATTTTTAAAAATATTTTGGACGTGTCTCCAGATTTTTTTCAATATCCCAATATTCACCATTTTTGACAGCAAACTGCTTCATATTACGACGACGATCTTAAGTTTAATTTAGGCAAACACCTCGACTATTGCGGACAGGAGAGTTTTCTCAACAGACAGACAGATAGACAGACAAACGGACATCGTCAGATCGACTTCTCCCTTTATAAGGATAAAGAATATATATAGTTTATGGGATATAAGTTACAAACGGATTGGCAAATTGATATATACACTCTGAGAAGTAAAAAAAATAAATGAATCACAATAATTATTTAATATCATTGGATGGACGATACCATAAAGATTATATGAATATATTCGATGGTTTGAAATAACTTTAATTTTTTCCAAACCTTTGTCCAGCAACTAATCGGTTTCTTTAATTTAAGATATTTCAATTTTAGTTTCTGTCAATTATAAACTGGCTAAGCTGTGTACCTTTATATCAGTTTTTAATTGTTTACTTAACCTTAAGGCAGTAAACACCCTCTTCTATTTTCAGACATTTAATTATTATTTTATGTTAAAGAAGCAAAAAACCACCCCCTCGATAATAAAACAAAAAAAAAGCAATAATAAAAATTTTATATACAACAATATCAAACTAAACATATACAACAACATCAAACTAAACATAAAGTAAAATTAAACAAATAGTCATACAAAAACAAAGATAAAATACGACTTATTTTTTAACATAAATTATATATTGAGGTCAGTTAAGTATAGAGCATTGTGTGTAGTTTATAATTGGGTCGACAAGCAATAATTATTCAAAGGCGACTAAGGGTAAACTTTAGAACAGCACTACAAAAACCATCAAAATATTTTTTGGAAAAGTAACTGTTTAACTTAACCATCAAAATGAGGAAGTTCCCAGCAATGTCAGTGCCAAAACTAATGTCTATCAAATTCCATATAAACTCCAGCTAATATCGTTTTGAAACAAAAAATAAAATAAAAATAAGTTAAAAAATTATAGTCGGTCTAGACCGACTATACGATACCCCATACCATGCGCTTAGAGACCCTATCTCTTAGGCCCAACTAATTGGATATAGAAAATAATCATAAACCAAATTTGAGTGGCATATTTATTAATTTTTTTGGCTGCAGATATGAAAAAGTTCATATCGGATGTTATGCCTATATGGGGACTAGGTCCAAAAATGGACCAATCCTGACCATGGTTGGCAAAGTCTCTTGTATTTTGCAAAACTATATACAAACAAAATTTGAGATGAATCAGTGACATATTTTTGTTTTTTGATAGATTTAAGTGAAGATCGGGAAGCAGCTCTATATGGAGCCCATGATTAAGAGTTCTCCCATATGGATCGTTTTTGGACTACTCATTAATGGATGTAATAAACACATACAAACTCAATTTGACTAGGATCTATACGACAATTTGGATCATATGGCAATTTATGTCGATTTCATAGGCGTCATTTGTATGGGGGCTAGGTCTGAACATGGACCGATTCTCACTAATTTTAATAGCGTTCATCCCAGGCTGATGAATATTCATATTTAAAATATATTCATATTTGCGACCCGTAGTTTGATTACAAGGTTTACATGGACACACAGACGGACGAACGGATATTGTTAAATGGACTCAAAAAGTGATTCTGATTCGATCGGTATAATAAAAGATGGCAGTTACAAACAGCAACACAAAGTCATTATACCCAAACCACATAGTGGTATAGGGTATAGATATAGTCGATCGGGACTAAAAACACGTTTTTATACCCTTTAACACTATGTGGTTTGGGTATAATGACTTTGTACTGCTGTTTGTAACTACCAAAAATATTTGACCTAGACCCATCATTCATTATAGCGATCGAATTAGAATCACTATCTGATTCGATTTAACGATGTCCGTCTGTCCGTCCGTCCGACTGTTTGTCCATGTAAAGCTTGTAATCAAAGTGCAGGTCGCAAATATGAACATATTTTGATGAAATTTGCTACATAAGCTTCCATTGGAAATAGGATGAACACTGTTGAAATTGGTGAGAATCGGTTCATGTTCAGACCTAGCCCCCATACAAATGACCCCTATGAAATCAACATAAATTGCCATAAGATCCACATTATCATATAAATCTTAGTCAAATTGGGTGTGTATGTGTTTATTACATCCATTAATCAGTAGTCCAAAAATGATCCCTATGGGACAACTCTTAGTCATAGGCCCCATATAGAGCTGCTTCCCGATCTTCACTTAAATCTATCAAAAAACAAAAATATTGCACTGATTCTTTTCAAATTTGGTTTATATATATTTTTGCAAAATACAAGAGACTTTACCAACCATAGTCAGGATCGGTCCATTTTTGGGCCTAGTCCTCATATTGATATAGCATCCGATATGAACTTTTTCATAATTAATAAAAAATCCCACTCAAATTTGGTTTATGCTTATTTTCTACATCCAGTTAGTTGGGCATGAGAGATAGGGTCTCTAAACGCATGGTATAGGGTATCGTATAGTCGGTCTAGACCGACTATAAATTTCTTACTTGTTCAAAGAATCAAAAGTCTAAAGCCAAAACGTTTGCAATGTTATTAGAAAGTAATAGGGGAATCGGGCCATTGTTAGGAAAGCTGGATCGGGAAGAAAGTAATGTCCAGATGATGTTTGTAAGGTCAATAAAATAGAATTCAAACTGAAAAGAGCTCCCAGCACATC
Source organism: Cordilura impudica (assembly GCA_963682025.1). NCBI lineage: Eukaryota > Metazoa > Arthropoda > Insecta > Diptera > Scathophagidae > Cordilura > Cordilura impudica. Next base: position 152,453,493 of record OY821520.1, read on the forward strand.
CGGTAGAAACGCAGCCCGGTTGGCTCAGTGCTCCTAATATTTGGTGCGAAAAGTTCAGGCTAATGCAGGTTTGAAATCAAACAATGCCTAACAATGTCCAGACAGGAACGCTGCAAAAAAAAGGAGGTCAAAAACAGAGGATGGACAATGAAATCATATTGGCAATGATCAGGGAAATTTTAAAGACAAATTAAGGCCTAAAAACAGTCGAAATTTCTAAAAGAAAGTTCGTGGTATAGCAAGCAATATGCAGTTGGGCAAAAGAAGCAAGTCATTTATTACAAAATTTATCTTAAGGATTATTGGCAAAAATAGACTCCTTTCTTCCATAAGTCCCCACATATTTTGGCCCGATTTAGCATCCGGTCACTATGCTAAAAAGGCTCACAACAAAGGAAGGCCTTCATAGTATATACAATTTTTGGTGACACAATCGAAACTTTTTTTTTTTGGAGCCCTTCGACTCAATTTTAATTAGTTTTTATGTATATATCACACTTACATAAAATGTATTTATTTAACTTAGAATACTTTTCTCTATGTTTACGAACTTACTTGCTGAACCCTGCCAACCATAAAACAAAATATTTTTTATTACTATATTATATCCCACATCCCTGCCTCTCACCAACAACACTAATTAGTCAAATGGTATTATTTAGACATTCCATTTTGTGAGTATGAATATGTTTAGTCTATATGATACACCGCATAACTTAAGGTATGTGTCAGTATGTTCACATTTTATTACATATTAAGTGAAATTTTTATATTTATGTCTAAGGAGCAAATGCACAGGTCGGTCATAAATTGAGCTTATTTTCTTAAGGTAATAAATATGTTAATTGTTTTTTTTTTTTTTTTTTTTGGTTTAGTATTTTTGCTAATTTTATTTATCATTAACTGTATTCAAAAGGCTTACCATATAATAGATATATTAGTTATATTACGCATATAGTACGAGTATGTAGGAATAGCACAGGTATCACAAAATAAATATTGTTCATACGCTCAGTTGGTCTCTACTCTTCTGAAAATATGGTGAGATTTTGTCTTTGATTTTTAATAAAATTAAATGCTTACAATTTGGACGAAGGTTTTCAGATCTATTCTTACACTACATACAACAAAGATTCTTATAAAAAACCTTTTTTTATTTGTTTTATATGTTTTATATGTAGTCACATAAACGTTATTGAAAAAAATGTGGCTCATACATATTGTGACCTCTGATCTCAGATTTTAGCAACATAGTTAGTAACTAAGATGTGACTACAAAAGACACACTTTTATGTGCAAAATTTTTATAACTTTCTATGGCAGCTAAAACAAAAATTGTTCTACAAAGTTCATTTTTGGAAATTTAAATAAAATTGGGGCAAAGAATTTTTATGATTATACACATAGAAAAAAAATTCGCCAACCGAATTGTTCTAACGATTAATGATTGAATTTTCGATTGCATCGACAGAAATTTTATAATAACAAACCATATTTTATTTTGATACAATTTTTACTGATAAGACAATAGAATTGTAATTGCAATCAACTCAAAATTCGATCATTAGCTTCATCGAAATTCAGTTGGCAATAAATTTGGTAGCCACAACGAATCTGTTTTCTGTGTTTACTAAGCTTTAGACTAACTCATGGGTTTAAACATACACCGATATCAAAAGCATTCGTCTGAGATCCAAAAAAAATCCCAAAAAAAATTGTTAGTTACAAACAAACATCACCACAAATATATTATTCCCTGACCACAGAGTGATACATTCAGAATCGGTGCGATCCACTAGAAGTCCCAGGTCAGATAATATACAATACATAATAATACAATACTATAATTTTATTGTCATCTTATTTAATTACACGAATGAAGTCATAAAATCGTCTCGGCTCGGTAGATTGTAAAAGTCCGATATATAATTTTTTTGTAACTTTCTATAGTTTGAAGAGCCCATAAAAAAATCATATAGAAAAAAATTATTACAATTATTCCATCCGACCTCGCTAAACGTTACTAATAAATGTCTAGGCCATTGAAAAGACCATAGTCATGCCAACAACACTAATTTGAAATAGAAGCATCTCGTTTGATTTTAATTATTAATGAGTGAGAAAATAATGCTCCGCATTTTAAACCCTCGCCATTAAGCGAGGTAGTCATTGCTATGATTTAATTCAATTCTAGTTTCAATTTGATCTTTTCATCTCAAGATGTGCAGTGCAATCTATGAGGTTTTAAACCATAAACCGTAAAATTTCTATACTTTAATAAATCCGAAATATATTTAAATACTTCCTCTTATACCACGATCCAGTAGGTAAAAACTCAATTATTAAGTTTTTCTTTTAATTAAAAATTTATTTTGGAATTTGTTTCAAAAGAAATCAGTCTCTGTTCTTTTTTTGACCATTTGTGAATAACTTTTTTTTATTAATTTTTTATTCGCAAAACTATCTTATTTGTTCGCTGAAAAATAAGTGCTTATCATGGCAGAAACATATATCGCACGTGTACCTCTAAAGTAAGGGAACTCAAAATATTTCAATTTTCACTTTTTGCAAGAAAACGATACACAGTGGTCATATCTATCCACAGTAAAATTCTTACACCGGTTTTTCTAGTCTTTCGCAAAAAAAAATTGAGTTGTAACCCTCTTTGTTTTATAAGAGTGAGTAGCTTCTTTAGAATCCACTAAAAAGACAAATTTGGAGTTGCACCGAAAAAACTTGTTCATTTTTTGTAATCACTGAAAAAATTGCAAAAACAATTACTGTTGTATACTTATTATTCGCAATTATCAACAACGAAACAACTGTTTTTAAATTTTATAGTAAATTTAAAAAAACCGTTTTTTGCCTCTACTGAAAATTTAAACATTTTGAGTTGACTCACTTTAGAGTTACAGGTGCGATATAATGGACAACATAATACAAAAAAAAAATTTCTTTTAACCTTTAAAATTATATTTCATCTCAAAAAGTCATTGGTAAACGTTAGGGCGTATCGATTTGTAGGAAGGCAATAAAATCGCTCAAGTGACAAGGAAATTCATATTCTAGGGATCAAAATAAGAAACTTTGCCCAAGGAACCATACCTCTAAAACGAATTCTAATGTCCCGACTTTTGACCTGTCTGTTTGTCTGTCTGCCATGGGGCAACCCCATTCCCCCTCAGGCAATTGATCTGAAACTTGGCCCATAGTCTTGTTGTGAGTTCAGATTAATTTTGGGGTAGCCACGCAGAGTCACGCATAGTCACGCACGAAGTGATCTAAAAGTTATTTACCCTCATCCGATCGATCTTTTTGAATAACATAACATAGTCAAGGCGTATGATTATTACTTACTAGCAGTGTAGAAGATACGTATACGTATGAGTGTTAATTTTAATATTAAATCAAACATAGTCAGCCCAATTCTAAACAAAAAATGGTGATTTTTGAAATGTTTATATGGGGAACCCCCAGGGAGTCCCAGGAGGTGTGCCTCTGGCATGGGTGGGTCGGCCCTCGACCACTTGACCCAGAATAAATTGAACAAAATTGATATTGCTTGTATTGTACAATTCTATTGTGTCTTTGGGATAGTAGCTGGTCACTAAATCCGGTCAAAATATCACAGAACCATTGTGTTGTTTACTGAAATCTTTCAGTGACCCTTGAAGATATATTTCGATATAAGTTTTTGAGTTTCATAGGTCTCAGCTATAAATTTTGGGGCAAATCATATAATTGTGGAAAATATACTCACCTTTTTATACCCTATACCACTATGTAGTTTGGGTATAATGACTTTGTGCTGCTGTTTGTAACTACCAAAAATATTTGTCCTAGACCCATCTTTTATTATACCGATCGAATCAGAATCACTAGCTGATTCGATTTAACGATGCCCGTCCGTCCGTTCGTTGTTTGTATATATTTTTGCAAAATACAAGAGACTTTACCAAACATGGTCAGGATCGGTCCATATTGGGGCCTAGTCTCCCTATGGATATAGCATCTGATATGAACTTTTTCATATCTGCAGCCAAAAAAATTAATAAAAATCCCACTCAAATTTGGTGTATGTTTATTTTCAATATCCAGTTAGTTGGGACTGAGAGATAGGGCCTCTAAACGCATGGTATAGGGTATCGTATAGTCGGCCTAGACCGACTATAATTTTCTTACTTGTTTGCGTATACTTTTTCCTGACCCCTTCTCTTTTACGAGTGGTATAAAATTCAAGTCTAGGTAACTGAGTAAAATCAGCATTGCCGTAGGTCTCAATGTCTAAAACAATACAATCGTATCTTGTAATCAAGGTTCGGAAAATACACACATCAAACACACTGTTCAAACTACGTTTGAACACTACAAAACTTTGAACTAAAATCTTTGATTGAATTTTAAACATAATTGTATATCTCAAATCATGCAATTTAATTTACATAAGACATTAAATGGTATACCCGAACCCTGAACTATGTTGTAAACTCTTAAATGAATCTTCAATGTAAATTTTCTATTACATCGGCTTTTAGCCGAAATAGTTAGTATGGCAAGCGCCTAACATTTTGCAAAATCATTTTTTTAATATCAGCTAGTCATCTTAACGATCAACTTGGTCTTGCGCATAACCGATCCTTCAAATTTAATTAACGTCAATTAATCAAAGTTCATATTTAAAAATTAATTATCCTTATTAAAATCCTTATTAAATCTAAAGTGAATTAAACTTAAAATAAGCCAACAACTAAAGTTTAATAAAAATTATATATGTGTATGGAAACGATAACTCGTATCATTGGATTTTAAATCTAAGAGAAAAGGTGAGAAACATCGAAACTCTAACTCATACAAATAAATGAATCAACTAACGCCCTGTATCATCTATTTATTTGATCCATATTTATTATAATTACCTCTCGAGTAATTATAATAAACCATATGCCCATAGGTAGTTCCACACTCGGTTGGTCAAACTTTGAATTAATTTCTCAACCAAATTAGTTCACACACAATATTCTATTATAAAGCAGCCAACACAAATTTTTATTTTGATATCAATTATGTGTGTTTCTAAATTTTGTACGGAGCCGAACGCAATCATGACTGTGTTTCGTTTTAATATTTCGTTATGTACACGAACATGTTTCTATCGCGTATTTTTTATTTCAAACATACATAAACCACACAGATTCGAGTGTAGCTTTATTTTAAGTTCATGTTCTTGCACGTGTACTGCTAAAAAAAACAGAACATGTTCTTCAACGCGTACATCTAAAAAATAAAACATTATCCGCTCGCGATCGGAAAAACCTGAAACACCCCTATAATAACGATAATAATTGTTTCAACCAAATTTATTAAAAAGATCTTAAACAATTCATTAGCAGTTATAAAAAATAAAAATAAAAAAAAAATAAAAATAAAAATAAAAAGATAGTGATAAAATAGAAAACAGAGAAATTTTATATGTGGTTTATGACTTAATTTCTGGCTATCCAAAAGAATGTTTTGGCTTCTGGGTCCAAAATCTGAACTGAGATTGAAGAACAAAATTAGTCTTTATAAGACAGTGTTAAAACCGATGTGGACGTACGGGATTCAACTGTGGGACTACTAGTAACTCCAATGTTGAAATCCTTCAAAGATATCAATCTAAAACTTTAAGAATAATTGCTGGCGCGCCATGGTTCGTAAGGAATGATACACTACATTACGATTTTAACATCACAAAAGATAAAACGGAAATATATTATTTCAGTAATAGATACCTGCAGAGATTAAGTGACCATGTGAATCCCTTAGCCATATCCTTACTAGATGATAGCAATGAAGTCAGAAGATTGCAGAGATATCATGTCCTTGATCTTCCATTTAGAAATTAAATAAAACTACTTACTACTGTAAATAGCATACTATTAATATGAAAAATAATGATCTCTTAAATGTAGTTTTATTGATCTTATGGAAGATCAATAACTAATGTTAGTTGTATTATTATCTAATTTGCTTAATATTGTATAATAGATTGCAAATAAAGAACGAAGAAACAAATCTTTTGGCTATCTTATGCTTATCGTCCGATCGATCTGGCACTTTCACCACTTTAGATTTGTTTAGAATATAATGTTGTTTTTTTTTTCCTTATGGACATAAGACTTCGATGTTCCTGATTTTTTTTTTCTGGCATAGTTATCGCGGACCGGATATTTCCGTGTTAATATCTATCCCTGGCTCGATGACATTTTGCAAAAAAATATTTTTTTTATATTACACCTAATTTAACAGAAAGATTCTGTCAAAAATTTTGACACTGTTTAGTATCGATAGCACATTGGGTTCCCAATTTATCTTATTTTGAAAAAGGGTCAGGTTTTCTTGTCTTATCTTAAAAATTACTTTTTCTTTTTTTTTATTTTAGTCAACGTAATCTATAATATTAATAGGCTAGGCTATTTCTTGTTACCGATGTTTTGTTCTACCGTTTTATCCCGATTTCGACTAGATGTATATTATTTGAAAGGTATTTCTTTTTAGCTGTTCAACATATTTACAGGTTTTTAATTGTTTTCATTTATTTTGAATTAATTGCATTTAAAGTTGCTACTTACACATACATAAATTATACATATGTTATATGTGTGTTTATTAAATTTGTTAATGCGTTTGTTAATGAGTTTGTTATCTTCATTCACAATAATAATAAACCAAAAAAGTGTTGGTTTGTGAATTGGCTAAGTTGAGAAATAAACTTGCCTATAAATTGCACTCGAATTTCGAGCGCTGGAATCTGTTAGTTATAATTAATATAATTACATCACTCCTATTGGAGCTTCTAGCAACAACAAGTAATGAATTTTTATTATAATTTTTTTTTCTTTCTAAAATGAATTTAAGAACTAACTCTATAACATATGGACGAAACTTCTAAATCTCATTCTATCTTGTGCCAAGCTTCTAGGTTGTAACCATGAGAGCCCTTTGCTTCTGAATTCATCTTCGACTGATCTTCGCCATGTAATTCTTGGGCGTCCCCTGTTTCAGGATCCCTGTGGATTCTATTGCAAACATATATTTAATCCTTTTATTCCTAACTGGAACATAGGGCCGTAACAAATAATTTCCATTGAACTCTATCTAATGCTAAACGTTTTGTTTCACTCCAGCTCTTTCCTGCGTTTCTTAGTTCGAATTCAACTTGTCTTTTCGAAGTATTGCGGGGGCGCCCCGGTCTTCTGCTTCCTTGAGGGTTGAAATCTAGGACGTTTCTTGCGATATCGTCTGCAGGTTTATGTAAAGTATGTCCAAGCCATCTATATTTGCGAACCATTATTTCTTCAGTTATGAGTGGTTGATTCGCTCTAAACCAGAGCTCGCTATTGGATATGGTCTCAGGCCAGAATATGTGAAGGATGCGACGTAGGCAGTGATTAGCAAAGGCTTGAAGATATTGTGCATCCCTTGCCGATATATTCCAGCTTTCACACCCATAGAGTAACGTCGACTATACATTTGAGTTGTACAAACGTAGCTTTGTGCGTAATGAGATGTTGGATGATCTCCAGATTTTGTAGAGAATCCCAAACTCTTGCTTCGCTTTTGATAGCCTGTTTTCGATGTCTTGCTGGCTGCCTCCATTATTTTATATGTAGCTTCCAAGATAGCAAAAACTCTGCACGTCTTCAATGCATACGCCCTCCAGCTGGAAATTCGCTGAGCAGTTGTTGTTCAAGCGCAGAGACTTAGTTTTGCTTATGTTGATTGACAGACCAGCTGCCCGTGCACGCTTTGTAATATTGTTCAGCGTCTCTTGCATCTGTGAAAAGTTCTGTGCTAGCGGGCATATGTCATCCACGTAGTCAAGGTCACTTAGTTTGTTTTGGAGGCCAAAGAGATTCCATTATCTGCGCTCATAGCTTCCGACATTACCACATCGAGGACTATGTTAAATAAAAATGGCGAAAGGATACAGCCTTGACGAACGCCAGTTTTAATTTGAAATTGACCGCTGAGGTAGCCCGCGTGGAGCACCGAGCAATGGGCGTCAGAATACAAGCCTTTTGTTAGGTTAATCAACTTATTTGGAATGCCTTTACATTCTAAAGCAGTCCAGATGGCAATGTGAAGAAGGGTGTCAAATGCACGCTTAAAATCGATGAATAAGAGATACACAGGAGATCGCCACTCGCTAGACTGTTGTACGATAATTCGTAGGCTGTTGATGTGGTCGGCGCAAGAACGATGGGGCCTGAATCCAGCTTGTCCACCTCGTAAGCGAGGCTCAACGGCGGGCTATATACGGTTGTGTAAAATTTGAGCGATGACTTTATAGGCAACATTTAGTAAAGTTATGCCTCTCCAGTTGGAGCACTCCATGAGGTTTCCTTTTTTTGATAGGTTAATGATGATACCGTCTTTTATAATGGTTTGTAAGTGGTTTGAGAATTTGTGCAGCTGAACCCTTGTCTGCTTTAAGCAGTTCGGGAGCGATGTTGTCTGGACCAGCGGATTTATTCGATTTAAGCTGTGCTAGTGCTGCCTCAATTTCTGTGATGCTTGGAGCGTCTATGTTAATGTCATTGCATGGGGCGTGTTCATTGTATCTACTACATAGTTCCTGCTGAAGGTTGGTGTTTATATCGGTTAGGAGGTTTCTGTAGTGGTCTTCCCATACTTTTAGTTGATCTTCGATAGAATGCACTAGTTCACCACTGGTATTTTTGATCGGTTCGCGTGAACACGACCAGCGATAGTTTTGGTGATCTTATAGAGGTCTTTGTGTCTATGCGATTCGCATGCTCTTTGGGCTTCTGTCGCTAGGTTGTCGAGCCATCTTCGTTTATCGGCTCTGGCTCTGCGTTTTACTCTGCGGTTAGCAGTTGTGTAATTTGCTTGTGCCTGCTGTTTTGCTTGACGAGTTCTTGCCCTATTAACCTTTTCTTTTTCTTCTTTGCGCGCTTTTATAAGATTCCATGTGTGCCCAGTAATCCATGGGTTGCTTTGACGTTGACAGATTCCGACGCTTTGTTGCGCTGCTTCAGTAAAGGCATGTTTTGCACGCTCCCAATAAATTTAGGCGTCAAAACCATCTTCTGGTGGCGTTGGATTTGGGACTTGGGCTGACAAAAGAGACTGATACTCATTTAACACTGGAGGGTCAGCGAGTTTAGCGAGGTCGTAACGTTTCCTTTTATTTTGTGGCTTTCTATTGACTGCAGTTAGTTTTAATTGTAGTTCACCGATTAGTAAATTGTGATCACTGGCCATGTCAGCACTTCTTTTATTTCGAACGTCGCATAGCGAATGCCTCCACATTTTGCTGATGGCAATGTGGTCAATTTGGTTTTCTGTTACATGGTCTGGGGACACCCAATTGATTTTATGTAGGCGTTTGTGCGGGAAAAGACTTCCTCCTATGGTGAGGTTCATTATGTTGCATAGTTCGTAAAAACGCTTTCCGTTGTCGTTCATTGTGCCAAGGGCATGCTTACCCATCACTTGTTCTTTTCCACTGTTGTCTGAACCAATTTGCGCGTTAAAGTCGCCAATGACGAGCTTGATTTCTCCCTGAGTGCAGCTGTTTAAAATAGTGTATAAGGAGTCGTAGAAATTATCTTTAACTTGTGGGTCGTCAACTTCAGTTGGGGCGTAACATTGTATGCATGTGAGTGTTCTGGCTCTAGTTTTAAACTTTGCAACGATTATTCGGTCTCCGTCTGGTTGCCATTCTATGAGCGCTTGTTTAGCCTCTTGCAAACATGCCTTAGCGATATCCATGTTATATTTTCTAAGCATGTGGCCAATCCATTTCCATTTTCTACGTCGGAAATGTTTGGAGCAAATTTTGTTGCTCACGCGCAACGGCCAAAATATTTTAAGTATTCCAAGTTTCACTTCCATATAGCAGAACCGCCTTAACACTGTTGTTAAATATCCTTACCTTATGGTTTTGGATATCTGAAAAGACTGCCAGACTCGTTGAAGAAAGGCATAAGCGTGACGAGCCTTGTTGACTCTGCTTTTAACGTCAGCATCCACACCACCATGTGTATTTATTATACTACCCAAGTAACTAAACTTAGTAACGTCTTCAATGATATTCCCATTTACAATCACTGGCGTGTTGTTGTCGGTTGATATTCTTATAGTTTCGGTTTTTCGGAAATTAATTTTTAAGCCTACATTGAGCATCGCAGTAAAGAGATGATTTTGTACGGTATTCCCACGATACGCAGACAGTAGCATATAGCATCACTATTTATTGCAACAAATGCACGTTTAAAATTGACAGAAAATTAGGTAAAGTGGGAAATTCCATTGATTGATTGCTCTACGATTATTCTTAATGAGTTGATGTGATCTATGCATGATCGGTTATGTCAGAAGACAGCTTGTTCTTTACGTAGACAGGTTTCAATAGCGGGGAAAATACGTTCCAAGATATTATATGCTACTATGTTGAGGATGAAGTTTAGAAGCGTTATGCTTCGCCAATTTCTACATTTGCTTAGGTCTTCCTTCTTTGGAATCGTAACGATAACACCCTCCTTCCACTTCAACGGGATGTTGTCCGTAGACATTGCTTCATCGATTAGGGGCCATATGTAACGACTCAGTGTAGGGTTGTACTTAAATAGATCCGATGGCAGGTTATCTAGGCCGGGTGCTTTATTGTTCTTCAATTTTGTGATTGCGTTAGTGACCCTCTTAGGGTTTCTTCGTATTAATGTCTCTACGGATTCATGGTAGCTGTCTGATAATATTGAGGAGTCGAAGAGCTCCTTCCACCTTCGTAGTTGTTCATCAGATGTAGTTAGCATTCTACCATTAGAGTCTTTGATATTGGAGACTGATCTTAAATTTTCACCATTAATTACTTGCCACCATAAAAAAGTATTATTTATTCTTATAACAAAATTAATACGATATTGTTATTGATACTGCAATTTCTCGTTTTTTATTCTTTGCATATAATTTCTGATTTAATAATATTATTTTTGTTCTAACATAAATTTTACGCTTATAACCAAACAAAATAACACCTTTTCTGGGTTTATAAAAAATGTAAAAATATTAAAATATTTTTTTATAACTCAACATTCTAGCTATGAAATAATATAAAACTGTGAGTTTGGGTATTCCCAGCAAACTGTTTTGTTTTTATAAAGAAAACTATGCTTATAGCAAATATCGGCTTAAAACCATTTTTAAGTTTTAATTGAAATTTTAAAAATAAAATTAAGTTTTATACTAACTTAATGATGAAATTGATATTAAAATATCTTCAATTACTATGCAATACAAAAAAAGTCAGAATTTTGACATCATATTTAATTTCAAACAACATCAAAATTATTTTGCTGGTATTCTTTTATATTTTCTAATATATTTGTTAACCCCTAAAGTAAAACTGAATTTCAAACAACAATTTATTTAAATATTTAACTAAAAAATTATTTATGTATTCATATTTACATATATTTTTTATTACCATACTATTTTGCATACATACATTCACACACACACACACAAAAATACATAAATGAGCACGTAAACAACTATTTGCACAATTACACTCTCTCAGACTTACACTCAAATGTATATATGGAATAAAAAATACATCGAATATTTTCTTTAATTTTCTCAAGCATTAATATGGGAAATTGTAGGAAACTACGAGCGTGTGCTTGTGCAAAATATTATAATAAAAACATGAATATAACTAATAAAAATATTGTATAATAAAAGTGGCTGTTGAAAACTGTTGTAAACAAAAACAGCACTTGAATTTTATTTCATAAAATCTTTATATCTCTACTGCTGCTGCTGCGCTACTACCGCTTCTTACAAATACAAATATTATTTATTTATTTTTATTTATTTATATTAATTACAATACAAAGTAAATTTGTATTCTAATTTGGGTTCAGGGATAAGCCGGGTGACAAAGACCATTTGGCTGGTTTTTAGCAGCGACAGACCAAAGCCTCTGGTGGGAATCGAACCCACGACCCCCGCATGATAGGCGAGCACGCTACCTACTCACCTACCGGGGCGCTTACAAATACAAATATATATATATGATTTGTGAAGAAAAATGTTACAACTGCACCATTTTCTTTTATTGTTTAATACCTAAAACTGGATATTTTAAATTGAAATTCAAAATTATTTTTAGATTGAATTTTAAATTATAAATCAAACATTTCTAAATGTCCATCCATGATAATCAAGATATAATGAGTTTGTAATGATTTCTTTAACTACATAAGTAATTACTTCCTGGGTTGATTTAGCGTTGTCCATCCGTCCGTCTATCTGTATGTGAATAGGGTTGTTTATCCAAAAACTTTTTTCTTATAATTTTTGCAACTTTTAAAGCGGAAGGAGCTTTTTACGGCCCAATAGATTTTTTGAATTTTTTGCAATTTTTCTGAGGTGGGTACGGGGTCGTAAAAATGGGGTTATGAAACAATATTTTATTTTTACATATTTGTTCCTCTGATGCTTTATTTTCACAAAACCCAGTTAATAATTTCTAAAATTATTGGCTTAAAAGGCGTTTTGATGATCCTAAATGTTAAAATATATACTTTTTCCAAAGTTCACATTCTCGAGAAATTGGCAATATTTCGGCGTAAAATTAAATATCTAAGACAGGTTTTCGAAATACCTTCTATTTAGACTCCATCACGAAATTTACATACTTTGGTCAAGGTTCAGAAAATACACAAATCGAACGCACAATGTTCTGTTCTAAAACAACCAACACATATTTTTAATTTCATGTCAATTATGTGTGTTTCTAAATTTTGTACTTTGAATGTGTTTCGTTTTAGTCTTTGATTTCGAACACGAACATGTGTCTATCACGTATTGTTTTATCCGAACACACATAAACCACACAGTTTCGAGTGTAGCTATATTTTAACATCGTGTTCTGTTCGTATTCTCAAAAAAAAAAATAGAACATGAACAATACAAATGTTCTAGTGTAGCTTTATTTTAAGTTCGTGTTCTGGCGCGTGTACTGCGGAAAAACAGAACATGAACAATAAACAGGTTCGAATTCAGTGAATAAGAACAGCTTAATTATAACCACACAGAGAAATTTTGATATTTTGCTTATGAATTATTTTCTTTTTTTTATTAGTTTTTATACCCTATACCACTATGTGGTTTGGCTGCTGTTTGTAACAACAAAAAATATTTGACCTAGACCCATCTATAATTATACCGATCGAATCAGAATCACTTTCTGAGTTGATTTAACAATGTCCGTCCGTCCGTCCGTCCGTCTGTGTGTCCATGTAAAGCTTGTAATCAAACTGCAGGTCGCAAATATGAATATATTTTGACGAAATTTGGTATATAAGCTTTTATCGGCCATGGGATGAACGCTGTTGAAATTGGTGTAAATCGGTCCATGTTCAGACCTAGCCCCCCATACAAATTACCCATATGAAATCGACATAAATTGCCATAAGATCCAAATTGTCATATAGATCTTACTCAAATTGGGTTTGTATGCGTTCATTACATCCACTAATGAGTAGTCCAAAAATGATCCCTTTGACCCCATATAGAGCTGCTTCCCGATCTTCACTTAAATCTATTAAAAAACAAAAATATTGCACTGATTCTTCTCAAATTTTGTTTGTACATATTTTTGCAAAATACAAGAGACTTTACCAAACATGATCAGGATCGGTCCATTTTTGGACCTAGTGCCTTTATAGATATAGCATCCGATATGAACTTTTTCATATCTGCAGCCAAAAAAATTAATAAAAATCCCACTCAAATTTGGTTTTTGCTTATTTTCAATGTCCAGTTAGTTGGGCCTAAGAGATAGGGTTTCTAAACGCATTGTATAGGGTATCGTATAGTCGGTCTAGACCGACCATAATTTTCTTACTTGTTTATTTTTATCATTGTTTTTATTTTTATCTTTTATTTTTATCTTTTATTTTTACCTTTTTATTTTTATTTTTTATAGCTGCTAATGAATTATTTTCGATTTTTTAAATAAATTAGGTTAAAACAATGGCCGTTGTTTTTATCGGGGTGTATCGGATTTTTCCGATTTTTTAAATAAATTAGGTTGAAACAATTGTCGTTGTTTTTATCGGGGTGTATCGGATTTTTCCGATCGCGAGTGGATAATGTTTTAATTTTTAGCTGTACGCGTTCAATAACACGAACTGAATATAAAGCTACAGTCGAACTTGTGTATTGTTTATGTTCTGTTTCTTTTTTTTTTTAGAAGACGAACAGAACACGAATTTAAAATATAGCTACACTCTAAACAGTGTGGTTTATGTGTGTTCGAATAAAACAATACGTAATAGAAACATGTTCGTGTACACAATCAAGTATTAAAACGAAACGCATTCATGATTGTGTTCGGCAAAGTACAAAATTTAGAAACACAGATAATTGATATGAAAATAAATGTATGTGTTTGTTGGTCTGAGCTGTGTTTGTTTACATATATGTATGACTTTTTTTATTCAGTGTGTGTCTTTTTCTGAACTCTGATTTTGCTACAATTCTCATATTTAGGGTAATTTAGTGAGGGTTTTAATTTTTTTATTTTGTATAATATTAATCCTATAGTTACAAGAAGCACAATGGTTTCAAATGAAAGGTATTTTAAAAGCCGATCTAATTGATTTGATATCGAATTTTTCTGGAGTTATTGAGGTTTGGCCTTGGAAATATTGAATTTTTAATTTTAAGATCATCAAGGTTTCTCTTAAACTAAAATTATTTTTTACCGCGGATAACTATAATATTAATAAGTAAGGCGATTTCTTGTGACCGATGATTTGTGAAACAGTTTTCTCCCGAGTTTGACCAAACGTATTTTATTTGAAAGGTATTTCTTTTTAGCTGTCCATCAGATTTACAGATTTTTAAATTTTGACATTTTTTTGAGTAAAATGCATTTAAAGTTGCTACTAACACATATATAAAATTTGTTAATGTGTTTGTGAGTTTGTTTCCTTCATTCACAATAATAATTGTGTTGAATTGAAAAATAATTTTGGACATAAACCAATAACGACAATAATCGAAATTTAAAAAGTGTTGAATTGTGAATTGGCTAAAAATTATTAGCATACTAATGGATTTAATATCGAATTTTTCTCGAGTTATTGAAGTTTGGCCTTGGAAATATTGAATTTTTAAATTTTAAGATCATCAAAGTTTCTCTTAAACTAAAATTATTTTTTACCGCGGATAATCTGTAATATTAATAGGTAAGGCGGTTTCTTGTGACCGATGATTTGTTAAACAGTTTTTTCCCGATTTTGACCAAACGTATTTTATTTGAAAGGTATTTCATTTTAGCTGTCCATCAGATTTACAGATTTTTAAATTTTGACATTTTTTTGAGTAAAATGCATTTAAAGTTGCTACTAACACATACATAAAATTATACAATGCTGTGTTTGTGTTTATTAAATTTGTTAATGTGTTTGTGAGTTTGTTTTCTTCATTCACAATAATAATTGTGTTGAACTGAAAAATAATTTTGGACATAAACCAATAACGACAATAATCGATATTTAAAAAGTGTTGAATTGTGAATTGGCTAAAATTGATTAGCATAGCTTAAGGGTCTTTAATAAATGAAAATAATAATTTTCACTCGAATTTCGAGGGCTGGGATCTGCTAGTTTTTATTAATAGACTAGTACTCTTTAAAAGTGTTTTTTTCTGCTCTGTGAAAATAAAGCATCAGAGAAACAGAGAGAATTTAATAATTCATAACCTCATTTTTTGGATTAAATGTATTTCAGCAACCCCATACCAACCTTAAATGATTCTCAAAAATCTTTTGCGCCATAAAAATTCATATTCTTCTTCTTAATATACAAATTCGGTTTCCGAATGTTAGGGATCAATACAAATAGTTTTGATTATATTATATTTCGAAAAATTTCATAAATTTTTTATACATATCTTATAATCTCCGCAAAAAAGTGTCTATTTCTAGCCTGGATCAGGAGATTCCTGGATATTATGATATTCCCTTTCTGTTATTTTCTTTGTTCCTCTCGTCATGATTTGTATGCCTTCTTTTATTTCCTCAAAGTGGCTAAGATCTCTCTATTTCGGTGTATTTTTCTCAGCTCTTCTTCGATATCTTTATATCCACTGCTTTTTTGGTCCATACTTCCATTGCATATAGCAGAACTGACCATACATAGGTCTAGGCAAATCGTAGTTATGATCTAATAAGAACCTTTTTGAAGTTAAACAAGTAAGCAAATTATAGTCTGTCTAGACCGACTATGCGACACCCTAAATCATGTGTTTAGAGAAGTGGTCTTAGGTCCAACTAATTGGGTATATAAAATGAGCATAAAAATCTGAGTGGAATATTTATTATTTTGTTTGCCCGCAGTTCGGAAAAAATCGGACGCTATATTTAAGGAAAATAGGTCGAAAAATGGACCGATCTTGACCATATTTATTAAAGTCAGTTTTTTTTAACATACACAAACCAAATTTTGAAAAAAATCTTTGCAATATTTTTGTTTTTGATACGTTTAAGTGAAGATCGGGAAGCAGCTTTATATATGGGCTGTGACTAAAAATTGTCCTATAGAGTTTATTTTTGGATTATTGATTAATGCGTGTAATAAAGACACACAATCCCAAATTGACCAAGATCTATGTGATAATTTGGGTCTTATTCAATTTAAGTTGATGTCATAGGGGTCATTTGTATGGGGACTAGATCGGAACATGTACCGAATTTCACTAATTTCAATACCGTTCGTCCGATAGAAACGTATATACTAAATTTCATCATAATATATTTATATATGCGACTTGTAGTTCGAATACAAGGTTTATATAGACACACAGATGGACAGACAGACGAACAGACGGACGGACGGACATGGCTAAAGCGACTCAAAAGTGATTCTGAGTCGAGGCAGTTACAAACCATATAGTGGTATGGGATATAAAAAAGCTTATCTTGCCCTTTCAATAGGACATCTTATTCTCTTCGAAACATCCCACTAGTCATTGATTATAATCCCGAGAGATTTAAAACTCTGTGTTGTGCGAACATAGCAGTTTTGTATCTCTGAGGTGACAATGACATAAATTTCGTTTTCCATATATTAATCTTCAGACTGTCTGTTTCACTGTAGACAGCTAGTTTGTCTACAAGACATTGGGGTTCAGAAATACTATCAGCCAGTAAGGTAGTTTCGTATGTAATATTGTTGTGAAACACGTCGTTTATATATATGGGTAGTTCCACAGAGAGGTCTACCGGGAACAAAATTAAAATATTGATCATAAATTATTTTTTCTAACATTATATTAAGAAAATATCTAAATTTTTATAATAAATATAATGTTATTATATTGTTTTATATTGTTTTATTGAATTGCTATCACAACAAGAATAAATTTTATAAATTACAGTGATACCAAGTAACATTTGTAATATTAACATTGAGTTACAGTAAATTTCGAGATTAATAAAAATAAAGTAAATTAATCATAAAAATTAACATAATAATGAACATAATAAAGTTGGCATTTAACATAGATTCAAACAAAAAATTTTTTAAGTTCCTTTTTGAGAAGTAATGGGTTTCTTTGTACTTGGATATATGATGGTAAATTGTTCCAAAGACACGTGGTGTAGTTGAAAAATTGTCTAGTAGACATTAGATATTTGTATTTTTGTGATATCAAATTTCTTCCACGAGGCGATTGTGCAAAAATAATTTTGTTAAAAAGATATTCTAGGTTCTTCAGATAAATAATCTTATGCATCATTAAAAGGCTTTTATATTTTAGTAAATCTTTAAAACTTGTATTATATAACTGGTATGAATATGATGATATACTATCTCGTCTACCTCTGTTGAAAACGTATCTGGCTATATTATTATATGTGACCTCGAGGCGATTAAAGTCAATAGTGTCGCAATTTGCAAATATTTCACACCCGTACAGTAGAACCGGTATTAAATAGGTTTTTGCCAAAAGCATTCTTATTTCAAACGGCGTCGATGATTGCACAACCCACAAGATTCTCAACATCCCATGAACTTTACCAGCTGATATATTTATATGGTTAGACCAAGAAAGTTCAGCATTAAATGTGATTCCCAAGTTCGATGATGTTTGAACAAAGTCGATTCTTGAGTTGCTAATATGTAGAAAAATATTGTCATTCAGTCTTTTTTTATTACTTCTTGAAATGAAAATACATTTTGATTTGTCAGGGTTTATACATAAGCCATTTGTACATGTCCATTTATGTATATTATCCAAGTCACTATTAATACAGTCAGAACAATGTTGAACATCTTCTATTCTGCTGCTTAAGTACAACTGTACATCATCAGCATACATTTGTACGCCACAGTAATTCAGAACCTAAGGCAAATCGTTAATATACATACAGAAGAGCAATGGACCAAGAATGGACCGCTGAGGCACACCTCTGTCAACATCCGCTGCTTTAGAAGTCACTCCATTTAAAGAAACCACTTGTTTACGATTAATAAGGTAAGAGGAAATAAGTTTATTAGCCGAACTTGAGAAATTAAAGATTTTCTCGAGTTTAGTGAGTAGAGTCGAGTGATCAACAGTATCGAAGGCCTTACTGTGATCTAAAAGCACAAGAAATGATACCATATTCTTATCCAGCTTTGATCTAATTTCTTCCACTACATCGATCAAAACCGTAATGCAGCTTCTGTCCTGTCTAAACCCAGATTGTCTATCCGTAATTAGATGTTGATTCTTTAAATACTCATTCATTTGCCGGTACATAAGATTTTCCATAACCTTGGATAAAAATGGTAGTATCGCAATAGGTCGGAAGTCGCTGTTATTCTTTGGAATAGGAATGATTTTTGGTTTTTTCCACATATCAGGAAAAATTGATTTCGTTAATATTGTATTAATTAAATACGTAAGAAATGGAAGAAGTTTAGGAACGACAATTTTTAAAAATCTTGGATTAATTTCATCTAAGCCCACAGCATTTGACTTAATTGATGTAATACTTTTAAGAACTTCAGATTGATCCACACATCGAAAATCAAAACAGTTCTCAATAGGCACAGTATGAATTTTTTCGTACTCATTTTCAGTTGGTTTATTAACTTGAATTTCGACAAATTGTTTGTTTAACTTATCAACGTCCACATCAGAACCAACAGTGCAAGGATTTCTTTTCCCAATACCTATTTCACGGATCTCTTTCCATTTTCTCTATAATAATAATAATAACTAACTGGATTTTGCAATATATATGCAGTTCACAACTTCCTTTCTAATGGATTTGAATAATGCATGTAACTCAGGCGTTTTAAATTTCTTCCAACGTTTATATGCCAAATCTCGTTTATCAATTAAACGTTTTATAAGTGAAGTAAACCAAGGAGGCTGTATAGGTTTAAGTGTTCTTATTTTTTCAGGCACAATTTCATAAAATATTGTGAGAAGGTTATTTTGAATGAAAGCAATTTGATCATTAACATTCTCAAGACCATAAATTGAATCCCAATGAACGCAATCAATACGCTGGTTTAGCGCTGTATAGTCAATGCCACGAAAATCTCTATAAGTGTAATGTACATCTTCATTGTTAACATAGGTATGATATATCATAAAAATTAAGTCATGCTTCGAAAAAACAGGGGCAGAAAATTGATCGTAAAGCAGTATTTTGCTTTTATGATTAGTAAAGAATACATCAAGTAAACTGTTCGAGCCACTTGGATAATGGGTTGGAACGATCGTATTAACAGGCAAAAGACCGAGCGTTTGCATGGGCTCTGAAAGTGACTTATCAACTAGCAGGTTACTATTGAAATCACCAGAAATGATTACGTCATTGTACAATAAGGACAGAGATTCAATTTTATCAAACAAGTCTTTGGTATCAATAAAGTTATACGGTCGATATACGCAGGCGACAAGAATTTTTTCTTTATCCTTCGTGTTTAATTCAATATTCTTTCTATTTCCAATATTTTTAACACGATAAATATTTTTAAATGATATAGGTGCAATTTTAACGGTTTCACACAATTTTTCATAAATTATAAATAAATTGTCATTGTATATGTTCGCACTTGGTATACCAGTAATCCTAATGTCACTGGCAACTATAGAATTTTCTTGCTTTTGCGCGGACAATTTCAGAGTGAATATTTCGTTTTTAAGTTTTTTAATTTCATTATGGTGTGCTAGATTTTTATTTACAACTATCTCTAGTTCTGTTACTCTGTCTTTTCCAAGAGAGTGTCAATATCAGTTTTCATTTCACTGAATCTCTTGTCGAATTCATGTAAGAGATTTTGTTTACACTCATTGAACTTAGAGATTAACATAATTTCAAGTTGGTTCGTAAGTTTATCGAATCGTTTTTCCATGATTGTCATAAATTTAAGAGGCGATTCAGTAAGAGTTAAACGCGGAGTTTTGCACACATTACCAAGCAAAGAGTTGTGCAGAACATCCCTTAAGCGTTTTTGCGAGGGAGTGTTATTATTTTCTTTTTTGTCATTATTGTTTACTCTGCCTGTTGATTTTATTGGAATTTGCATTTGTAGCTTATCTCAGTTTTTATTGTAAGAAAAATTTGGCTGGAAGCTACAAATACATTTTTATACCCTATACCATTATGTGGTTTGGGTATAATGACTTTGTGCTGCTGTTTGTAACCACCAAAAAAAACCTTGACCCATCCTTTATTATACCGATCGACTCAGAATCACTTTCTGAGTCAATTTAGCGATGTCCGTCCGTCCGTCTGTGTGTCCATGTAAATATTTTAATCAAACTACAGGTCGCAAATATGAATATATTTTGATGAAATTTGGTACATAAGCTTTCATCGGTCATAGGATACTATTGAAATTGGTGAAATTCCGTCCATGTTCAGACCAAGTCCCCATACAAATGACCCCCATGAAATCGGCATAAATTGCCATAAGATCCAATTTATCATATAGATCTCAGTCAAATTGGGTTTGTATATGTTTATTATATCCGTTGATCAGTAGTCCAAATAAAATATATATGGGACAATTCCTAGTCAAAGGCCCCATATAGAGCTGCTTCCCGATCTTCACTTAAATCTATCAAAAAACAAAAATATTGCACAGATTTTTCTCAAATTTGGTTTGTTTATATTTTTTCGAAATATAAGAGACTTTACAAAATATGGTCAGGATCGGTCCATTTTTTGACCTAGTCCCCCTATAAAAATAACATCCGATATGAACTTTTTCATATTTGCAGCCAAAAAAATTAATAAAAATCCCACTCAAATTTGGTTTATGCTTATTTTCTATATCGAATTAGTTTGACCGAAAAGATATGGTCTCTAAACCATGGTATAGGGTATCATATAGTCAGTCTAGACCGACTGTAATTATCTTACTTGTTTTATCTCAGTTATTTTACTACAATTTTCTCTTTAAAGTTTGTTGTTAAAATATATTTAAAAACTTCTCACTTTCCCTTACATGTAATCTGATTTTAGAATCTAAAATAACAAATTCGAAGTTTTTGTTGAGTTGAAATTGATTGAATTATTCTTCATTACAAACATGAAAAGAAAATTTGTGAAAAATATTAGATGTTTGATAGATTTAAGTGAAGATCGGGAATCAGCTTCATATGGGTCTACGCCTAAGAATTGTTCCATAGGGTTTATTTTTGGACTACAGATAAATGGATGTAATAAATACACACAAACTTAATTTGACCCAGACCTGTATGATAATCTGGATATTGTGACCATTTAAGCCGATCTCATAGGGGGTCATTTGCTTGGTGACTAGGTCTGAACATGAAGCGATTTTCCCCAATTTCAATAGGGTTCATCCAATGGCTAGTGTAAGCTTATATACTAAATTTCATCAACATATTACATGGTTTGCATGCACACACAGACAGACGGACGAACAGACAGACGGACTCTGAAAGTGATTCTGAGTCGATTCTGAGAAAGTGATTCTAGGTCAAATATTTTTAATAGTTACAAATATCAGCACAAAGTCATTATATCCTGACCACATAGTGGTATAGGGTATAAAAAAAATTGCACACGAATTTCGAAAGCTGGGCTCTGCTAGTAAATACTAAACGTACGCCTTGAATATGTTATGTTGTTAAAAAAAAAATGCTTAAAAATGGAGAAACAAGACAACTTTTTGAAGATTTTATTCGATAAAATTAGTTCAACTTGATTTTGCACCAGAATGAAATGAGAAATCATCAATAGTTCTTGAGTTATAGTTGAAAACCAAAGCAAACAGACATCAAGATAAGAAAAAAAAAATATAAAAGGTCATTGACCTGAGAACGCCAAACCCTTTGTAAGTTTTATTATACTGGCCTAAATCAACGATGTATTGGAAATGGAAAATGGATAAATCGATTAAAGAACATCAAAAAATTGGATTACAATTTCGTTATCTTAAGTAATTTGGCACATTTTCATAATGTTTTGATGCAGAATCGAAGAATTCTTAAATATTGAAAAAAAAATATTTAATATTTAGTTTGTTATTCATAAAAAGCTGAATTTTTAGGAGTTTTCGCTGGAGTCGATATATATCTAAATTTAATTTCTTCTTTTTTTTTTCTGACACACTAATGCACATTCAATTATAAAACGAACAGAATTTATGTAATACGCCGTCAAAAAACCAATGTAGATTGTAGTTACCATTTAGCAATATAAACGTATATATAGAAATAAAATACAAATTAAATACGTTTACAATTACTCAACTGTAAATGAAACAATTCAAAAATATACTTAAATGATTCTTTTGAAATTACTGTAAAATATTATGTATAATTCATTTAATTTTTCTGTGTTTGCTTTCATATATTTTTTTTTGTTTACTTAGAACTGCATATTTTAACCCGCTTCAACTTTTGCTACTCGTATTTCTACAACTATATTACAAAGTATTAACAGTATTATGCATTTTTATGTAAATTTTGCAATTATTATTCATATCACTGGTTATCACTAACAATAAATTTATTAAATAATTTTTCATTCGAAAAAAAAGCGCAAACAAATTGCAATCATTTTGTTACTTTATTTTATTTATTTTATTGTTATGTTTTAATTTTTTAATATTTTTATGCATTCATTTATATATTCAGTTTTGTTATTTATTTAGCATATATTTTTAAAGCGGAGATAAAAAACACATACTTGTTCTTAAGAAAATATAATCTTAAATTTTATGGATTGAACTAAAAGCCTGTAATGTGTTAGATAAACAAAAGAACACCTAAATAACATTATTTAAATGGCAAACTATAACAAAATATACCAAAAACAACCAACCCAAAGAAAGAAACAAAAAACAAAGTATAACTGGTCTGACTTTAATTAAAAAAATGTTTGTATGAATATTTTACAAATAGTTTTTTTTTTTTATTTTTCATTTTTTTTTCCTATTTAAACTATTTAGAGTGTTGTGCCAGGCAGCAAGTTAACTCTAGGCAATGTGAAAACTATGTGGTTTTAAGCCAAAAACACGTGGTCGAAATAGTTTAGTTTAGTTTAGTTTTATAATACACATTTCTATTTTTAACAACAATTTTAAATCTCTTCGTATAAAATACAATATTATATGTACTTTCATATATATTTTAATTTATTTTAACAGCCACGTTGTATGAAAATAATTGCAATTTGTTGTTTATTATAATTGCTTAAAAATTTTCAACATTTAAAAAATAATTACAAAATTGAAAATTACATCTTATTTTTAGCTCATACGAAATGCAAATTTTTATACAAACAATTTATAATGCTTAGCTGTATCTTTTGTTACGTTCTGTTAAAGTACAGTCTGTCAAGAAAGTGTTTTGACATAGTAAATATTTTGATCTCCTTTTTTGTTTTAATTTACTCTTTTTTATATTTCAAATTTATTTATTTATCTACTAACAAACAGTAAGAAAGTTGTAACAAACTGAAAAAAGTATGGAAAGGCGGAACAAACAAGTAAGAATGTTAAATTCGGCAATGCCGAATTTTTGAAAATCTCCACGCGTGTTCTAAACACAATATTATAACCAAGGTTATCAACAATTTATAATGGCCAAAGTTTTTACAATGAATTTTAAAATTAATAAGATAATAAAAAAAAATTTAGAGACTTTCGGGCTATTTTAATTGAAAGCAATTATTAAATGTAGTGAGCATACGCATTTCTATACGCTTGTTGTTTTTGTTTTGTTTTGTTTTGTTTTTGTATGTGCGAACATTCACATGTGAAAAAAACAAAACCAACAAGCAAAAAAAATGTGTACGATTGCTGATTTTACAGGAGTATCTTTACATTTTCGAGTATCATTCCTCAGCTTAACGGCCTAGAGTTTTCAAATTCAATATCAAGCTGTTCGAACTAACTACCAAAAATATTATCCTAATTTTTCCCAAGTAAATGGTTTATTTTGTGAATGAGCGTGATTTCAACATAAAGACGGACAGACGGTCAGATGGACATCGTTATATCGACTCGAGTTGTTGTATTGATCAATAATATATATACTTTTTGGAGGCTCAAATAATTTTTCCGATGCGTCACAAACAGAATTAAAAGCCGACATACAGCGTTGGTCAGAACAAAAGCAATCAAAATCACTATTAAACTTTTTTGTATTTTATTGCTATTTTTCCAAAATCTTCTTTATCATTTCTTACTCTTTATAACATTACAAATAAAAAAACAAAACTAAAATTGTAAACTAAAAGAACAGTTATATATTTTCGCAAAAAAAACTCAAAATGGAACTATTTCAGTTGGACAAAACAAAAGCAACTTTAAGCACGAACATATTGTATTGTCTCATTGCTTTTATTCTGACCAACACTGTATAAACTTTCTGGAGGCTCAAATAATTTTCTCGATGCATCACAAACAGAATTAAAAGCCGATATACTATATATCCTCTGCCCAGTGGTTTGAAGAATAAATAATCTAACCCATAAAACAAAGTTTTTTTTTTTAAACTCTGTCTTTCCTTATGGGTATGAGTTTTGATTCTCTCCGTGACTGTTCGTGACTTTGCCTGACTATTTTAAAATTAATCTTTGGTCACAAGTCTATGGACAAGTTTTCAGATCGATCGGTAGTGCGGTTTTAATCTCTTCGTAACTGTGCGTGACTAAGCGTGACTGTGCGTGACTATGTCAAAGTAAATCTTTTTTCACAGCAAGTCTATCGACCAAGTTTCAGATCGACCGGATAAGGCGAAATTGGTTTTAAATCTCTCCGTAACTGTGCGTGACTATGCGTGACTGTGCGTGACTATGCGAGAATGTGCGTGACTATGTCAAAGTTAATCTTTCTTTGCAGCAAATATATCGGCCAAGTAGCAGATTGATTGGATAAGGGGAAATCCGTTTTAAATCTCTCCGTCAGTGTGCGTGACTATGCGTGACTGTGCGTGACTAAGTCAAAGTTAATCTTTTTTTCACAGCAAGTGTATGGACCAAGTTTCAGATCGATCGGATGAGGGGAAATTGGGTTTAAATCACCCCGTGACTGTGTGTGACTATGCGTGACTAAGTTGAAGTTAATCTTTTTTTCACAGCAGGTGTATGGACAAAGTTCTAGATCGATCGGATGAGGGGAAATCACATTTAGATCACTCCGTGACTGTGCGTGACTGTGCGTGCCTACCCCAAACTTAGTCACAACAGG
This sequence comes from Cordilura impudica, assembly GCA_963682025.1. NCBI lineage: Eukaryota > Metazoa > Arthropoda > Insecta > Diptera > Scathophagidae > Cordilura > Cordilura impudica. The sequence goes on from OY821520.1 coordinate 152,479,241, forward strand.
ACTATGGCCAAGTTTCAGATCACTTGGATAAGGGGAATTGGGTTGTCCCAGGACAGACAGACAGACAGACAGACAGAGTGTACGAGTTAAAAGAAGGAGTTTAAAAAGAGAAAAGACATCAAAATTTTGAACAGACTCTATGCCAAGTTAACATTTAAATAGTTATTCTCTATTTTTTTAATTTTCCTTAAACGTTATAACATTAATGCTAAAAAATTGCATTACCATTTGATGTGCAATAGGTATATATCAATTTGACATTCCGTTTGTAACAGATCGAAAAATAATTTTGCGACCACAGTGTACATATTCCTAATAATTGTAACATATCTGTGGTTTTCTAGAATAACCGCGTATGTCATAAAATCAAAATGTTCAGGAGAGCCAAAAAACGTTATATTTGAAATTATGGGCTTTTATTTAACAGTCCTGTAGATGTGAGCAATAAATACTTTATAAAAAATTTTGAGTCAAAAATTTTAAGCGGATTAAATCCTATAAAAGGACGAAAAACAATATGTAAATTACACTTAAAGTGTGTGCAGATAAAAGAACTTATGTCGACAAATGCTGTTGCTTGAAAAATGGATTTTTTTTGTTCGTCAATAGAAAGTTAATGGTACTTATGGTGAGAATATAACAACATATCAGGAATAATAGTGACAACAAATAACAGAAATAAACACAACAGTTTTTATAAGTGGTTATAAACTGAAAAATAATCCAAAATTATTTTGCATTTTTTTTTCATTAATAACAACGTATGTCGCTATGTGTCATTTTCTGAGAAAATAATTTGTCAGCACTCAAACGTTGGTTGACATACGTCGTTAGTGCTGCAAATTAATTTAATAAACATTTAAGTTACGTCGTTATTTAAAGAAAAAACTCAGAAATGGTCAATATTTTTTTTAAAAATTATTACATTTGTAATCGTTAACCCAAAACTGACAAAAATGGACAGATGTGGTTATTCCAGAAAACCACAGATATATAGTCGATACAGGGATGTCCGTCTGTTCATCCGTCCGTCTCTCTGTCTGTTGAAATCACGCCCATTTACAAAATAAAACATTTACCTGGGTATACTTAAAATAATATTGTTTTGTCATTATTTCGAGCAAGTTGGTGTTTCAAATGAGTAAATCGGCCATCTTAGTGATATGGGCTAAAATATGAAAACACCTCTAAAAAACTAAAAATCAGTGTGTTTGTTATAATAGTTTTGTATTAAGTTTACCAATTTGTTTCCTTATTCAAATAGTTTATTTACACTTGATATAAACAGTACAACAAGTCCAGATAATAATATAAACGTAAAACCCAGCTGGAGGGTATATACGAGATGTCGAGCGAATTCTAGCTCATTTTTACTAGATTTCCCATACAGAAGAAAATCTAGCTCGTTACTAGATTTTTGCAAAATCTAATAAAATCTTGTCAAACTTGGGCACTACCAAATAATACTACTGTATTTTTTTGATGTGTAAATATCTATACGCGCAGGGGGGTAAATTTCTGTTTCACAATACAATCACAAAAACAGCGTAACTTGTGAGCTCACATGTTACGCTGTGAGCCGTAAGACAAATCGGTGTGACTTATGATTGTATTGGTGAAAAAATTATGATACAAAATTGTTTCAGCTAATTCAACAACCCTTTGCTGTAAAACGTTAAAAATTTCACAATATAAACATATAACATATACATAATTCAATAAACCCACAAGTATAACCAGAGACCCTGCAGTTGTTTGCTATAAGCCATACATAGATGACGCTTTCTGTTTGACACAAAAAAATCTTTAATTAGTAGATGTTTACACATCTCCCCTATGATCGGACTCACATGATTTTTTTTTAATATAGTAGTAAAAAATTACAACGCAGTGTAAGAAAAATTGACATTTAAAAACAAAAACAAAAGCAAACAAGTTGAATAAAAAGTAAATAAAATATTAATTATTAATAAATTTTATGATTCTATAACAAAAAAATAAAGTTATAATATTTTATACTTATATGTGTCCATACCCATCTGCTATATAATAATTGTGCAAAATTTGTTTTTGTTGTTCAAACAATACATTTAAAAAATGCTGATGTGTTTTTCCCAAAATTTCTATTTCTGCTTATGCATAAAATAATAATAAAATTCATATTTCCATTTTCCTATTCTTTTGAATATTTTAGGTATTCTAGTTCATATGATTTATTTTAATCAGCTGTTTATTGTTGTGGAAACAAAATCTCACAAAATGTCAAAAAAATTATATGTAAACGGTATAGATTTTGAAATAGATTTCAACTAAAATCTACTAGATTTTCCTTAGATGTTTACGCACTAATATTTGTTTTAATTAGCATTGTTTAAACCAATACAACGAAATGGAACAAATTCGAAAAAAACTAATCACAATTGAGGAAATATAATTTTTTTAAAAAAATATTTTTCTTATAAACTTTCAAATTGTTTCTCAAAACAAAGGAAAAAGGAAAGAAATTCAAACAAATATTAATCCGCAATTTGGAGTAAAAAATATTCATTGCTATTCTTGAAATCAATGTCACCATAATAAGTGCGACACATAAATTTTGTTCTTTAGCGAACAAAATCACTTTCTGAGTCGATGTCCGTCCATCTGTCCGTCTGTGTTTCCATGTAAACCTTGTAATCAAACTGCAGGTCACAAATATGAATATATTTTGATGAAATTTAGTATATAAGCTTAGGATGAATGCTATTGAAATTGGTGAAATTCGGTCCATATTCAGACCAAGTCCGCATACAAATGACTACTATGATAAAAGTTGCCATAAGATCTAAATTATGTTTATTATATCCATTAATCAGTAGTCCAAAAATAATCCCTATAGGACAATTCTTAGTCATAGGCCCCATATAAAGCTGCTTCCCGATATTCACTTAAATCTATAAAAAAAAAAAACAAAAATATTGCACATTTTACATTTTTTCAAAATATACGAGACCTTACCAAATATGGTCAGTATCGGTCAATATATCCCCATATAAATATAGCACCCGATATGAACTTTTTCTTATCTGCATCCAAAAAAATTAATAACAATGCCACTAAAATTTGGTTTATGCTTATTTTCTATGTATATCCAATTAGTTGGACCGAAGAGATAGAGTCTCTAAACCATGGCATAGGGTAGCATATAGTCGGTCTAGACCGACTATAATTTTCTTTCTTGTTATTTTTAATAAATTCTTTAGGGAATACTAAATTATGATAGTCCTAAGTAAAATTTTAGCGTAACAGTAATTATATGTGATAATTCTGTATCTTTTGTCACTTTCTGTTACGTTCTGTCAACTTAATATTCTACTTTAATTAAATGTTAAATTGGCTAGGTATATACATAAATATGGTTATTCAGTATACCTGGCTGTTAAGTTACCATTTTACTTTAATATATTTCTTAGAATCATATTATAAAATCATAACAGTTTTATTTATTATTAAGCCCTAAAAGTACATTTATCTTTTACAGACCATAAATTTCAGACCTGAGCTGTATGTGACAAACATACAGAGTAACCATATAGATAACACAAATGTATTTCTTTATGTACTCTCTTACTGAAAATGTGTGAATATATGTTAAGAAAACATTTTACTTCAAGCATTTCTAAAAAGATTGAAGCATATTTTAGGGATTACGAACATAATTTGATACATTGAAGTGAGCATGGCATAATAACTCAAACATGATAAGCATAGATTTTGAAAATTAAAAGTCATTCTATTTCGGTCCTTGTCTTCCTAACTGGGCAGAATGAAATATTAAGCAATAATCAGAAGGCTAAGTGTACACTTAACTATAAACGCAATAAATAAAAACATACTTATTCAACAATTTGTCAAATATATTTTTATTTTTAATGATATACAGCATTTACACTTGAATGAACCGTTAATACATGTTGTATTTGTAGTACAGTACTCAAAGTTAGACTTTAACTTAAAATAATTTGCATAATATTTATCACTAAAAATTTACGAAGTACTTATTTAAGAAAAGCAACTTTAAAAAAAGGTACTTTTTTTATAATTATTTAAAGAAAATATACTTTTTAAGAAAAAGCACTCCTTTAAGAAAATACTTTTTTAAGAAAAAATACTTTTTAAGCAAATGCTCTTTTTTAGCAAAAGGTTAATTCAAAAGAGGTACTTTTTTAAAAACAATTACTTATTTATTAGTGGTTCTTTAAGAAGGTACTTATAAAAAAAATTACTTTTTAAAAGAAGGTACTTATTTAAATATATTTGCTTATCTAAAAAAAGTACTTATTAAAAAAAGCTCTTTAAAAAAGATAATTATTTAAAAAAAGTACTTTTTAAAAAAGGTAGTTATTTAAAAAATAATTAAAAAAGTTTATTTTTTAGAAAAGTACTTTTTTTAAGAAAAGGAACATTTTTTAAAAAAATTTACTATCTTAAGAAAAGAATAATTTTTTAATAAAATGGTACTTTAAAAATGGGTACTTCTTAAGTAAAAGGGACTTTTTAATAAAAGGGACTTTTTAATTAAAATTGGTTTTTTTTTAAAGGCACTTGTTTAAAAACTTAATTTTTACAAAAAAGTACATACATATGTAAAGATATTTACTTTTTGAAAAAATGTACCTTTTTTATTATTAACACTTCGTACAAAAGGTTCGAAATAAATATATAAAAGAATATTTCATTTTATATTTATTTTTAAACTAACAATATTATTATTTGTTAAATTAATTTCTTTTGAATTAAATAAAAATAAAATTATTTTATTCTATTTTTTCCTGTTTCAATTTCTTTTGCATTATTTACATCAATGTGTTTTATGTGTTACAATTTTCCTTATACATGTTTTATTTTTAGTGAAATTTTAAATGATATTTATTTGTTTCAGTCATTATGTGAATTGTAAATGTAATTTTAGATGCTAAATCATGCAAACAAATATGTTCCTACATATTAAAATATGTAACAATGCTTTTTTTATTTATATTTTCATTTCATTACAAGTCATACAGAACTTAAAAAAAGTATTAAAAGCTTAATGTAGCATTTTATGTTTTGTACTCCCCACCATATTAGGATAAATTTGTTATTAACACCTGAAAAAACCCCTCTACATAGTGAGTGGGTCATTAGAATTGTTTATTTGAATGGGACCCAGCTTTCGCACTTTAGCAACCCAAACGTTAACATATTTGTTATTGAACGATCCTTCGTATGGCCACAAGGTCATAATTTATTTAAATACTTATACTTTTAGAATTATTTAAATTTTTAATAAGTATTTATGTTTGGAATTATCGCAGAAAGAATCTTTTAGGCATCCTACTCTTTGAATTTGATAAATATGGCATTAGCTTTCTGCGTTACAAGACTAAAACCTATTGGTCTTCGAAAAGATTCTGAAAAATCCTCACTGAAATAGTTTAGAACAATTACGTTTGCTTTCAAAGGGATTGATTCTATAATTCTAAATGCTTTTTCTAATATGATTTTTCAAACTAAATATCATACACAGTTACCAATAAAATCAATCGACTTGTCATATTAAAGGTGATTCTAATAATCCTAATTTCATATGTTGGCCCACCTTTGTAAAATTAAAATGATTTTTTAACTATTCACGGCATTCTACTATTAGTAAGCCAATTTTGAAACATACATTTTTAGAAAATTCTTAGGGGTGAGAGAAATCCCTTCGTTGATTATCAATAGGAGTTCCAAATTGTTATATGCAGGATCCTTTACTAATAAAAACAATTTGTAGTTTACAATAACCGTTTTTTTTTTTAATTTCTAAAAATGGTACTTTTTTAAAAAAGGATTTTTTGTTATCAAAATATACTTTTTTAATAAAAGGTACTTTTTTAATACAAATTTACATTTTAACAAAAATTTAATTTGTTACTAAAAAGGTACTTTTTTAAGGAACTTTTTGTGATAAAATGTATTTCTTGTTTTTTTAATAAAATGCACTTTTTAATAAAGGATACTTTTTTAATAAAAGGTGCTTTTTAACAGAAGGTACTTTTTAATAAAAGGTACTTTTTAATAAAAGGTAATTTTTAATAAAAGGTACTTTTTAATAAAAGGTACTTTTTAATAAAAGGTACTTTTTAAACAAAAAGTACTTTTAATAAAAGGCTCTGGTTTAATAAAGGTAGTTTCATAAGAAAAGTTAATTTTTTATTAAAATGTACTTTATTAATAAAAGGTACTTATTTAATAAAATGTATTTTTTTAATAAAATGTACTTTTGTAATAATAGGTACTTTTATAATAAAACGTACTTTTTTAAAAGGGTACTTTTTAACAAAAGGTACTTGTTTAGTAGAATGTACTTTTTAGTAGAAGGTACTTTTTTAATAAAAGGTACCTTTTTAATAAAAGGCAGTTTTTTAATAAAAGGTACTTTTTCAATAAAAGGCACTTTTTTAATAAAAGGTACTTTTTTAATAAAAGGTACGTTTTTATTAAAAGGTACTTTTGTAATAAAAGGTACTTTTTTATTAAAAGGTACTTTTTTAATAAGTGGGTACTTTTTAATGAAAGGTACTTTTTTAATAAAAGGTACTTTTTTATAGCAAACTGTACTTTTTTATAGCAAAATGTACTTTTTTATAGCAAAATGTACTTTTTTATTAAAAGGCACTATTTTAATAGAAGGTACTTTTTAATAAAAGGTAAGTTTTTAGTAAAAGGTACTTTTTTTAATAAAAGAAAATTTGTTAATAAAAGGTACTTTCTTAATAAAAGGGTACTTTTTTAATAAAATATACTTTTCAATAAAAAATGGTACTTTTTTAATAAAAATTTACTTTTTTAATAAAAACTTAATTTTTTAATACACGTTACTTTTTAATGAAAACGTACTTTTCAATAAAAAATTTCTTGTTTAAAATGTATTTTTTGGATAAAACGTACTTCTTATTTCTTTAATAGGTACTTTAAAAAAAATTTTTTTGCTTTTTTAATAAAATGTGCTTTTTTAACAAAAGGAATTTTTTTTTATTGAAAAGGCACTTTTTTAATAACGGGTATTTTTTATTGAAATTGTAAATTTTTATTATAAGGTAGTTTCTAAAAGAGACAATTTTTTAATAAAAGGTACTTTTTAATAAAAAGTACTTTTTTAAAAGAGTGTACTTTTTTCGTAAAAGGTACCTTTTTAATGAAAGATACTTTTTAATAAAAAGTTGTTTTTAATAAATGTACTTTTTTAATAAGAAGCGCTTTTTTAATAAAAGGCATTTTTTTAATAAAAGGCACTTTTCAAGTAAAGGTTAAATTTTTAATAAAAGGTACTGTTTTAATAAAATTACTTTTTTCAGAAAAGGTAGATTTTAATAAAAAATACTTTTCAATAATGGGTATATTTTAATAAGAGGTCCTTTTTATGGAAAATGAAAATTTTTTATAATAGGTGTTAAATACTTTTATAATGAAACGCACTTTTTTAATAAAATTTACTTTTCTATTAAAAGCTAAATTTTAAAATAACTTTTTAAACAAAGGGTGCTTTTTAATAAAAGGAACTTTTTAAATAAAGTATTTTTTAATTGAAGGTTCATTTAAATAAAATACTTTTTTCATATGGTACTTCTTTCATATGGTACTTTTTTTATAATAATAATAATAAAATGTACTTTATTTAATAAAAGATCCTTTTTTGATAAAAGGTACTTTTTAATATAAGGTAATTTTTAATAAAAGTACTTTTTTAATAAAGGGTACTTTTTTAATAAAAGTTACTTTTTAATAAAAGATACTTTTTAATAAAAGGTCATTTTTTTATAAAATGTGCTTTTTTAAGTAACGGTAATTTTTAATAAAAGTACCTTTTTAATAAAATTACTTTTTTAATAAAAGGTCATTTTTTAATAAAATGTACCTTTTTAATAAAAGGTACTTTTTTTAATAAAAAGTAATTTTTTAATAAAGGGTACTTTTTTATGAAAAGGTTCTTTTTAATAAAAGATAATTTTTAGTAAAAAGTTATTTTTTTAATGAAATGTAATTTTTTTATTTAAATGTCCTTTCTTATAAAAGGAATTTTTTTACAAAAACTTACTTTTTTATTAAAAAGGTACTTTTTTAATAAAATAAACTTTTGAAGTAAAATGTACTTTTTTATAGAAAGTACGTCTTAAATAAAAATTACTTTTTTAATAAAAAGATATCTATACTAATATTATAAAGAGGTAATGTGTGTTTGTTTGTTTGTTTGTTTGTTTGTTTGTTTGTTTGTTTGTTTGTTTGTAGGAGGTAATCTCCGTAACTAGCCATCTGATCTTCCTGAAATTTTCACGGAGTCTTACTGCGGATATGGGAAGTGCTATAGGCTATAATTTTTTCAATATTTTTAGTGGGCGTGGCACCTCCCACACAAAGTAAATTTTTAATATCATATGCAATATATTGAGAATTATGATAGGGAGAGCTTTGCAAATATGTGTGAGGTCACCTATTGTTAATATCAGTAGCCACGCCGGAAATGGGCGGGATCGGAGAAGTGGGCGTGGTACCTCCCATACAAGTAATAATTCAATGTTATATATCTCGAGTACTGTGACAGAGAGAGCTTTTCAAATTTGTCTGATGGCACCTATTATTAATGTGAGCAGTCGGACAAAAAATGGGCAGTGTCGGACCAATAGGCGTAGCACCTGCCATACAAATAAAATATAAAATGCCATATATCTGGAGTACTGTTATAGTGAGAGTCTTGGGACTTTGTGTGAACCCATAAGTTATTCATATGATTAGTTACACAAAAAATGGGCGTGATCGGAGCAGTGGGCGTGGCACCGCCCATACAAAGTAAATATATGATATCATATAACTGGTGTACTAAAAAAGGGAATCTTTGCAATTTGCACGAGCCCATCAGATCTTAGCATGAGTAGTCAGACAAAAAATTTGTGGGTTCACACCAATGGGTGTGGAACTCCCCATGCAAAGTAACTTTTTAAAGTCATATATCTGGAGTACTGTAAAAGAGAGAGCTTTATGGCTTTGCGTGAGCCCATAGGTTCTTTGTATGATTAGTAGAACAAAAAAAATGGGCGCGATCGAAGCAGTGGGCGTAGCACCGCGCATTCAAAATAGATATCTAATATCATATAACTGGGAAAGACTCGAAATTTTGCACGAGTCCACCAGATATTAATGTGAGCAGTCCGATAAAAATTGAGCGGGATGGGATAAGTGGGCGTGGCACCTCCTATATAAAAAATATGATGTACTACGAAAGCAACAGTCTTTCGACAAGTACATTAGTTATCAATGTGATTTGTCGTGGAAAATATATCGTCAAAATCAAAATCGCCAAACCCAAAAATCGCGAAAAATAAAAATCGCCCAAAAACAAAAATTTTCAAAATCAAAAATGGGCAAAATCAAAAATCACTAAAAATAAAAATTGCCAAGTGATATTTTAAGTTCAAGGCCAATAGTTGAGTGTTGCCAGATCTAATTTGGCAAATCCATGTTCTTCTCATGGGCAGCTACATGTACCTCCAGGGCAGGAACGCCGAAAAATCTGATAATTATTGTACCGAATTAAAAAAGCAAAAATCATTTTATATCAGCAAGTATCAAAATAAATTAATCTATATTAATAATCTATACTTAGCATAATAAAGAGGTAATGTGTTTGTTTGTTTATAGGAGGTAATCTCCGTAACGACTTATCTGATCTTCCTGAAATTTTAGTGGGCATGGCACCTCCCATACAAAGTAAATTTTTAATATCATATATACTAAGTACTATGATAGAGAGAGCTTTGAAAATTTATCTCAGGTCATCTATTATTAACGCGAGTAGTCAGACAAAAAAATGGGCGGGATTGGACAAATGCGCATGGCACCCCTATACAAACTTAATATTAAATGTGATATATCTGAATTACTGTATTAGTGAGAGCCTTGGGACTTTACGTGAGCCCTTTCATAAGGATTCGGAAGGGGGGGGGGGGGAGGGTGTAGCGAAGCACACCGGTTACATCTAGTTTTTGTAATAAAGGGCACGTTTTTAATAAAAGGTACTTTTTAAGAAAATATTAAATTTTAGTAAAAGGTAACTATAAAAGGTAAAATATTTTTTTAATAAAGGTAAAAAGGTAAATTTTTAATAAAAATTATTTTTTAATAAAAGGTAATATTTAAAGAAAGATACTTTTTAATAAAAGATACATTTTAAATAAATTGAACTTTTTAATATAATGTATATCTTTAATTAATTAATCCATAAATGATAATTTGTTAATCCAGGATACTTTTGTAATAAGAGGCAATTTCTTGTTAATAGAAACGTTTTTAATAAAAGGCCCTTTTTTTAATATAAGGCACTTTTTTATAAAGGTTATTTTCTAATAAAATGCACTTTTTAATACAAGGCCGTTTTTTATATAAGGTACTTTTTTAATAAAGGCTATTTTCTGATAAAATTCACTTTTTAATAAAATGCCCATTTTAAAAAGGTTATTTTCTAACAAAATGCACTTTTTAATACAAGGCCTTTTTTATATAAGGTACTTTTTTTTAATAAAGATTATTTTCTATTAAAATACACTTTTTAATACAAGGCCCTTTTTTAATATTGGGTACTTTTTTAATAAATGGTACATTTTTATTATGGTACACTTTTATTATTTTTTATTTATATGGTGTTTAGTTCATAAGTAAATATAAGTATATAACAATTAGCGTTAGCTACCACGGCACTCAGTCATACTTTGGTAGAAAGAAATTGTGCCATTTTTTTGTAAAATTTTAAGAAATAATAATTGTCCTTAGTTGATATAATATGGCAAATATGGAGTATCTTACGTTAATTAGTAATGTTGTATATATTAAATATATTTTTAATATTTTCTTCCTAGCCTGAATGTGTATATTTTAGTCTTAATAGTTAAGACTTATTATAGTTTTTGCGCTATCTAAATGTTAATTTGTAAATACATATCGGCTTATAATAGATTTTTTTCATCATGTTTTATACTTTTTTCTTTTTTTTTTTTTTTTGTAAAACTCATTAAAACAATGGCATGATATTAAAGAGAATCTGAAACATTTAGAAATAATTGATATACTAAAACTAATGGTTTTCATTAAAACAAACAATATAAAAATATAGATTAACACTATTTTTTAGAAAGTTACTTAATAAATTCGAAATTTACTAAATTGAAAAGACCTCTTTTAAAATGTACTTCTAATTCCAATATTCTCTAAGGTCAGTTCATTTGAATTTCGAAGACATTTCGAGTAATTTTCTTAAAATGTTCTTGAAACTATTGGAAATATTATTTGACTTTATTTCAGTTATTAAAATTTAATATTCTTTTGTATATTTTTGGTATTTTAATATAAATTCTGTTTTATATTATTTTAATAATAATTTTTTATATTTTATGATTCAGTTTTGAAATTATAAATTTATGTATTTATATGTAAGAAAATGTATGTTTGAAATGCAATTAAAATACAGTTTAATTCCGACTGAACATAAGCAAAACCTAACCATAATGCCGATTGTCACTGAGACTTAGAACATAATTTAATCTTATATATATTCCTCTGAGTACTATAGTGAGATGAGATGACTAAGAACAACGCTGATCGACTCGTTATCAGCTTGTAGATTGTTAAAACAATATCCACTGCCTTGTAAAGAAAATATAATTATTTAAAGAAAAAATTTATGTTTTAAAATTTTTTTGTGCTAAAATTTACAATGAAATATTCTTTAACATCGAATCGAATTAAACAATTTATTTTTTATTTAATATCATCTACAAATATAAAAATTTACGTTTAGTACACATGAAATTATTTGTTTATTTTCTCATAACTGCAAATAAATTGTAATATTGCAATGAACTTGGAACTAAATAATGTAAATTATTATAAATTTTATTCACACCAAGTTTTTATTAAATATTTCCTTGCTTTATTCTCCATAGGAATTGCTCTGATTAATTTCATTAATTTCCGAAGGACAACATACATACTCGTATCTAATTTATCCAACATACGAGGTCCGTATGTTAAGTACCTGGCCTCGGACAGAAAAATATTTTTAAGGACAAAAATTGTTTTCATTTTTTTCAACATATACTGCTTTTTGTTCAAAGTATTTGATCCAATATATTTCAAAGTTTAGATCCCCTCTGAATAATATATTAAATCACATCCTTCAATCTATGCATTTGTTAAAGTAAAGACATTGTACAAAAATTACAGTGCCTAAATCTTCGGAATACAGTCATAAAATTTTGCAATGGAAATGAGAGAAATGAGGACGTTTTAGTGTAAAATATTATTGGAATTAGCCAATTAGTTGGAAGTATATTCGCTACTCTTTTGCAATGGATTCAACGTGACCAACACAGCGTGGATAAAATTGGAATTGCGCTATAATAAATGTAAATAATTCATTGAAATTGCACTTATTTTCAATATTCTTATGCCGTTTTCTTTTCTGAAAAAAATGTCGCATTTTATTTGCACTTTTTTCAAAAAGTGTATTTTTTATATATTCTAAATTAAGAGCAACCTTATTTTATACATCAATCGAAAGGTCTCCCCTTTAGACGACTAGTCGGGCCACATCAAAAACATATAAGATGAGTTAATTTCATTTTAAAAAAACTCTAATCACGACTCTATACTCAATTTTATTAATTTTGCCAAAACTATAAGATTTAAAAAGAAGAGAACTACTTTAAAACGAACAACCGTTTGTTGCACACTAAATTTCAACTGGCGCCAATCTCCGTTGTATTAAACAAAGTCTAAAAATGTTTATAGAATCTTAGTGCAAATCAATTAGAACTCTACCAAATATAGTGATTATGAACTACATTTCACAAAAGATATACATTTCAATAAAATGTTATTTTAAATAAGTCCAGATAATCCTTTCCAAATTCATCAACACAAGAATAAATAACAGCCGCTCAAATAACATTTAATCATAACTCTTCTCTTTGACTTTTTTTAAAGAGCCAAACTAATACCATGTACATGTCAAAACCGTGAATGATAATTTTTCCCTCTTTTTAATCTAAATAAATGTTCTTTAGTATCTTAATTGCCTTAAGCTATTCATTTGAGATTTGGAAATCAATAGCACTATCTTTGAGTATTTTATCCGGTTTTAACGGAGAGTAAAGAGGAAAAGATTAAATATATATTCCATATAGTTCATGTTTATTTATATAATATTATAACACAATGATGAATTCACCAGTGTTTAAGCCAAAAAAAAATAACTATCTACATCTAGTTCAACAGTTGTGGTTATTTTCGAAATTTTTTCCATGAAATAGTAAAATTATATTTGTAATAAAGCCATCTCTTTTGGCAAGGCCAGTTGCTTATCATACAGACCCCGCATATTGTTTGAAAATTTGAAGCAGATCGATAGCTGAATTATAAAGAAATATAATGTGGATTAATCAGAACATTTATTTTATAAACATTAAATAGCGATTTCGTTTATATTTTTTTTTAATAATCAATACCATAATCGGAATTCAACTGTATTTTTTTTATTAATTTATTTAAGCTTTTTTATTTAAAAACCCGAAACCAAAAATCTTCTAAAATTTTTTTTATTCATTTTATTACAGTATCAGAAATTTGGAAATCAAAACACATTCAAGCAGAACAAATTTTTAATACTGTAATCCATAGAATAAGTATAGAAGTCCAACTCTTTTACTTTTTAAAACCACTGGAAACCCCGTTACAGAAATGCGTATTAGGGCGTTTCACCAAAAAAAAAACTTTTTTTGTTTTCTATAAAAATAAAAAATCTTATTTTCGATCTTTATCATTTTAAGTTAATCAGGCTCAGTATAAAATATTTTTACTTTAAATAAAGCAAAAACATTGGCACATTTATTTCAAAAAATTGATCTGTATTCTGCATGACAGTTTATACAGCTATTTCGGGTCGAGTCACCAATCCTCATCAGTTACCAAAAGTAGTAGACAGTTTGTTCGCTAAAAAATTAAATTGATATACATTTACTGAAAACAACCATATGAGAATCCAAACAAAGAGCTATACTATTCAACCTTCTCCAAGTTAACAAACTAAAATATAAAACAACTTTGAAATACATATGATTGTATATTGTTATTGTATATATTCAGCCCTGTTCTTGAAACGTTGCTATTTGAATAAGAGTGAATTTAAAATCACATGATATTGAAATTTTGGGTTTCTTGAAACCACTTATTTTATTTATTTAATGGAAACATATGTTTGAGTTAAGAACCATATGTTTGAATTAAGAACATATGTTATCTAGAAACCGAGGTGCCATATGGTTCTTTATTCAGTTTCACAAAAAACTTTTAAGCATTTTGTGCATGTTTTTTCTTAAGTTTATAGAAAAAGTATAAAGAAAAATATTTTCTTTTAAAATAACAACTTACTTGTTCATTTAATTGTTTTTGTTCTTCAATTTCATTTAATTAAAAATAATTTTTCTATTTTTAAAAAGTTAGGCATCACCAAAAAAAATTTCGATATTCAAATAAATTTGGATTTGACTGGCATCACTACTGTTTCGAACAAAACAAAAAAAATAAAAATATGTGATTTGATGAAAATTTTTTTTTAAATTCCTTTATTTGCAATAACTAGTGCATAAAGAATCTATGTTATAATTGAAAAAATTATAATGGAAAATAGATTGTGAAAATAAAAAGTTTTTATTATAGTTATGGAACAGCATCATCGCAAAAAGTGTGTTTAATTAACATCGACCACTTATTACGATTTTTTTTTTAATCAGCGCAAAATTTAGACGTTTTTTAAAATCTTTTTTAAAACATGTTTGAGTTTATATATCAATTAGTTTCTTTATCTTGTTTTTGATTTCACAAAGCCTTTTCTATGTGATTTAAAACGAGAAAAAATATTCTTATTGAAATTAGAGAACAGCAAAAAATCGTAGATTTAAGAATTTTTTCATTTACGAGTTTTTTTTTGTGATAGTGGTTTCAAAAACAGAGGTGATTGTATATATTATTTTAGAAACTCTGAAAGTGGAATATAAATTCTTATGGTCCAAAAGATTTTTGAGAATTTTATTAGGTTTTTGAAGATCGGTATGGAGTCGCGGACATCGATTTTATCCAGAAAATTTAAAATTTTTATTTTTTTTTTCTTTATATTCACAAAATCGTACAAATCACTTCTGAAGAGCTTCGGCCTACAAAAAAATAGACGACGTTGAAATTATTACACTAAGGGGCACTCTACTGATCTTTAAAGTAAAAGTTTTGTATGTTCCCAAGTTTAAGCCTCAATAATTCGAGGCAAAGTATAGGGGAAACTGATCTGACTTTTGACACTTTAGGCGGGATTTGACGAGCAAATGTATAAATCTCATGATAATCGAAGTTGACTTTAAATCAAAGGTATTTTGAAGATCTACGAGGGGGGTCCCAGAACAACATAACCTGATGTATAAATGCCAACAGTACTTTTGAAAAAAATTACTTTGGTGAAAAGTGGTGTTTGGTGTTTTATAAAACTAAACGATTTCAGTGAATTTGTAAACATGGAAAAAATTTATAGCCGTTATGTAATTCAATACCATCATTAAAAAAGTCATTTGGAAGGTCTGAGGGACCACTATGACCAATTAAGGTGGCCATGCCAGAAACGGTTGAGAAAATCCACAAAATGCTATTGGAGGATCATCAACTGAAGGTGCGTGAGCTAGCTGCAATGATAAGCATTGGAAAAATGCTACACATCGCATATTGACCGAAAATTTGGTTGTCGCATTTGCTCATAATCGGACAAAAACAGCGTCGTTAATTTATCTCAATAGATATATATATATATTTATATCATTATTGCGATTTTTCACCGCAATAATCAAAGTTTAGCTTTGATCCGATTTTTTCCATCGGATTATTTTCAATTTCCATACTTCAAAAATGGCTCGGTGGTAAAAAATTTGCCAACAATGAAGAGGTGGACTCTGCGGTTGATGACTATTTTAAGGAGCTAAACAGTTCTTACTAAATATAAACAGGGTATTGAAACTATTGAATATCGCCGGGAAAAGTATATCGAGCTAAAAGGAAATGATGTTGAGAAATTTTTCCCAAATATATTGCGTTTTCTTTATCAAGACTGATTGTTCTGGGAATGTCCTCCTATCTAAGGGATTTAATTTCTCGCTCTACCGTGAACTTTTGAAAACCATAATAATATTTATCCCATTTTAGCCGAAAACTGTTTGTTGCATAGCCTCACGTTTTTTTTTTTTTTTTTTTTTTTTTTTTAATAAAATCGATTGCCGCAACTTTAAAAAAAATCTTTAAAAAAATTTTAAAAATCTTTTGGCCCTACGAATTCATATTGTGCTTTCAAGCCCTAAAAAAATTAAAAAAAAGGTTTTTGGTGCAACGTGCTAATGCAAATGCCGTTTAGTATCTGCAATAATACTTCGTATTTAGCTATAAACAAATAATCTATTAAAAACTACCAATATTCAAAAACATTTTACTTTCCTTTTATCAGGATTTTGTTTACTTATTATGGAAAAATATTGTTTTAAAAAAATTTTTTAAAGAAATTTTTTTCAACCTTTTTTATTGAATATAATAATAAATAAAACAAATGAGAAAACTTTACTTTTAACACTATAATTTATTTTTGTGACGACTATTAATATATAGACCCTTAATTTCAATTTCGACCATTGCTTTTAGTTTGAAATTTTTGTAGAAATATTTATTTTTGTTAAATTTCCCTCAAATGTTTTTTTTGCTAATTTCCAACCAGTTCCATAAAATATGTAATAGGTAACCAACAAAAATGTGATATCAATCCACAGAATACTGTATAATATCGCTTGTGGTGAAAAAAATAAAATATAGATACCAATACTAACACAGGTGACTTACACTTGATTTTTTTAAAGATTTGGTGTTCTATACTTATTCTATGCTTTCTATTATCATTTTATTTTCAAAATTCTTCATTGTAATTAAATATTATAAAACAAAAATAAATTCGCATAAGAAAAAATTATCACATCTATTTTATTTATTTGTATTTTTTCAATTTTTTTTCCAAAAACCATTACTACTTCTACTACTACTACTACTACTACTCTACTTGTAAATCTACAACTATAAATATACCACAAATCAAACAACCAACCAACCAACCAAACATCAAACCAAACAATTTAATAAATCTCTACCCACATCATCATCTTTTAAACAAAAAAAAAATAAATATTATGTTTGTTGTGATAAAATTTACAAAATCATAAAAATATACGTACTCTTTAAACAATAACATCTTGTCACAACGATAATCATGTTTCGATTTTAAAATAAATAAAAAAAAAAACTATGAAAACAATACACAGGTTTCATGATGAGGAGCATGCGAATTTGCTAAACGCCATGTGGCTAACAGCCATAACATTTTTATGTGTTGGCTACGGTGACATAGTGCCAAACACATATTGCGGACGTGGTATAACCTTAACATGCGGTATGGTGGTAAGTATTTATATTCAAAAAAAAAAAAGAAAAAGCAACCAAATAAAAACAAAAACAATCACAAAAAAATCCTCTAAAATAAACACCAAATAAAACAATATGAGTAATTAGATTTGTTGACCAAGTTGATGGGCGTTAAACTGCGATAATGGCGATGTTGATAAAAATAAGTTTTACAAAACCGGAAAAACCTACCTGCACTAACCAAAAAAAAAAGGCAGTAACAAATAAATCATTTTACAAACAAACAAATTTACTAACTGACTTATTTAGCCACAAAAATTAAATAACTGACTGATATAAATCAACACTTTTCTTTATTTTTTTTTTTTTTTAATTTTATGAAACCACGAAATTTGAGCAATAGCAGCAAATCTTTGGTTAATTTATGTATATTGAATTGAACGTGATTACCACACCACATTATTTTTACCGGTAGTGGATAACTATGAAGTTATCAAAAAAAAAAAAAAAAAGAAAATAATAACAATTAAATGGTTTTTGTGGTAAGATATGTAAAACAGAGTCAAGACGGTTGGTTAAATTTATGGTTAAGAAGATAACGTAAAAAAATTATATAATTAGTAAAACAGCTAAATAATTTGCAAATTAGTTAAAGATATCTTCTTGTTGTTTTAGAGTTTTAGTTCAATCCATACCTTAATGAAAATAATTTTCTCAAAATGGTGAGAACAATTATTTTAATTAAATCGTACATTTTAATGTAAAATTTATACAAATATGTATGTATATGCAATTTAAAAATTACTATTATTTTACTCGTAATAATACCTTTATTTTCGTTTAACTTTTATTATATATATGTTGTTTTAATTTTTGTTATGTACAAGCGTGTGTGTGTGTGTGTTTTTGTATAACAATTCCCCTTTTCAAATCCTTCAATATTTCAAAAATAACTTTTTCTGTACTAAACTTTTTACTGATTTTTTCTACTTATTGCTCGTTTTTTTAATAAAAACTTCACCTTTATTTTATAAACTTTTTAATATTTATATAAACTTAAATATAGCTTGCATAAAGAAAAACAATCATATTAATGCACTACTAAAGGAATTATATAAGAAATATTTAATTAATTAAAAAAAAAATTTATTTAATGAAAAAAAAAACGTGTCTTTATTTAAAGGAAACATTTTGCATAATTTTTAAATAAATAATGTATTTTTATAAAGCCCCGTTCATTAAAAATAATTTTTAATAATTGTTTCATAGTTCACAATTTAGGTCTACATATGGCACCGTTTTGTATGAAAAAAAATTTTTGGTCGAATTTTGAGGTGTGCGGGTCGGATTATTATGACACTGGATCTAAAACTTTAGTGCGCAAAATTTGAGCCAAATCGGACAATAATTTCTGGATGTGCATTGAGTTCAAAGTTCAAATATGAATTTATATGTAAAAATTATCAAAAAAAAATCGTTTTCACAAAAATTTTGATATTAATAACTGCGTTTCAATTAAATTAATTAATAAACCATAATGTAGAGTAAATTGTCTTTTAATAAAACAACAAAATCTATTATCCGTTGAAAAACAGCCAAGTTATATCAAGTTCCCCAGGCAATAAATGCGCCGCAGACCACTTGATTTAGAAAATAAAGCTCAAATTTTTAAAGACATTGAAATATTTTACAACAACACTATTTTTGCATTCTCCTGATCCCAAAATGATCTTATGTGAAGTATTTTGCATCTCGTCTATTGTTATGGCGTTCTAAATTGATGTCAAAACGGTACGTATTTCAAAACCTCCAATTTTACTTTTTCAAAAATTTTGTTCAAGAAATTTACCGAAATCGACGATTGGACTTTAAGAAATTAAAGAAATATTAATATTGCTGTAGATAGCACGTTTTGAATATAAGTCCTCGATATACCTTTATATGAATATAATGATTCTGAAAAAAAATATTAAAACTGAGACACATTTTAAGTTCAGAAAATAAGTCTAGAATATAATTTTTTAGAATTATTAAAATATTATCAACAACTTTTATCAAAATCCTTCCACAAATATATATTATTTAGATATTTTGTTTTAAACAAATGTAAATCTCCTTAAATTTGACTTTTGACCTTAAAGAGTAACAATTTATAGTGTTTCAATTTAACCTCAATTTACAAAATTGAGAACATACACTTGTGCTCACATAATTAAGTCATTAGTATGCTACTCGACATTATTGTCAAAAATACGTAAACCTTTTTTTAAATTCTAATATAATTTTTTTTTTATTATTCTTATACGTTAGCAATCAATTTACAGTGAAGTTAAAAATTACAAAATTTTGGTTCATTCCAAAAAAATTAAAAAACTTGGAAATTAGCAAAAAAAAGCTGCTCACATAATTAAATCATCTGAAAAAAAAATGGTTGAAATTGTAGAAATAAGTAATAAATTTTATCGAGAGTCCCATTTTTTCATTAGCTTACCTCAATATTGAGTAGGACAACCTTTTTACTTCAATACTGTGGTGCATCGCTATGGCATGCTGGCTACCAGAGAAGCGCACTGGCCTGGAGTGATTTTGTGCCACTCCTCTTGGATAACTTTCCATAACATGTCCTTATTTGCCGGTTTTAGTGCTGCAATGACTCATTTTATTAAGCCCCACAAGTTCTCGATAGGGTTTCAGTCGGGACTTTGCGGCGGCCATTCCAGAAGCTTGATGGAGTGTGTTGCCAACCACGACCTAACTACCTTCGAACAATGCTTCGGGTCATTGTCGTGTTGGAAAATCCACGCAAGCGGCAAATTGTCAGCATATTCGGTGGCCAAATGTTCCTTTAGTATATTCTTATACATATCCCCATTCATTATACCGTCAATCTTGACTATAGGACCGACACCGAATGCGGTAAAGCAACCCCACACCATGACTGATGATCCACCGTGTTTCACAGTTTTTTTGGTGTATTTTGGATCCAATTCCTTAAGTGGAGGGCATCGCACATATGTTCTACCATCATTTCCAAAAACATTAAACTTGGATTCGTCGCTCCAAACAATTAAATTCCAAAAATTTAGGCCTTTAGCAAGATGGTCAGTCACAAATCGGAGCCGCTTCTTAGTGTTCTTCAAGGAAACCAAAGGTTTCTTCCTGGACATTCGTCCATGCAAATTTTTTTCTTGCAAACGTCGTCTTAAGTTCTGCAACGAAACTTTACGCCATAATCCGTTTCCATTTGAGCTCTGATTTGCGACGAAGTTAAAAAAGGATCAGTTTTACTCAGGTTTGCAATGCGTCTGTCATCATTTAAAATCGTTTTTCTCGGTTTTTGGCGGAATATTTTCAAAAGTTTCATATTTTTTGTAATGCGTAATGGCATTTGTAATTTTACCCCGAGAAAAGTTCAAAATCTCCACTACTTTTGCAATATTATTGTATCTTTGGAAACAATCCCATATTATTTTCTCTTCAGGAGAATTTGAACTTTTTTGTTTACCCATAGCATTTCAGCTGATGTTATTTGTTTTTAATTTAGTTGTTTTTAATTTATTTATTTTTTAAACCGCAAAAAAATCTTCAAAGCACTAATTTGCTCACGATACGCGTGGTGACTTAATTATGTGAGCACAGCGCATATGACCTTTTTGAGGTTTTCCATATTTTTCGGGGAATACCCAAATTTTTAGTTTTGCTTTAATCAATGTAAACAACTGCTCGCATAGCAGGGTTGCACAAAATAGTAAGGTTAGAACCGGAAGAAATAGGCTTAAGAGAAAAACTACAAAAACATTTCATTGCATACCCATGACTTAATTTTGACAAAATATATTTGAAATATGAAAACACCAAAAAGATGTACCCTAAAAGTTGTAAAAGTATGATAAATCACATTTTTCTTCAAATCCGCTGAAATAAAAACACTGCCCTCGCCAAATTAAGAACAGAATACCTACAATATTTGGCATTTTTAATTACATATATTTTGTTAATAAGACCTTAAGGTCCAATCGTTGATTTCGGTTAATTTCTTGAACAAAATTTTTGAAAAAGTTAAATTGGAGATTTTGAAATAGCGTTCAAAAATACATACCGTTTTCCCATTAATTCAGAACGGCATAACACTAGATGAAATGCAAAAGACTTTACATACTAGCATTTTGGGATTAGGAGAATAGAAAAATAGTGTTATTGTAAATTATGTCAATGTCTTTAAAAATTTGAGCTCGATTTTCTTAATGAAGTGGTCTGCGGCGCATTTATTGCTTGGGGAGCTTGATATAACTTAACTGCTTTTCAACCGATAATAGATTTTGTTATTTTATTAGAAAGATAGTTTACTCTAGATTATGGTTTGTTAATTACTTTAATTGAAATGCAATTACTAATTAATTATTTATTTTTAATTACTTAAAAATAATTTTTTTTAAAATTTTTACATATAAATGCATATTTGAACTTTGCAGAAAGCATTGTCCGATTTAGCTAAAATTTTACGCACTAAAGTTTTAAATCCAGTGTCTCAATAATCCGACACGCACGTCTTGAAGTTCACCCTAATACATACATATGTCATTGCTGACCAATTGTTTTCTGTTATTTAAGAAAATTGCAAATAAAATAAAAATACATGGGTGTTGCTGGTCCAATTTAAACCAGTATGCATAGAATTGGAAGGATATACATAGAATTATAGATTGTCTTGGCTAAATTTGTGCATACAAATATTGCTAGCAACAATATTTTTGTTTTTTTTTTATTTTTTTTTTATAAAAATAAAAAAAAATGTAAATTTTAAGAATAAAAATAAAAAAACCTTATTTTAGATTTTTAATGATTGAGTTTGAAATTATTCAGGCTGAAGATCAAATGTTTGTACTTTAAATAAAGCATTGGCACATTTGTTTCAAAAAATTTATCTATATTCTGCATGACAGGTTATACAGCTATTTCGGGAAGAGTCACCAACCCTAACCAAAAGCAGTAGATAGTTTGTTTGGTAAAAAGTAAAATGCATATATATTTGCTGAAAACAACCAAATGAGAATTCAAGCAAAAGTTATACTATTTAAGCTTCTTCTTTTATTTAAAGTAAAAACATTTGATCTTGAGCCTGAATAATTTCAAACTCAATCATTAAAATGATAAAGATCGAAAATAATATTTATTATTTTTATAAAAAATAATAATATTAAAAATACGGAGGGCAAAAACAAAAGCAAATTTAGCAAAAACAAATTGTTTTTCATTTTTTTTGAAGACAAAAAAAAACATTTTATTGTAGTATGCAATGTGTACTCGTATACAAACATATTTGTTTCAAAGTTGTTTTATATTCTAGTTTGTTATATTGGATATTTGACATCCAAAATGACATCGTATGACATGCGGATTTTTATGAGTAAGAAAAACGTAATTTTTTAGAAAAATATGAGAATTTTTTGTCAATATATATGACGTAGTGAAAACCTGAGATTTTATATCAATTACACTACGCAACACTATTATTGGAGTTTGGCGATTCTTACACCGGACAAGTATATTGGCCAGTGTAATAAAAATCCTAAAGGACTTGACGCTGTGTTTGTAGAGTAATTAACGGCCTTTTAAAA
Organism: Cordilura impudica; assembly: GCA_963682025.1. Classification (NCBI taxonomy): domain Eukaryota; kingdom Metazoa; phylum Arthropoda; class Insecta; order Diptera; family Scathophagidae; genus Cordilura; species Cordilura impudica. Next base: position 152,502,406 of record OY821520.1, read on the forward strand.
TTTAAATTCCTGTTGGCCAAAATTCTACGAAATAAGGTGCAAAAAGGTAAATTTTATATATGAATTTTCCTTTTTACATTTAACAATAAACTAGCAGATTCCAGCCCTCGAAATTTGAGTGCATATTCTAGGAAATTTTATTTTTTCATGAAATAAAGACCCTAAAAGTATGTTAATCAATTATAGCCAATTCACAAATCAACACAAAAAACAAATTCATATTTATTACAAACACATTAACAAATTTAATAAACACACGCATAGATTGTATAATTTTATGTATGTGTTAGTAGCAACTTTAAATGCAATTTACTCAAAATAAAGGAAAAAATCTAAAAATCTGTAAATCTGCAAATCGGCTAAAAAGAAATACTTTTCATATAATATATGTTTGGTCAAAATCGGGATAAAACGGTAGAAGAAAACATCCGTCACAAGAAATCGCTTAGCCTATTAATATTATAGATTTCTTCGTTAAGCATTTCCACACTGATTGCCATTTGCAGAGGACATTTTAATATTCTTTAAAAACATCTCTTTTAACGGTCGTTTAAAGTGTTTAAATATTTGGCGAACTTGTTCGGCTGTACATTATATATGAAGATATTAAATCCAGATATAAATTATTAACAACAGTTTAGTTACTTTCCAGATTTTACATCTCCCGTATGAAATTCAAGTTCTTGATGACCGCTACTGAAAAATATTGTAGAAAATATTCATTTATTGACGCTCGATATACCTCTTAATGTGTACAATTTTGCATTTTAGTTCAAAGAGAACTAAATTGAGATATGGTAATACTTAAATTTCTGGTAAATTATCTTGTCGGTAAGGAAAAAAAAATTATATAAAATAAAAAGTGATTTGTTGCGTAGTGTTATCATAATAATTTGCCGTAGAAATATAAACTTATCGTAATATTGCAAAATTAAGCAACATCTCGGTCGGAATGGGAATAGCCAGCCAAAAAATTTATATTAATTTAGCATTAGTTTCGTAGAACGAACTCAAAATCGGTCCACTGCGGAAGTGTTACTAAAAACCTTTCATTTGTAATATTTGTAACACCTTTTTAACCTTTGTAAAAATTAGGAAACTTTCATTTTTATATCAGGAGAGAGAAATTCCATATCAGGATTAAAATACTAGATCAGTATAGTAAAACCTTCAAAGAGTTTGCCGTTTTCAAATTTTACTATTACTGGCCTAGAACTTTCACCCTGAGTTAGAATTTTCTACCATGCAGAATGGCTATTGCACAGTATTACTAGTAGAAAATCGAATACAATTATCATCTCGGCTATGTTGTTATAAAACTTTTAACTCATATTCAACCAAATAGATCATACGAAAATACCGTTATCATGGCTAAATGTTCTGCAAAGACCATTAAAATTAATGTTTAGGTGAATCTGGCAAAGAATGTTGTGAAATGATCTTATAAAGCTAATGAAGTATGTACTTGTAACTCAAGAAAATTAATGCGAGAGCATGATCCGCGATACCGACCGATGATGACAGATTTCTTTGTGTCTTAAATTCATTTTATATGGATAAAGTTTTTCCTACATGAATGAAACACAACTTCCATTTTTGGCATCAAGTTGCAGCTTGTTTCTTTAGGGCTACTTGAAGGATTCAGTTTACGCCACGACAGAGCTGAAAATGTGCAGAAAAATCAATAAATTGAATTGAAAAATTACAATTTCCATGAAGTCCAAAAGCATTCAATTCGTCGCTAATAAAGCTTTATAGCTATTCGTCTTTGCAATCATTACAATTGAGAGGATTCATTTAAACATTAAACTGGTTGCTTTAAATAGTTTTAAGGAATTTCAGCCAATTATTATTTTTTTTTTGGAGGGGGAAGGATAGAAGGAACTAGCTGTTTATTGATTTTTATACCCTATACCACTATGTGGTTTGGGTATAATGACTTTGTGCTGCTGTTTGTAACAACCAAAAATATTTGACCTAGACCCATCTTTAATTATGCCGATCAAATCAGAATCACTTTTTGAGTTGATTTAACAATGTCCGTCCGTCCGTCCGTCCGTTTGTGTGTCCATGTAAACCTTGTAATCAAACTGCAGGTCGCAAATATCAATATATATTGATAAAATTTGGTATATAAGCTTTCATCGGCCATGGGATATACGCTGTTGAAATTGGTGAGAATCGGTCCATGTTCAGACCTAGCCCCCATACACATGACCCCTATAAAATCGACATAAATTGACATAAGATCCAAATTGTCGTATAGATCCTAGTCAAATTGGGTTTGTATGTGTTTATTACATCCATTAATGAATAGTCCAAAAATGATCCCAATGGGATAACTCTTAGTCATAGGTCCCATATAGAGCAGCTTCACGATCTTCACTTAAATCTAAATTTTGTTTGTATATATTTTCGCAAAATACAAGAGACTTTACCAAACATGGTCAGGATCGGTCCATTTTTGGACCTAGTCCCCATATAGACATAGCATCCAATATGAACTTTTTCATATCTGCAGCCAAAAAAATTAATAAAAATGCCACTCAAAATTGGTTTATGCTTATTTTCTATATCCAATTAGTTGGGCCTAAGAGATAGGGTCTCTAAAAGCATGGTATAGGGTATCGTATAGTCGGTCTAGACCGACTATAATTTTCTTACTTGTTCTAAATGAGTTTCCTCTTACCTTTTTCTGGTCTCTTCTTACTGATCTCTTAATCAGGCATTCTTAATGAGCTTTTTAATCAGGCAGATGACATAAAACGTTGTCATTTATTTCCTTTAATTAGATGGCAGATTTAAAATAAATACTCCACCAAGACCACGAGAGGGATCGTATAAAAATTTTATCATACGAATTTAATTACTATTAAATTATCTAATTTTTGTTAAAACATTTAAGAAATGGCAGATTCTGAACCAAAGAGATTTTTTTCTTTATTAAAGCATTTTATAATTAAACTTTAAACCTAACTAATACTACAACTAGTATCTGCAGTATCCAACTAATAGTTTTTTGAAGTTTAAGCTAATGATTCAATTCATTATCATGCGGCACAGTTGTTTGTCTTAGGTCCAGCATATCATAAGGTTTAGTGCGGTTGAGTTTTCTGGTCAGACCAGAAGAACGCAAGAACCGTGGTATTTCATCGCTTGAGTTTAGTCGAGGAGGACAAATGAATTTCAGAGCTATTTGTAGATGTTTAGGTCCCGATGTATGTCATCATTTATAATATGCCATTGAGCTTTGATGCTGTATCTTAAGACTTTGTTCCGGAATCGTTGGATAGTTTCTATTACTCCATTTTTGGCACAACCCCAAAGTACACTACCATATGACCACACTGGCTTTAGTAGCATTTTGTGTATCATTAGCTTGTTCCCGGTTTATAGTTTAGAATTTATATTCACAAGCCATTTAAATTTATATATCTAATAACTAATCCTCTTCTCTCCTTTTTAACGTATTCTTTCCAGTGTAGCTTCGCGTCTAGGGTCATTCTATAAGTACAGGAATATACTCGTATGTTAGATGGTTTAAGAAAAAGAGAACATGAGTTAATTTTGCGTTGTTCAGTTTTAGTCCCCACATTTTTGTCCATTGCAACGATAGCTATTTATAGTCTATTTATTTGTTTAAGCAGTCGAGAGTACATCATCTGAGAAGGTTCCTACAGTATAATCGTTAGGAGATACAACACTGGTCCCAGAATCCTATTTTTCCATATTCCGGATGTTATTTTGTATAACTCAGATAGTTGATTTCCATAATATCTGCCGAAAAAGTATGATATATCATGTGATAAACTCCGTCAAGTGCCTGTGATATATCTAAGAATACCGCAGATCAGACTTGTTTATTTTCGAATGCAATTTCTTTAGTATGCATAACTCTGGGTATGTGTATTTGAGTGCCTTTCAGCAACTGGGCACATGCTGGATTTTTAATGCAGCATTAAATAAAGATGTTAATTTTACTATTCCCTGGTAAGGTAAATTTTTAAGCAATAACAAAATTCTAGAGATTTTTGAACTTTAAGATCCTTTATTACATTAACTATTCATTTAGTATTACTTCATCGTCAGTGTATTTAGATGTGCTGCAAAACTATTGTCTTTTTTATAATTGATATTTGGTCTGCTAAGTTTTGTGAAATTCGTTAGATTACACTAGCCAACAACGTTTTGGACTGGAGCAACCAAATATCTTTCCTAGGGTAATTTAGTGGGCTGAAGTCGAATCTGTAATTTGTTTTTCTCTATCACGTCTGGTTTTCGAGATACAAAAAAATGTTTTCATCATTAATTTATTTCAATGAAAAGTGAATGGCGTTATTGGAACGTCGTCTGTATTTTGAGGGTTCGGTTTCACGCATTGTCCCAAAATCCTTGATAATTCGTTTAAATTTTCATTAAATCTTGGTGAGCACGCTCCCCTTGTTCGTGTCTCACCACTCCTAGGTTTTGTGGAAAAAATCTAAATGCGAATGAAGAAAATGCATTTTAAGTGACATTCATGCACCTAACTCGTGATAATTTTACAAGAATTCAGCAACTATTTGTCTGTAGTTTTCACTCTTAGTATTTCCAAGAAAACTGTCCACAATGCTCTTGAAAGAGTTCCAGGCTGCATATTCTTTCTCCAATAAACATTGTGAAAAATTGTCATCATTCAATAGCTTCCTGATCTGAGGGCGAACAAATATGCCTTCTTTGATTTAAGCATATGAAATTTTAGGAAAACCCGCTAACAAATATCGAAATGCTGCACCATCTTTGTCCAGAGCCTTAAAAAAGTTCTTAGAAAGGCCGAAGAAGAACGTCATTTGGATCAATTAATGGTTTATTTGAAATGTTTTGTTTTCCTGGTGAATACTCAGTTCTTTTTGGCCATTCTGTTCTGATGTAATGATGATATGTAGCGCGTCTATCCCATAGACAAAGGATACAACAATATTTTGTTAAACCTCCTTGCATACCAGTCGACAAACAAATGACCTGAAACATATTAATTTACAGTTATTTACGATGGTCTACACTATATGTACATAGAAATTTAAATCATACACCTTAAGGTCACTACAGATCTTCCATTTACGATCGTTATATTTAAGTAATGTCAAAATTTCAGTCAATGATTCGAAAGTTTCCTTTGGCATGAGCAATTGGTATGAATGGTTTTTCATTCCCATTATGCAAAAGAAGAGCCTTTAAACTGTACTTAGAGCCATCAGTAAATAATCTCTATTCAGTTTTGTCATATGGCTGGTTCATTTTTTGAAATAAACCATCAACATCAGTACAGTATAGAATGAAATATGAAGTGATATTGTTGCAAAAATAAAAGTGGTAAATTGATTGAGGAGTATAATAACATATTAACAAAGAACGAACAAGAAAAGCAATACTTATTGCAAGTCGTAAGTGATTACAGAAAACAATTTGAATCGCACACTAAATAATCCTTAAATACACCAAAATAAATAGAAGTAATTTTATATTTCATATTCTTTTGAATAAATTGTCTTTTATTAGCTTTGGGTTATTTATGGGTCTTCTCATTTTATTTTGAAAAATAAAGATAGTTTTTAAACATAAAATAATTTTAAAACAAAATTGCTTAAAAGTTGTTTTAATTTATATTCGCGAGCAATAAGCAGATAATTACACCAAAGATATATCACAATGGATTATTTTTATCCCACGAGCATTGAAGGGTTAAATAAATAAAAATTAACCGAATTATTTTTCATAAATTCTAAATAGTCGAGTTTAACAGAAAAAATCGTTTTCGATAATTTTTATTTAAAAATATCTTAAAATCCAAAGCTGGCCTTGGCAAATAATGGGTTAACGTTCTCGGACTTATCCCAAATTTCGGGGACGGAAGCTCTACACATTTCGTTATTATATTTTAAGCGTCGCTTCTAAAAACTCAACAGCACTTACAAAATATTTGAATTTTTTGAATAGCTTGGGGTCATATGTGACCCCAATTCCAAAAGGGTTAATGGGGTATTATTTTTTCCGAAACCCTAGGCTATTAAGTTAAAATATAACATTTAAAAGAAGAAATGTGATGAACTTTTGATACAAAGTATTAAAAAAGAGTACGTTTACAGAATATTTTACAAAACTCCCATTTTTCTCGAAATCCGCAAAAATAAACTACTTGTCAAAAATATTCTGGCATAGGGATTTACTTAAAACTTCACACTGTTAATCTGTAACATGTACTTAACAAGACCCTAAAGTGCCAGATCCATTTTTTTAAATTTTGTTTAAGAAAATTTTTTAAAACTTGAAAAAGGAGTTTAAAAATTTTATCATAAAAATTTCCCAATTTCGGTCTCAATGCGCAATAGGTTAACAACGTGATAATATAACAATACCTCATATCTGAATCCTTACAATTATAGAGATAAAAAAAAATTATGGCTTTAATCAATTTCTCAAAGTTCAAAAAATTACCATCTACTTTCATGACCTAGTTTTTTTTGGCACAAAAGCGGTCTGGGGCATTTGCTATTTCTTGGTCAGGTTTTATTCGGTTTTGAAGTTTTATAGCTTTTTGAAAGGATAATTTAATACTTATCCCGAATTATATAACAACTTGTCGAAAAAATTAAACTATAGAACGAAATTTTCGTAAAATTTAAAAAAAGTTATATTTTTCCCATATAAACACACTTGAAATTTTTAATCGCGTTGAGGCACGACTAAATGTTTTTTGATTGTATTTCTTTGTATTTCTCAGTTTTTTTGCTATTAGCATATTTCTAGGGGGTGAGACCGAGAGTTTGAACAATTTTTTTTCCTCCATATAATGAAGGGCCACCCTAGTGTATAGCTCTATTTACTCGCTGATGTTACATTCCCCGTCGGAATGTAGGAATGTAACGCCGTGGTTTAGATTTTGAAATAAAATATATTTTGTCGAATGCTACGCATGTTTCATTCTCCATAATGCAGTTTTCAAAATTGTTTTTGAAATTACATTTAAGTTTTTTAGTACGTCGTTTTGCCTCAATATTTTTGTTCGAGTTTCGACTTGACACATTTTTAACTTTATATTATTTGAATTCTGTCAATTCCATTTTCTCTACGAAATACCATGAGCAATTGATCTTTTTTTATCTGCTTTTCTCTCCAAAGTATTTGAATTAGTGACTTTTTCACGACTTTTTATTAACAAAAAAAATCATTTCTTAGCTCAATACGCTTTGTCCAATATTTTTTCAATTTTTTATCTCTCCAAATATGGAACTTGTTTGATGAATGATTCCATCATTAGAGCTTAATCTATTTCCATCACTGAAAGCGCACTGTTCACAAAATGTTACAGCAGTTACTAAGAGTTGCTAATCGACAGGAGTAGTATTGATTTTGGAATAACTTCAAAGAAAATTCAAAAAGTCACGGGCATGCTGAGCTGACTAGAAATCGAAAATGTAAGGAGGATGCAGATAAACCGATGTGAATGAATTTCATATACTGGTATAAATTAAAATTTCTTTCCACATCTCGAAAACCCAAGTTCGTTTCGGAGTTGTGGAGAAAAACATTTTTCTAAATATTTTTGATATCAAAGGTGGCCATGAGAAAATCCAAGTCCGGGTGAAGGTACTAGACTGGCATAGTAAAAACTCAAAATTGTTTGCCATTCTCAGGCCAAACTTTTATGAACTTTAATTATTTTTTCCTTATCTTGATTTTTTGCTTAGTTCTTGAGCGATAACTTAAGAATTATTGATTATTTCTCATTTCATCTTCAACAAATCAAGTTGGAATGATTTTATCGAATGAAATCTTCCAAAAATTTTCATTTTTTCATTTTTTTTTTATCAGTATTTCTAATGACATAACATATTCAGGTCGTATGATTATTAAGTATTAGTAGATTAGAAGATATGTATACGTATGAGTGATATTTTTAATATTAACCCTTTCATGCCCGATATTAATTGGGGCGTGGTTAAACATTTTTCAAGTTCATGTAGTTGTTAGTTTAGACCTAAATATGAATTGATATCGATTTCAAAGTCCTATGTATCCTGGTTTAGCCGTTATGAAATGTTGCCTATAGGCAACATTGTGTTTGAGAAAAGACTGACCGCGATCTTAAAGTATTTTTTATTTTTTTTTTTTTTCTAATTTTCTTACCCTTAAACAATATTTTTAAGCATTTAAATTTAAACTTATAAATATTTTAATTATTTTTTTTTTTTGTGATTATATGTAAACTCACTTTTTGCAGAAAAAAAGTTTTACATGTGCAGTCAAATAAGATTAGCTCTCATATGATCTCTCAATTAAGCTTGCACAATATATCAAACTACTCTGAGCAAAAAGCCGTAGGAGAAAAAAATAAAAATTACGGGACTTATAAGCTAAAATATACAATGTTGCCTATAGGCAACGCTGCTGGACAATGCAATAATATGCATTTATGCTTTTGTATTAAAAATGAAATCTTCTAGAAATAATTGACATTTTCCTGAAAAAGAAGAACAAAAAACATAAATCTGTTAAAGTGAGAACATCAAAAAAGAAAAAAAATTGTTGTAGTAATGGGTGGCAAACGACATTTTAAGTATTGCCATTTTCACCAAAAATTAATAAGGACGACGCACAGTGGACCATTTGACGAGAAGGCGGTCAAAAATCTATAACTTTTGACTGGATTGGAATTTTGATATGCGGTTTTTTTTTTGTTTGATAGGTGAGGCTTTAGCCTTTAAGTTTTGCTATAAAACAAAATTCTCGGTCGAAAATAAAAAAAGTTACGGAGGGTTTAAAATACATTTTCATTCGTAGTTGAATTTTAGTACACAAGTGTTAAAAGGTAAAAAAAAGGTTTTTTTTTAATGTAATGTCTTATTTTTTCAGTTAATTTTACAACTAATACTTTTTAAAATTTTTTAAGTTAATTTTTTCAGAAAATGTCAAACTTTGGCCCCCGTATACTTTTTAGTCCTAATGTGCACAAGGGCCAAAGGTTGTTTTTTTTTTTTTTTGAAAGATCCCGAGTTAAAATATAATTTATTAAGCAGCGAACGTAAAAGTTACCTTATATTGGTTCAAGATAGAGAAGTTTCAATGAAAAACTCGTATGTGTTTGCTTAAGTTAAATTTTTTTTTATTGTCTTTTTAAATATTTCTATATCAATTTTTATGGTAAATTTATGAAATATAACAATTTTTATTGTAAATTTACAAAATATATAAATTTTTAAATCAAGAAAATTTTTTAACTATATAAAAAAAAGTGTAACTTATTGTTAGTGTAATGAAAAAGTACTTTAAATCAACCAATTTTAGCAAAAAATTTCTTCTAAATAGCCTTGATTTTCATCTTCTAGAAGTTGTTTAGCTTCTTCGTCTAATTCAATAGAGGTTGTTTTCCATTTTTGACGAATGTTGGACATATGTGGATCTGAAGTGCACAACAAAATAGTGATAAGGTCTTCATTAGTACAACATCTGGACATTTTCCTTGTGTTGTGTTCCTTTTTTCTTGCGCTTCTTCAGATAGATCTCCTATTGGCAGCATATTGTTTTGAATTATTTGTTCCCCATGGAACAAAATTTTATGAACTATGGATGGTATATATCTCCAAGAGTATTTTTCATTATAAAGTATAGCTGTTTTATTGGCGTACTCTCCAAATTTTTTTGCATTTATCTTTCTGCTGCATGCTAGAACTTGTAATATGATTTTGAATCGTCTTATTAATTCATGATCTACACCTGTGATAGATGCTGCAGTTTCCGGATCGGCAAAAAATCTCCTTGCAGTATTTCCATCATTTGTGTTTCCTTCCCCTTGTTTTGGTTGGTCGATTACGAGGCCTAGCTGTAGATATTTTTGTTGAATTTGTTTTTTTTTTTTTTGCTTTCTTTTTTCTTCATTTTCTTTGTTTTTTTCTCACTGTTTCGCCTAATGGACCAAATTCCAAATCATAACCCAATTTAAGAATATGCTCCATGAAACGTATTCTAGCATGAAGAGGGGACATTCCAAATTCGTAGGCTTCCTTAAAACTATCGTCTTCTGGTGGGGGTTGGCTTAATTGACTTGATGTCTTTTGGCATATAATGCAGCTTGACGTTGACTTTGTTCCAGTTAAAGCTTGTGCAACTTTTCCATCAATCATTGTGAATGCAAATTTTATTGGTCTGCAATACTTTGTTGAAGAAGGAATTTCATTTTTTCACATATCAATTTCTGTTGCTCTACTAGTTGACGGCTCTAAGACGCTATACCTTTTTGTTAAGCGCAATGGAACGAAAGATACCATAAATAAATTAGCATCTGATGAATTTTAGGCATTAAATTGCTTGTATTGTTTCTGACCAGCGGATCCATCACATCCCCATTTAGAAATTAAAGTAATGCTGGCATTACCAATTTTTTTTTTAAATGTCAAGCGTATTTAGCAATCGTTCTGCAGTATGTTCAAGGAGATCTTGCAATTTTATTTCTGCTGATGTTGAAGTGACACTAATAGCAGATTGTGAAGGTAAGCATTCTTTTTTGGCAGAAACTAAATCTCGATACTCTGGAAAAATCCCACAATTCTTTTCATTGGTTCGCTTTCGCAATTCCTTATATTGATTTTTGGTAAATTTCAAATCCAAAAATAGGGCGAACGCTTCTTCCGGCGTAAATTTCTTATCTTCAATTGGTGTAGGAATGCTTTTCAAAATCCTCTTTGTGCACCTTGGGCTCGCTTCTACTATTTTTTCAATTATTTCATTTTTTTTTTTATTTTGCGTTGGTTGAATTTGGTGCAAAAATGAATCCTTAATAATTCTTTGAGAAATTTCTTCATTGATATTCTCCAGCTTGCGCCTTCGAGATCTTTCACTACATCCGTCAATTGGTTTTCCTGGTCGACCCTTTTTTCCACTTTCGTTGGCAGTTGTAGATGCACTCTCAAAAATAAGTTCCTTTATTAACCAGTCTTGGTACCGATGCAAAATTAGTAATTTTTCCTTTGTGCATTTCAATGTCTTCTAGGTTACAATTCTTAAAGAAGTCGTTGCTCACTATGTGCAAAATTACATCGTCTATATCATTTCCTTGAAAATAAATATATGCCAGATCTCTGTAACAGTACTTAGCCATTGCACAAATTGTAATGAATAATAATTGTGGAAACATTGTTATAAATACTCTTTCTTGCAATTATGTAAAATAAAAATTTTTATCTTTTATTACCACTTTTAGAAGCATAAAAAACCCACACCCTAACCCCTTTTAAAAGGTGAAGCATACCTGCTCATATCTTAAAGGGCTATGTAGCAATAGTTTTTTTTTATCATTTACCTGTTATTTAAATTGTTTCCAATTTTGTCAGGTATTTAAACTATATAACTCAAATTCAGACTATTAATGTTTTTGAAAGATGCTTATGTAAATGTACCTGTAACAATTAAGCGCATTATATCTCAACCCTTTTTTATAAGTATATAACAACTCCTGACAACTCTACCGACACGCAAAAAAATACACCGCTGTGCACTGGTACGACCAAATTTTTTATTCATAACACTCAGAAGGAAGGACGGACATCGTTTAATCGACTCAGAAAGTGTTTTTGAGTCGATCCGTATAATAAAAGATGGATAAAGGTCCAATATTTTTGTCAGTTACAAACATCACCTCAAACTTAATATATCCTAACCACATAGTGGACAACTTTTGTATTCATAAATTTTGCAGAAAATATCTAACCTTGGGTCAGAAAAATTGTTCTGGTGCACATGGGCGGAAACTGGCGGGTATATAAGTATATAATGGGGTATAGGAGTATAGGGGAGGGTTCGGACTATAGAATAGTGCAAGACTATTTCTGACTGCTTTTGACTGGCAGGAGTTATGCTCTATTAAGTAGGAGATTTTCGGAAAATTTTGACCTTTTTTAAAAAATTTTTTTTTTTTAATTTCGGAATGACTCAGTGATTTTACATTAATAGTATGGAAGCCACAAAATTATACAAAATTTATTTAACTTCAAAATCTTTTAAATCAAAAAAGTTACAGTCATGCAAAAATAAAAATTTACAAAGAAATTTTTAATTTTAGCAAAATACTGAGAAAGCCCATTTTCGAAGACCCTGTTCGCTGTGATATAGTTGAGATAGAGTCGCCATTTTTTGACTCCCTACGTTTACTAGTATTTACTTTCAAATGAATAACATAACTTTAAAATCGGTAACAAAAAAAATGATTTTTGGCCGACTTCTCAAAATTTTGTCCACTGTGCGACGGGATCCCAATACGTGAATATGCAATATGCGAGTACATTTGACCGTGTGAAAATACAGGAACTTCTAAAGTTATGCTGCAAACTTGCAACGATTGACCTTGCGCTTTAATAATATTCATTGCAAAGGCCAAACGAACGGGAAACTGTAATCACTGAAATTCAAATGGCATATCAGTGGGAATCATTGGGATGCGTAGTATTAAAACAGCTTCGGCTTTGATTTTCCCTTTTAAAATTATTGCTTCAATTACATAATTCATTAATTTTTTGACCACAAGCATTGCTCCGTTGCATAATTTTTGGTGGATTTATATTAAGAAACATAAAGATTTGAGATCCGATTTTCAATTGTACATTATGCGGTGTTATTCTTGGCAAATCAAGAAAATTCAAAAATTCAGTTGGATAATGTAATACGTCTTCGTTATTCATCAGAGTTTGAATGATGAAGTTCAAATCATTGGCATCCTTATTTTCTCCTGCCAATATATGGCTTTCTCTCAACCAAGCATAATTTTTGTACTCCTGTTGTATATTTGCGAAGAATTTTTAAATTAGTTGTTCTTTTAGTTCTGTGAATATGCAAACATTGTTGGAATTTTAATGAAACCATCATTATAAATTGGAATTTTAACATCACCCATTAAAAGAAAATTCCTTTGAAAATGTTACAGCTGCTGCATCATTTTTCAATCGCACGCATACATTGGTGGTGAATCTTAACGTTTTAACGTATCTCCATAGATTTGGTATCTTCAAATACGCATTTATTTCATCAGCTGGTGTTGATTTTGAGATAACAGGTAGTGTTTGTCTGAAGTCTCCTGCTAACATTATAAAAGCACCACCATCGAATCTTTCATTGTTCGATCTAAAGATTCAATTGATTTCTTGTGTGCCAGAGGTTTTTGATAAATTGCATGATGGTGCTTCATTTATCATCATACTCAAAGGCAAGTTGAATATAAATAATAAAGTGGCTGCAATTCCAAAAGATGTAAGTGCCAAAGAAATTCTTGCACGTGCTCGTACAGTTGCAAAAATTAAAGTAATCAAAAAATTTTGCCAAGTACATGCCACCATTACCATTATCAATTTCTTGCATGATCATCAATTTTTGCTGTTGATTTAATTTAAGAATATTTTCTTGAAAAAAAATTTGTCAATACATTTGGATCGTAATTCTGTTATCGAAGAAAATTTTGATTAAAAATAGAATTTCTTGAACGACTTGGTGATGGTATACCCAACTGAGCCAAAGCTTCACTCGTTGTTCCTAAACACATATCCACAATCAATATCAATGCCTCATTATATATTTCCTCCTTACAATTAATTAAATATTAAAATTTAAGGTGTGCATTCGATGTAAAATATCTTCCGTTATGTAATCACGGAATTTCATCTATAAAAAAAAAAGTAAATTCTTGTGGATATGCTGATACCAACGCATCGGTTAATGTATTTTCCCAATGTGTATCGTGTTCAAGCAATCCTAATTCTTGACATGCTTCACGATAAGTGGCGCATAATTGTCCATCAAGAGTTCTCAAGTAAAAAACTAATGTTGGACCATGAACATTAATCAAAAGCAAACGCAAATGAAAACACTTATTATGTGGGTGAACTGGTAAATTCGACCTAAATCATCAGTTTAAAACACATTTGGTTCACATTGAACAGATTTGCCTTACTTGCCGATCTCGATTTGTTATGTTCCCACTTTGATGGTTGTTGATCTACCATTATCTTGGATACCCATCATTGCCAGTAATAGTTTCTAATGCTAATGCTTGTGGATAATTTTTTGTACACTTTCCATCTTGCATACATTCTGAATTCATATTCAAAGTACCGCATGGTCACGAATCATGTTTTTAGTAACAATTTCATGCAATTCAATTTGAATTTCAGGATCAGGAATTTTTGCTGATATAAAGCTATCAATATGTTCTGGTGTTATTTTATCAGCCAACCAAATTAAAATGTGAGCGTGCGGTAGTCCTCTCTTTTGCTATTCAATCGAATACATCCAGCAACGTACTTCAGCAAATCTTTTTAATTATATCAACATGTCCATTAACGATTTATGTTGACCCATGACCTTCAAATAAATGTTCTTTAACTTCATTCATTGCGGATTTAACGTGAAAGTTATAAAAAATCAGGTCTTCAATATTTTCCCAAGGAAACATACCTCTAAAATCATTTTCGAGCCTGCCAAAATTTCGATGAAGATATTTTCATGATATTTTCCATAATACTCATTCAAATGTAACAAAATTATTGAAAATGTGTATACTGGAGGTCTTTTGGGTCGGGAAATCCATTGTTCACATTTATTTTTATTTTTAACAGCCGCCAGGGGGCGTGCATCTTTGTTGATTTTTTTTTTCACCTTTTTGGGGAAAATTTACGAAATTATTGTACAAATCGACGAATCTGTAACTTTCCGATATTTAAAATAGTCCAAAATAATAGTCTAAAAGTTATGTGGGGTACCAATATATGAGCTATATCGATTTCATTCAATTGAAGTCAAAAAATTCGTTTTTTATATTTGTTCATTCTATTTTATCAAATTATAAATTTAAATTGCAAAATCGAAGAGACAATAAAAAAAGGTGCAAGTTCTAATCACAGCACTACTCACTGCTTTGTGCTTTTTAGTCTTGCACAATTTCTACCTGAGTTTAAGCTACAATTAAGAATAAAAAAAGAAGCACGTTCAATCTAGAATTTAGAAACACAATTTATAGCTTTATAAGTCAAATGCCAGAAACTGTATGAATCGATGCAAACAAATCTATAACATTAATAGGCTAGACGATTTCTTGTTACCGATATTTTGTTCTACCGTTTTATTCCGATTTTGACCAAACGTATATTATTTGAAAGGTATTTCTTTTTAGCTGTTCATCAGATTTACAGATTTTTAAATTTTTTCCTTTATTTTGAGTAAATTGCGTTCAAAGTTGCTACTAACACATACATAAAATTATACATATGCTATGTGTGCGCTTATTAAATCTGTTGATGTGTTTTTCAATGAGTTTTTTATCTTCATTCACAATAATAATAAACCAAAAAGAGTGTTCGTTTGTGAATTGGCTAAGTTGAGAAATAAGGTTACCTAGAAATTGCACTCTTATTTCGAGCGCTGGAATCTGCTAGTAACTTATAACTACAATAAAAATTTGGAAATTCACCTACCTACTATATATCATAAAATTATTTGTGTTACAATATTTAAGTAAATCAGACAAAGTTCTGAGTTATTTATAATAATAAATTTAATTATTTACTTAGTTATTTTAGTTCCTCTTTCAAACCTAAAAATTTTAAAAAGGTTTTTTCAAAGGTTAAAAATAAGAAGAAATAATTTAAATAAAAGTATTATCAAAAAACAAAAACCCACAGTTTCTCGGGCAAATTTAGCCGAAATATGTATCAAATCAGGCTCTTTTTGGTTAGTTATACAAGTTAGTTATACAAAGTCGAACTTCCCCTTAAAAATCGCTTGATCGAAATACATTTTAGACCCATAGTTTCTTCAGCAAAGTTACTCAGTGTGGTCCTTAGTTTATTTTCCGCATATACGATTTTTCGGTTTTTTCGGTCCCTTACAAATCGACCCGCCCTAATATATACAGGGTGCGGCTAAAGTAACTATATGATTTGTTTTTTAAATAACTATTAGCGCAATACGAAGTCCTCAGGATTTAGTTTTTGGACTACTTGGATTTTGTAAGGGAAGAGGTGCAAATCGTGTTTTAAAATTCGCCGAAGAGTGCGGTCAGAAAGCTGCAACTGGGAAGATCGTCTTCTCGTTGATGTCTGCGGATTTTCTTCGACGCTCTGTCGCACAGCATCAATATTTTCGGCCGATCTGCCAGTTCGAGGTCTGCCCGTACGTCTTGAATCTCCGACAGTCCCATATTCAGCAAAATTATTCACCAACGAACGAATGGTTGGACTCGTTGGAGCAGTTCTTACACCATAAAATCTTCTGTATGCACGTTGAGTATTAATTATCGAACGATGATTTTCAATGAATAGAAAAACTATCTTAGTTCTTTGCGCAATTATATAGCGTTCCATTTTTAAATATTCTCCCAAGTTTAATTTCTGAAATAGGAAAAAAGAAAAAGTTAAATACTCGCAAGCAAAGAAGTTACAATTGTTTTACATCATATAGTAACTTTAGCCGCACCCTGTACATATGTATATATTTGATATGCCTAAACCACTATGTGGTCAGGGTATAATAAGTTTGTAACTGCGGACAATATTTAATCTAGATAAATTTTTTATTATATCGACCGACTAAGAATCACTTTATGAGTCGATTTAGCGATGTCTGCCCGTCTGTCTGTCTGTCTGTCCGTCCGTCCGTCATTGTTTACATATAACCCTTATAGTCAAACTATAGATTGAAAGAATATATTTCGATGAAATTTGATATTTAAGTTTTATAACACGAATGCTAGTGAAATTGTTGCTTTTTCATACCTAGTCAACTATGAGCTAGATCCATAAGATTAAATATTAAAATATTGCGTACATATTTTTGAAAAAAATAAGTAAGTTACCAAATATGCTCAGAATGGGTTCATTTTTCGACCCTATATAGCAATCGATATGAACTTTTTCATATCTGCAAGCAAAAAATGTAATAATAATGCCATTCAAATTTGTTCATGCTTATTTTCTGTATCCAATTAGATGGGCTTAAGACACTTTCTCAAAAAGCATGGTATAGGATATCGTATAGTCAGCATAAAATGACTATAATTTTGTTACTTCTTTTGTTATATAATCGTATAATTCTAAAAAAAAAAATATATTGGTTATAATTGCCTACAACACTTTCAATTGTTTTTGTTGAAATTTTTATTAATAACATATTTTGGAATTCATTCTGTCTGTTAATTCATACTAGAATAGACCAGCACTCGAAATTCGAGTGCAAATTCTAGGAAATATTATTTCTTCATTCAATTTTTGTCTTCCAATATTTTTTTAATCTATAATAATAATAATATAACCTCGCCCGTCGTCTTTCGATTACGAGCCGCCTCTATACTGGGCATAGGTTGTCTACAAGATTACTCCATCTATCTCTTCGTTCAGCAACTTCTTTGAGTTCCCCAATGTTGTTTTATCTTCGTCCAGGACCGTCTGCTTCAAGACCGTTTTGTTCAAGCCTGTTTATTTCACCCAATGTTGATCTTCGCCAGGTGGTTCTTGGTCTTCCTACTCTTCTACTTCCTTGGAGGTTGTATACCAAAGCTTGGTGACATACTTCGTCCGATGGCTTACGAAGTGTATGTCCTATCCATCCAAACTTCCCCCGCCGAACTTCCACATTTATGTAGTACATATCCGTCCTCGCCCAGAGTTCTTCGTTTGTTATTCTATTGGGCCAGAACACCCCAAGGATTCGGCGAAGACATCTATTGACAAAAGCGCGCAGTTTGTTTTGTATTGACTCCGTT
The DNA here is from genome assembly GCA_963682025.1 of Cordilura impudica. Lineage (NCBI taxonomy): Eukaryota > Metazoa > Arthropoda > Insecta > Diptera > Scathophagidae > Cordilura > Cordilura impudica. The sequence goes on from OY821520.1 coordinate 152,520,182, forward strand.
ACAAACCATGTTTCACATCCGTAGAGCAGGACAGCTTTATAAGACGGATTTTCGTGCTGAGGCTGTAGTCTTTTGAGCTCCATACCTTGCGAAGTTGAGTGTATGAGCCCAGCGCCTTCTTTATTCTATTTTGCACATCTTTTAGGGTACCACCATTTTCAGATATTATACTTCCAAGGTAAGTAAACTCCTCAACACGTTCAACTTGATGCTCCAAGAAGTTTAGTTGCTCTGTTGACGTTATGTTTATCCGCATTTCTTTGGTTTTTCCTACATTTATCTTAAGCCCAACTTTGGAGGATGCAAGTTCCAGGTATTTAAGTTTGCTTTACATATCAATAAACCTGTGGGAGAGCTCACATTTGTCGTCAGCATAATCTAGGCCCTCCAGTCGAGAAACAGGTTCTAAAGGATTCCACACAATGCTACGCGTTTTGTTCTCATTCGCACGATTAGTTAATGCATCTATAACGATCAGGAACAGTAGTGGCGATAACAAATAGCCTTGTCTAACCCCAGATATTGTCTGAAAAGGCTCGGACATCTTTCCTTCATGTAGAACCGTGCATTTAAAATTCTCATAACTGTTTTTGATTATAGAAATGATTTTGTTAGGCACATCTATGTTCTCCAATTCCAAATGCTTTTTCGTAGTTCACAAAAAGAAGGTACAGGGATGACCGCATTTCAGCAGATTGCTCTATAATGATTCGAAGCGTATTTATCTGATCAACGCACCATCTGCCACTTCTGAAACCTGCTTGCTCTTTTCGCAACAGTACGTTGCGATGAATCATTCGTTCCAGAATTATTTTCATGAAGATTTTCATCACCGTGCAGAGAATCGTAATACCACGCCAATTGTTGCAATCCGTTGCATCACCTTTCTTTCGCAGTTTTACAATTATGCCACTTGTCAAGTCAGACGGAAACGTTTCAGAATTCCATATTTGTACGAAGAGTGGTTGTAATATGTTTGCAAATAGTTCGGTGTCAGTTTTAAGAACTTCAGCTGTTATGTTATCTATTCCTGCTGCTTTGCCATTTTTATGAGTTCCAATGGCGTCAATCACTTCATCCCTTGATGGAGGATCCGTTCTAATGGGCAGAGTGGTACCGTTATTGTTTCTTGTAACGGTCACATTTTCGTTTTGAATATTTAAAACATTCATGAAGTGTTCTCTCCAACGCTTCAACTGTTCATCGACGTAGGTTATTAGCGTTCCATCAGAGGACTTCACTGGTAATGCGCGTATGTTACCAGTGCCGGCAATTTTCTTTGTAATAACAAACAGGTCTTTCATGTTATGAGCCGCTGCATTTTCCGCTTCTATGGTCATATCGCGTATTTCTTTCTTTTTATCTTCTCGGAACGACTGTTTTACCTGTTTGTGTAGCAGTCGATATTGATTTTGTGCTTCCTTTCTTTTAGTTATATCGTTGATGGAATTAATTTTATCTTTTTGACTTGAACGTTGATCAATCAAATCCCATGTTTGCGGAGATATAAAGTCTTCGTTCTTTTTTGCCTTGTTTCCAAGCTTTGAAACACAGGTATCGATTATAGCGGCTTTAATATTCTTCCACTTTTCATTCACATTTTCTGCCGACGTTGATGGTTCTATTACGTTATTCCGCAGTTGCTCTTGCTTCTAGTATTTCGATGTTGTATTTGGTTCTAGTCTGGCCTTGGGTTGACTTCACATTTTTTAATTTAAAAACAATCCTTCCAGATAATAAATGGTGATCTGTTCCAATATCCGCTCCTCTCTGGTTCCGGACATCACACAAAGAGTTACTCCATTTGGCGCTAACACAAATATGATCTATTTGGTTTGGCGTGATGTTGTCTGGTGACATTCATGTAATTTTATGCACGCGTTTGTGTGGAAATAGGGTGCCACCAATTTTCATTTCGTTTATTCCACACAACTCAACTAGCCGTTCTCCATTATCATTCATTAATCTATATATATAAAAAATTTACGAATATTTAAATGAGCCTAAAGGTATGTTAATCAAATTTAGCAATTCACAATTCAACAGAGCGTCTGATGTATAATTTAAATCATTCGCCTTAATAGGGTGTAACGAATTATTATAAATATTTAACTTTAGTTAATTTAATATACTTTTAAGACAGATTAAATATACATTTTATCATTCTCAGCTTCTCTTCATTATTAACTATAACTTTGCCAATTTTCACACTCGTCCGTGCCCGCATATTGCTTAAAAAGGGAACTAAAAATTTACCTTCACGTATTAGTATATTCTGCAATTGAAAATAAGAAGTTTAGAAATAGTAATAATAACAGAATATTAGGAGTTATTGTATGAAAACTTAATTTTAAAATGTAACAAATACTCATATTTTTAGAAATATTGCCAAATAATTTTTTTATTTGTATGCCCTCCACACCACTGTGTCGTTTGTCATTTCATTCGTAACGCAACGGAAAATTAATTTGCGACTCCACAAAGTTTATATATTTTGCTCTTTATAACATCTAAAGTCGATACAGTGATGTCCGTCTGTCTGAAATGGGGTAAATTTAGCATCACTGTGCCAAGATACTTCCAGAACTATGAAGGCACCTCTAAAAAATATTAAAAATTCACTGCGTTTGTTGTTATAATTTGGTATTAAATTGTTTACCTGTTAAAATACTTTGTTTACTTCTGTTATAAATAGTGCAAAAGGTCCAGATAATAATGTAGACGTAAACCCCATGTGGAAGGTATCAAAAATTCGGCCGAATTTAGCACTCTTACTTGTCTTTTCTTTTTTGGTAATACAATAAATTGTTATAAATAATAAAATTTCACGAAACTCTCGTCTTAAGAATTAATTTGCATTAAAACAAAGTAAAGTTTCTTTTCGTAATAAAGTCATCGTATAGCTCTAGATTGATGAGAGGCTTGGGTGGTCTATAAAATACATACATTTAGAGCAACATAGACATAGATTATTATTGAATACATTTATAAAAAATCTTATATCCTTAATCCAATTGTTCCCGACATTTATCAATTAAGAAATTGTTAATATCAACAAAATACAATATGATCATATAATTTTTAAATAAAAATTAAATTAAAATTGTCTTTATAAAAAATAAATATATATATAAATATACAATATTTTTAGTAGTGCCTTGAATATGATTGTGTTAATTTAAAGTTTAATATAATATACCATAATCTCGAACTTTTCTCTCTACTCTTTTTTGTTTTGAACTATACAATTTTTCTTATATATAAAGTTAAAATAAAATTATAAAAAATTAAAGTTTTATTAAAGTACTCGAATTTAAAAATAGAAACTATTTCATTATAATTTAATTTATTATCACTTTTATTTTTTTCTTTTATTTCATTTTTTTCTCTCAATATGTTACAAACAATAAATTAAACAAAAAATACCAAAAAACAAAAAAAAAAACACATAAAACAAACAAAAAACTCTGCTCCAACCGTGTGTGTCTCTGTTTTGTATTTCTACTACTACAACAACTACAACGACTACTACAACTACTGAAACTTTGAAATAATCAACCAACCAATAAAACGACCAACTACTACGCCTTGCACGCATGCATATCAAAAATGAAATCAAATCGCTAACGAAAAATACATACATATATACATACATAAACATATAACATATAACGAAAAACCAATATCAATAAACAATACTGTATAGGTTTCATGATGAAGAGCATGCAAATCTTTTGAATGCAATGTGGCTGATAGCAATAACATTTTTAAGTGTTGGTTTTGGTGATATTGTACCAAATACATATTGTGGACGTGGTATCGCTGTTAGTACAGGAATAATGGTGAGTTCTACTTGAGTCTCTTACTGATTTTAATAATGTTTTCTTGTTTATTAATAATATATGAAAAAAAAAAAACTTTATATTTAAAAGAAAGAAAATGAGGTAGTCAGAAATCAGAAACACAAACCGCAACTGAAAATATTTACTTAGTATTTGAAATTGTCCATCTATCATGAGAACAACAACAACAACAACAACAAGAAAACTGTTCGAATTCATTTAAAGTTTCAAGGTTTTAAATATTTCATACTTATTTACTTCGAGTGCACTATGGGTCAGTTTTCAAGAAAAAACTAAAAAGTAAAAAATTAAATTAATTAAAGAATAGTAAATCCGATATCGGTGAGACTTTTGGATTCCATTTCAAGTCGAACGTTGTTACTCCTTAGCCTAGATTGGTAAATAAATTGTTTTTTTTTTCACAGATTTAAAATATTCCGTTTACATAAATAAAAGATAGATGATATTAAACATTTACTTTGTATGGCAGGCGACACGCCCTACTGTCCGATCGCGCCAAATTTTTTAGGTCGGCTACGTACATTGAAAACTAATGAAGATCGCTAAGTTTTAAGACACTCGCTATGATATTTTTCTACTTTGTACGATAGGTGACATGAGTCCAAAATATAAAAAAAAACAGCCAAGGAAGGGTTCGGACCAAATATATGGTGTACATTTAGCTCAACGCACAAACGATTTAATATATAAAGATGCTTAACTTAAAGATGCTTAACTCCTGATCGATAAAAAAAATAATTTCGATAAAAGTTAATCTCCTCTAAATTGATTTATGGAACCCAGACTCCATACAAATGAATGATTTAATATCATTGTCCCGAAAAGATTATCGAAACAGTTTAAAATAATGCGGGTTAAAAAATGTGTTTTAGTAAAACACTTAACTACTTATCTGCCATCTTAGCGTGCAGACATTTAATACTTACTCTGTATCTTTTGTTGTGATCCATTCTTTTATCGTCTGTTAAGGGGGGACATGACATTGGCCGTTTTTTGAAATCGACTTTTTTTAATAATTTTGTATTTTAGTAAATGTTCTTAAGATTCTAAGAAAAAAAATTTCATGGAAAAATTCCTACGGGTTCAAAAGTGAGTGCGCATTTTTAATTTTCGCGCTACCTACGTGCGGCAGCTGGTATATACTTGTTTTACTTGCTACCTGACTTTCGTACCAACTTGAAGGGTGGTTTTTTTTTTGTTTTTTGAATTTCTTCAAAAGAAGCCCGAATTGCTACACGATTGCAAAAAACTGTAAGAAACAGCACAACACAAGATAACGAAGGCAAACAGTACGAAGCAGCCATGGCAGATTCAAGGTAACCTTTTTTTTTCTTTGTTCACAAACTTTGAACGCGTTTATCTCGAAACCATGTTTTTCGTACTGGTTGTGGCACTAGCGGGTTCATTTTTTGACGAATTTTTTTTTTTTTTTTTTTTGAAACTTGATTCGCTATCGTATGACACGAGCTTTTTTTAAATTTTTTTTCGAGTTTTTATGAATTTTTAAAGTAAATATTTTTTTTTTCGAAAAAACACACTTTTAAATTTGGAACATCACCAAAAATTAAAAAAAAATTTAAAAAAAGCTCGTGTCATACGATAACCAATTTTGTTAAGATTTAAAAAAGTAATTTTTTTCCTGATCGGAAAATTTTTGCGATTCCCATCGCTGCTGCCAGTTTGGAGCTCTATAAAACCATGTTGGAGTGAAAAATATATTTTTTTGAATTTTTTTTTCTTGTAATTTATTCAATTCTCTACAATAATAAAAAATTTGGGAAAATGTTTTTTTTAACTGAGTTATGAATTTTTGAAAAAAGGTCTGTTTTCTCTGCCGCGAATGTAATGTCCCCCCTTAAGTCACTTTTCTAACTCAAACTCTAAAATATGAGTCGGCAACGGTTTAACCAACCCTATTCGTTGATAAGAAATTTAAAATTCTTTCGGAAAATAATTATGTTAAAAATCTATTTTTAAAACCAGTTATAAAGCCTTATCTGGATATTCTACAACTTTTGTCGCTTAAGTTAACATGTGATGTTAAAAAAAACATACTTCCAGGGTTCAATAAAAAATGTTTAAATATATTTTTCTTATGATATTTATTTTATTTTTTTTATTAAATATGTTTAATTTTATTGTATAACAAAAGTTATTGAATAAACACGTTAAACCATATTAACTCTTGTATTTTATTATGGTTATTCTTTAACTTTGTCAGCTTCTGTTAAGGTCTTTTAAGTTAACATTTTATGTTGAGCAGTACAACACAGTACAACACTTGATTTTGAGACTCAATTCTGGCAATTGCACCTGAAAGTAGCCCGACAAAATAAGACCTTCTGGATCATTAGTTTTGTCAAGTTGGTTGCCATTATAATTTAATGGCCATACGAATTTTTTTGCTCAAGGTGGATTTTTATGACTTTTTGTATATTTTAACAGGGTTATAACTCGGTAACCATACGGAATATCTCTTTTGTGTCTGAAATAAAGTTGTAGATATTGAATAGGAGGAGTAAGTGTTTTACGCTTCAGAATTGATGTCAAAAATTCTGAATTTTTTTGTGATAGTCCCATCTTAAACACAATGTAATCCATTTCGGTTTGTGTTAGCGGTTGTTGTGCAGTTTTTTCAATAACGGGTTTCCAATCTGCATCATTAACATTGTGGGATTGTTGAAAACGGTTTCGGCTTGCAGGGACACAGTATCCGGATTGGGAGGTTTAGGTGGATCGGTAACATCAGAGCGTTGTACTGGAAGTGTTACAGTAAAAGCGGGAATGTATACTTTTGTATTCAATTTTTTTCTGTTCAATCTATAACCGGAATTTATGCATGCGTAGCACCTGGATTCATCATGTCCAGTTAGGTCTTTCACCCAAATTACTGGCTTCATAAAAGAAAACTGTACGTCTTTTCAGGGAGGGTATTATAACAACTTTTGCACACTGTGTTCGGCGTAAAATTTGCACCACTTAAATCTGTTTCATCAAAATAATGACAATACGCTGCTTTGAATTCCTCAGTAAACAAGTTTTTTCGATCCTGTTTGCCAATTTTTAGGACAATATGACCACAAACGCAACAAAAATAATCCAATTTTGGGTACTTGTTATTTCCCAAATTGAAATCCAGTTATTTAGAAAAAAAAGGTTGAAAATGGAGAAAAATGGGGGGAAATGGGCATTTTAGCGATTTTTAAGGCACTGGATGCACTTTTTTCGGGTAGGTTTGTTCCGCTTTTTTTTCTCCTATTCAATATCTACAACTTTGTTTCAGACACAAAAGAGATATTTCGTACGGTTACCGAGTTATAACCAACCGTGTTAAAATATACAAAAAGTGATAAAAATCCACCTTAAGCAAAAATTCGTATGGCCATTAAATTATAATGGCAGCCAACTTGACAAAACAAATGATGCAGAAGTTTTTATTTTTCGGGCTACTTTCAGTTGAAATTCTCAGAATTGAGTCCCAAATCAATGAGCTGAAAAATGTTGTACTGTGTAAGAAAAAAAACGGAATTTTAGGGCTTGTGAAAATTAATTTGGAAATTTTTTTCATTTTTTTAACTGCTTCAATTTTGACTTAACGACCATAACATAAGGTGAAAATAGTTATTGAATAATCACATATATTTTTCGCACATTCGTTAAGGTCTGTTAACTTAACATTTTCCTTTACTTTTTGGGTTGATAAAAAATAATTAATATATATTATTTATTTTGTTTTATAATATAAAATGACAACAGAAAAACATTATCGCCTACTTATTTTCTTCCAAAAACTCCCAAAAAAAACCCGCTTCATTTGCTCAAGAACTCATATTATTGCCCCAGAGTCAATATTTTTTTGCTGGAAATAATTTCAGGTAGAAACGTATTATTCCTTACTAAACCCTAAAAGTATGCTTACTTTTTAGAGTATTTAAATTTAAAAGTTATATACAGTAATCCCTCGAACTGCGCGGTTTCTGACTGCGTGGTTTCGGACTTGCGCGGTTTTTATTTTGCGTATTACATATTTCGTGCAAAATATGTACCTATATTTAAAATTTGGTAAATCCCCTTAATGACAATTTGAGTATGATGCAACTTGTAATTTATATTATATATGCAGTTTGTTTTCTAAACTCTTCATGTAAGGACGTGTTAAAGTATGGATTAAATATATGTACTTTATTTTTTTAATTGTTTTATATATAACATTGTGTCGTTAACAAATTTTTTACTTAAGGAAGGAATAATACAGGTAAAAATAGTTTCTTTTAATTTAGAGATTTATATTAATGTGTATGTATTTCAGCAACTTCTGCAGTTTTATTTGACTCTTTAACAATTTTTTATTCAAGTGAAAAATACATAATAATAAAGGTATTTTTTGTTTTGTTTTTAAAGATTTAATATTAACGCACGTGTTTTGTCAGTTTTATTAAATCCTATAAAATGAACGTTGCTGGAAAAAAAAAATTTAACATTAGAGCAGAAACTGAGAAATGTTAATATAAATGAATCAAGCATAAGAATACTAAAATTAAATGCTGAGAAAATTAAAAAAAAAATTGTCAAGCTTTTGGATAGAGGACCAAAATCAAAAAAAAATTGCCCTTAGTTCAGGTGTTATTCATAGTAAAGCCTTATCAATTTTTAACCATTTGAAAAAGGAAGAGCAAACTTCATTTAATGCTGAGGAACTTCAGTTTAGAGCCAGTAAAGGATGGTTTGAAAGATTTAAAGGACGGCAAAACCTACACAATATAAAATTAAAAGGGGAAGCGGCCAGTGCTGATACGGTAGCGGCTTCTGCATATCCAAAAATTTTGAAAGATCTAATAGTAAGTGGTAAATATTTACCAAGCCAAGTTTTTAATGCTGACGAGACTGGCCTTTTTTGGAAACGGATGCCTAGCAGAACATTTATATCCACAGAAGAAAAATCTGCTCCAGGTTTCAAGGTAGCAAAAGATAGATTATCACTCTTGCTATGTGGAAATGCTGCTGGTGGCTATAAGAGCAAACTGCTTTTGCTTTATAAATCTGAAAATCCTCGAGCTTTTAAAGGAATTTCAAAAAGCTTGGATGACAGGTAAAATTTTCGAAGACTGGTTTTTAAATTGTTTTTGCGTAGAAGCTGTGACTTATTGCAAAAGTGAGAACATTCTTCCTCCGAACACGACTTCGTTAATTCAAACAATGGACCAAGGTGTCGTTGTTGCATTTAAACGTTATTACCTAAGAAGAACATTTTTACAACTAATTGAAGCTACTGATGGACCAGACAGCCTTTCAGTTCGTGAATATTGGCAACAATACAACATCTTAGCCACCGTAAAAGATATTAAATTAGCTTGGGATTAGGTAAAGACTTCCACAATGAATGCCGTTTGGAAAAAAATATGGCCAGAGTGCTGTATCAGAGAAGCTGTTGTCGATATCCCAGCACTGGTAGAAATTGTGGAAATTGGTAAAACGATTGGTGGTGAAGGATTTAATGATATAGCACCAGAAGATATTGCAGAAACTATTTTGCAGATAATAATAATGATAAAAATGACAATAGTGAAGATGTAGAAATTGTTGAAAAAACAAATTTAGTAGCAAAGCACTGGCAGAATTTTTGAAGCTTGGCAATCAACTTGGTGAAGAAGCTATTGACCTAGACCCTGACATAGAGCATGGTTTAAAATTTCGTAGACGTTTGACGGAAGCTTTAGCGCCGTATAAAGAACTTTACAGTTCAAGAGATATTAAGCAATCACTATTAACAAGTTTTTTTACGAAACCATTGGAGGAAAATTCTCCAGAAAATAGTACAAATTCTTCAGAAGATGAAAATGAACTCATTTAAAAATGTTTTTGTTAATTTTTATGAATTATGTATTTATAATTTTTATATTTGTTTTTTTTTTTTGTTTGTTTATGTTTAACTTTATATTAATACTATTTAATACCATATTAATTACATACTATGTACAATGAACTGATTTCAAGATTTTTTTTCTTTAATTTTTATGAATTAATTTATAATTTTTATTTTTTTGTTTATTGAATAAAGACTTTATTTTAATTATCTACTTAATTTAGATATAAAATTTTCATGATAATTTTAGGATTTGGAACGTATCCCCCTAATTTCATACAAAATAGAGTTCACAGTGCGCGATTTCGGATCGCGCACTGTTTTTTCAGAACGTATCTACCGCGCAGTTCGAGGGATTACTGTATGTTTATTGCTTATCTATTGTCACTTTCTGTTACGGTCTGTTAAAATATCTGTAATATTAAAGGACTTTAGAAAATATATAAAAACATTTACCTATGAAAAATATATTTAGTTTTTTGTTAAGTCCTAACGGTATGTTTAATTTTTTATACTGTTTAACAACATATGTTGTTAAACAAAAGTGCCAAATTAAGAGATACAATACATTTATTTAAAAAAAATTCTAATATGATTATTCCATCACTGTAGTCGCGTTCTGTTAATGTCTGTTAAGTAAGCATTTGATGTTAATTAGTATAAAATTTAAAAATATTCTTAGGACTTAACAAAAAATTGAAATTTCATGAATTCGAAAACAGTTACGTAGCTAAAATACACTTTTTAATTTAATTTTTAATAAACCCTAAAGTATGTTACATATCGAAACCTCCTTAAATTCAAATATAGTAACATTTTATTTAAACCACTATATAAATAATGTAAAAATTGCGTTTTTTTTTCTTTAATAGTTTTAAGGTAATTTAAAACGAAAAAATTTTATTATATAATATAATTTAATAGTGGTGAAAGTTAAATGTTAACTTAAAAGTATATTTACAAATTATATTGCAACTTTCGATTAAAGTCACCATTTTTAAAATATTTCCGATTAAAATTGAATAAAACTGAATAAACCAATAATTTTAAAAGTCTCGATGTTTAAATATACTACGATCGATACGAAACAACCAACGTTTTATATTCCATATGGCATTGAAACATTGCCTTCCGGCCCATAGTGCATGAATATATTAAATGATAGAGGGAGACATATTTTTCACAAAATGAAAACAAAAATTATTAGTCATATTCATATTTCTTTACAACAGAAATTGAATGGAATTGAAGAGAAACCCCACAACTTTTGCAATACGAATATGTTTTTTAGTTATTTTTTTTTTCGGTCGTTGTTATTGGCATTATTTTTAAGGTCGAGTATTTTCTTGCCACAATTTGTTTTTCCATTGTGGTGGATTACAATTTTCCAATTGGTTGTGGTTTTGTGTTGTTGTCGCTGTTTTTGCTGTTTACATTTGATTGATGCCCCACAATATTCATCGTAATGAAATGGCGACATAAAGAATTTAGAGTACGCGATGGTTTCAATTGTCATCGTACAGAAGGGCAGCTTAAACCAATATTAGCATTTTTCATATAATTGAAAAGAAAAAGACATTTAAAAAACATTATAAAACATTTTATTTACATTCCACAAGTGTTATGTTTTGTTTATTAGCATGAATTTCTTTTAAGAATTTCCTACTTACTTAACAATAAGGGCATTCACAGTACTAATTTTATTATAGAAAATTTTGATATTTATTTAGGTTTGTTTTTTTTTTCAAACATGTGAACATTTTTATTTTCCAGAAAAATGATAATTTTATTAAATTAAATTTTTTTTTAAAATAAAATTCTTTTCCATTTTTAAATTAATTTAGTTACATCCAAAAAGAAAATCACAACACGTGTTTAAAAACCTCGTCGCAATAATTCTGTGTACAAAAATCTAAAATAAATGAGAAAAATAAGAACTGTTGTGATATTTAAGAGTTATTACGAAATCGTTGTTTCCATGTTCGTTGTATCGAAAACAAATCTTACAGTTTGGCAATATTGACCAATAAAGTCTTAATAAATTTGTTAACTTATCTTGCCTTTGAACTACATATTAAATTCCAATCAACGCTTAAAATATAAAATTAAGAAAATTTCTCTTGGTTCCTGTATGCAGTTCTACATAATAACATTATGGATAATGGCAAAAAATTAGTGAATTTTGTTAACCATTAATCCTATATTCCATAACTCTATCGTTCGTATGCCTGCAATTAAAAACATGATTTTTCGTTTTTTAAATTCTACAATATATCATGTTATTTAACATAACGATAACATTTTATTGCCGTTTATAATGCAATGTTTACAGAAATCTATATTCTGTATATCATACTCACACGAACTTAATTGTCATTTTGACGATAAGTATTTGTAAGTGACAGTTAACTATTTGAAAACCATGGAGCGAATAGTTGATAACATGGTTAAATCTCAAATCCCAAATGAGTTGTTGAAGTTCAAACAACACGCTTATTTAAAGGGACGCTCAGTGGAAACTGCACTACATGAGGTAGTTCACCACATCGAAAGATCTTTTGATTTAAAAATCTTCACTCTGGCTATATTCATTGATATACTTAGAAGGAGCTTTTAACAATGTATCAACCCATATGCTACTCCAATCCCTAGAGCGATTCGACCGTGACCGTGATATCAAAGCCTGGATCAGTCACATGCTAGGGAATAGATGGATAAGTTGAGAGGTTGGTGGCATTAGAATAAGAGACAAGGTTTGTTGTGGGACACCTCAAGGGGGAATTTTATCCCCCCTTCTCTGGGTGAGCACTATAAACAGTCTGCTAAGGATTCTAGCCAATAAGGGTTTCCAACCTGTCTGCTATGCAGACGACGAGCGATACTGTTAAGAGGAAAAGATCCTAGAAATTTATGTAGGAGGGCATCGGGTACACTCGAAATAGCATACGATTCGGTATAACCGAGGGGTTTAAATGTGAACCCAGAGAAAACTGAAATATGCCTCTTTACTAGGAAGACGAAAATAATCAACTTTGATGAACCTCGCTTCCAGGGCAAAACCATTAAAATCACACAAACGGTGAAATACCTTGAGGTGATTCTCGATAAAAAGCTCACTTGGAAAAACTATATAGAGAGCAGGATTGTGAAGGCTCATCGTATAAGGGACATTTGCAGAAGAGCTATTGACTATGCACAAGCGTCGTTAGACCTATTCTAGCCTACGCATCCATAGTCATATGGACGTCAATGAACAGGAAATGCTACATTTAACCATTCCAAAAGAAACAGTGCCTCTGTTGCATAGGGATCAGTGGTGCAGAAGTCTCTTGAGTTTTACGTGCGTTCCTGTCATGTTGACTTAACCACACGGTGGTCTTAGCACTTGGATAGATACTATGCGTCTTGCCTTCGCCCCGCCATAAGACGGTTACAAGATGATGTTCACGGCATCACTCCACACTTTGTTATTGTGTCGAGCCTATCTAAAACCCTTTTGCTTTAGAGCTAGCAACACCTGGGTGGATGCACCTCAACATCGATCTGTGATCTGCCCGCGTTACTGGCACCACAAGCCACTGCGAAACACCCCCTGAGGGGCAGTTCCCAATGAGATCGTGAAAGATTCGTCAAAGACTTCTGCATCGACCTTGCTTACCATAGTACTGTTTTCTGACCCATTTTCACGCACTCTTGTATCGTCAAAAAAGACTTCTACTCATGCTACATCCGACATTCTTGCATCCGATTCATCTTGCGACTCATCTTCCACTCATGCCACCCAAACAACGCATATACCAGCATTCCCATCCAACGCATATACCAGCTCTTCCACACCACAACCACCCCTACTAGTCACACACAGCGATCTCCTCTGCACATCAGATTCGAAAGCCTCTAGTGCCACGTTCATAATCTGGTCCAACAATACCATCAATTCAACTTGGACTCACATATATTAAAGGGGTGTGACAACCTTTTCATCTGGTTGGATGTTTCACGATCCACCAGTCGGCTATCAGATTACAGTGTTATGGTTCGCTTGGTATCCGCAAGAAGTCGAAGAGTCCTCTTTTTGGGCAATTCGATCTCCCCGCAGTACCAAATTTAGCGCCTTTTGGTAAGGCTTCGCTACTAACTAGCCAATTTAGTAACTACCAGTTATCCCCCGTGAGGGATTGCACTGGCAGACATTTCTCTTCCTTAACCTTTAGCCGCTAGGAATAATCGCCAGAATTAACTGGCTTTGCCTAGCGTTGCCCAGGAGCACCACTTGGAGGTAGGTTATAGGCCATTGTATCACGTCTCTGGCAAGCCAGTTCATAATGAATACAACTTTTGCTCCCCGGATCAGTGGTGCAATAAGAACTACATTTACGAGGGCTTTAGAGAATATACTATCTATACACCCAATCGAGATTAGAATTAAATATGAGGCAGCTCTGGCCATGTTACGATTAAGGGTAACAGGGGAATATATCACCGACCACATGACACAGACACCAGACAATTTTAGCCCAAATTCCGGGACTCAACACAGTAGATATTAGCTGTGATAGAATCGCGAAAGTGTCAACAGATATACCCTGCAGTATACGGATGCCAAACAAGGAAAGTTGGATGAATGGAAATATTCTGCAAAACCTTCCAGGGTCACACTACTATACGGACGCATCTAGTCTCCATGGTAATACTGGCATAGGTTTCTATGATGAGGACCGTTCTACAGGGATATACTTTCGTCTACCGGACCACAACTCTGTCTTTCAGGCTGAATTCGTCGCTATAACGGAATGTATTAGGTCTATTAATGCACGGGATTCCCAATTCCCGAAGACGTGAAAATATTTACGGACAGCCTAGCGGCCATCAAAGCGATATCCGCGGACAAAACTAGATCAAGGGCTATCCTCGAGTGTAAGGAAGAGATTGCAAACTTCTCCGGAAGAGGCAGACTTGAAATCGTTTGGATCCCAGGACACAGTGGTATAATAGGAAACGAAATTGCTGACGAACTGGCCAGGAAGGGTTCTTTCCTGGAAAGAGTCAATTTGGAAAACCCAATACCTTTCAATCCCCTCAAATTGGAACTGGCAATTTGGGAGGAGACTGACGTGGGTAAGGTTAGAAAGATACAATGGGGTACTCCCAACACTACGAAAACTAAGGAAATCTTAAATCTGTGTAGGGGAAACTTTAGTAGTATAGGACGGGCGGAATCGGCCAATTGTAGAGCTTGCGGAGAGGATGACGAAACCCCAGAACACTACCTCTGTTACTGTCCTGCATTTGCGAGAACAAGGGTCACATATCTATCCAACGACATCCTACCATGCCTGACGGGTATTAGGGGGATAAACACTCAGGAAATTTGCTGATGAAACCGAATTTCTAAGTTAGAAGAGGGGTAGATAACCAGATGAACGTAGAGATGTGGAGCGCACTATAAGCCGACCCACTAGCTTAGGTGTATATCCGGGTACAACGGATATGAGCTATGTGTTTACATAGCTCCTCTTATCAACCTAACCTAACTATTTGTCTTCAGAAAAAGAACTGAACCAAATAACAAAGTGAATAATCTTAAAGTGCTTACGGCAACCAATAATCCAATGGTAGCTCGTGGCGTTCCGAATGATTTTTCCCATAAAAAATCAGAACATGTATTTCTTTCATAAGGTTATTATTTATTAATGAATTTTTTCTGCCGAATAACCAAAGGATTTTGTCAGTAGATAAAACCTGATATTGTAGATTTTGCTCCATATAAGCAGAAGTTCTTTTTCAAAGTTTTTAGGTGGAAAAATACCAAACATCTGTGTAATTCCACCTATACAAAAATGTATTTTGGAAAACATAAAATGTGCTTCTTTTAGAGAAAATCTTCAGATTTTGAAAGCTTTTTACTTCAGATTTCAATGACTTCAGATTTCAATTACTAAAAATTCATAAAGTTCTGATTTTTCTATAGAAACAAATTGTTCAAACCTGCAACTTTTTAAGTGAATATTTCTATGAAAACAAGCCCTAAAATTCTAATGTTTCTTCTAAGGAAAAATTATTTTATTTTGAGGTTTTTTTATGGTCTTTAAAAGTAAAAACCTTCACATTCTGAAGGTTTACTGAAGAATACATTTTGAGGTCTAAGATCAATTTTTCTATAGAATAGGAGAATCTGTGCAGACTTGCTCATTTTAAAGAAGAAGGCCTCATTCCTTAGAGGAAACCTAAGAATTTGAAGAATTATTTCTATAGAAAACCCCTAATTGGAGGAAATCTTTCTATAGAAAAAACTTTTTATAGTAAAACTTCCTCTCAAACAAAAATCCCTTAATGTCTATTTATTATCGACAAGAGCTTCGAATATTCAAAGACTTTCTCAAACCTGTACGGATTTACGGTATTCGCCTATGGGGGTCTTTCCTGTGAGGAACCACTTCAAAGTTTCCATTCAAAAAAACCTCAATGTCTCAAACGCTATCAAGCCTAATGACCTAAATATTCCAGTTTTAAAATCTGAAATCAGCCAGCTCTAAAACAGAATCAGCCATCACCTAAATTATTTTGCGTAGACTTAAAAGGTTGCATGACCTTAATATTCCCTAAGGAAATTGAAAATATACATATGTTTATTTATGATTTAACAGCAATTGACATTCAAAATTAAATAAATTTATGAATATAAAATATGAAATTTGATGCGTAGACTCCATCCGAGCAACAAACATGGGCTCAGTATTAATTTTTTTGAAATTCGGTAATTTAAGAGGGGAAAACGGCCAAAAATGGCAAAATTTTTACCTATCTAAATCTTTTTAACATTTTAGCCTATATGTATGAATTTTGATACACAGACTCCACCGAATACGTGGGTATCAGTCAAGTATGAATTTGTTGGTAACAAACGAATATAAAATATAATTTGTAGATTCCACTGGAAATAGATCATCAGATAAGGGGAACTCTTTTGGAAATTCGGATGTTAAGGGGGCAAAAACGGCACGTTAGTGTAAAAGTGTACCTTCTTCACCTTCTTGATATGTAGATTCCACCAAAGACACAAACATCGGCCAAGAATAAAATTTGTCTTAGTTTGAGCCTTTGGTGGGTAAAACCGCCACAAAAAAAGGGAAAATTGGCAGTTTTCAACTGGTAAATTTTCATGTGAAAGTACATTTTCTTAAAAAAAAAACAAGTGAGAAAATTTTAGTCAGCCGATGCCCTATACCATACGCTTAGCTCGATTGGATCATGGGAAATGGGGTTAAAAGTTTTGTCGACAAGCAGACAAGCAGACACTACGAGTTAATATAAAGGGATTAAAAATTAATTATATTATTATTTTTAAGAGAACAGGCATAAAAATGTATAAAAGCTAAACTCATAAACTGTAATTAAAAACATTTATATATAATGTCCGAAGAAATTGTCATTTTGTTTATAATTTGTAAATTATATAAAGAATTTGCAATGGGAATGAAAAGTAGAAAAAAGAGCGAAGAATGCGGAAGAAATTGCCATTTTGTTTATAATTCGTAAATTGTATAAAAGATTTGTAATAGGAGTCAAACTTAGACGCGTTGACAGGAAAGAAAGCACACACACAAAAAATCAGTAGTATACTCCATAAAGCTAATTTGAATGATTGATTAGCCGTATGCATCTGCTGAGCAGGATTTTTCTTCCTGAAATAATATATTGATTCTGTTTGAAATCCATACATATGGCGAAAAGTCAATAAAGAGCTTCTTTTACAAAAGAGTCTTTTACAAAAGGCGCTAAAAAGAAAAAATTCGCTTTTTGGGTCGTCAAAAGACGCTAAATCTAGACGCTAAATGGCATCGCTGCATATATTGTGACGTCGTGACTGTTGTATAACTGTCCGTCTGTTATTGCCTGCCCAGAGTCACTACATTCACCCATTGAGACGACTTTTTCTTTTAGTCCCATTATTTAAAGACCGTTAATTATAGTGTGGTGAAATTAATTCATTTATTTTCTTCTATAAAGGCTTTAATGCACTATAGAATCCAGAAACGGACTTTAAATATTTTTCTTTTGTGTAAGCTGAAATTATTTCAAGCATCTCGGTAAGAGGAAAAGTCACATCATTTAAGGCAAAATTTGCAGATATTATACAGTCCGATTTTAAATAAATAAATTTAGCAAAAACGTAAACGTGTTGTAAACTCCAGTTATGTTCTTAGTTCCTATTTAAATAAAGCAATTTACCATGATATTGTTAAATAATTTTTCCACTGCTTTTGGGTTTAGCCAAGGGCGACAATGTTAAGTTATTCAAAAAAAAAAGCAGAAAATGTTTCAAAAGTTACTTCCTTCTAGATAACAAAATACAAGCTCTTACAAGTCCTCAGGCATTTTGTATATGAATAGGGTAGTTTTGATTTACTGATAGCAATATTTTAGCAAATATCTTAATGTACCAACACCTCCATGAAGGACATTCTCTGAAGAAATAACATTGAACTTTGGCTAAATGTAGTAAATATATCCCAACAACCTCACAAAAAATCTACAATAAATGGATACAATTTGTACTAAAAGAAGGGGAAAAAATTCCAAACTATTTACTTTTTACTTGACTCTATCATTAAAAATATTTTAGTGAATTTAATCTTTAAAACTATTAAGCTCTTTTTTATGTTTTTGTCATGGTGCTTTAATAATATATAAATATAAACAGAATGTCTTCCTTTATATACTTTCCATTTATCTATTTTTTAATGCTTTATGGTTTTTAGAATTTAGATTTTAATATCAAATCAATTTTTACTATTATTGTTGAGTAATTGGAAATCTTCAAGATTATATGAAAAATGCTATTGTTGTGTTATTTAGTTGTGATAATCATTGAACTCGAAATATATTTTATAGTTTTATCAACCTTCTCGCATCTCGTCTTACTTAAATAATTTTTTATCTGAATTAACAGAGATTTGCATAACAATTACGAAAGATAACACTTTTTGTATACAAAAATACTCATTATACTCATTATATATACACCATTTCCAAGTTTATTTCAGCATTTGTTAAGCACGGAGTAGAAAGTCTCCTGGTATGGATGGAATGACTGTAAAGTGTGTATCGGAGGGGTTACATGCATGGAAGATAGCCCGTGTCGTTGTTTTGCTGAAGTCACCCGATAGAATCAGAAGCGATCCTCGTTCTTATAGGGTCATCAGTCTGCTTCCAGTGCTTGGAAAAGTATTGGAAAGGATTATGGTGAAATGGCTTCAGGAGAGGATCGGCCAGTGCACAAGTGAATGACAATTTGGCTTTAAAGAGCTTTGGAAAAATTATTTCTATAACAGACGGGCTTGAGTCGCTGGTGTGAACGAGTCCGTATGTATTGAGGTGGTCAGAGGTTGTCCGCAGGGGTCCATCTTTTGCTGAGGCTGATTGTTGCATACAATGTGTGCGCATATGCGGATGACTTGCTCATCCTTATCGAAGGCCAGTCTCGTGCTGAGCTGGCGAGAAAGGGGGAGGAAGTCATGCAGGTTGTCTGTGATTGGATAAGACTGTGATGATGTTTCTGAAAGGCAATTTATCGCTAAATCGACCTCCAACTGTGAGGGCAAGTAGCGTTAGCCTTAAGTATGTGACTGAGGTCAAATACTTTGGGATAACAATGAGGGAGTGTATGAACTTCTTGGTTCATCTCGAACGGGTAAGAGCGAAATTGACTGGTGTAGTGGGATGTGTCCGGCGCATTCATAGGAATGACTGCAGCTACAACATATGGTCCATCGGTGTTGTCCAGCGTGGTCACGACTACCGGAGGAAAGCTGAAAATCATGTCATGTCAAAGAGTAGTCTTGCTCGCTTGTGTGCTGCTATGTTGTCGTACGGTCTCCACGAAGTACTTACAAGTATTGGCAGGTGTAGCCCCTCCTGACGTGGAGGTAATACGTAAAAGTATTGCCTACAGGATTAAGAAAGAACAGCCATTGTTGGAGGATGAATGAGGCACTCTTAAATGGGTGTGTTGTTTCCAGATGGCCAAATAAATGGGACAGTAGTTACAAAGGACAGTTTACATATGCCCTCATTTGCGAGGACATTCGTGGCAATACGCCCTGAGAATGGGCTTTTTGCTTACGGACCATGGGTATTTTAATGCGTTTTTGCATAAAAGAGCCTTAGCCAATACGCCTTTATGTGACTGTGGACCTTATACCGAGGACTGGTTTCATGCTTTGTGCATATTCACATATTACATGGATATACGGGACCTAGATTTTCTAGGTGTCGTATTAACGGACGATGGTTGTGATGTCAATAGTGTGCTTACAAATGATGAGAGTATGAATTGTATGAATGTCTATGCATGTGAGGTCTTCAAGGGTTTGATTACGCATGTATTCGTGTGTAATCAAAACCTTCTAGAAGGGCATAGTCGAGCACCTATATTGTATGGGTGTGGGACTAAGCCCTTCTATGGCTGTTTGAAGCTAAACTGGTAGTAGCTTTGCTACGAAGTCAGGATCCCTGGAATCACATATTCCAGTTGACTTTTTGGATACGGCCCTTAGGGGGTATCGTGGTGGTTGTGGTTTAAACCCAAAATTGCGGGAAGAGCACAGCTCGATGTGGAGTTGCATTCAACCGTGTGCTGTGACCCATAGAAGAACAGAGGTATTAGATAGGCCTCGACTCCTCAACAAGGAGTGTAATTTGTTGCCCAAATGCGCACATTTTGGTCGACGCATATTCCGATCCAGTGTTCAGAGCTCCGTGAAGTTATGTCACGAGGCAGGTATTCACGTAAAACACAAGAAATGAAATTTTGTACATAAGCCTTTGGCATTTTATGTAGTAATAGCCCGCAAACAATGGGTATTGGCCGGTAGAATATTATAACAGTACTTGTTTAAAATTTACAATTACTCAACGAAATAAAAATCTCCACATATTGAAACTTTTCATCCCAATTTATCAAAAAATGGAAGTGGACATTTTTTTAACAAAATACACTACGATCGATTAAAAATACTTGGGGCACCTGAAGAAATGGCACCTCGGCGTATAAAAATGATGTCTTATATAAACAGCTTTGTGAGGCATTGCTTAACATATTCCCTTTAAAAACGTGCTTACTGGAAGTTTCTCAGAGGGCTTAGTACGAAGCACTTCCAAGTGTGCTTTCGTTTTATCCTTTTGCCAAAAATCTAAAAAAAATTAGTGGAGCTATTTATGAACCCATTTATTATTTAAATTCATATATTTTAAATAGAACTGGAAATGGTGTGATGAATTTTAAATATATGCATACAAGCCCATTCATATTCAAATAGAGCCTCTCACAGACACCCACTCCATTCTGTTGAATAAACACTATAATGAAGTCTTAATTGCGTAAAAGACGTTGGGAGGGAAAGTGTTAAATTTCTAATGTTGATTTTTTGCAGACATAATGAAAATAGACTGTATTTAGTTACTATAAAATCTACATTTACTTATAAATTAACTCTCATACATACACACACAAACACACACACACACACATACACTAACTTGTACTCTATGGTATATATTGTTTAATAGAGGAAACAAATGGACAAATGCCATGACATTTAAATTTTTATGAGGACATCGATTACGTACGTGTAGGTGTATGTGTATGTCGTTGTGCTAAAGTCGAAAGTAGCATTAAATCCTGAACTCTGTGTGCACAGCAATCAAATGAATTGAAATGGATAAAAAAAAAAACACACGAATAGATCGACCAAAAGACGACTTTAACACCTTGCGAAACAATAACAGTAACCCTGCAAGTTGGCAGCTAGCGATGATGACTCCCCAACGGTTGGTACGGTGGGATTGAGAATGATTAATGTACATTCAATAATGGTCATTTGGCAATTTTTTTTTGGTTCATAATTTAAGAAATTAGTTATTAATGATTATAAATTAATAAAATATCATTTTTCTATAAAATTTTTAATTGTCAAATTTAGAAATATGAAACCATTTCGTAATTTTAATTTTAATTAAGATTTTTGGACTATTTTATTAAAAAGAATAAGGTAGTCGTTTTGTAAAATATATTGAATTCTAAATGAACACAGAGAAAAATTGTCATATTATAGTCAATCAAAAAAGTTTACGTACATACATAGATATAACTATTACAAACAAGAAAAGTAAAAATATACAAGCTTGGTCAATATTTGAGACAACCTATTGCGTTGCTTTTCTTCAAACCATGTTAGTTTTATTTAAATATTAAAAACGACAGTATGAAAAGAAGGGCGTTGACCGGTCATAGAGCTTAAAATTAATTGCGAACATGAATCTTATGGAATATTTGCCCACTTTTCACATAGTGGTGTCTTTAAACTTGCTCTTGCGATTATATTGTGCTGTCTAATTTTAATCCTTAGAATAGACCAAAGTCTGTCGATTGTGTTGGCCAATCGTAGTGTTTAATATAAATAGTTTGCATTGTTGTTCTACATTCATTCGGTTGTAAATTTGGTTGCCGCAACAAAATTTCATTTTCTATTTATAGCTTTTTCACAGCAATTGGCAAATGTTATTAAATATCGGAAAAATCCTAACATACATAAAATGTAATAATTACACTGTTCTGCAAAATAACATTTTTTCCGAGCCCCGAAATTATTCCTGCTGATTCTTATGTAAAATGACCTCCTGAATCCGAATATCACACCCATTTTTCCCCATTACATACCGTTTTCGCGGTCATCAATTAATAATAAAATTCAAATTTTTATGTTTTATTTTTAAATATTTATTATATTTTCAATGTTTCGAACAGCTTCGCTGTTCATCTTCAGGAAAAAATTTAAATATCTTTTAATGAAGCGTGGAGTTGAAAATGTCCTTCCTTATTTGTTATCTTATTTCAGTTGAAATAATATCTTATTTCAGATTTTCCACATTATGGGACATTTTCTTTGTAATTTTCAACTCCCATTTCCGGACTCCTCTCATGGTACAATAATATATTGAGACATTGTGTTGGTTTATGAAACAAAGCAGTCTTCTTTGCAAAGACTCCTTAGTATAAATTTCGGTATTTATAGAGCCCGTGGTAAGAAATTACCATTTTCTTCTTTTGCCGCTACTACACATTGTTGGCCATCCCAGGAACTTTTTTGAAATTTCATCAGCTTTTGTGCCCTAAACTTATCATCGCTATTTTCCTCGAGCTTTAGCAACATAACGATTTTGACCCGGAAGCTGCGAAAAATCTACCATTACAAACGGTTTGTCGTCTATTATGCAGCTGGAGTATTTTTTATGAAACGTGATTCCAATTTCCGTTTTTTTTTTTTTGTTTTTGACCTCTACGCACCAAATAGTCCGAGCACTGGGCTAACCAGGTAGTTTTTGTAGCGGATATGTTGGGAGCTCCTTTCAATATGCTTCCTCTTTTCTTGATTATTTCTGTCAATGGCCAAATTCTCCTTATAGTTTTTAATCACATTGGAAACAGTTTTACGGCAAATCTTTGATCCTTTGGCCAAATTTTTATAGGACCAAGTAAGATTTTGTTGGAAATATTTATTAATTTTAGCCCGTACATTTATTTCGTCCCTCAATTGAATCCAACTATCAACACATGAACAGGGCTGTTATTAAGAATTATAACTTGATCAAAAAAGATTCAAATAAAGCTTGCAAAAAAGTTTAGAGGAAAAATGGGTGCTACGAGTTTTTCAATCTCACTCCTCACATTATTCTGTGCTCTATTTAAATTAAGTGAACTTAAATTTATCATAGGACTTATTTGCAACCCGCATTGTATATACTCTGGAACTTAAATGAAATATTTTGAAAGATTTTGATCAAGTTCAGAGGGTGGTAATATGATCCAATGTTTCCAGTATTATAATTTATTATTAGTTCTGTATTACGTTTCTAACAAACAGAAAGTGGAAAAGAAAGTGAAGAGTCTTCAGGGCTTAATACTTCCCTATGAAAAATTCATTTTCTGCTTTTACGAAGTCCAAAGCATTCATATAAAACATATGTCGATGGCTTGGCATTGTCCAAACAAAGTTGAGACAGTGACAATGTGGCCAGGTTAAGCAGTCTAATTTTTAGTGCCCCATAATTAATCCCGTAAGTAACCTTATGTCAATACTGATGTGATTCAAAACAAAGATGTATATGAAAGGGGTTATTATGTTCCAAAACCGCAATCTGCCAGTATATTCAGTCTCTCGAATTACTGGCGATATGGTAGACCAATTGATATTAACATTAGAGTTCACATCCCGTCATTGGATTGGCGGAGTCTAATCTTGCTAGTTTGTTCATGATCTCATTTCTTCCCAGTTCGTGATACCCAGGAATCCAGAAGAGAATTACTTTATTTTGTGCAAAAGTATAATTTCCTGTATTTCAGCTAGAAGTGCAGTGGGTCACATTCTCGTTGGTTCGGAAATTCTAGCTGTCCCAGAAATTCTAGCTGCTCCAGCCCTGGAATTCATTTTTTAAAACATAAGTAAACCAATTAGGCTCCGATGCCCACTCTGATCAGCACAGAATTATGTTATTAATGCCACCCAAAGCCATGTCCAATTTATCTTTAACGAAATACCATTTATATACGTACGAGTAACCAAGGTTGCTGAAGTTTTAATGAAAATTTTTAGAGGAGTGAGTCCGATGCTGGCTTCTTGATCCAATGTCGAAAAGGTTTTGAGTGCAACTATAACGCATTCTAGCCGTTATGTTTTGAAAAGTTTGCTTCTAGCCCTCTGATAACTTCAGTTACCACACAATTGCCGAATCATTGGTCGAACTAGACCCCAGGACTTGCAAACAAAGCCTTTTGTTGTTTATAAATGAGTATATGCTTTGTTCATAATGTTACCTAGATGAGTAATCCCAGTCCATTTCTTATTTAGAGAATCCCTAAATAGTTCGGCATCGCTAGAATTCTGCATAAAAGTGCTCCCTATGGAAAAAAAAGACCAAAGTTGAGGTTTCTTCTAAAACTGAATGGAATTAAGCCTTTCCATGGATAGAACCTGTTCTAAAAACTAGTCTGGTATCAAGCCAAGAGCATTACATATAATATCCGAAATGGTATTGTAAAATTAATCAATTACAACAACTACCGATTGCCTTGACACTAGTCTGTAACCCAAATCATTTACGATTAAGGAACATAACAGCGGAGTTAGTACAACCCTCTGAGGGCAGCCTATTACCGAGTTGCCAACTAGTTTCGATTATATACCTCGTTTTCAGGTTTAAGGGAAGTAGATTTAATCATTACGAGTTTTCTCAAAAGCTCCATCAACACCAATAAAACCTCATAAAGCTGTTTCCTTTTCCGTCTGGGCGTTTTCGATCTTCTCAACAAGATAATGTAAAGTCAGCTCAATAGATTTTCCCTTTGCATATGCCTTCTAAATCCTGTGTAATGGATACTGTACAAACTCATTGAATCTTAAGTATGTGTAGATCCAATGACGTAAGACTGGTAGTTCTACATGATTAAAATAACATTGATGATCTTTTACTAAATTTTGGTTTGAAGACCGCACTAGCCTTCCTCTAGGAGAGAGGTTTATGTCCAAAGACAATTTTGAATTAAAATATATCCACCTGAGCATTCAAAGGGAAATCTAACCAATTTTTTAGAAATACAGAGAAATTACATCACCCGCAGATAATGTAAAATGTCTCGAATGACCTTAATAGAAACTTATGATAAACTAATGACTAATGAGATAATGAAGTCACAGGCTTATTACGTACCAAGTAATTTTTTTAAGCAACAATTCCAATATTTCCTTATAATCCTTCGTATACCTGCCCTCATTATATTTTATGAACCCTACTGCTCCATGTTAGGAGTTAATCAGTGTCTTGTGAAATCTACCTATCATAAGGTTTCCTCGATATCACCACAAAGTTCCTCCAATATTCCATTTTCAGTCTTA
Organism: Cordilura impudica; assembly: GCA_963682025.1. NCBI lineage: Eukaryota > Metazoa > Arthropoda > Insecta > Diptera > Scathophagidae > Cordilura > Cordilura impudica. Next base: position 152,545,861 of record OY821520.1, read on the forward strand.
CAAATTTCGTCCAACAGCCAAAATTTTTTTAGTTTATAAAATATAATCATTTGATATTTGATAGGCAATGCCGAGATGTTAGTGGGGAGAATTTTTTGTTGACAGTGAATATAACATAATGAAAATCGGGTACAAAGATGGCTCATTAGATATATAAAGCAAAAAACTAAACTATAGAATGGAAAAATAAAGGCATATTTTAAACAAGCACATTTTTTTCAAGAAATATGTTAAGTTTTTTTTTCAATATATATAGGAGGTATTACCTACAAGAGAAGCGGCATATCCGATGAATTGTGTACATAAACTTATTTGATTGACTGTATGGAATGCTGAAATATATTTTTCTGAATTGACCATTAGTCGTAATATTTTATAAAGTAACAATTTGATTAATAACATTGTTTGATTTATATATTAATCGCATACTTCCAGACCTATAAATTTCTTGCTCTACCTTCATCCCACTGTTCGCCGCTATTGTCGCAAAATATAATGAAACAAAAATAGATTAACACAGTGAAAAATTGAATGAAAAATAAGAAATATCAATAAAATTTTAAAGCTTTAATCATTAAACAATATTTCCCTTCTCTCTCTCTTTCCTTAAAATCTTTTTGTTTACAGGGCGCCGGATGCACGGCTCTACTTGTAGCAGTCGTATCAAGAAAACTGGAATTGACACGAGCGGAAAAACACGTGCACAATTTTATGATGGACACACAGTTAACAAAAAGGGTATTAAAATCGTTTGTCGTCTGTCGTTACGTTTAAAATGTTTTTTTTTTATTATTTTTTTTAATTTTGTTTTTGTTTCCTTTCATATATGTACTTATTATATCTTTCTGTTTGTTTATTTATTTCATTTAATTGCTTACATTGCATTTATTAACCTATTAACTCTACACAATATTTCAAATTAGTTTTTGTACAATTAAATAAACGTAATCTTTTTTTAATTGTCGTTGTTGTTGCTGTAGCTGTTTTGCTGCTATTTGAGTTTCAATTTCAATTATAATAAAAAGTACAATTAACTCCCACTGTGTTTAATTTACTGAATTTAATATTTTTTTATATTGATTTTACTACACTTGTTTAGTTTTGTTTTTACTTTTAAACTGCAGTTAATTTTGATTACTTTTTTAATTTTAAATTGTTTATTTTTGGATTAGTAGTGATTTATATTGGCAAATGATATTTTAATTTTTATTGAAAATTTTTTAAGATAATTTATATAACTGAAGAATTCGAGGGCAGTCGGAAAAGTTCTTTCAAAAGAAAAGACAAATATATATTATTTTGGGTTAATTAATTTTAATTTTTTAACATAGTCGCCTTTAAGTACAATAAACTTCATGCAACGTTTCTCAAATTTTATGATATCTTCGAACTCAAAAGATTCATCGAAATTAGCATTTGCTGCAGCGATAACCTGATCGCTAGAGTCACGTCTCTTTCCAACGGCTTGGATATAGGAATTGGGCTAAGGGTAGTAAATTTGGCAAATTTGGTAGATGAGAAAGCACTTCATACCCCAATTCTTGAAATTTTGTATTGCAAATGAGACAAATGATGATGATAGAGGACTTTCTGGTAAAATCATCCATAACATAGAATACTATTTTTAGAGATAATAACGTGGATACTTTAAATTTCTTTATCAATCACCGATCATTCTTCATAATCATAACGAAGATTTTTTCGATCATTTTTGGCAGTCAAATTTTTGGCGAAAACGCTTTACTTTCTTCAATAGTTTTCTTTTGAAAAAAAAAATAAATATTTAATCACGGCTCTATAGTAAATTTTATCCTACAAAACTTGTTCACTTTAGTGACTGTTAGCCATGAATGACGTAACAGTCTGGCAGTTCCTATGTGAAGAGCTGTTTTTACAAAAAAAATACTAGATTTTTAATTATCATAAAGGCCTCTCTTTAATAGTGGGTACTGATTATCAAGTATTTGCAGTTTTACATCTTTGTCCTCTAACAATTAAACAGATTTAAAACATAATTTTTAAATAAATGTTTTTTTTTTGGTACTAACCAAACTTAATTGCTTTTATTAATATTAATATTTTTCTATTTTCTTATTTTGTTCTTATTTCTATGGTAATAATTTTCATTTTTTATTGCTTTAAAAAAACTATTTAATCCGCTAACATTATGTATGTATTATTCCCTTTTTTTCTTCTTAAAAAAAATAACCAACAAAAAAAACAAAAACAACCAATATATATACTCTTTTAGCTGAAAAATGCTGCGGCGAATGTTCTTCGTGAAACTTGGCTCATTTACAAACATACAAGACTAGTAAAACGGGTTAATCCCGGACGTGTAAGAACCCACCAAAGAAAGTTCCTTCTAGCAATTTATGCGTGAGTATTCAAAAAAATTCAAAACAAGCAACACCAACCAACTAAGATAGAAAATAGGGAACGAAGACATCAAAAAGAAAATCGATAGGATACTAAAAAGCAAAATAAAAAATACCCACCCATTTAACTTCCCAAATGAATGGTTCAAAACCAATTTTAACCCATAAAATAAAAGAAACACAAATACTAAAAGAAAATATTACGTTATTGTTGTATAAAGTTGTTGTACTTCCATAAAAACACTAAAAACGAATACAACTTTGAATTTCATAAAAATGTTTCAAATGTTTTCTTTGCGTTCGTTTCATTGCTTTTTTAAACGTTTTTATTGTGTGTATTATCCTGACCATCGATGCATTACATGAAAAATGTGTGTATTTAGTTATTACTTAACAAGTTGTATAATTTATTAACACTTTACTTTAGAACTTTTAGAACAATACAATACTGTATCGGTTACTAACATAGCAAGCAGCACAATTAACGTTTCAACAAACCTCTATAACCATAATCTACCCATAAACAGTTTATAGAATATCATTAACTCCCTCATTGTATTAACTAGTTTGTTGGTTTGTTCGTACCAGAGCTGTGATATTCTCAGTTCCTCTGTATTAAACAACTGCGTTTAACGGATCTCAGCTTAGACTTTATTACAATTCAAAAATTAATGTTGTTTTATCTAAATCAAATTAGTTCAAATAATACGAATAAAGAATTTGTAATAAAGGATTATAGTTAGTTAGCATTAATTATAAATTCTAAATACTGATATTGTCTCAATCTGGTTCGTTCGTACCCGCTTATTCGTCTTAACCAATAACCAAAATGTATATCTTTCCATATTTCTTGTTAGTTATTTGTTTTTTTTTTCGTTATTTACCAGCAAAACTATTAACAACTCGTTTTACTAGCCTGTAACTAGGTTGTAAAGCCAAACTTGCAATATGTTTTTTTTTCATCTAATCCAACAAACATAAAAAACATGCATTGCTTTATTTTCAAAATATTAACAATGTGTCGTTAATTTTTTAGAAATTCGTATCTCAAAATATCTACATTACTCCAAATAGCAAATCCTTCATACAGTTTTGCTTAACCGAACAGTTTGTCATCATTGTTTCTACTAATTTTTTGCAATCAGATAGGGTAGGACAGAATGCAAAGGTTTTTCAACCAGTTGAAATGTGTAGAGATCAGTCAGAACAGAACAAGTGGTGGACTTACACAATTGAATGTAAACTCCAATTTTCACTTTGAATATTAGTTTCTCAAAAAAATTTCGTTACAGTTAAGATTGCAGAAACCCTACCATTAGAACATTCTTTATTTTCTCTTAAGCGAATTTAAAAGAACACAAATGGTGGAGTTTTTGATTTTAGATTAGGTCTAATTTTTTAGGTTTATTTTGAGATACGATTTTCTGCAATCTTAACGACGAAATTCAAAATTTTCATCGCTAAGTATTTTTCAAAACAATATATATTAGATTTAACCCACGTTACATATTACTTTCAAACATATCGATAAAGTACTAAAAAAATCTAAAATGCAAATACGATATATAAAATATAAAATATAAAATATAAAATATAAAATATAAAATATAAAATATAAAATATAAAATATAAAATATAAAATATAAAATATAAAATATAAAATATAAAATATAAAATATAAAATATAAAATATAAAATATAAAATATAAAATATAAAATATAAAATATAAAATATAAAATATAAAATATAAAATATAAAATATAAAATATAAAATATAAAATATAAAATATAAAATATAAAATATAAAATATAAAATATAAAATATAAAATATAAAATATAAAATATAAAATATAAAATATAAAATATAAAATATAAAATATAAAATATAAAATATAAAATATAAAATATAAAATATAAAATATAAAATATAAAATATAAAATATAAAATATAAAATATAAAATATAAAATATAAAATATAAAATATAAAATATAAAATATAAAATATAAAATATAAAATATAAAATATAAAATATAAAATATAAAATATAAAATATAAAATATAAAATATAAAATATAAAATATAAAATATAAAATATAAAATATAAAATATAAAATATAAAATATAAAATATAAAATATAAAATATAAAATATAAAATATAAAATATAAAATATAAAATATAAAATATAAAATATAAAATATAAAATATAAAATATAAAATATAAAATATAAAATATAAAATATAAAATATAAAATATAAAATATAAAATATAAAATATAAAATATAAAATATAAAATATAAAATATAAAATATAAAATATAAAATATAAAATATAAAATATAAAATATAAAATATAAAATATAAAATATAAAATATAAAATATAAAATATAAAATATAAAATATAAAATATAAAATATAAAATATAAAATATAAAATATAAAATATAAAATATAAAATATAAAATATAAAATATAAAATATAAAATATAAAATATAAAATATAAAATATAAAATATAAAATATAAAATATAAAATATAAAATATAAAATATAAAATATAAAATATAAAATATAAAATATAAAATATAAAATATAAAATATAAAATATAAAATATAAAATATAAAATATAAAATATAAAATATAAAATATAAAATATAAAATATAAAATATAAAATATAAAATATAAAATATAAAATATAAAATATAAAATATAAAATATAAAATATAAAATATAAAATATAAAATATAAAATATAAAATATAAAATATAAAATATAAAATATAAAATATAAAATATAAAATATAAAATATAAAATATAAAATATAAAATATAAAATATAAAATATAAAATATAAAATATAAAATATAAAATATAAAATATAAAATATAAAATATAAAATATAAAATATAAAATATAAAATATAAAATATAAAATATAAAATATAAAATATAAAATATAAAATATAAAATATAAAATATAAAATATAAAATATAAAATATAAAATATAAAATATAAAATATAAAATATAAAATATAAAATATAAAATATAAAATATAAAATATAAAATATAAAATATAAAATATAAAATATAAAATATAAAATATAAAATATAAAATATAAAATATAAAATATAAAATATAAAATATAAAATATAAAATATAAAATATAAAATATAAAATATAAAATATAAAATATAAAATATAAAATATAAAATATAAAATATAAAATATAAAATATAAAATATAAAATATAAAATATAAAATATAAAATATAAAATATAAAATATAAAATATAAAATATAAAATATAAAATATAAAATATAAAATATAAAATATAAAATATAAAATATAAAATATAAAATATAAAATATAAAATATAAAATATAAAATATAAAATATAAAATATAAAATATAAAATATAAAATATAAAATATAAAATATAAAATATAAAATATAAAATATAAAATATAAAATATAAAATATAAAATATAAAATATAAAATATAAAATATAAAATATAAAATATAAAATATAAAATATAAAATATAAAATATAAAATATAAAATATAAAATATAAAATATAAAATATAAAATATAAAATATAAAATATAAAATATAAAATATAAAATATAAAATATAAAATATAAAATATAAAATATAAAATATAAAATATAAAATATAAAATATAAAATATAAAATATAAAATATAAAATATAAAATATAAAATATAAAATATAAAATATAAAATATAAAATATAAAATATAAAATATAAAATATAAAATATAAAATATAAAATATAAAATATAAAATATAAAATATAAAATATAAAATATAAAATATAAAATATAAAATATAAAATATAAAATATAAAATATAAAATATAAAATATAAAATATAAAATATAAAATATAAAATATAAAATATAAAATATAAAATATAAAATATAAAATATAAAATATAAAATATAAAATATAAAATCTTAAATCTTAAATGATAATAATTAAAAAATTTAAAAAAAAAATCAAAAAATAGTACAACTCCACAAATATTCTGACACATTTACATAATTTTATTATTCATACTGGCTTCTTCTTTTTATTTTTTATTATTTTTCTAAATACTTTTTGAAATCGTGACAAATAATTAGGTTACGAAAAGTTAAAATGGATCAACGCAAACTTATGGATAATGCCAATACAATAACCGATATGGCCAAGGTATGTAACGAGTTTTTTATTTAATCGAAAATTTCTTCTATAAAAGATGTGAGTTGAAACCATTATTGACAAAATATAAACGCTTAGTCTGACAACAAACAGCATAATTCTGTTTAGAACCATCTACTAGGAAATATTCTTCAAAGAACCTGGAATAACCATTGGTTTAAACTCAGTTTTAAAAACAATTTGCCATCATGACATAAATTTTTATCAAATTCAACACACATCTTTCAATTATATTTTTTAGGCTTTCAGTTTATATTCAATACACATATATTTGAAATAAGTATATCTAAATAAATTATAACTATTCATTTACAGACTCAAAATTCTGTGTATGAAATAATATCAGACATGTCAAGTAGACAAGATGTCATAGAGGAACGAATAACAAGCTTAGAGGATAAATTACAAGCTCTACAAGTACAACTTATTTTGATATTTTTTCTGTTTTTAGAACAAAGAAACAATTAACTAATGATCTAATTTTTCCCACCACCACTAGGATCATATGGAAAGTCTGCCAGATATAATAACACGTTGCCTTAGTCAGCATCAAGAGCGTGTAGAGCAACGAAAAAATTTTCTACATCCCGATACGGCAGCTCAATCACTGCAACCGCCACACACACCAACGCCCATGTTCAATTCATCATCAATTCAATTTCCACATTCAAGGTTGGTATTAAATGATTTTACAAAACAAAATCCAACAGCAACATCAAATCAACAACAAATTCAGCAGCAACATCAGCATCAAAATCAAACTCAAAACCATTACAACCATCATCCTGATACATTGTCATTGATTCCTTCTTTCAATAAATCCATGCTACCACCACCAATACCACCACAACGACACTTTAATGCAAATATAGCAAACTGAAGTAAAAATAAAATCTATAATGAAAATGGAATGGCTCATATTTTACCAAAAAAAAAAAACGTATGAACCATTTTAAATTCAAACTACTTCTTAAATTGTCATAACAACCAACCACAATATCTTAATCATTTTCTGCTTTCTAACCATAAAATAACTAGTGTTGCCAACTTAAACTAACCAATTTAAAAAAATGTTAAAGAGGCTAAGGGTCTGACTCAGTAGAACAATTCATGCCTGCGACTAGAAAATTTTTATGAAAAAAGAAAACAAAATTGATTGCTTGTAATACAAAATTTTGTAGAAGCACCACGGGCCATATAATATATATAGTATATGGTAATAATTATGTGGTCATAATATATATTATATGGTCCTTAGTAGCATGTTTACTGAATCAGCCCTAGAATCAGCCCTAGAAAATAATACAAATGTATCATCTTAACCAGTGTTTTCCTGATTACTTAGGCATTTACTCATCTAGTTTCCACTATACTAACTCACATAAAGGTTAACAAACGCTTTGTTGATTGGTAACACTTTTGCGAATTGGCAACATTTTAACAACAAAAATAGCATAACTACCCGAAATTTTAAAATTAGTCAAAATAAACATTTTATTTAAAATTTTACGGTTTGTTAAAACTAAAAGCATTTTAAAAGCGAAGATTTTTTTTTTTTTCTAAATTTAATTAGCAGTGGTCATCAATCGACAAAATAATTGTTGTTGATGATAAAAACTACTTTAATATATATGTATGTTTATTCCAATTTATTCCTGAGAGGAACATAGGGCCATAACAAAATTATTAAATTCAGATCTATTTAATACCAAATATTTAATTTCACTCCAGCTTCGTCCCATTCTTGCTGCTTCCGTCTCTACAGATCTTCTCCAGGTGTTTGCAGGCCTACCTCTTCTACGACTCCCTTGCGGGTTCCACTCCAGTGCCTGTCTGGCAATATCTCTTGGTTTTCTTAAGGTATGGCCTATCCATTTCCATTTACGCTCTTTTATTTCCTGGCTTACTGGTTTCAGCTTAGTCAATCTCCATAGCTCTGCATTAGATATTACATTCGGCCAGAATCTCCTCATGATTCTACGTAGGCACGCGTTCGTGAAGACTTGCAGTGCCTTTAGCTCAGTCAACGCTACGTTCCACAATTCACGGCCATAAAGAATGACGGACTTGACGTTTGAGTTAAAAATCCGCAGTTTCGTCCCTCTGGAGATGAACCGAGACCGCCACACATTGTCCAATGCTCAAAAGCTCCACGTCCTTTCTTGATTCGGTGTAGTATATCCTCTTTGGTTCCTCCGTTGTCATTTATGATGCTGCCGAGATACATGAACGAGTTGACCATTTCAACTACTTTTCCATCTATAATGATGCTTGGGGGCAGCATTGTGTTGATGGACGTCATCTTTGTCTTACCGACATATATTTTTAATCCAGCTCTAGCTGCGTATGCGTGAATAGCATGTAGATTTTCCGCCAAGTGTGTATGTTTGTGAGTGAGCAGGCAAATGTCATCCGCATAATCGAGGTCGAGCAGGCATCCTTGCATCCCCCATTTTATTCCGCAGAAACCTCTCATTGCGTTGTTCATTATTACGTCCAAAACGATGTTAAAAAGCAGGGGGGAAAGCACACAGCCTTGTCTTACTCCTGCAAGAATGTTGATTTTGTCGCTCAGTTGACCTTCGTGTAGAACTCTGCACGAGGCATTATCATATAAGGCCTTAACAAGGTTAATCAACTTTCTCGGGACGCCTTTGCACTCCAGTGCGCACCAGATTGCGCCATGGTGTATGGTGTCGAATGCTCTTTCGAAGTTAATAAATCCTAGGTAAAGTGGCGTTCTCCATTCAACCGACTGCTCAACAATCATGCGCCTGCTGTTCACATGATCAGTGCATGATATGTGTGGTCGGAAACCCGCTTGCTCTCTTCTTAGTAGTGGTTCCAATTTTTCGCCAATCCGCGAGGCCACAATATGTGATATTAGCTTCAACATGACATTCAAAATAGATATGCCTCTCCAATTTCTGCAGTCCGCTAAGTTGCCCTTCTTAGGGAGCTTGATTATGATGCCTTCCTTCAATATACTGGGTAGGGACTCATTTTCCCAAAAGTAATCTATAACTGGGAGTATTATATGCGCCCTCGTTTCAGGGCCAGCTGTTAATAGTTCTGGAGGTATATTATCTGGCCAAGGTGCTTTTTTGTTTCGTATGCTCTTGATTGCTTCTATAATTTCAATTGTATTGGGACATTGTATGTCCATCTCTTCCGTGACAGCATGGTTGCTACAGTCACATAGTTGTTGAGAAACAGGCGGCATAACTGACAGCATTTTTGAGTAATACTCAGTCCAGATTTGAAGTTGCTTCTGTTTCGATGAGGTAAGCACGCCGTTCCCATCTAAGAGTGGTCTGGATGCCACCATTTGCTTGCCTGATAGTTCTATAGCATGTTTATAAAGGTCTCTACTGCGATTCGTGGCAGCGACTGCTTGTGCGTCTGATGCTTTTTTATTTATCCACGCGCGCCTGTCCTTCCTTGTGCTTTTCTTGACAGTGCGTTCTACGTCGTTGTACTTATTTTGCCACTCCTGTTGGGCAGCTCTTGTTTTCGCGTTATTAAGTTTATTTTTGAGGCTTTTTCTCTTGTTTATATCTTTCCAAGTGGCGTCTGAAATCCAGTTTTTCCGAGCGTGGTCTCGGTAGCCTATATTTTGTTCTGCTGCTTCCATGTATGCTTTGCTTATTTCTGTCCAGTCCGCGCTATTGGCAGGATCCCTGTTTCGGGAAACGCTCTGCAGTGCCTCTATATAACTGGCTTTGGTAGTGGGGTTCTGGAGCTTATCCACATCAATACGCCTCAGTCTTTGTCGGTACTAACTGCAATTTTTAGGCGGATCATTGCTATTACCAGGTAGTGTCGCTTGCAATTTCTGCACATCTAATAAGGAACCGCGCCATTTGCGGCTGAGGGCAATGTGGTCAATTTGATTCTCAGTGCGATGGTCTGGCGCCGTCCAAGTGACCTTGTGTACTCGTTTGTGGGGGAAGATGGTTCCACCTATGCATAGGTTGTTTTTGGAACACTTCTCTGTAAATAAGTCTCCATTTTCAGTGATTGTTGCCCCCAAACCATGTCGACCCATTATGTTCTCCATGCCTCTGTTGTCTGAGCTTAGTTGCGCGTTAAAATCACCCATAACGATCAGAATGTCACCCCTTGTTGATACTGTCGATGGCTCGCGATAGACTGCTATAGAATTCCTCCTTCACAGCGTGTTCTGAGACTTCTGTGGGTACATAGCATTGTAAAATGGTCACATTACGGGCTCTTGTTTGAAGTCTAATAGATATAATTCTCTCTGAGTGGCATTTCCAATCCAATAGTGCAGCATAAGCGGACTTTGATAGTAGGAAGCCCACCCCACCTTCCCGCCTACCACCTGTGGTTTTACCAGAGAAAATAAATCTGCAACCATCTGGAGCAACGATTTCCCCAGAGCCTGGCCATCTGCATTCACTGATACCGAGAACTAACAGGTTGTATCTATTAAACTCCCTGCAAAGCTTTACCAGTTTGGAGGGTTCTAGAAGAGTCCGGACATTCCATGTTCCTATTCGTGATCCGTATTTCAAAAGGTCATCGTCTTTTGGTCCAATCGTTCATTTTCATTTTCTGTTGTGGTTACTGTAATCATTTAGATTTAGGGTGAGCAGATGATTGGTCTGCCGCACCCGATCCTGATGCTAGGGCTGCGAGCTGAGTATCCAGGCTCACTGATCTTATGTAAGGCCGCCTCTACTAGAGAAACATGAACCGTGAACCATGAACCGTCCATTCTGAAACAGACATTTCATGATTTGGTCTGCGAGTAGTATTTTATTTCCCACTTACCCTGTATATCTACCGGGCATCCCTCTATCCGCCACCTGAGGACATGTCCGATGGAAGACATGCAACTCCACACGGACAATAAGTACAAATTAATTAAAAGTTGCAAATATTACAATTTGATAGAGATAGCGCCAAATTCATCAGTGAAAAATTTCAAAATTTTCATTATTTATCTAAAAATAATTTTTCTTAAACTAGCATCATTTAGATACTGTTTCCTAAATGGGATGAAAAATCAGTATCTTTATAAAGAAAAATCAGTTTTTTGTGTTTACAACCATTTCTATTCTCCAACGTAAATTCGATGAAGTGTATTCCACTTCTTCTAACGATCATCTAGCACTTCCATGTCCTAGGAATACTGCGATTTGTAAAACTCTTTAATGTGCATCCGTTTCCGAAATGACTTCCTCATTCGCCCGTAAACTATTTCCCTTGAATAATTTTTAAGTTTGGGAACAAACAGTAGTTGGTAGGAACCAGGTCATATACACTGAATGCATATTCATTATGGCTACCAAGTTTTCTGGCAACCGATTTATGATGGATTTTGTAACCGAATTTCGGACTGACTGAGTTTACAATTCTGTTGAAAATTTATTATCATAGAAAGTGAATAGCTTCTTTTGAATTTCTGTTGATAAATCGAAAATACAATTATTCAACTTTAGAGCCATGCGATTGACTGGTTAATTTCTGTGAATGGATGCTCTACAGTTAAAAAATCCAGTACCCTCTGTTCGAATCGCATTTTCAAACCCAAATGTTGATGTGCTGCATGACGAACTCATTTTTCACTCAGTTCAATTTTTCGATGATCCAAACCAACTCGATATACTATTTTATATTCATCATCATCTGTGCTTGTACGGCGCCATTGTTGGTTCCTAAAAACAAGTTTTTTATAAATGAATACAATAATAATGTTTAGCAAATATGAAACCCTTTGGAATCCATTTTTCTTCAACTTCAAACTTCAAAAAATTTTTTAATAATAGAAATGTCATAAATTTTTTACTGGATGCTAGCTAAGATGGTAATACTGAAAAAAAAAATTGAGTATTTGTCCATCAATCTATTTATAAGGCCATATAGTACTCGAATTAGCAGTTTACCAAAAATGGGTACAAAAAATTTATATAAATTAATGTTATCCTAGGATAACAAATTAGGGGTCAGTTCACGTGGGTAGGTGATGCCAGTCAGTTTCCTTTGAGGTCTACTCCGAATCAGTTGGTGTTCTGGATAAACAATTTAATCCAGTTGATATCCTTTTCATATGTTCGGATCTCCGTCGATCGTATTTGCTAAACATTGGTGCCGCTTCCGTCTCTTCGACATCCTGGCCGAAGGCAGTCTAATTTCTTTTCAGTTTAGTGACAATCGTAAGTGGTCCATAATATTCCCTTATTGGAGCATCGAGTTTCATGATGCCATCTATCTTTGGCAACTTGATATAGCTGTGACTCATATTGCTCCTTACTCATGTTAAGCGTTATTCAAGGCATGTTATCGATCTCTTTCTCCTAGAGATTTGAAGCATTTTCTCGGCTAGTTCGTCGCCAATTCAGTTTCCTATTATATCCCTGTGTCCCGGTACCCAAATGAGCGTCACAATCAGATGTCTTGCTACTCATTTATAGACACTCGGCGTTAAGGTTAAATTTTCGTTAAGGTTAAATGTGGCGGCCATACCAATAAGAGATTTGATGGCCGATTTGTTGTAAGATATTCATTGACAGTATCAAAATTATAAACTGCTTGATTGCCATGATTTAGGCCTGAAATATTTTGTACTGATCAGGTAATCGAAACGAGAACCTACAATCAGGTTGACACATAAAAATACCACAGTCTACTCGTGTATTTACCGCGAACAATTTGTTATGTCTCTATTTGAGTCCATCTGCTCATTCTGATCTACACGAAATCCTTGTTCTAGACACGGATTAGAATGTGGGTATGGGAAAGATATAATCTAAATGAAGGTGCCACAGAATATTTACATGATTATTTGGTTTATATGTCAATGCTTTTATATCCGCCAGTCAAGTTTCTGTGTTCTGGGGTAATTGACAATCGATACAAATGTATACTTGAAGCATTGCAAAGAGTACCTTGATCAGGTTTGTAGCGCGTTTGTTCTTAGGATTCTGAGAGAATTTTTGTGAGTCCCTCTTCCGTTGCCTCCCACCATACTAATACTCCATTCATAAGTATTTTGAATAACCAGACGATGATCAGAGGGTTTACTCCACCGATTTTGCATTTGGATTTCTTGAGGTCAAAGATTGGCAAGCTAATACATCCAAATCGCACGGGAGTTTTGTAGCCTACCCTAAATTCACGTTGGAATCATTTGAGCTGGAAGTATGCTGCGGAATCGGAGAATATTATTGTTAAAAAACTTGTTCATTCCGATTTAGGTGTCTCAAAGTCAATTAATTATTCTTCACATACGGGAACAAAAAGAAAATCATAACAATTGAGTTAAGACGGTCCCAACGCTGTAAGAATTTTTAAACTGAAATAGTGCAGTTCAAAATTCTCAAAAGCATTAAACTCAAACGTCAGAAGAAAAAATATTAAAATTAATTTAAATTACTAGCAAAATATTTTATTAAATAGCTGATTTAAAAATCAACAAAACTTGAAAACTTATCATTTGAAATTTTTAAGTCCGTTTTTAGTCTTTTTGGTATTTTATTTTAGGCGTATATCACCTCGTTCATGTGTAAAGAGGTTTTTGTTTGGTGCTTCGCATAGTAGTCATACTGAAAAAACGCGTAGGCAAAATATTTCCATATACTTAAAAATACAAACAGTATTTCCATAACTGTTCTAAAATTTTACATTCGATAAATATCTTCTATATAAAGTTTTTTAATTACGAAAACACTGGTTACATGTTTAACAACAATTATCAAAAAAAAAAATAATTTAAAATTAATGTATAATTTAATTTATTTTCAAAAAAAAACCATGTGTTGGCAACACTTTTAACAATATAAGACAAATAATCTTTTTATTTAAATAATCTATCTCATCTTCTTTCAAATCATTTGTATTTCTCTCTATATATCATTTGTATTTAAAAATCATGCTTAATGTCAATGTTGATAACCCAGAGATCTCAAAGAAAATTCAAAATTGTTTTAATCAAAATTTTCTTTTATCTAAATTTTGTTCTTTCGTTTAACTTGTTGTTGTTGTGTGTATGTGTCTCTAATCAATAATAATATATAAAAAAAATGTGTGTCTAATTGAAAATATCACAAAATATGTACTAAATCAAGACCAAACTGCTTTTTGCATAGAAGTGTTCCCTCATCCAATAATGTTGCTGCTACTACATACCATTGGCCAACAAGTCCTATTTTGCCACCTATTTCAAGTAGAACACCACATTTAGTGCCTGACACTCATCTAATGTCATCTAATGGATCTAATGCAGTTAATAATTACACATCTTCCAATAAGTACGGCAGCTGAATAATCGAAGAAAACTATAGCAGCTCTAGTAAATACCACAACAACAGCACATCCAGAAACGTCAAGTCCAATATAACTCGTAGGTCCTCATCGGCAGCCGCAGTAAATATTGAAATGATTGCCATGACAACCGCAATGGTGGCCAAACGTAACTCGATCAGTAACAACAAACCGGCCACGTTAACAAAAAGTAATTCGGCCTCAGCCAACGTCAACCAGTACTCCAGCTCCAATGAATATTTGCCAACACAACAACAACAGCAACAACAACATCAGAATTTTCATCTTCAATTGCAACATTTACAGCATCATAAAGATAAATTTCTAAGAAACTACATAACTTCCCATTATCAACGTGGACCACCCGAACCATTGCGTATTATAGAAACGGTAATAGCTGAAGATACCGAAACTAATGCCAATACACCGGAATCACAAACTGACACAAACACCACATCATCACAAGCTCTGCAACAGCTGCAACAACAGCAACAGCAAAATCAAAGTGCTGCTAATGTCGCAGCCTCATCCACCTCATCATCGTTGTCGATATACACCGCCTTACCACAATCCTTTTCATTCTCAACACCCAGCACAATGGCCACTGATGCTACCACCACCACCACTTTCACTTCATATATGACGGCATCGGCTTCGGTGCCCACTTCGGTATCGGCAGCATCTTCAAATACCTCATGTAGTAATAAATTCACTAGGAAAAGAGAACGTGTATGTAATAGCAACTCAAACAATACTATTTCGAAATTAGCCTATTGTAAAGCATTTACGAAATAGTTGTAGTTCGTAAATAGTTCAAGCAACCACAACAAAAAGCGTATATAAAAAGTTAAACAATATTAAACTAAGCAAATGTTAATATATTATTTTCCCTAAAAACCAAAATTCGAATAATTGCACAACCCATAATTCAGTCCGTTAAAGTGTAAATACATTTTATTTCAATTTTTTTATTATTATTAGGCTCTCCAGCGCTCCTAAAGACCCCTGTCCCTCTCCCCTGTCTCCTACCCCTTGCCCCCATAAAAAAAAGTACTAAAAATTAAAAATAATAAAAAAATAATGGATATTTATTGTACAAAAACAAGTTAATTAATGTAAATTTTTGTATGAATGTGTGACAGTGTTAAACAGTTTTGTAAAAATTAGTAATGAATGAAAATTAGTTGTTTATACATAAATACTCCATTCCCTAAAGAGAATTTATACCCTAAAATTAATAATAAAAAAAAACAAAGCGAAAAGTTAACACAATTTATTATAAATTTTTATTTATTCAATATGATGTTGTTTGGAATTGGCAAAATTGTTTTTTCCTTTAAAAATAATTCAAAACTTTCGATAACAAAATTAAAATTTTTCTAAAATTCATTTCTTATCTGAGAATATGAAATTATCGCAACTGGCTGTTCCATTCCATCTATTCCATCAACATACGAGTATAGTCGAACTATTTTCGGTCAGGGATTGGTTTATTGGATTGATTATTCTTACTTTTATTTTTATTTTTGACATGTATTTCGTTTTCAGCAAATATTATTATCGTAGCAAAATACATATATTGAGAATGTATAAGCTCCCACTGATCGATAGATAGTGTTTATCAAAACCAGATATTGATATTTATGTACAGTTTTTAAAAAAAAATTTTAATGTTTACTGTTATAACGTGAATACACATTTGTCTAGAGCTGGAGCAAAATATATCAGTTCTTTATGTGAAATATATTTATTTGATATTTTTCCTAGCAACCCACATCTCGGTTTTAGAAATGGTTTAAGTAGTGAGATCGAAAAACCTTAACATACACACAGAAAAAAAATTCGCCAATCGAATTGCTGTAAAGTGGAATAACCGTATTTTCGATTGTATCAACCGAAATTTAATAGCATCTGCAAATTTTCTATTATGATAAAATATTTACTCTTAAGGCAACAGAATTGTAATCATAGTGATCCCGAAATTCGGTTATTAGCATTATCGTAGTTCGGTTGGCAATAAATTCGGTAGCCACAATGAATCTGTTTTCTGTGTGTACATAAAATGTTATATTAAGAAAGCCATTGATCCTGAAGTTTTTGATTTTATTTCCTTGAAATTATATTAAATCTTACAATAAAAGTTAATTTGTGTAGTTCTTAGCTCTGGTCATGATCTTAAGGACCTTTTCCAGAAAACCCATCATAGTGGTTTCTATCTTCTACGTTTTGGGATACCCTTAGGTTGATTTTTATACGACTCAAGCGCTTTTTTGCCGTAGTAACAGGATGCCAAATCAATCGAAAAATATGTGGACGTATTGTGTTGCCTTATGAAAGGAAGGAGTCTTTTTTGCATACACTCCTTAATATAAATTTCGGGATTTAGAGAGTCCGTTGCAACAAAAGGCTTGATTCCTATGCTGCAACTGCTTATTGCTTGCCATACCAGAAACTTTTTTTGAACTTATCTTCCTTAAATTATCTTCGACATTTCCTCGAGTATTAGCAGCAAACAACTTTGACCGGGAAGCTTCCAGTACATACGTTTCGTCGTATTTCTTTATGAAACATGATTTTAATTTCCGTTCTGTGCTTTTGGCTTCTAAATTTTTTGCAGCGTTCATGTCTGGAACTTTTTGGATTTTCAAACCTGTGTTGGGAGCTCTTTCTAATATGCTTTCTATATTCTTGGCCTTCAAAGCATTATGTGAACCTTTTTTCTGTTCGAACCGTGTTTTCTATCAATGGACAAATTCTGCTGATATTTTCTAAAAACATTGGGAACAGTTTGACGGCAGGCCTTTGATTCTGTGGCCAAATTTTTATAGGACCAAGTTTGATTTGGTTGAAAATAATTATGATTTTATCATGTACCTTTATGTCGTTACTCATTTTAATCAAACTAACAAAAAATTAATAGGGTTGCCACTAAACATAATACTTGACATATCTTTCAAGGATAGTTTAATCTAAAAAAAAAAAAACCAAAAAAATGCTTTGGAAAAGGGTTAAGAGGAAAAAAAGATTTTATCGATCTCACTCCTTAGAACGGCCTTTTTTAACGAAAATTTTAATTTTGGAAAAACAAAAACTGTCCAGAGATGGCAGATTTATAAGTGGTGTATTGTGAGGTTCTCGTAATACTTATCGTTGATTACCTTGCCTTATTGAAGATAATCAATGAAAATTATTCCACTCGCATTCTTAACCACTGACCCCATGAAGATGCCTGCAGATGAAATTTCGTTATCATCTTTGGAGCAGTCTCTACCCTAACAATACACTGTTTGATCTGTACCTTTATGTCAGATGTGTACTAAACCTATTTTTCATTCCTAGTTATGAATAGACGAAAATACCCGACTATGATGCTCGATTGTAACATCCTCACAACGGTGGTGCATTATGAGCAATCGTAGCAACCATTTGGGCATAGCAGATTTTATTTATCATGGCTTGTGTGATGTTTCTCTTGGCAGCTAATATGACCTCTTTTAAACTTTGCCATCTATATTATACTATTGTAACCGAAGCAGCAGAATATAATCTAGCTAAACTTTCAAATGAAAGTATTGTACAATATAACGGTGTGAATATTTTTCCATGTTCACAAATTTAATGAGAGTGTTCACTGTTCAAACTTAAAACTTCAGATTTATAGCGTGGCCACTTTTCACAACAGTAGTTTTTCTAACTGGTGCAGCCAAGTCGGCAATTCTGGGATTAAAACTAACTTTAAATGCGTATTGCTGAAAATTAGGAATAATTACACAGTGCTACCTTGAGCCCCATTGAACCATATCGAATATAATGTTTTAGGATATTTAAATTTTATGCTGAACATTTAACTAAATATTTAATATATTTGTGCATAAGTTTCGAAAAATAGTTTTAGGTCCACTTCCCAATAAAACTGAGTGAGCTTAGTAAGTAATTAGAACTAGAAACAAGTAACAGTGTTAAATTCAGCTATACCGAATCTTTGATAGTGTCCACCTGGATTTTTCGTTTGCATATCTGGACTTATTGCACTATTTATAACAAGTGTAAACAAAATATTTGAAAAAAGAAACAATTTTATAAACTTAATACTCAAGTATTACAATAAAAACACTGAATTTTTAACATTTTTTAGAGGTGTCCCCATATTTTAGGTCGTAACTAGGCACGATGATGCGTAATTTACACCATTTTAAATACCAACCTGCTCGAAATAATGGCAAATAGTATTATCCTAAGCCTAACCAGGTATACGGTTTGTTTTGTGAATGAGCGTGATTTCAACAGACAGACAGACGGACCTTTTGCTAGATCGATTTCTCCTTTTATATGGATTAAGAATCTATGTAGTTTATGGGGTCTCCGGAATTTATTTTGATGAATTACAAATGGATTGACAAACTGATATCTATCGTCTGCTCAGTGGTATGGAGGGTATACGAGTAATATCCATTAACCAAATTGGAGTGAGGTTATCATATGCTTTCACAAATTTATATCGGTATTAAAATTGTTTGCAGCCTTTGATGTATAAACTTAGCTAAATACTAATATCCCCTATATGATGGATTTATGTCGATTCTAAGATTCAGTTCATTACATTTATCTGGATCCAATTAGGCATATTTTTGTCTAAAATATCCATAAATCATCAAGAATGCAGAACCAATTTTAGGTACTTTCCTTTGATATTCTCTTAAATCTATTTGAAGTGCTAAAGATATGATAAATCTTACTCAGACTTTGTTTGAGTAAAAAGTATCAAACATGCAACATAATTTTCCCGTTCCAAGAGCAACATATTGAAACTCTGCATAATGTAGAAGTATTTATTTTATCATTTTTTTAAGTCCTAATAGAAGTTTTTGATTAAAATTAAAATAAATGAATGTGATTTTTTATGAATGTAAGTGAGTGATTAAGATTACAATTATTATACATAAAAATTTATACAATTCAAAAACAATTATTAATAATTAACTATGTATTATGTAGTTTATAAAGGAAAAACCAACAAAACTTAGTATGAATGTACCGATGTGTTGTTATTGATTAAATTAAATTGATTAAATAAAATTTTTAATTTTAACTTCTGTTATCTGTAGTTTAAAATATCATTTAACAGTATTCGAATTTTTATTTAAAAAAGAATATGTTTTATACATACATATTTATTTAGCAACTAATAAACTAGATAAACTAGATAAAATGTATAAAAAAAAGACTTGCATACAGATAATTAATGAAATTAAAAATTATAAATAAATAAAAACTTAAAATAATGTTAAAAATAATTACAAATAAAATGTAAAAAGTTAATGAAAATGTTAAAAATAAAAAAATACAACAAAAAAGGCTCTGTAAATAATAATTTAGAAATTGAAATAATTCTTTATACATAAATAAAATTTATTTTATATTATTTTAACAAGAAACATATTGGTTGGAGTTTTTTTTTTAATTTTTATATTATGTCATAGTATTTCAAATACAGAGCTCCTAAAAAATAATATATAAAATATAACAACAATAAAAAAAATGATTTAAATCATTTAGCTAAAAACTATATACTACCAGTAGTCAAATAAAAAAAAAGGCATCGAAGACTAGACTCTTAGAAAACTAAACTGAAAATAAATAGTAAATAATATAACGTTACTACAAATCTTAAAAATGAAACAAACTAAGTAAATATATAAAGAATGTTTTTTTTTTAGAAAAATTTGCTATACAAAAAAAAAAACATAAACTTTAGTTAACAAAAAATTTTGAAATCCCATATTAAAAAAAAGGCATATATAAGTTTTAAACCAAAACTAGCAAAATATTTATAGTTAAGGTCTCCATTTCAAAGACAATATCAAGTAAATTATTCAACGTTATAAGTTAAATAGCGTCTACACAGATAAACAGATAAATTTACAACAGTTTAATAATTCTAATAAAATATTGAATTGACAACCAGCCATTTTAATAAAATTCATTCATATACAAAATATTGCGATTTTTCACACAACAGCCATTTTAATAAAATTCATTCGTATACAAGAAATTGCGATTTTTCACACAACAAAATTTATATTTTATTTCATTAAAACAAAAAACCTGATAATTTTATTTCGCTTAAACTATAAAGTTATTTAGCAATGAACAAACGAGAGATATAACATTAAGCTACTAGTAAAATCGCGAGAAAAGTTTTTTAGAGCCTAATGCTATGTTCAGACGGACAGCAAGATTCTAGGTTCGCTCTCTCATTCACGGTTCGCGCCCCAATCATGATTTAGCTTACATGATTCGCCATACAAAATTTTGAGAGCGAACCAACTTGGTTCATTTTGAATCTAGTTACCAACCATGAAAAATGTACTGTCATCTCCAATTTTTATAAAAAATGATCGCTAGTTTATATAAACAAACAAAAAACCCAAAAATTAATTTATGCTATAAAATAAATAGAAACATTTAATAAATAAAAAGTATATATTTACATACATATGTATATTCTAAAATAAAAATGGAAAAAATGAAGTAGTGAAACGTAAAGTGTAGAAGGATGTCTTCAAATATAAACGTTAAAATGAAACAAGAACACTCGTCTGAACACCAAGGTTCGCAATCGTGACTCAGAGAGCGAATCAAGTGGTTCATTTTGCCGTCTGAACATGCTATAACACAAAATTATAAAAATATTTATTTCTATGTGGTTATTTTATTTCTATTTAACATTCTCCTCATGTCTGTTAAGTTGACATTTACTGTTCGCGCTTTAAAAAAAAACCATAGTTTTAGGGTTTATCAAAAAATCAAATGTTTTTCTTAGCTCATACTTGAAAATTTTTCATTAACATTGGAACTTTATTGGCATTAGACGTAACAGTGTTAATGCCAAAAACTTGCATTACCATTTAATGGTAATGATTTTTATACCCTCCACAAAACTGTGCAGAGGGTGAATATCAGTTTGTCAATCCATTTGTAATTCATCGAAATAAATTATTAATCTAGCAATGTCCGTGTGTCTATCTGTTGAAAATATTCTCCTGGTCGCAACAGGTCGAGTAGGAGCAGTTTGGTATTGCTTTTGGAGCGTCTAGACCAAATACGTGAGGAATGACGTACGTAAATATAAGGATACTACGATAAAATTTCATATAAAAAACTAAAAATAGTGAAAAATGTTTATACGTAACAGAACATGTGCATAGATATATGTCAAATATATAACTATGTATCAGCGATGCATACACATTTTTTGGGCATGTTGATTTTGTTGTTTTTTTTTTTTTGTATGTGTGGAAAAAATGTGTCTGAATCGCTGATAAACAAACAAATAAAAATTAATTTTAATCGTCATTGTAAAAAAACTAGACATTATAATTTGAAATCGAATCTTTCTGTCTCTTAGTGTTGACAACTTTGGTTATAATATTGTGTTTTGAACATGGATGGAGGGTATCAAAGATTCGGCCTAGCCGAATATAACACTTTTACCTATTTTTAATTAGCATTGTTTCATCTAATTGTAATGAATAGGAATAAATTTCTAAAAAAAATAAATTACAATTGAGGAAAAAATAATTTATTTGCAAAATGAATAATAAAATAGCCATGAATAAATTTAGCTTAAAAAAGCGAGTTTTATTTGTTTTATTAATCTTTTACATTCTTTTTTTTTTTTTTTTGATTGAAAGAGGATAATTTGAACGTTTGTAAAGAACGTTTGTATTTTTTCAATAACTGTTTTTTAAGGAAATAATTAAATTTCATTAAAATTGGCCGAAATACCGTTAATTAGGAACAACTTTTGTCAATAAATGCTAATGCAATTTTAATTCGAATGAATAATTCCCAAGTATATTTATGGTTACTAGCAGATTTCAGCGCTCGAAATTCGAGTGCAAATTCTAGGAAATTTTATTTTTTCATTTAATAAAGACCCTAAAGGTATGCTTCACAATTCAACTCATTTTAAATGAAGAAAACAAACTCAATACATTAACACAAACACATTAACAAATTTAACAAACACACACATAGCATTCTATAAATTTATGTATGTGTTAGTAGCAACTCTAAACGATCATAACTCCAAAGAAATGTTTCGGACGATGAAAATCTGTAAATCTGGTGAACAGCAAAAAGAAATACCTTTCAAATGATAAATTTTTTGTCAAAATCGGGGTAAAACTGTCAAACTTACATCGGTCACAAGAAATCAGCTTGACTGTTAATATTATAGATTCTATAACTTGTCTCTCTTTCTTTTAAAGTCTGTTAACATTTGTTTCAGCAAATATGTAACATACTTAAGGGTTAAAAAAAAATAATAAATATTTTTCTTAGCAAAATGTCTTAAAATTAATGAACTTAAAATTTTTGTTTAGACCTATAATAATATTTAGTTAGTATTTGTTCCAGAACCTACGACCTAGCTCGAGGACTCCACTCGAATGTATGAAAATATATTCTCATATAATTTTGAAGTATGTTGAAAAACATCAATTTTTTGAAAGCATTCCGACAAAAGTTGTGTCGTATAGAAACAGCTTAAAAATTTTCTAAAAATGCTACAGTAAAACTTCGATACAACGAATCTGAAGAGGATCGAAAATACTTCGTTATAGCTATTGGTTCATTATACATACATATCTGACAGTGAAACCTGAGTAATACGAAATTTCAGGATATACAAAAAAAATTCCTTATTTCTATTCAAAAGGAAAATAAGAAATCAAACACTTTTATGTGTTTTTTAGTTTTTATATAAAATAATGCTGTATTTTTGTTTGTCAACGCAAGTTTCGTATGCAAGCATCAATATTTTTTTCGACAGATGCTAAGCTATCGAATGCATTTTGCAGTGTAGAATCCTGTGCCTCAAGAAATGTATGCAGTTTACCGACAAATGTTCCTAGTTCTATAACGGTTACAATATTTTTGATTTCTTCAGTTTCTCCTTCCTCCTACTCACCATTATCTTCTTTATTTCATTACACTAGTAATAGTGTCATCATCGGTAAAGATTTCATCGAAATTAACAAAATCATCAAACTGTTTTGTTAAATGAAAAAGGTATTTTAAAATAACCTAACCCATAAAAACAAAGTTTTTATTAAAACAGTTTCTTTCCTAATGCATATGCGTTTTGAATCTCTCCATGACTGTGTGTGACTTTGCTTGACTATTTTAAATTTAATCTTTGGTCACAAGTCTATGGACAAAGTGTCAGATCGATTGGATAAGGAGAAATTGATTTTAAATCACTCCGTGACTGTGCGTGACTGAGCGCGACTATGTCGAAGTTAATCTTTCTTTACAGCAAGTATATCGACCAAGTTTCAGATTGATTGAATGAGGGGAAATCCGTTTTTAATCTCTCCATGACTGTGCGTGACCATGCGTGACTGTGCGTGGCTAAGTCAAAATTAATCTTTTTTTCACAGCAAGTTTTAGATCGATCGGATGAGGGGAAATGACATTTAGATCACTCCGTGACTATGCGTGACTACCCCAAAATTATTATATAGTCACAACAAGACTATTGGCCAAGTTTCAGATCAATAGGATAAGGGGGATTGGGGTTGCCCCACGACAGACAGACAGACAGAGAGTATGAGTTAAAAGAAAGAGTTTACTAAGCCATTCCTCGCTATCTTGGAGGCAAATGTTTGAACGCTCGCAAAAGTGTTAACAATTGTTTATTTTTGGACAGTTTTCCATGCCTAGTTGACCATTCTTAATCCTTGTAAAACGTTTATAGAGCTTTTGTGCTTTTTTCCCAATCGTTGGTTATCATTTTGATCAACTCTTTGTGACAAAAGTGTCTGCAATCTTTGATTGTTCCCAGATCTAGAGGTTGTAGTTTCGATGTTGCGTTTGGCGGTAAGAATTGTAATTTTATGGTTTTAAATGATGCAGCATTTTTATGCCGTATACCACTATGTGGTTTGGATATAATGACTTTGTGCTGCTGTTTGTAACTACCAAAAATATTTGACCTAGACCCATCTTTTATTATACCGATCGAATCAGAATCACTATCTGATTCGATTTAACGATGTCCGTCCGTCCGTCCGTCCGTCTGTGTGTCCATGTAAAGCTTGTAATCAAACTGCAGGTCGCAAATATGAATATATTTTGATGAAATTTGGTATATAAGCTTCTATCGGCCAATGAATGAAGGCTATTAAAATTGGTGAGAATCGGTCCATGTTCAGGCCTAGCCCCCGTACAAATGACCCCTATGAAATCAACATAAATTGCCATAAGATCCAAATTATCATATAAATCTTAGTCAAATTGGGTTTGTAAGTATTTATTACATCCATTAATCAGTAGTCCAAAAATGATCCCTATTGGACAATTCTTAGTTATAGGCCCCATATAGAGCTGCTTCCCGATATTCACTTAAATCTATCAAAAAACAAAAATATTGCACTGATTCTTCTCAAATTTTGTTTGTATATATTTTGGCAAAATACAAGAGACTTTACCAAACATGGTCAGGATCGGTCCATTTTTGCGCCTAGTCCCCATATAGATATAGCATCCGTTATGAACTTTTTCATATCTGCAGCCAAAAAAATTAATAAAAATCCCACTCAAATTTGGTTTATGCTTATTTTCTATATCCAGTTAGTTGGGCCTGAGAGATAGGGTCTCTTCACGCATGGTATAGGGTATCATATAGTCGGTCTAGACCGACTATGTCGTGCAGTTATCGTTGTCAAATTTTTGAAAGTAATTCAATAATAAATCGCTGTTCATCGCAGCTGGTTTGTTCGCGGTGCAGTCCACTAGCAAACTTTTTATGTTTTTAAAACATCTTGGATTAGGCGATTTTCTGATTATGAGCGACCTTCTAAACTCTGAGCCAGTACTGTTAACTGGATTGTTTTTTAAATCGCACCATTGTTAGGTCTGGTGCGATTTAAAAAACAATCCAGTTACGTCAGTTCTGCCAACAAACTTGACTACAATGTTTTCTAATCAGAAAAAAATTGATCACTTACACTGGCACTTTCTCCACTTACTTTTTGAAATGCGATATCATGACACTTTTTAAAATGATCAAACCAACAGTTACTAGCCTTAAAATCTTTGTGTCCCAAACGTACTTCAAACTGTTCAGGAATGGCGCATTCTTTTGCACTTTAAAGTTTTGGTGTTGCAAAAAATCTCTCGATTTTTTAAAATTGTGGAAGGGGCGCCCGGAGGTATATTAAATTGTTTAGCAATTTCTTCCTTAGATTTGTCAGCACGATAAACGGTATTAATATAAAATAAATTTCACGTACAGAAATTAATTAACGCTTTAAGCACTCATTTTGGTAAGAATCGAAATAACACTGCCTACATTTGTGATGCATTACATATGCAACTGCACATAAATTTAGACTTTGTTTTAATTAATTTTTTTTTTCTGACTTCGTTGTATAGGGGTTTTTGAATGAATACTTCGCTATATAGCTATAGAGCATTATTGTATGAAAAACTTTGCAATAAAGAGTTTTTTTTTCAGAAGACTCACCAAAAAATTCGTTATATTGAGTTTTTCGTTTGAACAAAGTTCGTTATATTGAAGTTTCACTGCATAAAAATGTTGCAAGTATGGACGAAAAACAAATAAGAGAAATAAATATTTGCTGCAAAGAAAGCGCATAAAGTTATTGCGATCACCTTAACAGTAGGTGACAAATGTTATTGAGCCCTAAAAGTGTGCTACATTTTCAATGTACCTTAAGTAAAATGTAATTTTAACATAACATTAACAAACAACATAAAGTGCTGAATAAGTAGATACATGTATAAAAGTTATTGGTTATCGTATATTATAGAATAATAGAAACTATAATTTTTGTCACTTTCGTTAAGGACTGTATACTAAAGAATTTCAAGCACAGTGATGACAACTTTTTCTAGGCTAAAAGTACAAAACAGTACCCGAAAAAAAACTGGTTATATTTTTGTGAAAAAATTAAATTATTTTTATAAATTTTTAAATAACTTATACTTACATTATCTATATGTATATTTTTGATCATTTAGTGTGTAATGAATGTATATGTATAGTAATAAAAAAAAAATTTTTTAAGATCATTTCTTATACCTATTCATTTACGAATAACAACGACATTTTCTTCCTCATCTTCAGGCCATAGGATTTTATTAAGGGGTAAGGTTTTAAAACTTTTTTGATTTTTTTTATTAAACCGATCGAATCAGAATCACTATCTGATTCGATTTAACGATGTCCGTCCGTGTGTCCGTCCGTCCGTCTGTGTGTCCATGTAAACCTTGTAATCAAACTGCAGGTCGCATATACGAGTATTTTTGATGAAATTTGGTATATAAGCCATTGGATCAACGCTATTGAAATTGGTGAAAATCGGTCCATGTTCAGACCTAGCCCCAATACAAATGACCCCTATGAAATCGACATAAATTGCCATAAGATCCAAATTATCATATAGATCTTACTCAACTTGGGTTTGTATGCGTTTATTACATCCATTAATGAGTAGTCCAAAAATTATCCCTATGGGACAACCCTTACTCATAGGCCTCATGTAGAACTGCTTCCCGATCTGCACTTAAATCTATCAAAAAAAAAAATATTGCACTGATTCTTTTCAAATTTTGTTTGTATATATTTTTGCAAAATACCAGAGACTTTACCAAACATGATCAGGATCGGTCCAATTTTAGGCCTAGTGCCCATATAGATATAGCATCCGATATGAACTTTTTCATATCCGCAGCCAAAAAAATTAATAAAAATCCCACTCAAATTTGGTTTATCTTATTTTCTATGGCCAGTTAGTTTGGCCTAAGAGATAGGGTCTCTAAACGCATGGTATAGGGTATGGTCGGTCTAGACCGACTATAATTTTCTTACTTGTTTAATAACAAATTCACGAAATTTTATAGAAAAAATCGTCTTTATTCAAAATGCTGCCAAATATAATAAAAAAAAATTCCTGATTACCTAAGGAAGCATATCACCTTTTAAACGCATTTCGATTTTGTTGTTTTCACCGCATAGCAACTCTTTTTCAATGCGCCTCCGGAGATTCGCTGTCACGGACTTATTTATTAACATTTTTAGTTGAAATTTTTTAAATTTTTTCAAACCCGCCCTTAATATAAAACTTTAATTTTTTATGTTTGAAGATAATCATTTTTAATAGAAATATTTGATGGATTTTTGTAATTAATATAGCAGGTATTTTTAATTTTTAGTCCATTTTAAATCTATAATATTAATAAGAAAGGCGATTTCTTGTGACCGATGTAAGTTTCACAGTTTTACCCCGATTTTGACAAAAAAAATTATCATTTGAAAGGTATTTCTATTTAGCTCTTATACAGATTCACAGGTTTTTATTGGAATATTTTTTTGAAGCTATGATCGTTTAAAGTTGCTACTAACACATACATGAAATTATACAATGCTATGTGTGTGTTTATTGAATTTGTTAATGTGTTTGTGTTAATGTGTTGAGTTTGTTGTTTTCATTTAGAATGAGTTGAATTGTGAAGCATACCTTTAGGGTCTTTATAAGATGAAAAAATAAAATGTCCTCGAATTTGCACTCGAATTTAGAGTGCTGGAATCTGCTAGTATTTATTAATGAATTTGAAGGGTTCAAAGACATTCGATCCATTATTTTGTTTTTAAAACAATTAATTTCGATTACAGTGCTTAAGTGCGGAAAAGTCATATACATATAAAGCCTGATAATTTAAAAACGAGAATTCATTGACAAAGTTTTTGAATTTATATACTTCAATCCCAAATAAATCAGTACTGTCTTTATTTTTCCATTTTCTTCATTTTAAATTGTTGAAACAATGTTCGTACTCTTTCGATTTCTTTTTTATCTTTAACAAATCCTTTCATAAAATTTCTAACATCTGCAGTGTTTGAAAGATTTCGTCCACGCTGAATTAAAAAAAAAATATGTTTTAAAATTAGGTGAAAACTTAAATTTTAGCTCGTAAATAAGAAATTTTGTGAACTCAATTAACTTTTGTTTAATTTAATTGTTTGTCCAATTTTTCAGTATTATTCTGCACGCGTAAGTTAATTGTTAAACATTTTAATAACCGATAATAATAAGTCATACAAAAGTTTTATTTGGTTCGCATATGGGGCTTCGAATGACAGATTTTCTTTATGTACGTCTGATAAAATTAAACCAATGACGTTAAATAAATAAAGTTTTTTGAAATCATTGTACACATTTTTTAACGGCGGCGTCTGAAGCGATTTTTCATTTTCAACTTGGGCCACATATCCAGAATTGCTTTAGTAACTTTTGCTATATAATACCATCCGGTTGGTGGTACCATCGGAATTTTGCTTGGCATATAAGGATCTGTGTTAATAGTCTTATAATTCTCGTTATATATTTTTTGTCTTGATGGCGAATAAGAGAAACAATTTTCTCCTTGACCAAAAAGTTTAAATTTGGAGGAAAGTTGTTTTGTTCAACATGAACTATTGTATTTAAAAAGTGCTAAAGCACTAAAAAGAAAAATTAAAAGCGCCAATTTAGGGTTTTTCTTACGGAAACGATAAATAGAAAAAATGCACCTGTTTGGGTAGTTAAAAAGCAAATTTGCATCACTGTTTAAGCACTATGAAAATAGTACTTGCTTTTGGGTATTATCAAAAAATAAATACCTTATTTTCTCTTCTAGGGAATTTTTCATAAGCAGTAAAATTTATTCAGTTTTCGAGGAAACTAATGCTAGTACTAACAGATTTTTTCTCATTATTTTGTCATTTGTTAACCAATTGTAATACATTGGAACAAAGGTTTAAAAGGGTTAAAAATCGACCCAAGATTTTTTCGACAGTTAAACAGACAAGCTGCCACTACGAGTTAAAATAAAAGAAGTAAAGAAGAAAAATTTACTCCCAACAAATTATGTTGTTATAAATGTTTAAAATGAAATAAACTAAAAACAAATATTGGCTCTTCGTGAAATCAAAGTCACTATAAATATGGCTCGTAAAATCGTTCTTCAATTCTATAATGCGTTAGACATTTGGGAAAAACACTTTTCAAAAAATATTTATTTATTTCAATTGAGTGATTAGCAATGGTAATTAATCATTCATTAATTAATGATAAATGTAATGGTAATTAAATTTATGTTTTATACTGTTAACTGTTACAGATATTGTTATCACTTTAACAGAAGTGACAAATGGTATAGAATTGCAATATAAATTTTAAAAGGCGTCAAAATACTAATAGGCAAATATTAATAGGCAAGGCGATTTCTTGTGACCGATGTAAGTTTCTCAGTTAAACCCCGATTTTGACAAAAAATTTATAATTTGAAAGGTATTTCTTTTTAGCTGTTAATCAGATTTACAGATTTTCATCGTCTGTAACATTTTTTTGGAGTTATGATCGTTTAAAATTGCTACTAACACATACATAAAATTATACAATGCTATGTGTGTGTTTATTAAATTTGTTAATGTTTTTGTTAATGTGTTGAGTTTTTTTTTTCTTAATTTAAAATGAGTTGAATAGTGAAGCATACCTTTAGGGTCTTTATTAAATGGAAACATAAAATTTACTAGAATTTGCACTCGAATTTCGAGCGCTGGTATCTGCTAGTTCACATAAATGTTTTAAAATTCATGAATTTTTTTAACTCCTAAAATTATGTTTTATGCTGTTAAAGATTAAATGTTAAGTTAACAGACAAATGTTATAGAATAGCCATATTAATTTGAAAACACGTCCCAAAATTTACGTGGGGTTTAGACCACTTTCATTGTTACGGCCACATGCATACGCGTTTTAAAATTCGAGTTTAACTAAATGTAGTTTAATTGACTTTGCAAAGACTCAATGTAAAATTAATATTTATTTTATTTTTACTTTCCAATTACGGAATATATGTCAAAACATTCAATATTACGGTTTAAATTGAGCTTTTATTGTTTCGAGGAGACTTTAGTTGCCTCGTTAGCGTACTCGACTGATCTACATCTAATATATGGAATATGTCCTCTAAGCTACTAACATTTTTATATGAAGAATATGCCACACTGGATTCTTGTTCTTGAGCTGCAAACTGAAATTAAGCAAAATCATTTAAAAATCGCTTTAATTCTTAAAAAAGTTTCAAAACTTACTATCGTATCAGTATCGAGCAACTCTAATGTGGTAAGCTAATTAATCTAATTATCACTTCAGATTTAATTCACTTATAATCAATATTTTAATTGCAAGAATGTCTACTTAAAATTTAAGGGGTTTCTTCTATCGACATTCACCATTTTCATCAAAGAAAACTCGAATATTATCGACATGATGACAGCAAATTTTATTGTAAAAAAATTTTAATTCAATTTAAGTTGAACGAAAATAACTGAATCCATAGTTCATTTATGTTATTATCAAATCCAATTGTCATATAAATAGATCTTAGAAAAATTTAGTTTATGTTTGCCTATTGCACCCATTATTTAGTACTCTAAATATAAACGATGTAGGACCACATTAAATCATATAAAAGAACAAAAACATTGTAGAGACTTTTCACAAATTTGGTTTTTGCGAAAAATATGTTACTATATATTATGATCATGATCGGCCAATTTTTCGACCTAGTCTCCTTATAAGAACAGCAGCCGAAGTGATTTTTTGTTTTTTTGGACAGGCAATAATAAAATTTAATTATTGCTTATTTTCAATATCCAATTGGTTGAACCTTTTTCGGTCTAGACCGACGATAGTTTTCTTTCTTGTTTTAATTGCATGAAAGAGAATATTTGCTGGAATCTGCAGTTACGAAGTAATTAACTTTTACGATTTTTTTATTTATGAATATACATATGAAAAACAGAGAAAATTGCGATTTTAGAAAATTTTAAAAACAAAATTTGGTTTGGGATTTATTGTATGTTCACATCATATGTCAGTTGGTTTACAAATCGTTGATAGTTAGGTGTGGTTCCGGTAGGAGTCGCCACAATATAGTCCCCATACTAATTATCCGATTGAGCCCATATTCACATCATAGTAGCACCCTTGAGTTTTTAAAAGCTTTGCGGAGAAACTTTTATCCGCCAGGGACCAAAAAAGTTTCTGTTGGCCACATTAAAAAAATTCGTATCGAAAAAGTCAGGCATATCACAGAGCCAAATTTCAATCAAACAAACAAAAAAGTGCTTAAATATATTTAATAAATTTATTAGAAAAATATTTTTTTTAATATCGGAAATGAAAGAAGTACAAAAATAGCACTTTTTCCCATTTTTAGAAAATATAGTTTTTTGGGAAAATATACTATTGATAAATTTTAAACTTATAAATTAATTTTAAACTTATGGATAAATAACCTAACCCTTAAAAACAAAGTTTTTTAAACTCTTTATTTACATATGCGTATGAGTTTTGAATCTCTCCGTGACTGTGCGTGACTTTGCGTGGCTATTTTAAAATCAATCTTTGGTCACAAATCTATGGACCAACTTTCAGATCGATCGGATAAGGGGAAATGGGTTTTAAACCACTCCGTGACTGTGCGTGACTATGTCGAAGTTAATCTTTCTTTACAGCAAGTATATCGACCAAGTTTCAGATTGACTTGATGAGGGGAAATCCATTTTAAATCTCTCCGTGACTGTGCGTGACCATGCGTGACTGTGCGTGACTAAGTCAAAGTTAATCTTTTTTCACAGCAACAATATGGACTAAGTTTTAGATCGTTCGGATGAGGGAAATGACATTTAGATCACTCCGTGACTGTGCGTGACCACGCGTGACTCTGCGTGATTACCCCAAAATTAATCTGTAGTTATAACAAGACTATAGGCCAAGTTTCAGATCAATTGGATAAGGGGAATGGAGTTACCCCATGACAGGCAGTAAGAGAGTATGAGTTAAAAGAAAGAGCTTAAAAAGGAACTTCTTTATGAGAATGTGTTTTTTTAAGAAGAGGGTATTTTTTAAGAAAAAGTACTTTTTTAAGAATATATACTTTTTATGAAAAGGTACTTTTTTACGATAAGGTACTTTTTATGAAACGGTACTTTTGTAAGATATGGTACTTTTTTAAGAAAAGATACTTTTAAGAAAAGGTTCTTTAAAAAACAGATACCATTTTGAAGAAGGTACTTTTTATAAAAAGTACTTTTTTAATAAATATCCTTTTTTTAAAAAGGATACTTTGTTAAGAAATTATTTTTTTTTCTAAAGGTCTTTTTACGAATAGTTATTTATTCAAAAAAAGGTTTTTTTTCAAGAAAATTTACTTTTTTAACAAAGGTACTTTTAAAAAAAAGGTAGATTTTAAGAAAATTTACTTCTTTAAGAAAAGATGCTGTTTTAAGAGAAGGTTTTTTTTAAACGTATTTCGGATTTATTTCGATGATTTACGGAATGACAAACTTATATATGGGGGGTTCATGTCAAGTGCTCCAACTTTTGAAACCGATATCTTCCGATCGGGATGAAATTTGCACCAAGATTAGTCCTATTGGATAGTAGTTTAGGCACAATTTTTCAACAAGATCGGTCAAGATCTCTCTGAGTTGGAGGGGATCAAAATTTGACATTTTGGCCAAACAGGTGTTTTTCTTATCCAAATAACTTATTACCTATTGTTCTTAGAAAATTTTCTCCCAAATAGTTTAGATAGCTATTTCTTCAATATTTCGGAAAAAAATACTTAAAAAAAAAAAAATTTTTAGACTTTTTTTGCTAAATTAAAGCATTTTTTGCTTTTTTTCAAAAAGGGCATTTTTTTTAGGATTTTTCCTTTAAGAGCTTTTTGGTCGCTTAGTGGGATGGGAGTGGGATATCTATCAAAATACATGTTTTGTAACTCAAGACAACGGTTTTTCAATTTTTCACAAATGCACTATTTTGAATTTTTTCCTATTTGTGTGAAAAATCTTACAAATAAAACTTATACTGAGAAACTAGACAAATTATCCTTTCCGAAGGTATGTAACATGACTTACTAAAATTTCATACCCTCAATACTGTAATACCCACAATATGTTAACCTCAGGAAAAAAATCACTTTTTTTCTATAGAAATGTTAAACAATTATTTTTTTTTATTTATTTGTAATAATAATTAAATTAATATATAATAATTATAATAAAAATAAATAGATAAATTATTTAATAAAATTTAATCTTAAAACATTAGATCCATTCATATAATAACTATTTTATAGTTAATTTATTGTAGCTGATGAAGTATTTAAGTTTTGTCACTTTTTAAAAATCCAATCTTTCATCCAGCTTATTTGTCGAATTTATTTGCTGCTTTTTTAGCCAATCTTTCTTGGCGTTACTAGGTTCAGCTGTTGATTTCGCTGGTGTTTTTTTTTTTTTTTTTGAATTTTGAAAGAAATCGCATTGAGTAGAGGCAGAAAACTTTTTCATCTCGAGTCTTCCATCGACAAGCGGTATTGAGTGGTGCCATCGATTGTTATTGCAGCATCGAATCTGCTCTTTAGTGTTTTCAATGTTTCCTCATAATCCTCTTTGCTACTAAAAACTATTTTAGTTTCTTTACAATAATTCTTTGTCCAATGGAATAAAGCAGTCGCATCTAAGATGCGATCTTGATGAGAGTACTGGAGGCTATACCATCACATGCTCCTTTACCATGAGTGGCTCCTTCACCTAAGTGGCAAGAAGTTGTTGCATTAGGACACATAGTCAATTTAAGGCAATCGCGGTAATCGTGTAAATCTTCTGCCGAATCATCTGTTAAATACTTTAAGTTGATTTCCTTCAACATCAGTTTAACATTTTCATGGTAAATGCAAACGCATACTATGTGAGTTCCACTGCTTCCTGCCAAAACACAATGTTTTGGCCTCATTTGGGTAAATTTCGTGAAGCCAACTTTAGCATCCTCGTGTTCAGATTGAAGTATTGCAAATAACTCTTTCAGGTTACAGAGAACCATTCTCTTCTGTTATGTTGTGAAGGTATGTTACATACCTTCGGAAAGATTAATTTGTCTAGTTTCTCAGTATAGGTTTTATTTGTAAGGTTTTTCACACGAATAGGAAAAAATTCAAAATAGTGCATTTGTGAAAAATTGAAAAACCGTTGTCTTGAGTTACAGAACATTTATTTTGATAGATATCCCACTCCCATCCCACTAAGCGACCAAAAAGCTCTTAAAGGAAAAATTCTAAGCATTCTTATGAAAAAAATAAATAAATGCCCTTTTCCGAAATATTGCTAAACTATTTGGGAGAAAATTTTCTAAGAACAATAGGTAATAAGTTACAAGGATGAGAAAAAACACCTGTTTGGCCAAAATGTCAAATTTTGATCCCCTCTAACTCAGAGAGATCTGGACCGATCTTATTGAAAAATTGTGTCTAAACTACTATCAAATAGGACTAACCTTGATGCAAATTTCATCCTGATCGGAAGACATCGGTTTCAAAAGTTGGTGCACTTGACATGAAACCCCCCATATATATAGCGGTGGGGAGGGTATAAAAATCATATTCTTAAAATTATAGTGAAATTTTTTGGCATTAGGATTAGTTATGTCTAATGCTAATAAAATTTTAATGCCAAAAATAAATTGCCATGTATGACATATAAGAAGAAATATTTTAGAAATTTTTCTGTTAACCATATATAGTAAGTATGCAATTACAGTACAGTAAAGTAAAATGTCAAAACAAACGTACAAAGCATTTAAAAAATTCAGTTCATCTTCGAAGTATTGAAACTATTTTTAGTGTAAAATGATTGACAGATTTCCATAAATCAATATACATTTCAAAATATTTAACTATATTATATAAATTAAGTGAATTATAAATTTGTAGATTGCTGCCATCATGTCATAGAAATAGTTAATTCTTAAATTCCACAAACACTGAGAAAACCCAATAATGAAAGTTTTTTTTTGCAATTTTAAAAACATAGTTTCATTTCAAAAAGCTTTAAAAAACAATAAGTTGAAGATCATTTAGTGGATTTAAAAGTCTCTTATTCTAAATTTAAATTAAATTTATTTGAAGGACCAACGATAAAACAATACCAAAATAAAATTTATCCGCCCACTTAACTTAACAATTTCATCCTGTTTTCAAAAAGGTTTTTTTTTATTTTTAGTTGAATACTCTACTCTCATAAAGCATTTGCATCTTTAAAGATCATTTCCAACATATATAGCAATAAAGACTGTTTGTCTGAAACAACAAAAAATTTAAAGCTTTAACAGAATTTATTATTCAAACAAAACAATATAAAACAAACAACACTAACTAATTACAGCTTTATCTTTGTAGAGAAAATTATTAATTAAATATAAAAAAAAAACTAAAACTATACAAAAAGATATAGAAAAAACGAAATACAATACTTTTTGGGTTTCAAATGAATACTTGATGTTCTTAATCATTAATGATCTTTAAAATTTCTACTATAAAATAATAGGTTTTGTTTCATTTTAAGTTTCTACTGCACCTTCAAATTGTACATTTTATTGTATTGTATTTGTGGTTTCTCCTAACAAATTTATCTATTATAAATTATTATACTTATATAATCCCTAAAAGGGTTTCCCTATTTAAGTTAAAAACTAAACAACAAAAAAAGAAAAAACATTACAAATTTACAAAAAATCGTTGAAAGATCGCATTGAAATTTAAGAAAATAAAATCAAAAAGCTTTAACTACAAATTATGAATGTATTAACTAAGATTATAATTGATTATTGCATATAACTAGTACATGGCAAATACGAGTATTTAGTTTCGCTTTTTGTAATAAATTTAAAAATTTCTTCATTAATTTGCATATTTTTTTTATGATAAGACATTCAGACATGCGGTTTAAAGCACAAGTCAACAGCAAAAAATCAATTACCTTAGTCTTCGTTTGCAATTAATCTGTTGATCTTTGTTTCTACTATTTCTATATTATCTAACCCAGCTGGAATTTTGTTAAAAAGAATGACAGAAGGAAATATCACATTTCGGTTGGTAAAAACTTCGATGGAAATTTTTTAATTTTCGAAAAGATATTGCCATTTGACTCGCAGTTCCACACCAATTTCATGTTGCTTTTAAATTGAGAAAGCTATTTAATCGTTTAGTCGAAAACGCTACAGCTTAAAGCTACTAAGCGTTAATATTTATCTTCATATAAGTATCAACGATTCGCGTGACTCAGTTACTGTCGAACTAATCATCACCGACTCCTTACAACAGGAATTCATGAAAGTGATGCCTCAACGATGGAAGCAACATCTGATTGAAAAGTAGCTTTATAAAAAAAGTACCTGTTTTCAATAAAGTACTTTTTTTAAAGTACATTTTTTTGAAGTACCTTTTTTTAAAAAGTAACTTTAATAAAAAAATTACCTTTTATTAAAAAAGTATCTTTTGTTGAAAAAGTACCTCTTATTAAAAAAGTACCTCTTATTAAAAAAGTACCTTTTAATTAAAAGGTATCTTTTATTAAAAATTTATTTTTTATGGAAAATTACTTTTTATTCAAAAAGTATCTTTTAAAAAAAGTAACTTGTATGGAAAATAGTACCTTTTTTAACAAAATACTTTTTATTAAAAAGCTACCTTTCATTAAAAAGTACATTTTATTAAAGAAGTACCTTTTATAAAAATGAAGCTTTGATTGAAAAATTACGTTTTATTAAAAAAGTAAATTTTTTCAATAAAGTACATTTTATTAAAAAGTGCCTTTTATTCAAAAAGAAACTTTTATTAAAAAGTGCCTTTTATTCAAAAAGAAACTTTTATTCAAAAGGTACCTTTTATTAAAAAAGTAACTTTTATTAAAAAAGTACCTTTTATTAAAAAGTGTCTTTTATTCAAAAAGTAACTTTTATTCAAAAAGTACCTTTTATTCAAAAAATACCCTTTATTCAAGAAGTATCTTTTATAAAAAAGTAACTTGTATTGAAAATAGTACTTTTTTTGACAAAGCACTTTTTATTAAAAAGCTCCTTTTATTAAAAAAGTACCTATCATTAACAAAGCACCTTTTTCAACAAAGTCCTTTTATTAAAAAAGTACCTTCTATTAAAACAGTAGCTTTTATTAAAAAGTACCTTTTATTAAAAAAGTACCTTTTATTAAAAAAGTACCTTTTATTAAAAAAGGACATATTATTAAAACAGTACCTTTTATTAAAAAGTACCTTTTATAAAAAGGTACCTTTTATAAAAAAGTATCTTTTATAAAAAAGTACTTTTTAATAAAAAAATTCCTTTTATTAAAAAGTATATTTTATTAAAACAGTACCTTTTATTAAAAAGTACATTTTATAAAAAGGTACCTTTTATAAAAAAGTACATTTTATAACAAAAGTGGCTTTTCAAAAAAAGTACCTTTTATAAAAAAGTACCTTTTATAAAAAATGGCTTTTTAAAAAAGCACCTTTTATAAAAAAATACTTTTTAATAAAAATTTACCTTTTATTAAAAAATCACATTTTTTTATAATAAACTACCTTTTATTAAAAAAGTACCTTTTATAAAAAAAGTACTTTTTAATAAAAAAAAATACCTTTTTTAAAAAAATATATTTTATTAAAACAGTACCTTTTATTTAAACGTACCTATTATAAAAAAAATACCTTTTATAAAAAAGAACCTTTTATAAAAAAGAACCTTTTATAAAAAAGTAGCTTTTATAAAAAAAGTACTTTTTAATAAAAAAAAAAGTACCTTTTATTAAAACAGTACATTCTATTAAAACAGTACCTTTTATTAAAAGTACTTATCAAAAGGTACCTTTTATAAAAAGGTAACTTTTATAAAAAAGTGCCTTTTATAAAAAAGTACTTTTTAGTAAAAAAATACCTTTTATTAAAAATTTATCTTTTATAGAAAATTACTTTTTATTAAAAAAGTACCTTTTATTAAAAAGTAGCTTTTATTGAAAAATCGCCGTTTATTAAAAACTTAATTTATAAAGCTTTATTTATAATTTTATGAAAAGGTAACTTTTATAAAAAAGTACCTTTTATAAAAAAGTACCTTTTATAAAAAAGTACCTTTTATAAAAAGGTACCTTTTATTAAAAAGTACCTTTTATAAAAAAGTACTTTTAAATAAAAAAAAAATCCCTTTTATTAAAACAGTACATTTTATTAAATAATTACCTTTTATTCAAGATGTACCTTTTATTCAAAAAGGCACATTTTATAAAGAAAATACATTTTATTAAAAAAGTACCTCTTTTGTTAAAAAAAATACCTTAAATAACTTCTGCAAAAAGTAAGCATTTATTCATTTAAAATCTTCTTAATGTTAGAGGTTAATCGTAAATTATTATTAATTCAACGTATTGGCGATGAGTAACATTTTGGAAAGAATTTTCAAGAGCAATGATTTTAACATATTAAGACTGTTGTAAATGTAACTGATGCATTGAAGAAATAATCGACTTACAAAAAGTGAAACTATAGTTAACATTTAATATTTCTCGTATTTTTAGAACTTCCGTCTTACGCATCTAAAATATTTACATAATGATGGTAAACAATATTATATGAAAAGTAATTAAAAATTTCTTTAATAAAATACGTTAATGAAATGCTGAATATTACAATCTCAGAAAATAACCATTTGGCACATTCTAATCTATGGTTGCAGAACTTGGAACAACCACCTTAGTTCCATGTTAATTAATCTCGTTTTTGGATGAGTTAAGCTACTTTTAAAGTTAATCCATTCGATCCCAAATCATTTTAATCGTAAAATATTTAACTATACCAATGCGAAATAACAAGTTAATAAATAT
This sequence comes from Cordilura impudica, assembly GCA_963682025.1. Classification (NCBI taxonomy): domain Eukaryota; kingdom Metazoa; phylum Arthropoda; class Insecta; order Diptera; family Scathophagidae; genus Cordilura; species Cordilura impudica. The sequence continues at coordinate 152,585,554 of OY821520.1, forward strand.
TTTGGAATTTGACTGCACTCAATTAAAAATAAAAGAGATCGACAGCAATTTAGTATCAGAAGTGTGAAAAAATAACTAAATTGTAAAATATGGTACACAAAAGAGTGACGGAAAAGGAAGTACGGATATATTTTTTTGCGTTATCTTGAGCATACAATCAATGAAAAATTGCAACTAAAAAAATGATATATTCGCATTATAAAGTTTCCCATTGCTTTTGAACCCTAGCAAGTACTGATGGATCGAATGGGTTAATATAGTTAAAATTATTACTAAATTACAGTAGAGCAGAAAACACAATATACCATTATTAAAGAAAAACCAAGAAGTCAGTTATGCTTTGATTAATTATACATATTGTATGCCGGATGATTAATCAATTATATTGATTTATAAAATATGACTAATCTATCACTTTCATGAAACTAGAAATGTTATTTATTTATAGTTACCAGTCTATGTCTCAAATAAATGTCCAAATTTTAGAAGATTTTACGTTAAAGAAAATATAGTTTATCAGCTGACTTAAACTACCAAAAAAAATAAGATCAGCTTAGTACTCCATAATAGAAAATATTTCAGAGCCCTCAGAAATAAATTTAAAAAATAAGTTACAAAAGAAATGAAAAATCTAGTTAACTTTTAAACATTTGTATAGTATTTCATAGATTTTTTTTACATTTTAAAATAAATTTAACGAAAATTAAATTTAAAAAAAAGAGACAACAAAGACCAATTTATATAGAGTTGTACGTTTTAGCAAGAATGCAAAAGAATTTAAAATAAAATGTTTATATGACTAAAACTGAAAAAAAAAATTTAACAATATACAAAAAACAAAAAAAAAAAACATAACCTTTAACTAAAAATTATGTTACTAAATTAAAACAAAAAGAAATCCCAATATTAAACGAAAACCAAACTAAACGTAAAAATAAAAATAAATAAATAAAAACTAAACTAAACTTTAAAATTAGAACCTAAACAAAGAATTCAGTTTAAACTAAAATGTTAAATAAAAAAAAAACTAATAAAAATTAAACTATTTAAACAAGAATATGTATATTTTAAAACAAAACATTGTTATTTATTATTTAAAAATAAATTATTAAGTAAAAAAAAAGTGTTTTGCAAAAAGCTTTAAAAATTAGGGTGCCTACATTTGCTAAAATTAGATTTAAAAAACAATTAAAAAAAATGCAAAAAACATTCTACATAAAAATTAAAATTAATAAATAAATTAGAACTAAAGAAATTAACGTTAATTTGAAACTAATGGCATTTCCTTTTGCTGATAAAAAAAAAATGTTTCATATTTCTGGCCATTTTCGAAAGTCTGCGTGTTTTTTCATATATTTTGAAGTGAGAAAGGATTAAATATTTACAATACCCAATACTTAAAATTTCATGAGTGGCTAGTAATAGCGAAAAAACGATTCATTGCTGATATCTGGGGTCGAATCGTCATATTCGTTATCGCAATTTTTTGATCGAAATTATTTTTTTATTTTCCTAAATAAAATACTAAGACACATTTTACTCTGTCACAGCTAACGAGTTATGGTCCATAGTTAATAGTAAAAGTGAAACGAGGTCTGACGATTGTCCATCTTCTTTAAATAATAAACCAAACCCTGTTCATATAACGTACAATTTTTATTCATTCCCTGCTGATACTACCATGCCCAAGTATGTTCCACAGTGCGCATGAGTTCTTTTAACTCATAAATTGCAACAATCATACGCCACTCTATGTAACACTTTATTTTTATACTTCGGAAGGGAAGAAATAAATGTATGTGACGTGACATGACGAAAGGGACCTTATCTTGCCAGGGGGTCAAAATCGAGTTTTTGATACCAATGGATAATGGACAAAATTCTGATCAAAATGACACCAAAATCATGCAAAAATCTCAAAAATTTAAGTTACAGCATTTTGAAGTTTTTATTTAGAAAAAGGTAGTTTCGAGATAATTGAGGTTAAAGTTTGACTATGTTTTTGAACGTGTTTTTTAGGATTTTGGCTGCCCTATGAAGTGCCCATGTTTTTATTTTGATTTCGTTTGGGAATTTTACCCACAACTGCCATTTTTGAACTCCCCCTACCCCCAAGTGCTGACCCCCCACCCCAAGTTCTGACCCCCCCACCAAAAGTTTATTTTGCGTGACCTTTTTTTTCATAAATGAAATTAAATAGTATAATATTTTTATTAATAATTTTTAAGTATACATGTAACATTAAAAAGCTTGTAAAACTACAATGTAGGCAAGTACAAAGTAAACATATTTTTGAAAAAATAGAAAAATTTAAAAAAAAAATGGGTGTTAGGTAGAAAATATTTTCCTTCTACTTTGCATTGAAAAGCTTCCTTCTATTTCGAAAGGTTATTTTTGGTCGCTTTGGAGCATGGGCGCTGTCTTCTTCGGAATCGAGATGTTCATCTTCACTTTCGGACTGGTGCTCAGCAATAGCTGTGGGAGGCTTAGGGCATAGTATGCTCGTCCCTACAATACGGTCTAATTTTTTCATATAAATATTTTTTTCTCTGAATTGATAAACCAGCTGGAATGATTGGGTCTGGAAAATCTGAAATGTCATTCATCACGTTGGCGTCGGTTGCAACTACATGTCGCATGGGAATGGCCTCTAAAGTTGTTGTGGTGAGAATAGCTCCTTTATCAGTAGAAGAAAAATCAAAATGACTATTTTTTGTAATATTTGTGATTGTTTTCCACTTTTTCTTGTTGAGATAACTCTGCCAGTCGCACAGTGGGACTAACACATTTCGTTCCTCGGTCCCTGTTGTTACAGATTTGTTTAGGCCACTGGTGGGAGTTGATGAATGTGCAATATCCTCCACTTGTTTCAGGGAACCTGCCTTGTTTACCCTAAATTTTTTCTTAAAAATGCCAAATGCAAGATCGCATTAGAATTTTGTGTGGCCAACTGGTAGAAAAGAAAGGGAAATGCTGCCATTGAGGTTTTTAAAATTCGCCATATCAGATATCCCATCACAATATTGTTTTTGTTTTGAACACCGAAATTATCTGCATGCAAATGCAATTTTGTTTCGCCAATACCATGATTCTCAAAGTAAAAATTAAGGTAACTGACTATGGCGTTAGCTCCCTTAGAAACTTGCACGGACTCAGTTATGAAATATTCCGATTTTATACGGAGTTAAAAAATAAATCGGACCTGGTTGTTGTGGGTCGTGAGGGATATGAATTTGCTGAGCAAAATCAAAGCTATAATGTATGCTGCCTTCATATGAATTTTGAATGACTTTGCCGTTTTCAGCATACTTTATAAGATCTTGCTTGAAACAATTTTTTTGTAATATCCCCGTTCTTTATAAACCTGATCAATATGTTCTTGGCATTTTTAAAAAAATCTTCTTTATCTTCTTCAGAAGACCCTCTTAAATTACTGTGCGCTTCGGTACTTTTTTGGCAGATAGCACACAAATCAGTTCGCCGGCGCATAATGACTACGTCTGAACAAAATTGATTCCAAACATTTTTAAAACTACTTAAACCCAAAGCCCGTTTATTTGATTCCTCAGCAGCCTGTTTGTACTTCAAAAGTAGGTTTTGTTTTGTATCGGACGATGGCAGAAGTTTGACAATATTTCGTTGATTAGCTAGACGCCCTGGCATAAAAAGTGCAGCATCTTCTGCATAATTTCGAATGAAAAAAATCACATGTTCCGCATCATCTTGAGAGATGGAATGTTTAGACGTAACTTTTTGATTTTTGGGGGTCAGCAGCACCAATCCCTCTTCTTATAATGTTTCAAAATACGTTCAAAACGCTTTATCTTTATTCCATTCGCAAATAAAAACAGTGCTTCGCATACATCAACTCCTGATAATTTGTAAATTACTCGCAGTCGTTTTCGTTCTTTTTGTTCCACTGAGCTTATTCCAGTTTTTAGTACATTCTGTGATCTGTATAACGACCTAAGTTGTCCTAAAATGACCATATCTAGATAATTTGTCCCGTCAGTGTTATAATCCAATGCTCTGCTGTCTATATTCATCGTTAAAATTTCCTCAATATCAAAACAATTTATACACCTTTTGAGCAGCAGCCCAGTTGTTTCATTTCCCTTAATTTAGCATCGTCCACAGCGATGGTATCCTGACCAGATACTGGTTCCTGTAAACAGAAAAACCGATTTTCGCTTATCGGAACTAAAAAATTATAATATTCCTATTTAATTTGATAGAAAACGGATTATTTTTAAGTTGGTAACTATAGAGCCCCCAGATCGTCCAGTGAACTGTTCACCCCCCACTCCCTATTTTCACAACAGTAAGTACGGTAGGGAGTGGAGGTGGACAGTTGTACTGGTTGATCAAGGAACTCTACAGGTACCAAAAACAAAACTTACCCACAATTGCACCTCATCATGTAGCCCATCATTTTCATCCCCAATAATATTTGATTCTTCAGCATTTACACTGTCGACAATTTCAATTAGTATGTTGTCAATAAAAAAGTAAAAAAAAAATAAATAAATAGGTACCTAGGTTATTTTATTGGTGAAGGCAAATTCAAAAAGTCTAGTTGGTATAAATAATATTATACCTACCTACCTAAAAATACAGGTAATCAAAATAATTACCTATATAATATTATTATAATGTTTAGGTACTTACCGGTATGTCATCAATATTAAAGTCTTGAACATTTTCATCAAGTGCAACTGGTTGCGGGGGATCACCGTCTTCCTGCTCCGAATCTTCACTTGAATCTTCATCTTTACCACCAATTACAAAATAATCCTCATATGCCTCTCTCAATTCATCCGGCACATCACCCGGAAAATAATTTTCAATAATTTGGGCAATTTCATGTTCACCCATTTTATTTTTATGTAAAAACACGCTAAAGACACTTTTGTAGCAACTCAATTCACTTTGAACGGCAATATTTTGTTGTTGGTTAAAAGTTCTGAAGTGTCAAACACAGCTCATTAAACAAAAGAAAATGACCGATAATGTGATGTAGATACACGACGCAAAACTTCAAAAACACGCAACCAAAGCAAAGGACCAATCACAGCAAAGCAAAGTGACAGCTAGAAACTTTATCCTTGTACCATGGGTAGAGGTTTGGAAAATGGACTTTTATGCCATCTTGCGGATAAAAAATCAAATAATCCATCAATTATAGTTCATCTTGAATTTAGACTTTAATTTACGTTTTGGCCTGTACTGAAAATTTTACTCTGGCAAGATAAGGTCTCTTTCGTCATGTCGCGTCACATATTGTGCTGATTGATATTCTATTTATATATATATAAATCAAACGCTATGTGTTAGACTATCTAAAACACGAGAACTGCTAGACCGATTTACAGATTGGCTTGCGTTGGAAAGGTCTACTTTCATTGATGGTTCAAAAGCAAAGAACATCGAAAAATATCTACGCATGTGCGTTTTACGCACACTTTTCTGACAGTGTGTTTTTCTCTTATAAAATGTGTGAATTCATAATGCAATTTATTTTTATTTCTTTTTATGGCAGGTGCGGTAACTGGTAATAAGGTTAACGCTATGAATTATTACGCATTTCGATTAATGGTACATATCGCAATACATGAAACGGTCGGGTATATTGTTCAACAATTAGTTGCTGATTATACAAATACAATATTGACCGCATATTTTAAATTGTGCAAAGAAGATTCATTTGCAAGAACATTGCTTTATGCACAGGTTCCATCATATTATACTTGGAATGCACCAAAAAAGGAATTTCAATGTCGAAAGCAAGTCAAATCAGTTCAAAGTCATCCAAATGTGTTTGAAACGGATGCTTAAGTTCGAATTTCCACAGATCACCCAAATAATAATCAGAGTTTTCATTTGCGTTTGCATTTGATTAATGTTCACGGTTCAACAAGATTTAATTATTTGAGAACTTATGATGGACAGTTATGAGTCATTTATCGTCAAGCATGTCAAAAATTAGGATTGCTTGGTACGTTGGTAAAAACATATCTACAATGAAATCGAATTTTATTTTCTATAATGTTCTCAACTTGCAATCTGGCTAATCCATATGATTTATGAATAAAATATCGTGATTACTTGACGGAAAACACTTGAAAACAGTCGAATGCGTCCCTTTACTATCAATGTTCAATTGAGTTATACAGATAAAATGTGTAATGACGCATTGATATTGATAGAGGATATGTGTTTGGGATTGCCGAGTGTAGTTTTGGCTCAGTTGGGTATACCATCACCAAATCGTTCAAGAAATGATTTTTTAATCAAATTTCTCTTCGAGGATAGAACTACGATCCAAATGTATTGACAAGTTATGTTTATGAAAATAATCCTCAAATTAAAACAACATCAAATATTGTCTTATGAAATAAACATGGACAAAATTGATAATGGTAAAGGTGGTATGTACTTATTGGATGCACCTTATTCTTTGATAACTTTGAATATGATATTAGATGAAACACCATGATGCAATTTATCATGGCTAGAGTTTTCAACAAATTTATATTATGTTGTTGGATGAATGCACAATGGCACAGAAGAAATCAATTGAAGCTTTGGATCATTAATCGTAATTTTCCTGAAGCAGAAATCAGAAAAACTAAAATGAGTACACGAACAATTTTAATAAATAAATATTCATAAAAGCAAGCAGACTTAGTCCGTGTTAAATTGATTTTGAATTTTGTATCGTTTGACAGTTTCCATTAGAATGCCAAGAAGTATGCCGCCAAACATAGGTTTGTATATGTGGCAGTGCATCTAGAAAAGAGGCAACGAGTGTATTCTAATCCAGATAGTGCAACGGCCATAGCGGCATGGCCACCGCCGACAACATTAACAAGCTTCTTCGCAGTTTGTAATTCTGATGCTTTCGCTCGCACATTGCTATATGCTGAACTAACACACTACTACATATGGAACGCATTATCTAAATCATTTCAGCGTCGAAAACAAGGAACACCAGTTGCAGGACATCCAGTTGAAGGACGCTCTTAGTCGCATCTATAACGTGCATCCAAAAAACGACGTTTATTATTGGTGAATGTTCGTGGTCCGATGTCATTTCAACAACTGAGGGCCATTATTGGGCATCTGTATGCGATTTACCTTGAGGCGTGTCAACTCTTGCAGTTGCTCGAGAACGATTCGCATTGGGACAATACGCTCAAAGATTCCGTAATATCATCATCATCTCATCAAATTCGCGCATTCCTTTACGATTGTCATAACCATATGCTCCCCTTGGAATCCAAACGATTTTCGGTTTTGAAGATGTTTTGCATCGTATGATTTACCAAACTTCGCATCCCACATTGCAAATATCAACAGAAATGCATAATGGGGCATTGATCATGATAGAAGACATGTGTTTATTAATGTCGAATTTGGGCATGATGTCACCTAATCGTCCACAGCACGACGAATTCAACCACGAGCTACAAAGAGAACAGCAATACGATAAAGAGGCATTAATCGAGGCAGTTCGTACAAATGTTCCCCAATTAAATCAACAGCAAACAAGTAAGAAAATTATAGTCGGTCGAGACCGACTATATGATACCCTATACCATGCGTTTAGAGACCCTATCTCTTAGGCCCAACTAAGTGGATATAGAAAATAAGCATAAACCAAATTTGAGTGGGATTTTTATTAATTTTTTCGGCTGCAGATATGAAAAAGTTCATATCTGATGCTATACCTATATGGGGACTAGGCCCAAAAATGGACCGATCCTGACCATGTTTGGTAAAGTCTCTTGTATTTTGCAAAAATATATACAAACAAAATTTGAGAAGAATCAGTGCAATATTTTTGTTTTTTGATAGATTTAAGTGAAGATCGGGAAGCAGCTCTATGTGGGGCCTAAGACTAACAGTTGTCCCAGGCATCATTTTTAGACTACTCATTAATGGATGTAATAAACGCATACAAACCCAATTTGAGTAAGATCTATATGACAATTTGGATCTTATGGCAATTTATGTCGATTTCATAGGGGTCATTTGTATGGGGGCTAGGTCTGAACATGGACCGATTCTCACCAATTTAAATAGCGTTCATCCCATGGCCGGAAAAAGATCAAATACCAAATTTCATCAAAATATATTCATATTTGCGACCTGCAGTTTGATTACAAGCTTTACATGGACACACAGACGGACGGACGGACGGACGGACATCGTTTAATCGAATCAGATAGTGATTCTGATTCGATCGGTATAATTAAAGATGGGTGTAGGTCAAATATTATTGGTTATTACAAACAGCAGCACAAAGTCATTATACCCAAACCACATAGTGGTATAGGGTATAAAAACTGGATACGACTCATTGATGGAAGCTGTGAACAATGAAACTGGTGGCATATACTTCCTGCATGCTCCCGGAGGATAAACTTCTAATATCTTTGCTTTTGGCAACGATTAAATCATAGCATGAATAGCATGGAATAGCAGCTTCTTTCCTAGAAGGCGCATGAACTGCAAATTCGGCTTTAAAAATTCCCACTGAACATGCAAATCCACGAGACACCAACTTGCAACATAGCCAAAAATTGTGCAATGGCAAAGATTCTACTTAGATGCAAAATAATCGTTTGGGCCGAGTGTGCAATGGCCCACAAAAGGTCCCTAGAGGCGCTAAATAGTTTTTTTATTACAAAGACGTGGTTGGTTGATATTTCGCTACATTATGATTACCGATCCGACTTTCAGTTTGAGGTTATTAGGCGGTAATCTGGGATATTCAACGAGTTTAAAATCTCGGTTGGATAGTTGACGAAATCTTCTTGAATAATAATGTGATCCACAGAGTAATTTCACTTTGAATCTGAAAATTCAATTCGTCGACATCAATGTTTTTCGGAGCCAATATTGCACGTACACCAAACATAATTTTTGTAATTTTGTGCAACGGGGAGTTTAATGCAGCTAATCGAAATATCAACGGGAATTTTTTCATAGCCAATGTGGAGGAATTTTCATGACGTGTTTCCACAAAACGGACGACTTCAAACATTTAGGTCAGCGGCTGGCATTGAACGTGGAATCACTGGTAACATATGAGGAAAGTTTCCCGCCAACAGAATCATTGCGCCACTAAACTGAGGTTGATTGTTTCGTTGATACTTCAAAAGCTTTTTATGCATCGTACATTCATCGCATACGATAAATTTGCTTTGCTGCAAAACTTTGGCCATGTCACAGTTCTTCGGAAAGTTGCACGTCGCAGTTTCATTGATTTGCATATTCAACGGCAACTTTAGTGCTGAATTAGCAGTTCGACCGTCTTTCAACAACACATGTAGCTGCAATTCCTAATGAAGCCAATGACAGGGAAATTTTTTTCTGGGAGAATCGTTGCCAAAATAAATGCAATCAGAAAAGTTTTTCCAGATCCACCGAAAGCATCCATGGGAGTGTCCTATGCAGATTTTCCTCATACATTGCCCGCGTTGTTCGACAATACAATAATATACGTTTACATCTTTATATTAAAAATTAAATCTCCTAGAAAGAATTGACATTGTCTTGAAAAAGAAGTGCAAAACACATAAATTTTTCAAAGTTGAGTATTACGTTCACGATCTCTTCTGCTTCTTTCTCTTACACTTTCAATTCGTTCTTCTCTTTGTTCTTGATTTTGATTTGATCTTGACCGTGCCATTCGTTACTTCGCTAACTCATCACTTTCCAACCGCTATTGTTCATTCCGTTGCGTGTTCATCGGCTATTTTGCGAACGCCTTCGCCGCGACATTGTTTAATAAGTTTACTCTGCTAACATGGCAACTTGTCTTTATTTATTTAATTTTAACTGATTAATTACAAATTAATGATTAAAAAATGTCAATGCCCACAATGTAAACTTTAATGACAACCAATAAAAGCACAGAAAATTAATAAGTCAAAAGACGCGCGCAAGCAGAGCATTTGTGTTGTATACCGATACCAATAACATGTATTTGTCATAACAAAAATGTAAATGAATTCACACATTTTATATGAGAAAAACGCACAATCATTAGAGTGTGCGTAAAACGTATATGCGTAGATATCGATGAGTGGTTCCCGAATTTTAGCAAGACTAACACACAGCGTTTAATTTTTCTATATAGATAAATAGATTCATATAAATAAAATACATCTAATTAAATTAAATTAGAAACGACTTTCATTTATTTACCAAACAAAACTCCAACCGTACAAAGTGTTGCCAATATTGCCAATCTTAATGAATTGGAGTTGCAAGGATGATTGGGATTCATAACAGCTTATGAAGAGTTACAATAACAAAGGGTTTTCAATAAGAGCGCTACAAAAGTTTTTTTAAATAAAACAAAAACGGTTTTGGATATCAATAAAATTCTTTATTCCTGTGAAAGTACGTTCGATGCCACTATGTATGGAAATCGATCTCTTTTGCATGGCCACCACGGGCACGCTTGCAGAAGTCCAGACGCTGAACCCAATTTTCGACGGTTTTCAAGCATAAATCGGCCGATACTGCTGCAATTTCACGTTCGATATTCGTACGAAGTTCATCAATCGTCGCTGGCTTGTTGGCATAGACCATAGACTTGACGTAGCCCCACAGGAAATAGTCCAACGGCGTCAAATCGCACGACCGAGGCGGCCAATCGACTGGACCATTTCGTTAGATAACACGTTCTCCAAACTTGGTTTCCAATAAATTGATTGTGACATTCGCTGTGTGGCTTGTGGCGCCGTCCTGTTGGAACCACATGTCCTCCAAGTCCATATCGTCCAATTGGGGCCAAAAATATTCGGATATCATTGAACGGTAGCGATTCCCATTCACAGTAACGTGCCTGCCCAATGACGCCGCCGGCCCATAAACCGCACCAAACCGTAATTTTTTCGGGATGCAATGATGACTCATGGAGTACGTGTGGACTGCTGTCTGACCAATAACGCATATTTTGTTTATTAACGAAGCCATTCAGCCAGAAATGAGCCTCATCGCTGAAGATGATTTTTCGATGAAAATCCGAATCAAGTTGTTGCTCACCCCAATTTACGAACATACGACGCTTCTGGTGGTCAATCGGCTTCAGTTGTTGCGTCAATTTGATCTTGTAAGGATGTAGGCCAAGATCTTTTCGCAAAATTTGCCACAACGACGTCACAGAGATGCCCAACGACGTGTGAGAGACACATTTGGGCTTTTTTCAACTGAAGCCTCAGCGGCAGCAATATCCTCGACACTACGGGCACTTCTTTGTCTCACTGGCACGGGAACATTTTGTACTGTGCCTGTGGATTCAAATTTTTCCACTAGACGCTCAATTGTTGATCTGCTAGGACGATTATGACGACCATAAATGGGACGTAGCGTTCTTAACGTTGAGGCCACTGACTCCGAATTTCGGTAGTAAATTTTAATAATTTCGACTGGTTGTTGGCTCGTATATCTTTCCATCATGAAATGGCAAACCTTACTGAAGAGAAATGTCAAAAGAGCGGCAAGAAATATGGCGTCGTTTGCTTCCCTGTCTTTCTACTTTTGTAGCGTCCCTGTTGAAAAACCCTTTACCAATATTAGGTGGAACGAAGTTCACTGGGTACAGCTAGTTTTTTATCTTCACCGAACCGTTTGAGTAGATGGAATAATGTCCGTCCGTCTGTTTTTCCATGCAAACCTCTTAATCAAACCATAGTTTCAAGTTAATTTTTTTAAGATTAAATTTAAATTTGGGGGATTCGATTCCTTTTTAGACCCACCTCTACAAGTGATGTAAATTTTAAGAGATTTTCAAAATTCTAAATTCATAAAGATGTATAATTTGTTTACTCAATTTTTTTCACCTCACATAAATATTTTTTGTCAAAATAAAAACCATTTTCCTTTTTTTTGTTATTATTTTTCACCACTTGCCTATCAATGAATACAAATTCACCGTTGCCAGTATTCGACAAAATTGCTAATGCTAACAAATCTAACAAATTTCCACACCAATTCCAATTACTCTCAACCATCAGATAATGGAAGAGTGCAAGATTGAGTTTCTAGACCCGCACGATCATATCGAATTGCAGCTATCTTAATATTAAGCAGGGTTTTACTTGTCTCGTGCGAAGTGAACGACTTCAGTTTTAAAAGAAGACTGTATTTTTCATTTAAAACGAAACTTTAATATTTACCTCAAATGCAGTATTCACGATTCATTAAAACCGAATTGAAGATAACATTTTTTATTTCGAACAAATAAATAATTTCAAGTTAAAGTTAGTTTCTATCAATTCTTAACATAAACAAAAAAAGCAAATCTTTAATCATAATTCCACAAATTGACTTTTTGTTTTTGGTAAAAAAAAATTTAAGAAAATTTAATTTTTATACATACAAAATCCTTATCTTAATTATACACAAACCTCTATGAAGATCCATTTCGAAAATAACTTTTAAAACAAAATAACAAAAAAAAACACTAGAATATTTAAAACAAAAAATAAACAAAAACAGATACAATATATTAACACTCAAATTATTAGTTAAATTAATTGTTATGGTTATTATTACTATTATATTCATAAAAAAAAATACAAAATGAAATAAACTTAGAAAAAACTAAAGAATAAATTCTTGTATTTAAAACAAAACAAAAAAAGAAAGAAAAAATAAGATGAACTAAAATAAAAAAAGCTTTGTATAGCATTAAAAATGAAACGAATTCAAATTATATTCTTAAAAACAAAAGAAAACTTTAAAAACGTAAAATGGAATATTATAAATAAACAGTAAAATTCAAAAAATAATTAGGTGTAATTATATTTATTTAAATAAATTAGTTTCTTTAAATAAATTATGAAAAAAAAATATTAAAAAAAATAATGAAAAAGAAATAAAATTTACACAAAAAACAATTTAAAAATAAAAAAACCGAGTTTTATTTTAAGAATGAATCCGATCTGAGAGTTATTTAGATTTGAGTTGGCAGAAAGCATCCCAGCAATATCAATAGTCATTACCATTTCCATTATATAGGAATATCCACCCTATATTCTCTGCATTTCTTTAAAGCAATACTAGTAAGGGTGTTTTTTCCCGATAGAACTTGAAATTGTAAAAAAACACAAAAAATTATATTTTAACCAAAAAAAATTTTATACAAAAGATCAATATATGGCAGCAATATCTAAAAATGATTTCGGACATATGGCCACATATGACAAGGGGCGCTCTAAATGGGTCAAAGTGAGACAGACAGACAGACAGGTCAAAAGTCGGGACATCAGAATTCGTTTTAGAGGTATGGTTCCTTCGGCAAAGTTTCTTATTTTGATCCCTAGAATATGATTTTCCTTGTCACTTGAGCGATTTTTTTGCCTCCCTACAAATCGACCCGCCCTACCACAACGGCTTTCTGGACGTCCAATTTTGGGCCACTTTTTAAAGCATTGCATTGTATGTCACAATAACGTGAACAATGTTGGCCTCCAAGGCGTTAATTGTTTCTGGTTTATCAAGTAGCCCCACCGGAAACAATCCGGACCTTGGAGGCGAATTGACAGGTCGATTTCTTGATATCAACTTATCGTCAAGTTTTGATTTCATAAGTCGATTTCATCCATATTTTCAAACAAAAAATCATTGCTCATGGTGCGGTAACGATATCCATTGACCGTAACACGAGCTTCGGCTTCATTTTTGAAAAAATAAGATCCGATGATGTCACCAGCATGTAAACCACATCAAACGGTGCATTTTTATTTATTTTTTATTTATTTATTTATTGGAACTGCTCCATACACAAGACTAAAAGTCTTATTTTGCAGTATGGAACTGATTGTATTTAAAATTATAAAATCGTTAATAAATTAATAACTAATTACAAATTTTCTTTATATAAAATGCAAAGAAAAATAAGATTAAAATTAAAGAATAAAGTTGAAATATTTGAAATTTAATTTAATCAAATGTATTATGTAATATCAAATAATATTTAATGTTTTAAATTGTTATGCTGAAAACAGTTTAAAAATATTTTCTTTAAATTTTCGTGCGTTACTTAAAAGTTGAGAGCTATGGGGTATAGAATTCCAGAGAGATACTGCGAATATGTAGAAATGCCACTCCGATATTAAACTTTTATATCTAATTGATCTAATTCTTTTTCCCCTGCTTATATCTGAAATATAAAGTTTGTCGTACAGATGTCGCCATATAGCTGCGATGAAAACAAAGATACACTAGAACGTCTATTAAGTCCATACACATATCTGATTATGTTGTTAAATGCAACGTTCAATTTCCTTTTACTAATTGTATCACATTTCGCAAATAGCTCACAACCATACAGTAAAACAGGCATCAGATAAGTTTTGGCAAGTAGGATTCTTATTTTCATAGGTGTACAATGCTGGGTTTGCCACAGAGTTCTAGTCATAGAGAAAGTACGACCACAGGCATAGTTAATATGGTTCGACCACGTAAGAGTGTCATTAAAAAAAATACCTAGATTCTTAGCAGATTTAACGATTTCAATTTTCTGATTATTTATAATTATATTAGGTGTAATATTTAGTTTGGAAAGTCGCTTTTGAATTACAATGCATTTTGATTTTTTCGGATTTATCTCTAATCCATTTGCCGTTGCCCATGTATAAATACGATGGAGTTGCTGATTAATAGAGATAATACACTGGTCGATTAGGGCATTACTACAGATGGTATAAAGCTGAACGTCATCCGCATACATTCTTACATTACAATTTGTTAAAATGCCTTGGAGGTCATTTGAGGTCAGTGTCATTGAATTTTGGATTCTAGTTTCAACATACTGATACCTGCCACGTAAGTATGTTGACAATAACTGAGTAGCGGTCGAAGAAAAATTAAAAAAGTTTTTAAGTTTGTAACAAAGAATGTTATGATCCACGGTATCAAACGCTTTTGAATGATCTAAAAGTATTAAAAATGTAGTCTTGCCATCATCAAGATTCTCCCTAATCTCCTCTGTAACATCAACTAAGGCTGTTAGGCAGCTGTGTTTCCTCCTGAACCCAGATTGACGATCTGTTAGCAAGTTATTGTCATCCAAGAAACTAGTCATTTGTTTGTGCATAATACGCTCGAATACTTTAGAGAGAAATGGAAGAATAGCTATTGGTCTATAATCGGAACCAGCTTTGGGTATAGGAATGATTTTAGCTATTTTCCAATTCGATGGGAAGTGGCTTGAAGTTAATATTCTGTTAAAAAAAAAAGTTATAATTGGAAGTAGCTGAGGTAAAAGAATCTTGAGAAACTTAGGATTAATCCCGTCCACTCCTATAGAGTTCGATTTTATAGACAATAAACTAGATAAAACGTCGCATTGGTCTACTGCAGCAAAAGAAAAAAAAGATTCAGCATCGTTATTCGAGTGACTATTGATATAGTAATCTTTATCTGCTTGAACCATAGGAACACTTAAAAACTTTGTATTAATTGTATCTGCATCAACCGAACATGGTTCTCGATGCGTAGATTTACCGATACCAACTTCGCGTATCGTTTGCCATGTTCTTTTGGAGCCAATGGCAGAAGAAAATTTTTCAGCATAAAAATTGGATTTGGCCTTTTTAATCATTTTATTTGTGTTTCTCTTAGCAGTCAGATAATCATCATGTAATGTTGTTGTTTTAAATCTTTTCCAACGTGCATAGACAAAATCTCTTTGATTGATACAATCCTTAATTTCAGAAGAAAACCAGGGTTTTTGTTTATTACTAATAATCTTCGATTTTATTGGTACAGTTAGATCGAACAGATAATTTATGTTTTGCTCCAGAATAGAGAGTTGGTCATCCACAGAATTTAAACAATACAAAGCATTCCAATCAATATTAACAAATTCTTCCTCAAGGAGTCTAAAATTAATGTTTTTAAAGTCTCGAAAAGTAATCCTCTCAACTTGTATAACAAGTTGGAAATTGTAAGTCATGAAAATAAGATCATGCTTGGAAAAAATGATGCAGACAGTTGATCGTAGAGTAGTATATTAATTTCATTACTCACAAGAAACAAATCCAAAAGCGTATTAATAGTTGCAGTGAAGTGTGTAGGATGTAAGATATTAGGTGATATTAAACCA
Source organism: Cordilura impudica (assembly GCA_963682025.1). NCBI lineage: Eukaryota > Metazoa > Arthropoda > Insecta > Diptera > Scathophagidae > Cordilura > Cordilura impudica. The sequence goes on from OY821520.1 coordinate 152,601,683, forward strand.
ATCGAGGCACATTCATCAGAGAAACTACAATCTACCAGAAGGTTTGAATTAAAATCTCCTGCTATGATAACATCATCGTACAAAGCTGTTTGCGTTTCCAAAGTTCGAAAAAATCGCCTGGTACAAAGATTTTTATTAGGCCTGTAAACACTCCCTAAAAGCAATTTCCTACCTTCATTATTTACCTCGATAAATAGATACTCAATTAGATTTAGAGGATCTGTATTATCTATGTCCTCAAAATCACAATTTTCCTTAGATGTACATTTGATGCTAAAAGAAATCCCCTTTTTTATGAACATAGCAACGCCGCCATATCCATCTTCTCTATCAACTCTACGTAAATTATATCCATTTAAGGAAACAGAAAAGTCTGTAATTTCGGAATCAAACCATGTTTCCGAAACACATATAAAATCGACACCTGAGTTTTCAAAAATCAATCTAAATTCGTCAATCTATTTCCTTAAGCTTTGAGCATTGATATGACATATTTTAATACCTTTCCTCTGATTGGCAAGGACTCTAACCATATTCGCAACATTATCCCTGGAATTTATTCTATAAGTATTGTTCATTTTTAAGTTTTAAAAATAATGATCGAGTAACGCACGAAGTAATAAGTTTGATAAAAAATTTATAGTTAACATTGTTTGTTGAAATATTGATTTGAAAAAAATTTAAAATTTGTATAAACGTATATATTAATGTATTTAAAATGGTATAAAGTGTTAAAAATAAAACAAAATAGTTAGAAAATAAGATTTTAATAAGAAGTTGTATGAAAACGTTCATTAGCATTAGGTGCGGGTTCTGGTTCTCGAAATAAATCATCCAGATATTCTATATCATCAATTCTTATTATGTTGCTTTCCGCAGTCTTTTTAATATATACTAGACCACGCATACTAAAGGCACTGTGAAGACGATTTTCCTTTTTTAGTTTTATTGCCGCACGTAGAATGGTAAAATTATACTGAGTAAGATTTTCATTGACAAAAAATTTATTGTTTGAAGATTCTCCAAGGTGTTTTAAACAGAAATTAAAGTCTTTATTAATTTTACGGTAATTAGCAAATGATTTTAAAAAGTAGTTTTTGTCATATGGAGACCACATCTTAACAATTATAACCGCATCTTTACAGTTGTTTTTATTTTTGTTATTTGCGTTTTGTAACCGATATATAGTTTTGACAGCAGGGACAGTTATATTTATTGTATTGCAAATTTTTTCAAATATTAAAAATAGATTTTCATTTTCTTTATAAGGAATTTCATTTAAACGTAATTCGCAGGCAACGTTTTTATTTTCTTGCAGCTTTAATTTTGTTTTTAAGCTATTTATTTCAGTTTGCATACTTTTTATGTTATCCGCGACTATTTCTAATTGCTGCACTCTTTCAGTAACATTTTTTAGTTCAGTTTTAATGATGTTAAAACTCTTATCAAACATATTTAAGAGCTCTGTTTTGCACTCAGTTAGTTTATTGTTTATCATTTTCGGGATGTAATGGAGTCTGTAGGGTCTGTTGTGGATTGGTCTCACCCCAACATGTGGAAATTTTTTTTTATAAACAAACCTCTTACGCCAAAAATTAACCTCATCGCTGAACACAATTTTGCGATAATACATCGGGTCAGCTTTCAACTGCTCTAGAGCCCAATCGGCGAAAGAACGACGCATATGATGGTCTCATGGCTTGAATTCCTGCACCAACCTGATCTTATACAGGTGTAGGCCATGATCTTTGCACAAAATTTTTGCACGTAGTGGACGGACAGAGCCCCAATTCCTGCGACCGACAACAAATCGATCAATTTGGATCTTCTTCCACACTTTTTTTACAGTGGCGAATTCTCTTCAGTACTCACATTCCTGCGGCACGTTGGTATATTTGCATCACTTAGACAGTATATGGCATGAAATCTGTACTCAGTTCGAGGGATAGGTTGCTTAAATGGATAAATATGTCGTCTATAAGTAGCGCGAATCGATGACTGATTATCAAGTAAATTTGCATAATTTAGTTCATTTCATAGCTAACCCTTCGTTAAGTTCTATCTAAAAAAAAGCAACATTTATTATAAAGAGATAAGTATTTAAATGGATCTTTCGGGTAGACATAAGCTGTACTTTTTGTTGAGATATAAAGTAGGACAATAAAAAGTTGGTGTGGGACTTACAAATGAGATCGTTTAATATCATATATTGTTGGTGATATAAAATCCAAAGTAAGGAAATTGTGTGTAAGTCCTTAAGCCATTAGTCTGCTTGGAGAGTTTAAAATGTAAATATTTATCGTCATGTCTTTAGAGAATATGCGTTGTAGCTACAATATAAAGTAAAATATCGAGAGTACAATGAAATCGTCTGTGAGTTCGTAAGTTGTTAAGGTGTGTAGGAATGGCAAAGTTAGGTAAAATCAGCAAGATGGCATTGCACATCCCATACATATTAATGTATGTATTAATTAGTTATTTATATAAGTAGGCGAACCATAAGCGGGCGTTATCGAACTCATAGTGGTGACACCTTCCATACAAAGAAAATATAAAATATCGTACTGCTGGAATTCTATAGAAGAGTCTTGAAATGGTATATAGGTCCAAAAGTTAACAATATCGTAGCAACGCACGACGCACTTTTTATACTCATATATAATACTTACAAGTAATAACAACTTCTGACCCTTTTAGAAATTGTAAAGAATATGCAATATTTAGGTTTTAGTTTCATTATTAACTTTCAAAAAAATCCTGTTATCTATAAACTATTTAAATCTCTCTATCCTAAATAGTATTGAGCGGGTAAGTACATTCTTTCAATGACACCCACATTTTAAAACTAATAACTAATGATTCATATGTAATAAGAGAGAGGGTTTTGGATCCAACTTTGCTGAGGAAACAACTGGATCAAGATAATAAGCATAAAACAAACTTTAGTGGTATTATTACTAACTTGACACAAAGCAATTTTTAATTTTTAATTTTTAATTTTTTAATTTTTAATTTTTAATTTCTAATTTTTAATTTTTAATTTTTAATTTTTAATTTTTAATTTTTAATTTTAAATTTTAAATTTTTAATTTTTAATTTTTAATTTTTAATTTTTAATTTTTAATTTTTAATTTTTAATTTTTAATTTTTAATTTTTAATTTTTAATTTTTAATTTTTAATTTTTAATTTTAAATTTTTAATTTTTAATTTTTAATTTTTAATTTTTAATTTTTAATTTTTTAATTTTTAATTTTTAATTTTTAATTTTTAATTTTTAATTTTTAATTTTTAATTTTTAATTTTTAATTTTTAATTTTTAATTTTTAAATTTTATTTTTAAATTTTTAATTTGTAATTTTTAATTTTTAATTTTTAATTATTAATTTTTAATTTTTAATTTTTAATTTTTAATTTTTAATTTTTAGTTTTAAATTGTAAAATTTTCAATTTTCATTTTTCATTTTTTATTCATTTTTCATTTCCATTTTTCAATTTTCATTTCTCGTTTTCCATTTTTAATTTTTCATTTTCCAATTTTCATTTTTCATTTTTATTTTTCAATTTTTAATTTTCAATTTTCCATAAATCATTTTTCATTTTCCATTTTCCGTTTCCCATTTTTCATTTTTCATTTTCGAAATTCCATTTTTCATTTTTCATTTTTAATTTTTAATTTTTATTTTTCAATTTTTAATTTTCAATTTTCCATTTTTCATTTTTCTTTTTCCATTTTTCATTTTTCAATTTTCAATTTTCAATTTTCAATTTTCATTTTCAATTTTCAATTTTCAATTCTCAATTTTCATTTTTCATTTGCCATTTGCCATTTTCCAGTTTTCATTTTTCGTTTTTCATTTTTCGTTTTTCATTTTCCATTTTTCATTTTCCATTTTTCATTTTCCATTTCCCATTTTTATTTTTCATTTTCCATTTTTAATGTTTAATTTTTCATCTTCCACTTTCCATTTTCCATTTTTCATTTTTCAGTTTTCATTTTTCATTTTCAATTTTTAATTCTCTTTTTTCATTTCCCATTTTCCATTTTTCATTTGTATTTTCCATATTTCATTTTCCATTTTCTATTTACCATTTTTAAATTTTCAGTTTTCCTTTTTCATTTTCCAATTTTAATTTTCCATTTTACTTTTTTCAGTTTCCATTTTCCATTTTTCATTTTCAATTTTCATTTTGAATTTTGAATTATTTATTTTTCAATTATCAATTTTCATTTTTAATTTTCCATTTTCCATATTCCATTTTTCATAATTAACTTTTATTTTTATTTTTATTAATCTTTTATTTTTAATATTTAATTTTTAATTTTAACGATGAAAAAATATGTAGTAATACATACTTGCTTAGGCCAATGGACACGTGCAGTATTAATATACACACAACTGTAATGACTTCAACAATAAGAAGAATTACAACATATACATCATATCTTAAGAAAAACAACAAACACACTGAAATATTTTATTTTTCCAAGAGTTTTTTCAAAGTGTCATTCATAACTCGTGACCCCTTTGACCGATTTTGACGATTTTAAATAGCAACTCCTTTGGGATGTCAATAAACGATTTTATACAAAAACGAACGGTCAGCTTAGATATTGACGGCGTGATCGTGATTTCCACAGACAGACGGACAGACGGACAGGCGGTCATCGCTAAATCAACTTCCCTTGTTATAATTATCAAGAAAATATATGGTTTTGGGGTCTCCGGAATTTATTTCGATGCGTTACAAACGGAATGACAAACCTATACATACCCTCTGCCTTTGAGGTGTGGAAGGAAAAATATTTTTGTATTTTTATTTTTTTAATATAAACAATATATTAATTTTTAATTTCATTAATAGAAAAGAGAAATGTGAGTAATTTAATGGAAGTATGGATAAATTAATATTATACATTGTAATTCTTGATTTTTTTTAAGACACGGGGCCACTGAACTTCCGAAAGTGCCAAAAATGACGTTTAACAACTTCGTTGTGAACCACTGGAAAATTTAGCTTCTTCTTATCCAACATATGACATTCATATAAATTGGATAACATTAAAATATTGTGAAAACTTAACACTTTACAACACTGAAATAATCAGCTGTTAATTGTTTTTCATTTATTATGGACGATAAGTCAGGTGACTTTAAAACTATGTCACCCAATAGCAATAACGATCCCGCAGAGAAAACCAATCCCAACGTGGATGAAAATGATTTACAAGGTACGAAAGCATTAAGTAATGAGTTGAGAATCGTTTTGTTAAACAAATACTTTATCTTACAGAATTGGTTGAAGTTAACGTCAGCCTTGACCAGCTTAGCTCCGCATTGGATTTTTTTGAACAACGCACCGATAACATAATCGAGCAGCTTAAAGAACTATTACATTCTAATCGCGAAATTCGACAGGAATTGGCCATGGAGAATGCTGCCAATGAAGTGGATAATATCGATTTAGGCAGCAAAGACTCCTAATAAGCAGGAAGAGTAAAACAGGAAGCAATTAATCAGGATAGTTGTCAGCAACAAGTATTAAAAACTGCGAATATTGTTTTATTCTTATCAGTAAAATAAAGTTCAATAGTTCAAATGTTATTACAAATCGTTACTAAAACTAATCATTTTTTTGTTTCATTACTTTTTTTATGGCGTAATAACTGTTTGCTGGAGACTTCAAATAATCTTTTATTTATGCGTTTCAGTTTTTGTACCTCTTTACGCAATGACTCTAATTCTTCTTTATCTTCTGCGGAGGATGTTGCCGCAGCAGTAGGTAAGGTACTGCTGTCAGAGGGATAATACGATCTTTGTCTATCTTGTAATAAACTATCTTCAAAATCATCAGGACTAAAGTTGACCATGATCTCTATGTCTTGTTCTTCATCTTGTTCAATAGGATCTATCATACGCTTTAAATTGGCTCCAAAAACATGAGGCTGTTTATGTTCCGGATGAAAGATAGCTGGATTTGTTAAACGTAGATTGAGATTTGTTATTGGACCTTTAAATAACATGGTTTTAATCAATTGTCGACTCGGTATATTCCATACCAACACCTGGTTATCTGTTGCCCCTGATATTAAGGTTTGACCATCTAAAGATAGGACTAAACAATTTACACAACTTGGATTGGTATGGCCAACAAATGGTTTTGGTTGTTCTTCGACATGGTATTCCTAGAAATAAAAATTATATGGAATCAGTATAGATCAAGAATATACGAACAGTCTAACCTAAAATTTGTTGATTAAAAATGACCTATAATGTTACAGTTTCCTCTAGCTTAACATTAAAATTATTTTCAAATAGTTTTTGGGGGTATTAAATGACCCAAATATATCCTTAAATCTTAAGGGGTTTAAAGTGCCCGTTTTTAACCATTTTGTTTTTAAGTTAAAAGCTTAACAGATAATTTTGTACCAGAAAAACAGAAAAAATTATTCAAATATATAAACCTATTATAATCGGCGTTAGGCACAATCAGTTTTTGTGCATCCCTGTCACTGTTTACACGATTACGGGAGAAGTTTTTAACCGACTTTCATTTTTTATGCTGATAAAATTAACTTCAATCTGAATCCAAGCAATTTTTAAAATATGATTTATAACATATTTTCTGTGGCATTGAAAAAAGAAGAATTTAATATGAAAATGGGATAAAAATTAATTCTAACAAAATTGGCATTACGACTGGGTTCGACGACTTTAGCATATTTCGAAATTTTTTATCTGAAATTTATCCATGTTTTTGTTGACTTTACTCCCTATTTGAGTAAAAACCTTTTTGGTAACTGTCCAATATTGTCGCATTCGTTGCTCTTGAAGGCCATGTTATTGCTCATTAGTCCGAATTATAATGGAAACTCAGAAATGTTGAGGTAAAATCGTAGGTTTTTTCAACTCAAGAATCAATTTAAGGTTTATTATAACATCATTTTTGGCTGTGATTATTTTAACAGTTAAAATGTGGACTTATAATAAGAGGCAAACGTCAAAACTTTTTGAAAAGATACTCCTCATTTATACAAATTGTATTTATTCGCATTTTAACTGTGGATGTATTCTCAATGAAGAAGTTTACTTTTTTCGAATGTACAATTTTCTTATTTTAAAAACTACCTTTTTATTGGATTAATGTGTCGTTTAACCTACAGACTAATTTATGATTCCATCTAAAGTTTTGTTTTATTCAAAACTATTATTATTAGTATCAACTTCTCAAAACTTACCTTAACTCTCGGTATATCATTGATATAAAATTCGAAAATATTTCCATTATTTGTACCAACATACACTTTAGTTTCCATAGCATTGGTTACAACAGATTGTAGGCCTTCGGCAAAGACAACACTCAACAATAAAGTGCCACTACTTAAATCATAAATTCTACAGGAACGATCCAAGGAAACCGTAAACATGTACGATCTCATGCCACCAGCACCAACGTGAACATCCGTAACCGGTAAGCCATGATCATTGAATGAATAAACTGGTTCATTATTAGCGTCATCACTGCTACGTGACAACACTTTTGTTAGATTCCATACCAAAATCGCACCATCTTTGCCGGCGCTTATGAAATGGGAACCGTTATCGTTGAATTTAAGACAAGTCACCGTCTGGTAATGCTTCGCTAATGTACTCATCATACGTCCGGTTACCAATTGCCAGACATATATAGTTTCCTGTATACCGGCAACCAAATAGCAGGCATCTGGCGACAGTGCTAAGGCCGTTACGATACCCGGTACTACAAATCTTACGGCAGTCATTTGTTCTTGAGCATTGATGGGCCATACATGTAATAAAGATTTGGTGATATTCGCAGCCAAAACATATTCGGAACGTAAAATTTGTAAAGAATGCAAACCAGCACCACCGCCACCACCCTTATAATTCATTAAATTAGTAGCCGTACGAAAATCCCATACTGAACAGGTTAACTGATGATCATTAATGTCGCTTACGAAAAGCACTTCTAACAGATTATTACCACTCATGATTTAACTTATTTTACTTAACGCTATAGCAATTTTACACCGAAAAGCACGTGTTATTGTTTTGATGCTTCTTTTTGCTTAAGCTGTACCTAACAGTAATAGCAGAGTTAACACGAACGATTCACAAAAAAAATACTAAATAATGCCCAGAATTTCCCCAACAAAGGTTTAATGAATTATGTGTATCAAAATTTTGAAAATTGAGTTGAAAGTGAAATAAGTGCGATAAACCTATATAACAAGAATATAATTTTGAACTTATATTTTTGGACCAATTTTATTTACGTTATTGACTGAATTAACTAGTTGTTGGATATAATTTGTTCCTTTAATTATTGGAAGATTATTATTGTGTTACTTAAAAACATTATTTACATGTTACAAATGTTGCCCAGAATTCGTGTTTATGATTCCTTGCAAAGTACATAGGTTAATAAATTGAACGGATGTTTATACACTGATATATCTCTTTGAATTCTGAAATCAAGGCTACATTTATTGTGTTCATTTAATTGTTTTTCTCTGCTTTTCAGAAATAAGCAGAGAAGCTTTTTTAAAAGTTGTAAGACATAACATATAGCTACCAAAGTATGGTTATGGTTTTGGAATGATCGAGTTTATGTGTGACATTTCTAATTTTCTATATTTTATTTTCGAAAAAAATACAAATACAAGTTGCAAATAACCAAGCGCCGCTACCCTGCATCAGGAGTTGCGAGAAATGGTCCTATATAAGTTGAACTTTGCTGAGGTCATAATTGGATAAAGAAAATAGCCATAAACCAAAATTAGTTTCAACTGTTATAAAATAGACTTCAGGATGTGTAAAAGTTGATATCGGTGCTAATTATGTATGGATACTACATCGAAAAATTAGCTGATCATGACTATATTTAGTACAGTCACACATATTTCTCAAAAATATATACAAAACAAACTTCAGTACAATTTATGCAAATTTGTTAGTTTTTGATAGACTTAATAGTAATAATTACAATTATTAATACAATTTTGTCAAATTACAATAGCGATGGCCCTATGGCCGGTAAAAGGTAATATATATAATTATGTGCACCCTGTACTTCGATTATAAAATTTACATGGACACACAGACAGACGAACGGACATCGCTGTATCCGAATACGATATTTAATCGTTATAGGGTAAATGAGTGAAAAAAAATTGGCCAAAATGTATGAAATTTTGTGGGTAAACCATCATCTAAACCATCATCTTAATTGAGAAAATAACCGTCTCAAAGCTTTTTTTTTATTTTTTGTTTTAAAATTATTTTTATTTATTTTTATTTTTATTTTATTTAGCTCTCTATTTTCGTTTCGGAAATACGTAAAAAACATGGTGTAAAAATATCTAAAGTATTTTCGTAGTTTTCTTCTTTTCATGAAATGCTTAGAAATTATATAAGTTAAAATTTAGTAGTGGATATTAAAATTGCACATTAATTTTTTCATTTGAATGCTAATGGCATTTCAAACTTTTCTAAATTCGAGAACATTTTAAAATAGCGTCTTTGAATGAAATATTTTTTTCAGAAAATCATAGACCCTATTTTAAAATTTATTATTTATATAGAAGTGACAGAACAGATGCAAGAGAAGGAGGAGTAGCTCTGGTTAATTCATAAATCCGTCGCACATATTAACCTCTTTATATCAAAGACCTCATCAATCAATAACATCTCAACTGAAGTTATTATAAATAATAGACCTATTGTTGTATATTCGTTATATTCACCAAGATATACCCATAACTTCTGTGCTGATATCTTTAACCTAACACCTTCCACCAAAGAATACATAGTTTTTGGTGACCTAAATGCCAAACATTATTCTTGGAATTGTCGTTCAAATAATACTGCAGGAATCGCACTCAACAATATCAAGCAATTTTTTCATTCACTGTCCTAATAGTTCAACCTTATTCCCCATCAACACAATCACGAAGCATCTACAGTCGATAAGCAATTCCGCTTTAAATATAGACGTAAAAACAATAGATAACGAAATACCATCAGACCATCGCCCCATTATATGTACTCTTAAAAGTACAACCTTGCGGGTTGACGTCAATTATTATGATGATAGTTCAACCAACTGGAACATTTATATTAATTTCTTAGACAATAAAATCACGTTATATTCGGATATATACAATACCAAGGTAGTAATTGATCAGGAAATCCAAAAATTTATAAATGTGGTTTGCGAAGCAAGTGATGTGTCTATACCTAAAATAACTCAACAAAATAATTACACATTACCAGAAAGTACTGTGAAATATATTAAACTAAGAAGAAGCTTTAAAAGAAAAAGCCAACGATCTTCAAATATAGCCGAGCAAACTTTTTATAATCAATGCACTAAGTTTCTAAGTACCATGATTGATAAAGTTTTTACTCGGAACGCAATAAGAAATGGTGTCAATTATTATTCAATTTAAAACCAGGTGATAAATCATTTTGGGAGGAAAAGCAAAAATCAAATCTATCACTTTAAAGTTGGAAATACAAAAATAACATCTGATAAGGACAAGGCTGAAGTTCTGGCAAATACATTTGTCCAAACAAATAGCCTCACTTCGAACTACAACCACTCAGCAGATACACTAATAAATGCAACAGTAAATAATTTTAAGAAGGAAAATCCTTGTTCTGAAAGCAATTTATACATCTCTTGAAAAAGTAATGAATATTGTCTCATCAATAAAATCCTTAAAATCCCCTGGTTTTTACAATGTTCCCAACCTGCTCTTAAAGAAACTACCACTCAAAGCTCTAAAATTAATTAAGTTAATATTTAACAGCTGCATCAAACTCAACTATTTCCAAAACCATTTCAAAAATGCTAAGTTTATAGCTATCAACAAACCTAGTAAGCCAAAAAAATAACCCAAATAGCTATAGACCTATTAAGTAACTTAGGTAAAATATTTGAAAAAATACTACAGTCTCGTCTTAGTGAATTTGTAATGACCAATTCTATTATTGCTAAAGAACAATTTGGATTTAAAAAAGAGCATAGCACTAATCACCTGTCAACTTAAACGCCCACTGATCCAACAAAGATACCAGACCTTCTTGATTTCGTTGTGTTTAGCGGCATTTCAAGACACTCACTTGACATTTTAAATGATGATAGTTTAAGCTCTGACCACACACTGATTATTGTTAACTTCAATGTAAATGTTAAACACGCCCCTAAAAGTATTAAACTAATCAAACGAAATACTAATTTGGACTACTTTAGCGAATTTATTGAAATAATATAAACCTTAACATTGAAATTAAAACAGGAGAAAATTTGGATGATGCCGTGGAATCATTTAACTTATTGATACACGAAGCTGCGCATTTATCTACCCCATCAATAGTTCATACTCAAGATCAAGGTCGCAAAGTACAAGCATCAGCAATGGCTAGAGATATGATAAGGCAATCTAGACGACTAAGAAGAGTTTGGGGTCGAACCAGAAACCCAAGGGATAAAGCTAACTGGAATCTGGCAATTAAATTATGCTCAGAAATGTTAGCAAAGGAGAGAAATGATAATATTAATTCATATCTAAGGAAACTTAAACCTAAAAATCAAAATAAAGAACATGAACTGTATAATGCAACCAAGTACCTTAAACGGCATATAAAAAGAAATGTTCCCATCAAAAATTTTAACGACATTTGGCTCAGAACTGATAAAAATAAATCCATTGCTTTCGCTGATCATTTGCAAACAATTTTTAAACCTCACTGCACGAGTAACAATGTCAATGACGTCATGCATTTCTTAGACATCGCATGCCAAATAGAACTGCCTATAAAACATATTACGCCAAAAGAAACAAAAATGGAATTAAGTGCCCTCAATAACAAAAAATCTACGGGATATGACAAAATTGATGCATTTGCAATTAAATCCTTGCCTTTTAAAGGTATTCTATTTTTAACTCTTATATTTAATTCCATTTTACGTCTTCAACACTTTACCTCACAATGGAAGTGTGCCGAAATCATTATGGTTTTAAAACCGAGTAAACCGGATAATGTAATAACATCATACAGACCCATTAGTCTACTGCCAATTTTCTCTAAAATTTTTGAAAAATTATTTCTTAAACGTTTAACACTACATCTTCAAAAATGTAACATTATTCCTGACCACCAATTTGGGTTTCGAAGTAGGCATGGCACACCAGAACAATGTCATCGGATTGTAAAGGTGATAACTGATTCTTTCGAAAACAAAAAGTACTGTTCTGCAGTATTCTTGGACATACAGCAGGCTAAAGATAAAGTTTGGCACGCTGGATTGTTATACAAATTAAAAAATATGCTTCCAGCTCCATTTTATCTTTTTTTCCTATCTTATTTAAAAAATAGATGTTTCTACGTTAAAGTTAACAACGACACCTCCAACATATGTCAGATAGAAGCCATTATCATTGTGTTCTAGTGAATCTCCTTCAGAAGCTTTTAGAATATTTCAACTGCAACTTGATTGTCTTCACCATTGGCTCACAAAATGGAATATTGTAGCCAACACCCAAAAATCAAGCCACGTTACTTTTACAACAAGAAGAGAAAATTGTCCAGCTGTGTTCCTCAGTGGAACTACAATTCCTAGTGGTAATACTGTAAAATATTTGGGTCTCCATTTAGACAGACGGCTGACATGGAAAGCACATATAAGCGCTAAAAGAAAAAAATTAGACATAAAATTTAAACAAATGTACTGGCTGCTAGGGCCTAAGTCTCAACTTTCTCTGGAAAACAAAGTCTTACTTTACAAAACCATTTTGAAACCTATTTGGACTTACGGCATAGAATTATGGGGAACTGCTAGCAATTCCAACATAGAAATTTTACAAAGATATCAGTCTAAAGCTTTGCGCTCAATCGCAAATGCGCCTTTCTACATAACAAATAAAGCTCTACATAATGACTTGAAAATTCCTTTTGTGAAACCCGAAATAAAAAGACTTAGCTGCAATTACTTAGAAAGACTCAGTAATCACATAAATGTATTAGCAATCTCACTGTTAGATGAAACTGATGAAGTCAGAAGGCTTAAACGAAATCATGTTCTAGATCTCCCTTTTATTTAGGCTCAAATGATTAATATACTTTAAATAATAACTTTTATTTGTAATATGTATTTAATTTAACTCTATATATGTAATTTATGTTCATATATAATTTAAATTATTGTTTTCAATGGAAATCAATAAGACATGTTATTCTTTAAACTTAACAAATTTGCTTATTATTGTAAAATAGATCGCAAATAAATAAAATAAAGAAAAGAAAAAGAAAAAGAAAAAAAAGACCTTAAACGCTTACAAATTATACAAAACAAATGTCTTAAAACGATAAATAAAAAACCCTGGAGGTATCCCACAAATCTTCTTCGTGAAGAAACAGGTTATGAAAAAATGATCGATTTCATAACAAGGATTAATAACAATTACTTTGCCAAAATAGAAAATTCCCCTTACCCACTGATAAGAGAATGTAGAGAAATAATGGAAAATTAAAAAGAAATCACCAAATTGAAAATTATATGCTTATAGAGGTCTATTATTTCTAATAAACCTCCTATAAGCACATAAATACTTTCAGATAGTATTTGAATTTATTAAATCATATAAAGGTTTTTTTCCTGCCATTTGCCTTTAAAAATCATTAAAAAATAAAAACTATTTAATATCTTTAGATCCTATATATTATTTGTTGCAATATCTTTATGTAAAGATAAGATCTCATATGTCAATATCAAATATGTTAAAATATGTAAATAAAGGAAGAATATATAATTGACAAAAAATATTGAACGTGTAACAGGGCTCTAATGATTTCATGTATTCTTTGCAAAAAAACCTCCCCATCTTAATTAATTAATTTTTACGATTGGCAACCTTCGCCTCAAAATTTACATGTGATTGACTAATTTTTATACCCTATACCACTATGTGGTTTGGGTATAATGACTTTGTGCTGCTGTTTGTAACAACCAAAAATATTTGACCTAGACCCATCTTTAATTATACCGATCGAATCAGAATCACTTTCTGAGTTGATTTAACAATGTCCGTCCGTCTGTGTCCATGTAAAGCTTGTAATCAAACTGCAGGTCGCAAATATGAATATATTTTGATGAAATTTGGTACATAAGCTTTTATCGGCCATGGGATGAACGCTATTGAAATTGGTGAGAATCGGTCCATGTTCAGACCTAGCCCCCATACAAATTACCCATATGAAATCGACATAAATTTCCATAAGATCCAAATTGTCAAATTGGGTTTGTATGCGTTCATTACATCCACTAATGAGTAGTCCAAAAATGATCCCTTTGACCCCATATAGAGCTGCTTCCCGATCTTCACTTAAATCTATTAAAAAACAAAAATATTGCACTGATTCTTCTCAAATTTTGTTTGTATATATTTTTTCAAAATACAAGAGACTTTACCAAACATGATCAGGATCGGTCCATTTTTGGACCTAGTCCCTTTATAGATATAACATCCGATATGAACTTTTTCATATCTGCAGCCAAAAAAATTAATAAAAATCCCACTTAAATTTGGTTTTTGCTTATTTTCAATGTCCAGTTAGTTGGGCCTAAAGGTGCTATTACATGATGTGTTTTTTACATATGTACTGTCAAATTTTCCCACAACAAAAGTTGTACACATCGTGTGATACATATGAAACATTGTTTATGTACAATACATGAGGAAAGTCACATGTACATTTTTCAATTAGAACAGGTTCTATTTTTGTATGACAAACATATGAAAATACAATACTGCTGGTGGCGAAAGAAAAACAGAGTAAATTATAAAGATTAATATTGAAAGAAAAATAATTGTTTAATATTAATTAACAATTAAAAAATATATAAATTTTTTTAACAATAAATTTTTGTAAATTCACAAATTAAATCAGCTGTTGTTTACATTTAGAGGTTATGTCATACGGAAATACATATGCACGTGTGATGGCAAAAATTATGAATCGTATGTAAAAGACAATTTTGACAGACATGAGGAATTTCATATGGATAAAAAAAAGTGACAGTACATATGTAAAAAACACATCGTGTAATAGCACCTTAAGAGATAGGGTTTCTAAACGCATGGTATAGGGTATCGTATAGTCGGTCTAGACCGACTATAATTTTCTTACTTGTTTGTTATAGTTTACCAGAAATAATTTAGACAACTTGTAAACAGACATGTCTCCAAGCAAAGAAGAAGGAACCACTTTATCCCTGCCACAAAAACGGTTCTACAGGCAAAGAGCACATTCAAATCCAATAGCCGATCATTGTTTTGATTAGTAAGTAGATAGCAAAATATAAAACCGTCTTGATATGAGAACATACATATATTAAAACTTTTAAATTTACAGTCCAGCTCATCCTTCAGAAGTTGATTGGAGGGAATATTATCCTGAATATGAAACCTATTCACCGCCAAAACATGTAGAATTTGCTGATATAGGATGTGGTTATGGAGGATTTTTAGTAACACTAGGAGAAATGTTTCCCGAACATTTGGCCATTGGCATGGAAATTCGTGTCAAAGTTTCAGACTATGTTATGGATCGCATAAAAGCACTGAGGTCACAACATCCGGGAAAATATAAAAATATTGCTTGTATACGTACAAATGCCATGAAATACCTGCCCAATTATTTTGTTAAGCACCAATTGGACAAAATGTTCTTTTTGTATCCAGATCCACACTTTAAGAAAGCAAAGCATAAGTGGCGTATTATTAATCAGGCATTACTATCGGAATATGCTTATGTATTGAGGCAGGGAGTAAGTTAGTGTTTAATTTTAGTCATACATTGTATTCTTAAAGATGGGTTTTCGTATATCCAGGGTCTTGTTTACACTATGACTGATGTGGAAGATCTGCACAAGTGGATTGTAAAACATATGGAAGAACATCCACTATTTCAACGTATTTCTGCGGAAGAAGAGGTGAGAAGTGAAACACGTCAATTCAATATTTAAATATATTTTCTTTAAAATGATTTTTTATTTTAATTATACAATTTATAGGAAATTTTATCATGTTTTGTTTAATTTTGTTTTAGGCTAATGATCCTATAACACCTAAACTTTATCAGAGCAGTGAAGAAGGTGCCAAAGTTGTACGCAATAAAGGTGAACATTTCTTAGCTATATTTCAAAGAATTTAATAAAGAACAAAAACATTACAATTTGTTTTACTTCGAATTTGTTGTAAAATTTAATTTAGCTAGCTTTTTGTTGGATTATAAAATAAAAATAAATGAAAAAATTATCAGCTTGAATATTATACGTTTTTAAATAAAATCTTTAAAATCAAATCACTTTAACGTTTACGATGTCGAGAATCATGTGAAGAATCACGATGTGAACCACGATGCGTTGAAGTATACCCACGATGATGTTTACTATTTGAAGAAGAAGAGGTATGATGGTGATGGTGCATTGCACGTTTATCTAAATATTTATCTTGGTATTTATTGTCACGTCTATTCTCGATATATTTTTCGGTATGACGATCACGAGAAGGTTTTCTAGAAGAAAAAAAAAGAACAATTCTTGAACAGAAATTATTAAATAAGTAGGAAATTCTACCTTTTACGATGCTTGGAATGGGGTGAACTTGACGGTGATCTTGAATAATGTCTGGATTTTTTCTTGTTCTTTGAAACAGGCGGTGTACGAGATCTGGAACGTTCACGTTCTCTATCACGGTCACGTCGAGTTTTCTTGTAACGATTCATTGATCCCGAACGTGAACGAGTTCTTGAACGTGATCTCGTGCGTGCTGTTCTTCGGGAGTCCCTAGATCGAGATCTAGACCGCGACCTCGAATCCTTACTAGGCGATTTATCATTGGGCAGTGGTAATGGTATAGTCCGTTGTATAAAACCACCCCAAGCATTATGCGAACCATTATTACGATCGACTGATGTTACTGTAGGTGGAGTATTTTGTTCTTTCGATTTATTTCTCGATTCCGTAAAACGTTTTTTTAATTTTTCTACTGCATTTTCCAATTTTTCAACATTGGGTTTACCTCTCGTATATAGATCCATAACACGATAACATATATCGATGATATCGTCCTCGGTTACTTGAAAAATGCCAAACCACGGAGATGGAAGTGATGGCAGTGGTATTAAAAGTTTACGGGCGCTTAAGTAAATACACGCACATGCTATAGTCTCGGGATTGTAACGCATAAAGACGTCAGTACGTAAGGAATCGTTCATAAAATTCCAAGACATTTGCATAAGTTGTTCATGCTTTTCATACTTCAACACCTGCAAATACATTACAATCAATTTATGTGGATGTTTGACGTGAACACAAAAGCCCAACTCTTTGAGAACACGTCGTTCGGCTTTAATGACTTGAGTTTTAAGGTTGGTATAGTATTGATCTAAGATCATCGGTGTAATATCTCTGAAAAGAAAAATTACGAAAATAATTAGACAATTGCATCAAGTAAACGAATGTTAATTCGGAAAATTATCGAGCAGTCTTGTATAGTATATATCGTCACCTTAAAGACCAAACAACCTATCAGCAGTTTTAAAAAGTTTACAGGAGAGAGAAAAAACGTTATAAAATTGGAACTATTTGCAATATTGAAACGAAAATTATATATTATATATTTGGTAATAGCTTGGTTATTTGTAATATTAGGCGTTCAAAATTTTGAATACATATGCGTTATGATATAGGGAATAATATTAAATAAAAAACTCAATTTTTGCTGATAGGTTGTTTGGTTTTAAGGTGACGACACGCAGATGTTATAATTATTATTAGTCAAGTTTCTAACAGCACGCAATGCCACATGTAACTTGCTAGATTGAAAATTGAAATCAATTAAATAGTTCGAAATATAAATTCAAAACATAAGATTAATAGTTCGGTAAATGAATATTTAAGAGGAAAATTCTTTTCGTATTAGTTCAATTTTGTAGGTTTGTATTGACACGAAAAATTTGTTTGACTTTGTTGTTATATATGGAATAGGAATTGTAAATTTTTCACACAATACCAAACGAACTGGAAAACTAAGTTGTTTCTTCAATTGTTGTTTCACTTACTTTTGTCCGCGCACTTGTTTGATGTGATGAAAAACATTTATGACATCGCGTATTCGTCGAGGTGCCTCTTCGATTTTCGAGGCTAAACACACACAACTCATGGCCACCGTTTCCATGTTGTGCCGTACAAAACTTTTGGAATAGAAAAATCGTTGAAATATAACTTGTCCCGTGGCCATGGCAACTTGGGGTAGTTTCAGCAAGATCCCGGCAGTTTGTATAAGTTCACATCCTAGTATGCGTAAATCTTTTTCCGTTTCAACATCCAAGCCATCTAAATGTGATGGAGTCAGATCCAACTTTGCTTCAGGTATTAAGCTATTTTCCAATGTCAGTACTATTTTATTATACAATCGTGGAAAGACTGGCTTAGTTTCCGTTGAGTTAGTATCATTTTTGGCACAATAACTTGCCATTTTTGTGTAATTAACAAAATTTTGCTTTGCATTCACCACAACTTTTGATTTTACACCAGTGATGCCAGGTTATTTTTTTCAGAAATCCCTACGCCTAATAAAAAAAAATCCTTTTTCCCTACACCCACTTTTTTTCTCCCTACATTTTTCCCTACACAACTTTTTTCAATGTTTCAAAATATAAAATTTTATTTTTAATTTGTACATTTTCAATTTCAATAATGCAAAAATAACATAAAAACGAAGAAAAATAACATAAAAAGTAAGATAAGAATATCATAAGAATTACATAAGAACAACATAAAAAACTATCAGAATTATAAAAAAATTATTTTTACAATTCTGTATAATTCATCTTTTTGATATGGCTAGTTGTGCATTTCAAATTTACACAATTAAAATGGCTTGCAAATGATACCTTATAACGCAAACAGAATTTTGGTTCTTGGTTTTAAAAATTTTTTTATGACAGTAGTGATTAAGGTGCTATTACACGAAATGTTTTTTACATATGTACTGTCACTTTTTTTATCCATATGAAATTCCTCATGACTGTCAAAATTGTCTTTTACATACGATTCATAATTTTTGCTATCACACGTGCATATGTATTTCCGTATGACATAACCTCCAAATGTAAACAACAGCTAATTTAATTTGTGAATTTACAAAAATTTATTGTTAAAAAAAAGGTTATATATTTTTTAATTGTTAATTAATACTAAACAATTTATTTTTCTTTCAATATTAATCTTTAAAATTTACTCTGTTTTTCTTTCGCCACAAGCAGTGTTGTATTTTCATATGTTTGTCATGCAAAAATAGAACCTGTTCTAATTGAAAAATGTACATGTGACTTTCTTCATGTATTGTACATAAACAATGTTTCATATGTATCACACGATGTGTACAACTTTTGTTGTGGGAAAATTTGACAGTACATATGTAAAAAACACATCATGTAATAGCACCTTTAGTATGTATACTCCGATTTATCGCAATTTAATATTTTTTCACAATCCTTGCATCTGCATCTAAAGTCGTCATCTATGACCTGTTCCAACCATCCCATTAGCTTCTCGCCTCTCAACCAACTTGACCAATATCATTGTTTTCTGTATTTCTTTGATGTGTTTTCAGTACCATCGAACAATAAATCAGACATATTTCTAAAATTAATTATGATTAAATTGCTAATATTTCAATATTTATTTTTATTTACAAACTCATTAAAATCGAAGAGACCTGCAAAGATGGCGTACGTATGTATAAAAAAAATGTACAAAACAAGTAAAGGTGTGTTTACACTATGTGTATTTTCCATGTGTAAATTCAGTTTTACGATCCATACGTAATTCCGTGTGTGTCAAAATTGCCGTTTTACATACGATTCGTAGTTTTTGCGTTCAAACGTGCATATGTATTTCCGTATGACACAACCTCTAAATGTAAACAACAGCTGATTTAATTTGTGAATTTACAAAAAATTATTGTTAAAAATAAAGTTATATATTTGATATATTTTTTAATTGTTAATTAATATTAAACAATTTATTTTTCTCTCAATATTAATCTTTATAATTAACTCTGTTTTTCTTTCGCCACAGTGTTGTATTTTCATATGTTTATCTTGCCAAAATAGAACCTGCTCTAAAGGTGTGTTTACACTATGTGTATTTTCCATATGTAAATTCAGTTTTACGATCCATACGTAATTCCGTGTGTGTGTCAAAATTAGCGTTTTACATACGATTCACACTACGTGTTTTGCTTGTGTTTTTCTTAGTTTCTTAGCACGTGTAATTTGTACACATAGTGTGAACCCTTTCAAACATTGTTTATGTACAACACATTTTGCAAGACATATGTAAATTTTTCAATTAGAGCAGGTTCAATTTTGGCAAGACAAATATATGAAAATACAACACTGCTTGTGGCGAAAGAAAAAAAGAGTAAATTATAAAGATTAATATTGAAAGAAAAATAAATTGTTTAATTTTAATTAACAATTTAAAAATATATAAAATATATAACTTTATTTATACATAACTTTATTTTTAACAATAAATTTTTGTAAATTCACAAATTAAATCAGCTGTTTACATTTAGAGGTTATGTCATACGGAAATACATATGTGCAAAAATTATGAATCGTATGTAAAACGCTAATTTTGACACACACACGGTATTACGTATGGATCGTAAAACTGAATTTACATATGGAAAATACACATAGTGTAAACACACCTTAAGGAATCAAAAACTTCATATAAAAAAACGCTTCAGAAATGCTTAAAGCTGCGTTCACACTACGTGTTTTGCTTGTGTTTTTCTTAGTTTTTTAGCATGTGTAATTTGTACACATAGTGTGAACCCTCTCAAACATTGTTTATGTACAACACATTTTGCAAGACATATGTAAATTTGTCAATTAGAGCAGGTTCTATTTTGGCAAGACAAACATATGAAAATACAACACTGCTTGTGGCGAAAGAAAAAAAGAGTAAATTAAAAAGATTAATATTGAAAGAAAAATAAATTGTTTAATATTAATTAACAATTAAAAAATATATAAAACATATAACTTTATTTTTAACAATAAATTTTTCTAAATTCACAAATTAAATCAGCTGTTGTTTACATTTAGAGGTTATGTCATACGGAAATACATATGTACGTTTGAACGCAAAAATTATGAATCGTATGTAAAACGCTAATTGTGACACACACACGGAATTACGTATGGATCGTAAAACTGAATTTACATATGGAAAATACACATAGTGTAAACACACCTTAAGGAATTTTTCTGTCAAAAAATTTCTGTAGCTTTTTCAAAAAGTAGTATTGTTTTCACTACTTTTTTTTGACGTAAATTAAGTTAGGCAACCCAGGCTTTGAGCAGGAACATCAAAATTTTCGTTCTTTCTGTACGGAATTTTGACAGGAGAGGTAAGCATAAACAAAATGTAATATGCTAAAAAAAATTAAAAGTTATTTTTCAGTTGCAAACATGGAAAAAAACGAACAAAATTCGGCAAAGAAAAACAAGAAGCGGATGGGTAATTTTGATAAAGAGCTTAAAAAGCGTTTAGCAGGCCAAATAAAGCAGAACCGAAGAATTTGGGCAAGCATGCAGGAGAGCTATCGCTACCATGCGAAAGTCGGCCGGAAGGGAAAAAGTGGAGACCCTGGTGGTGAAGCACTCGACGAACCTCACTTTGAGAGTGGGTCTCTAGATTGGGAGTTCGCCGAGGATATGGCCTTCCTACCCAGAACAGCGCAGAAGAGGAAGTAAGTTAATTTTAAAATTTCTAACCAAACTTTCATGGGTCTAATGAAGATAATTTTTAATTGCAGAACCTTTCAATCGGCTCAGTCCGACACTGAAATAGATGATGCGGCATCAGTGAGAGAATACGAATATGAAGTATAAAAATAATTTTTTATTTGTGATTTTTTTTAATATCCTCTTATTATTCTAGACGCCATCAACTTCAACAAGTGGTAAAAAAAGCCGGACTGAAAGTGTAAAAAGTATGCTCCTTCAGCAATTCGGAGTGCTTCTTGAAAACCTAAAGCAGTTGCAGGAGTCTAGAGAAGCAACACTCCAAAAACAGAAATATAAAGAGCCATTAGCTACTTTTAACTGCTTGCTGGAAAAGCTCCCAGACGACGTGGCTGAGAAAGCCTGTGAGGAAATAAATTCCTACTTACTACAAAAAGTAAGCGAAGAGCGGGAGAAATCTTAATTATATTTGTGCCTTACATATTCTTAGTAAGAATGTTTTTTTAATTAATGATCTCTAAAAATTTAACTGTTTTTATTTACTTAATAAACGTAAAAAATTGAATTGTTTTTTTTTCGTTATCTAATAAATGTAATAAGCTTTAAAAATTGAATTGTTTTTGTTATTTGTATTTGTTGTATTTGTTAATTAATTAATAAGCGTAAAAAATTGAATTGTTTTTTTTTTTTTTTTTGTTATCTAAAAAGAAAAATTCCCTACAATTCGGCAAAGGTAAGACATCTTTCCCTTTTCCCTACATGTCAAATTTTTTAAAAAATCCCCACAAAAAGTGAAAAACCTACACTTGGTATCACTGGCACAGCACGTACTCAGAAAGAATTTTCAATTTTTTTTCAATTATACATTCTTCCTTTATTTACATATTTTAACAAATTTGATATTTACATATGAGATCTTATCTTTATATAGATATTGCAACAAATAATATATAGGATCTAAAGACATTAAATAGTTTTTATTTTATTTTTTAATGATTTTTAAAGGAAAATGGGAGGAAAAAAACCTTTATATGATTTAATAAATTCAAATACTATCTGAAAATATTAATATGCTTATAGAAGGTTTATTAAAAATAATAGACCTCTATAAGCATATAATTTTCAATTTGGTGATTTCTTTTTAATTTTACGTTATTTCTCTACATTCTCTTATCAATGGGTAAGAGGAATTTTCAATTTTGGCAAAGTAATTATTGTTAATCCTTGTTATGAAATCGATAATTTTTTCATAACCTGTTTCTTCATGAAGAAGATTTGTAGGATACCTCCAGGGCTTTTTATTTATCATTTTAAGACATTTGTTTTGTATAATTTGTAAGCGTTTTAGGTGGCAGTTGGCAGCGTCACTCCAAATAGGACACGCGTATGTTAATATCGGCCTTATAACACTTTTGAAGAGAAGATTTTTGTTTTTGGGGTTTAGAAATGACCTTCTATTTAGTAGTGGCCATAATGCTTTAAATGATTTTATAGCTTTTTGACACGTAGCCATAATATGTTGTTTAAAAGTAAGCTTTTTGTCCAAGACAACTCCGAGATATTTGACATGATTAAGTACATTTATGGTATTATTTCCCATATGAAGATGACGTCTTGGCAGTCTTTTGGGAGATTTGTTGAACGGAAAAATAATTGCTTGGGTCTTGTTTGGATTAATTTTGATTTTCCATTTGTGAAAATATTTACTGCAATTAACAAGTCCCTTTTCCATTTTCTTCAGGAGTGCACTTGTAAGTTTGTTTGAAGAAATTAACGCAGTATCATCTGCGTAGTAAGCAACTTTCATATATTTCGGAACTTTGAAATCGGATGTATATATCGAGTAAAGCAATGGCGACAAGACTGATCCTTGAGGTAACCCTGTGGTAATGGTTTTTGCAGATGATGTTTCATTATTAATCGCAACTTTAAAGCTTCTGCCGTGAATGAAATCTGAAATAAGTTTGCATAAATATTTTGGTATATTTGCATCAAGAAGTTTAAATACTAGGCCATTATGCCAAACGGTGTCAAAGGCTTTTTCAATATCTAACAATATTAGACCCGTTGAACGTTTATTGTTTTTATTTGTGATTATTTGATTTTTAATTCTGTTTATTTGGTGAGTAGTGCTATGCACTTTTTTAAATCCAAATTGTTCTTTAGCAACAATAGAATTGGTCGTTACAAATTCACTAAGACGAGAATGTAGTATTTTTTCAAATATTTTACCTAAGTTACTTAATAAACTAATAGGTCTATAGCTATTTGGGTTATTTTTTGGCTTACTAGGTTTGTTGATAGCTATAACCTTAGCGTTTTTGAAATGGTTTGGGAAATAGTTGAGTTTGATGCAGCTGTTAAATATTATAACCAGTAATTTTACAGCTTTGAGTGGTAGTTTCTTTAAGAGCAGGTTGGGAACATTGTCAAAACCAGGAGATTTTGAGAGTTTTATTGATGAGACAATATTCATTACTTCTTCTAGAGATGTATAAATTGCTGACTCAGAACTGGGATTTTCCTTCTTAAAATTATTTACTGTTGTATTTATTACTATATCTGCTGAGTGGTTGTAATTCGAAGTGAGGTTATTTGCTTTGACAAATGTATTTGCCAGGACTTCAGCCTTGTCCTTATCAGATGTTATCCTTGTATTTCCAACCTCAAGGTGAGAGATTTGATTTTTTCCTTTTCCTCGCAAGTTCCTGCTTATTCTCCAAAATGATTTATCACCTGGTTTTAAATTGGATAATAATTGACACCATTTCTTATTGCGTTCCGAATTAATACTTTTATCAATCATGTTACTTAGAAACTTAGTACATTGATTATAAAAAGTTTGCTCGGCTATATTTGAAGATCGTTGGCTTTTTCTTTTAAAGCTTCGTCTTAGTTTAATATATTTCACAGTACTTTCTGGTAATGTGAAATTATTTTGTTGAGTTATTTTAGGTGTAGACGCATCCCTTGCTTCAAAAACTACATTTATAAATTTTTGTATTTCCTGATCAATTATTACCTTGGTATTATATATATCCGAATTTAACGTGATTTTATTTTCTAAAAAATTCATATAAATGTTCCAGTTGGTTGCACTATAATCATAATAGTTGAGGTCAACCTGCGAGGCCACTGATCTTTTAAGTGTACACATAATGGGGCGATGGTCTGATGGTATTTCGTAATCCATTGTCTTTACGTCTATATTTAAAGCGGTATTGCTTAAAATAATATCGACTGTGGATGCTTCGCGATTGTGTTGATGGGGGAATAGGGTTGGACTATTAGGATAGTGTATAAAAAAATTGCTTGATTGCTGTAGATTGTTCAGTGCGATTCCTGCAGTATTATTTGAACGGCAATTCCAAGAGCAATGTTTGGCATTTAGGTCACCAAAAACTATGTATTCTTTGGTGGAAGGTGTTAGGTTCAAGATATCAGCACAGAAGTTATGGGTATATCTTGGTGAATATAATGAAGATACAACAATAGGTCTATTATTTATAATAACTTCAATTGAGATGTTTTCGATTGATGAAGTGTTTGATATAAAGAGGTTTTTATGAGCGACAGATTTATGAATTAACAGAGCTACTCCTCCTCCTCTTGCATCTGTTCTGTCACTTCTATATAAATAATAATTTTTAAAATAGGGTCTATGATTTTCTGAAAAAAATGTTTCATTCAAAGACGCTATTTTAATATTTTCTCGTTCAATTAGTATCTCAAATTGTTTTAATTTAGAAAAGTTTGAAATGCCATTAGCATTCAAGTGAAGCATTTTGAATTCGTTTAAATTATTAGTATAATCCATGGGCGTATTTTACCATTGACATTACAACTTTGATTTGTTGTACTTTTGAAGTGCACCTATGCAAATCATCCATAGCTGTAGTGAAAATATCAAAAAGCTCATCAATGCTAAATAAATCGTTGTTTGTTTTCAGCTGGTTAGCATATGTAGATTTGCTGTTATTGTTGATGTTATTGTTACAATTTGTGTTGTTGTTTCTTAAGTTAGGAAAATCTCCCACATTAAATTGAAATGAGTTATTTTGTTGTTGTCTGCTTTTATTCGGACTTTTAGAAGTAACTCTTGTTCTAGTTTCCAAATAGAGAGAACGTAACGGACAGTTGATATCGTTTGCAGAGTGATCAGTTCTCTCTTTTCCTTGTTTTTTGCAATTAAAGCATGTAAAAACAGCTGGTCTTTTTTCGTTTGTGTTAAACGGACACACACTTGTATGATGTTGTTCTGCACATATCATACAAGCAGCACTACGATGACAATGTTCACCGCCATGGCCATACATCAAGCAGTTCCAGCATTGAGTTGGTTTGTTCTTGGATTTCGATTTATATTTTTTCCAAGAAATTATAATATTAGAAATTGTTCGTACATTTTTTAAAGCAGTTGGATTAAAATTTTTACGAACAAATTGAACTTTATAAACTGCATTATTGTTTGAACTGAATTTGGTGGTTATTTCAGTTACGGAAGAGGGGGATAGGTTGTAGTTTTTTAGCTCCTTGGAGATTTCCTCAGAGCTTATGCGGGGTAAACCGTGTAAAAATGTGGTGTATAACCTATTTTCTTTGGAGCCATAAGAATGAAACTCCATCTTATTCTCTTTAAGTATTTGCTTGTAGCATTCGTACATTTTATTACTAGGAGCAAAAATTTTGGTACCAATTGAAGTACGTTTGAAAATGCAATCCTTACCAAGCAGCTTTTGTATTTCTGTAAATGAAGCGTTAGCTTCTACAACAATGGGTGGAGGTTTGTGTTCCTTAACATCGTTAATATTTGATACGGGAGTTACGTCCATATCATTGAGGCCAGCAAGCAGGCTAAATCTGTTGCTTGAAGTTGACGCCATGTTCGGGTTAACAAAACCCGGAGGAAGTTTTGTCATCTTCTTATTCACAAGCTTTCTTTTTGATGAAGATTTGGCCCCTCGGGCCATCGCAAAATTTTTATTCCTGTTTTAAAGCTGGATTGTCTACCACGTGAGTTCAAATGAGATCAAGAATAGGCAATTGCAAAAACAAAAATAAACACTTGTTTTTAATTTTAAATAGTTGTACTCTAAGCGCTTTGATTTTTTACACAACCGTTCGTAAAGAGAGTTAGATTCGAACTGTACTCAGAAAGAAACAACAGCTATGAACATAAATAAACGACGTCACAGTCCAGAGGTGCCATCAGACTCTGCTGTTGTAAACAGCAATCAACAAATAGCCAAAATAATCTATCTTTTTGTTAATAAAATATCATTTGAGGTTATAAAACAGGAAATTTCTGATCAAAGTTACTCTTTTTAAGTATCCTGATTTCCAAGCAGACACTAATAATCAAAATAAGAGCTAATAGAATTTATATAGCAATATCTTGATTCTCATTTAATTTCTTTCTCTCAATTTGTTGCTGTGTTTTTAAATAAAATAAATAAAATTTGGTAACACTTAGCAGATATGAATGTTTACAAGGAAAACTTCTACATCAAACCAACAGAGTTGTTATGATAATGATTTTGACTTTGCTAAAATTAAATGGATTGGTTCCAATTTGTGCGGAAAAGCTTAAAAAACTAATTTTGGTTGTTGTAATTCGAAATCTAATTCATAAATAAAATGGTAAAAGCGCTATATCTCTGAAGAAAACAGCTAAATTGGTAAATATCAGCCGGCTGAGTTCAAAACTGTCAACTTGATTAAGTGGTGAATTTGGTGGATTTTTTTAAATATATATTTTTGGAAAAATATATGAACCTATTGATTTTTGAATTTTTTTACATTTTTTTTTTTTTTTTGAAAACGCCCCATTATCTCATAAAATGATCTATATAATGTTGGTATTTACAACTGAATGAAAGCTGGGTCCACTAGCTTCATTTCGATGTATGTTTTGACCTCTTACTCCTTTCAGGACCGGAGATATTAGGGATTTTACCAACACTTTATTTTTTTTATTGCGAAATTAACCCATAATATATTATACTATACTATTCTACTCTTATTTATCCGTCCTATTACCGAACATTCGGCAAGCGCTAAAAATGTTTATGCATCCAGGTGTTTACAAAACTTAATTGGGAAAACTTTCACGTGAATTGGTAAGATCATTTCAATGGAATGTTTCAATGTTTTAATTATGATGAGGCAAGACCGTACATAACCTAGGTTAAAAAAACACCGCAACGTGTTATACCTAATCCAGAAATACTAGAACGACGAAAACGAAGTTTATCCGTTAAATCGTAAATTACTACTGACTGATGATTTGACGATTTTTTAACAAAAATTGTTACATGAATTTTTCAGCTAAAATGACGATCTTCTGTAATCCCAACAACAATAAGACAGCTGTTTACATGACAACTTTTGATTTAAAACAAAATATATTTTTGAGATGTTTTTATGGCAACATAGGAAAAAAATTAACTTAAAAGGAGGCACTGATATCACTTTAGTACTGAAAAGATTCTTAAAACAGTCTTCAATAATTTTTAAAAATAAAAAATGATAACAGAGATGAAATACGTTAACAGATTATATGAACCGTATTAATTTCTTGGAAAAACGTGAACATTAAGTCGTAAGTAATAAAGAACTTATATCAAAAAGGAATCTTAAACAATTCAAATTAATAGAAAAACATAAACGTGTGTAAATTTCTAGATAATTTTACATACATTTATTAACTTTTTAATTTAAATTTCTGATTTAAAACACAAAGATTTGACACATACATAAATGTTTTATCCATTTAGACAAAATTAGTCTTAAAAGATAATGGATGAATCTGAATAAAACAAAAGTTAGATATATAAATAGAAAAAGAACCAGAATAGGACACCATCTATTCCAAATATAACTTACAATTAAGTAATTCAAACTATTTTGATGTTGTAATTATACCCAACTGTTTATATATTTTAGATTAAATATTTACATTACATGTAACTCAAGTTTTTTTTCATTCATAAAAATAAAATTTATTGAGACTTTCTTTGAAACGGTATAGCTCTCAGGCTGTTATCGCTATAGCCGAAAAATTTTGTAAATTGAATATGGTAGTTATGATTTCATTTATACCAGACCCAGAGATTTATTTTGGTTGAAAACCGAAAGAAGCCTTTGTTGTAACATATTTTTGTTCTAAATACATATTTTCCATATTTTGCTTTTAAGCTCATATTTGTTGTGATTTTTACTGAATATTTTCGAATTTAATTTTTTTTTTAAATATATGATTTAAAAGTTCATGCGTATTTTTGCATATTTTGCACATTTTGTGATTTTTATTGCATATTTTTGAATATTTTCTAAGTTTTTTAAAATATATAATTTTTAAATTTTTATATCTTTATATTAATACGTGAAGGAAAATTTTTCATCCCTTTTTAAGCATAATGAGGGCACGGAGAAGTATGAAAATTGGCATAGCTATAGTTCATATGGAGAAAAAGTGCAGAATTTTAAAATTTATG
Organism: Cordilura impudica; assembly: GCA_963682025.1. NCBI lineage: Eukaryota > Metazoa > Arthropoda > Insecta > Diptera > Scathophagidae > Cordilura > Cordilura impudica. Next base: position 152,631,034 of record OY821520.1, read on the forward strand.
TATAATATGTGTTAAAAATATATTAAATTAAATAAAATAACATATTAATAATAAATAATTTTATAAGAGCCTAAATGTATGCCAATAAATTTTATCCAATTCAAAATTCATCGAATTTCATTATATTGTAAATTGCCTAAATTTGGTTATGCTCTTATAAAATTATTTATTATCATAAATTTTTCATATATGTAGATAGATTAAAAAACAACAACAAAAAAATAAAATAAAGTTTCAATTATGTATTTCTTTACATAAATAACATCAAATTCGTATATAAAAAAAATTATTTAATAGTAGTTTACAATGGACTGAAATTAAATTATTTATTTTTTATGTGTATATTTTTCCTGTATTTTAATATTTTTGATTGATAAATTTAATTTTTAAAAAAGCATAGTGTTTTGATTTTAGTGCATACTATACCGTTATAAATGTACATATGCACATATATGTTAAGGTGCTATTACATGATGTGTTTTTTACATATGTACTGTCAAATTTTCCCACAACAAAAGTTGTACACATCGTGTGATACATATGAAACATTGTTTATGTACAATACATGAGGAAAGTCACGTGTACATTTTGCAATTAGAACAGGTTCTAATTCTGCATGACAAACATATGAAAATACAACACTGCTTGTGGCGAAAGAAAAACAGAATAATTTTTAAAGATTAATATTGAAAGAAAAATAAATTGTTTAGTATTAATTAACAATTAGAATATATATAACCTTTTTTTTAACAATAAATTTTTGTAAATTCACAAATTAAATCAGCTGTTGTTTACATTTAGAGGTTATGTCATACGGAAATACATATGCACGTGTGATAGCAAAAATTATGAATCGTATGTAAAAGACAATTTTGACAGACATGAGGAATTTCATATGGATAAAAAAAGTGACAGTACATATATAAAAAACACTTCGTGTAATAGCACATTTAAGTGCATAATATCTGTTATATAGTACAAGTTGTTAGCACATATATTCGATTTTTTAGTGCATAACATAATCAATAATGTTATTTTTATTTATAAAAAAGCGTTTGGTATTTCGTATTATTGTTTTTGTTTGTCTTTAAAGAAAATATTTTCCTATCATTTTTTAATATATATATATATTTTTTTTTTTTTTTGACAATTTTACACAAAACGTATCTGGCAGCCCTGGGATAGAGTTAAAAAAATGGAGAATATTTTTTTGGCAGACAGCGCAAACAGCGACCGAGCACTGGAGAATTTATAATTTAATTGTTTTGGTGTGGTGCTGTCGTGAGGTGAAATAAATTAAAGACATGTTGACGTTCGGATTCAAGCGTCGACAGTCAAACAATTCAGTCAGTCCAAGCAGCAATATTGTATTCGAGTTTCATCAGTCACAGCCAGTGAAACAATTCAGTCAGTCCAAGCAGCAATAGTGTATTTCAGTTTCATCAGTCACTCGCTGGTCGTCAGTGCGTACGGTTGTTTTGTTTCTTCTGCTTGTTGTTATGGAACTCGGTGTAAATCATTCTCTTATTTAAGTTAATTACAACACCAACTATTACAAAGTGAATTTACAAAAACAACTGCAGAGAATGAGTGCTTAAACGGCATCCATTTAGATGAAAATTACATATAACAAGAATTAAAAAACCCTGTTACTAAAACGAAAAAAATAAGATCCTAAAAAGTTGAAAAGCGTTGTTTACGGGATTTTGCAATAATTTTAGGTGATTTTTTTTTCTTTATTTAAATTAAAAAACTAGACGTAATCAAAAAATTAAAACTACTCCCTCTCTGGAAGTGTTAACTACTTTAAAATTCATCATAAATTTCATCTCTTCTTATGTGCTCTTGCTCTCTTTTTGTGAAGTGTGTATATTTTAACATTGATGATTTTGTGCGGTTTCTTATTGTTATATTCCTATTGAGCCTATATGCCCGTTAACTTGTGAAGTTAAAAAAAAATAATACACCACTCTCATGCAATAACGACAACAAACACACCCATACTTTAATGTATGTAGCTACATATTTAGTGAATGTGTTGTGCTGCTGCTAGGCTTCTCATGAACGCTACTACCGCCACCACCACTAACAACATTGATTGTTGTATTATCTCGATTTTGTACATACACTAACATACTGTTAGAAAAACAGCAACAATATTGAATATAAAACATATTGGAAGGTGTGGGGAAATCGATTGATTACGTACCAAAAACTGAACAACTAAAGTTAAAACAACAACAAACAAATTCAAAATCGAACTCAATTCAATACAATTTTATCAAAAAAAAAAAAAAAGAAAAAACAAACGGCGTTGTCTATTTTGTGAAAATAATTGCTTAAAGAATGAAGTAAAATTTTAAAAATTTAATGGGAAAATATAAAAAATACTGATTTAAAAATTAAAAAAAAAATATATACATACATATATAAAAATCCTGATTTAAAAAAGTAAAATACATAAAATAATCCAAGAAAATAAACAAAATTATTTCAAAACATGGACAAATCCACAGACTCCTCTACAACATCCACCTCCCAAAGCAATGCTTCTACAGCAGGTTCGGGAGGTTCGACGGGTAATCAAGCATTAACAACAGGCAACAACTCAATAGTCTCCAGTGATGCTAATCAACATTTGCAACAACAACAGCATCATAATCACCATAATCATCATCGTAAGCATCATCAACAACAAACGCTTCAAAAACTTCATCATCACCAAAACACTACTCCAACTAAAAATCAACTAAATAATTCACTAGGGTGTGGTCCATCATCATCATCATCGTCGTCGTCATCAACTATTGAAAGTGGCAGCAGTGCCAGCAATTTCAACTCCAACAATATAATGTCCCTTAACAATACCACCTTGGGTCATCAATCTTCAATCCCCACCACAAGCACTTCTAGCAGCACCACCTCATCAAATAATGCTGCCTCTTTATCAACATCAAACTCAGCATCTACCGCATCCACCACCTCCTCTTCGTCATCCTCACAAATGGCGCCTATAAATCTTAATATTAGCACAACAACTGGTGGCAATTTTAGTGTTGCCGTAGATCCTCAGATTACTGTGGAAAATTTAAAGAAAATAATTGCAAAAAAATTAAAGGTGGCGAAGGATCGTATATGTTTGTTGCATCGTGAAAAGTAAGTACGCAATACATTAACATATTTTATACTCTATAGCTTTAGTGATGTCCGTCCGTCCGTCTGTCTGTCCGTCTGTTTACATCTGTGTGACTATGTAAAGCTTGTAATCAATCTGCAGGTTGCAAATATGAATATATTTTGATGAAATTTGGTATGTAATCGGTGCATGTTAAAATTACAAGTAATTACTAGCAGACTGACTAAAATTGTCGAAAGTTTCGGATTAACATATTTATATCAATAAAATTTGTTTTATGTGTGTGTATTATACCCACTAATAAGTAGTCAAAAAAAAAAAAACATTTTTAGTGACATAGTCTCCATATAAAGCTGATTCCCGATCTTCACTTAAATCTATTAAAAAACAAAAATATTGCATTGATTTTTTAAAATATGGTTCATATATATTTTTGTTAAAAGTAATTGACTTTACTAGATCGACTATACGAAATCCTATACTAACTTTGCTGAGGTCGTAATTGGATATAGGAATTAGCTAAGTGGCATTATCATTACTTTGTGGCCTACAGTTATGAAAAAGTTCATATCATTATTAAATTCGTACCTAGTCAACTAAATGGACCAAATATGATCATATTTAGTAAACTTTTCTCAAAAATATACATATATGAACAATATACATGTTTGTTATTGATAGATTTAAATGAAGATCGGGATTCAGCTTTATATGGGACTAGGTCGAAAAATGGAACGATAGTGCCCATCTTTAATAAAGACACTTATTTCTCGCAAAAACATAAACAAAATTTTAATAAAATCTATTCAATATTTTTCTTTTTCGATAGAATGAAGTGAAGATCGGAAAGTAGATATATATAGTATATAGAGACGAAGGGCCGTATGCAAAAAAATTAAAGCGTACTTCAAGTAGACTTTTTTTTGTAGTTTTTCATGCAAAATTTGTTGATACAGTCTACTTGAAGTACACTTTAATTTTTTTGCATACGGTCCTAAGGCTAAAATATCCTCATAAGCCAAGTTTGGCCGATATCTGTTACGTGAATGGGAGTGATTTGTTGGGGGAGGGGCTTGGTCTGAACATGCAACGATTTTCACTAATTCACAAATTTCATCAAAATATATTCATATCTGCGACATGTAGCTTGATTACAAGGTTTATATGGTCACACAAACAGACACGGACGGACATCGCTAATACGACTCTGAGTTAACCTTATAATATACATTATATTATAGCACAGAGTGGTATAGGGCTATGCCATTAATATCTCCGAAATTTAAAGGGTTAAGATGTTAAAATATATCTGAAACGAAAGCTCTCAAGTCATGCAAATTTTGAATGTCATTTATATGACATTTCAGTTACCTTTCGAATGGTGTACTTTCTGTTCCGATCTGATAGTAGATGATTTAGATACGAACAATTCAATATCAGAACATAAAATGGAGTTAACTCGGTAGATAGGATTCATCAAAAGTAAATGGAATTACCCCTACAGTAGTCTTAAGCCAAATATATAAACAATATCATTCACACTAACCGCGAAAACTTATTTAAAGGGCTTTTAATCCAAAGCTCTTTTGATAATTTGAGATTTTGCTAACAGAAAAGAAACATCTCTTCATTATGGTTTCGACGAAAGCAAGCGAATCTGCAACTCGATTCAAAAAAGCTTTCGAACAAAATTCTCATACGAAACGCAAGTAGTTTAAAATCTTTCTATTTAAAATCTATTGTGCATGTCCATGTAATCAATTCAGGCCTAAACTACAAGACCAATATCACAACATTAGTTTGGTTGGTGCTCTGGATGATTTATCTCTTTTGTGGACTCAGTAGGTAGCCCTGTGAAAATGTTCAGAATATATGTTGGATTGGTAATAAGAATATATTATGTGTGTGTCGGTATATTGATGAAAAAATTTATTTTCTGGAACTATAAGAGCAAATATTTACACCATAGGTTCGGTTCGGTTCTTTATTATTTTAGACCCGATCGTATTAATAAAATTCTTTACTTTCTTTCTGTGCGATTTGGCAATTTAAATTTATGCATGTTTTTCATCATGAGAAAATTTTGTATGTATGTATGGATCCAATAGATGCTGTTGAGGAGGATTTATTTCGAATGTATATCCCGTTTATATGGTGGGCATAAAAACAACAAATAAAAATTCTTTGAAGGCAAAACAACGTTTGGTGGATCCAGCTATGAGTAGTATTATTTATAAATTTTCTCAATGGTTGCAAACAAGTCATGATTTTGAATTTATGAAAAGGAGAAACACGAAAACTACTTATAAGGTTAAATATTTCCAAAATCAATATGAATATTGTTTTTTTTTTAAATTTATTTAATATGGCGTAATCTAATATAAAGAAAAATATATATCTTCTATAATATTAATAGGCTAGGCGATTTCTTGTAACCGATGTTTTGTTCTACCGTTTTATCGCGATTTTGACCAAACGTGTATTATTTGAAAGGTATTTCTTTTTAGCTGTTCACCAGATTTACAGATTTTTAAATTTTTTCCTTTTTTTTTTTTTTGAGTAAATTGCATTTAAAGTTTCTACTAACACATACATAAAATTATACATATGTTATGTGTATGTTTATTAAATATGTTAATGAGTTTGTTATCTTCAGTCACAATAATAATAATCCAAAAAAGTGTTGGTTTTTGAATTGGCTAAGTTGAGAAATAAAGTTGCCTACAAATTGCACTCGAATTTCGAGCGCTGGAATCTGCTAATTAATTTAAATGTGATAAAAATCAAATGTGCCCTTTCAGGCATTGCATTCAACCTACAGGTTGCAAATATAAATGCATTTTGATGATATGCGATATATAAGCTTTTGTTGGTCATAGCACGATCGCTATTGAAATTGGTGAAAATTGGTGCACGTTCAGACTTAGTTCATGCAAATGACTCCTATCATATAGATCTCGAGTTAATTTTTCGGCTGATGAGAAAAATGAACTCTGAGGACAATTTTTCGTTATAGTGCCCATATAAAGCTGCTTCCCAATCTTCACTAAAAAAACAAAAATATTGCTTAGATTTATATCAAATTTAGATCAGTTCGGTTTTTGAGAAAAATAAGTGACTTTACTACATATGGGCATGATCGGTCCATTTTTTGACCCAGTCTCCATATACATACTTTTTCAGATCTGCTGGCCATAAGTTCATCAAAATGTTATTTAAAATTGACCAAAGGCTTTTTCTCTTAACTCCTTGATCTTGACCGACTATAACTTTCTTACTTGTTTTTTTTTTTCTTCCTTTTGATAACGTTAGAAGAAATATGGTGCGTGGTTATATTTAACTCTATTAAACAAAATATTAAAGTACTTTGCTATTTATAAGAAAAGAAAACAAATTACCTATCCGGATCTGACATTTCAGAGGCAAATAACCTTGCTGAAACGGACGAAGTGACCAATAATATAAAATTACACTGTTATGCAAAAATATATCTCAGTAACTAAACAGCTTATATCATGAAAAAGTTTATTTTCGAAAGAGTATATGTATACCATTTTTCGGTTTTAAAATAAAACAATTGTTTTCACTTAAGTGATTATTGAAAAAATTTCTCTGTGTACGACACATGTTTTTTTTATAATTATTCTTATCACAAAATAACAATACTCCGTTTGTCTTTCTCTCAAATTTGTGCATATGAAACTAAAGTAACAACCATTTTTTTTCTTTTAAAAAATTATTTTTTGATAAAAAATCCAACGCGTGGTTTTATTAAAAATTGGCAAACAAAGCAAAACGCAGAATGTTTTTTTTTTTGTTTAGTTTATTTTTAATGCTAACCTTGATTTTTTCTTTTCAAACAAAGTAGTATTATAAACACAAAAACAAATACCTTAAAGATATTTTTGAGTTATTTTTTTTTTGCACTAAAACGTATTTTACGAGTCAGTGTTTATTTAAAATTTTGTTGAATAACTACTACCACCACCTAGTTCATTATACTCTCGTTTCTTACAAAAATACTCCACTAATCGTACGAGAGTAATTTTGGTTGCGTCGTTTAAAAAATGCGTCTTATCATATGTTTTTGGCAGTCTAGTGTAATCTTTTGTACCATATGACTATGAACAGGTTTAAAACCAAAAACAGGCCTGGTTGATTTCTTTTTGGAATCTTAACGCAAACAGCAACCGTCATCAAGCTGTAGTAAAAATTTAACAGCATTATATTTGTTAACACGAGTCAGTTAGGGGTGCGTTTTTATAGGTTTTCCTTTTAATATTTTCAATTCTAGAAATTTTTATTCTTCATTTCTATATATTTCTTCTAATTTTTCTTGCATGTTTTTATAGAAGGATTAAGGGTTTGTTTCAGTTTATTTCATTTTTTAAAGACAATGTTAAGAATTGCGTTTTAAATTTTAACTAGACATTTATCTTTTGCTTAAAAAAATGGTGGTTTAAATTTATATGCGTTTAACAAGCGTTTTAAAATTCGTATCCTTTTCATAAACACGATATAATTTCAGAGATTTGAGAGATTCTTTCAACGCTGACATTTTTATATTTATATTTAAAGAGAGGTTTCATTTTAATTTTAGGATTAATTGGTTTTTTAAATTAAATAATAGATAACAAACTTAAAATTTTATTAATATCCTTACAACACTCAAAAAATCAATTGTTAACCTTAATAAAATGATTTAAAAAAGATTCATCAGTGATATTTTTAGTTTTCTTCTAAGCGCTATAGCTGATCGTTAGAGGCGTGATCGAAACAGTTTCGAAAAGAATTGGGTAAAGAAGTTTTCCAACATCAAATGTTTCCGGAAAAGTATTACTATGAAACTTTCCTACACGGAATAAATCATTCGTAGAATATACGATAGTTTCTTTTATTTTACGGAAATAATTTTAGCGATTACTTAAAATTTTAAAATTGGAAAAAAAATAGAATTAAATTTTGTTTCGATATTATTTCGTAGAATTCTAAATTTTCTTTAATTTACGAAATAATTTTTTTTTTCTTTTAAAGATTTTAATATTTTTGGCAATTTAAATTACTTTAACTTGCAGAGCCCAGCTCGCGAAATTCGGGTGCAAATTCTAGGAAATTTTATTTTATCATTCAATTTATTTCTTTCAATGTTTTTTTAATCTATTTAATTCATTAAGTTTATTTCAATTCACAATTCAACACAGGGTATGTGTTATGCAATTATTGTAATGAAATCTGTACGTTAACTTTCGTGTTGCATAATGTAAAGTTGATTGTGCACGCATAACTTTCCACAAACTAAACGAATTTAAACAGTTAATCTGTACGTTAACTCGCGTGTTGCATAATGTAAAATTGATTGTGCACGCATAACTTTCCTCAAACTCAACGAATCTAAATAGCTGAAAAGAAAGAGATTGATCCACTGAGTGTTCTGAGAATAAAACGATCAGGATTCATTCATTAGAAGAGGAGCTATGAGAATTCGAATTGCTTGAGTGAATGTGTCCCATAAGAAATGTACAGAGAAGAATCGAGTTTTAGTATAACTTCAGTAAGGTGAGAGTTGAGTAAATTTCAATGATTGATGGACATATCTGTGTCTAAATACCTTTCATTAAAAAAATGAAGGCAATCGGCCGAATAGAACGGCCAGACGGACTGACTTTAGTTTCATAATTATTCATTTTTTTTTAAGTTTTCTCGATCTTCAAATTCTATTATTGGTGCTTTAAATGTTTCAAAAAGAAAACTACCTATCTATGGTTCAAATTGAACTTTTGTGCAATTTACAACTTCTGAAATTTTATTTTGTAGTATATACAACGTTATTTCGCACAACTGACTAAATTTTTCATATTTTGTAAGAAAGGCTCTCGTTCGCATTCGTATATTTTACAGCATCCATATTTTTTGGGACTAAGGCAAGCAGTTTTTCGGTGTAAAAATATGTGTTAAATGTTTTGCCCTACCCCGGCTAAACAACGATTTGTAACTTTTAGTCAAATTTTTTCTGTTTCTAGAAATTAAGCCTTAATAACACATATTTAATTAGAAAAATAGGAATATCATTAAAACGCTTTCTAATCCGAGGAACACGCGGTTTAATAAATTTACAAAAAGTTGTAAAACTGCTTGTTTCTGTTATTTTTTCCAACACTGTATATCCGCACTGAAAGAAAAATAACAGAAAGATCTAAAATAAATTTATTTAATATTTTTGGACGTGACCTCCAAATATATGTATTAACGTTGCTAGATGTTTTTACCCGGTCTTGCCCGGTCCAAAGGCATTTGACTTGAAAATTGTTCACTATGCTTAGCAGGTGCTGAGTACTTAGTCCCCAATGAACAAATTCCTCAAAGACGCTACAGCAAAAATGCTTCAAAAATAAGATGAGAAACCGCTTTAAGTTTTTTTTTCAAGTTTATTTATTTTGTAAATAAACATCAAATATAACGGAATCGCTTGCAAATAAAAGGAATCGGAAGTTTTAAAAAATGAATTAATTCATTCAATAAATGAAGTTTCAAAAATGGAAAGGTTGCCGCAAGGTTGCCTTAAGCAACTGCTTATAGTATATGTTTGGCAGCCACACCAGTGCTGCCGCGCAGTTGTTGTCAACCTATTGTAATTGCCAAATTATATTTTTGAGATCATTCCGATATTTTAGCTAAGCCTGTTCCGCGAGCCCGTCCCGCGCGTTTGTCAGCCACACCCGTGCTGCCGCACAGTTGTCGTCTACTTATTTTAATCGCCAAAATATATTTTTCTGATCATTCCAATATTTTAGCTAAGCTGTGTTCCGCAAGTGCGTCGCGTCGCGTCCGCGTCCGCGCCCCGATTCCGCGCACCGAAATGATGCTATTGAAAGGAATACAGATATTAAATAAATTTGTTGTAGGGCAGATATTGAGAGCAGTATGTAGAATTTGTTCAATTCTTTCGGGGACATTTTTTTTAAATTTTGGGAATTTCTTCATCGTGAAGTTATTCCCCAATTTTTTTGGGAATTTATTCATTGGTGACTAAGTACTCGGCGCCTGCTTACCATTACAACTAACTATGTTAACGCATGGAATATTTTGAGTGTATTAAGTCTAAAAGTTTTGAATTTTAGTTATTCTAGAGCTTTGTGATATGCAACATTTCTGGTTTTTCCTTCTGGTGCATATACGAAAATATTATACTCCGGAGCAGGCGACATAAAATTGTCTATGAGAAAAACAGTCGTTTAAGGAGTTTCAGATTCCCTGGATTCAGCTTGTCTTGCCGCTGGATTTCTAGACTCATTTGAGTAGGTTCAGGCATTTCCGCTTCTCTTAACAAAGCTTGCTGAGCTACGTTCCGCGAGCTCGTCAAAATGATGCTATTGAAAAAATACAGATTTTAAATGCGTATATTGCAGGACAGATATTGAGATCAGTATGCAAATTTCCACTTAAATAAATATTTAACAAAATTCATTAAATAAAAATATGTAAAAATTTAAGAACGAATTTTGGGAGTAAGTTAATTTTTAATTTCGTTTAAAAAAAAGGGGAATCCTTTCATTTCTTTTGGGGACCTTTTTTTAAATTTGGGGAATTTTTTCATCGTAAAGTTATTCCCGTGTGTACCAAATTTCAGAGAAACCCGTTGAAAAATACAAATTTGTATAGCGAACAAATGTACCAAAAAACAGAAAATGAACTGTATACAAAAAGTGGGCGTAAAAGTAGGCGTGGCCGGTAAGAATCATATGGCGACCTTTCCTGGAGTACAGAGATCGTATGTACCAAATTTAAGAGAAATCCGTAGAAAAATAAAAATTTATGTAGTGGTCAAACAAACAAACAAGCAGAAAATGAATTTTATATGTATATACATATAGATTAAAGGGCCTGCGTTTTCAGATCAAGATTGAACCCCCAAAGAAAATGTGTTCCGAATGAAGGGTCGTTAAGTTTTTGTAGAAAACTCGAATGTCGTAAAGTAAAGTAAAGTAAAGTGAGTGCGAGTGTTCCGGTTAATTGAATGATGGATAATCGGGCTTTTACTGTACTTCTTAATTTTAACAAAGTAGTATTTATGAACTTAAACATAAACACTTTTTACATTGTATTTTATACAAGTTTTTAGATGAAATTTGTTTGTGTGTTATGCAACAAATTATATCGCAAAAATTGCAACAGCCGCTACTTGTGCATAGTGCAAAAATATCTTTTAACTTTTTTTCCATGCAATTCAAATTAAATTGTTTAAAATTAGCAAACATTTTTAATATTAAAAGTAGGAGTTTTTCGTTACAGATGAAAAAGGTGTTGAAAACAATTAACACATTGTGATGTAAAACTACTCACTATATAAATAAACAATGCATTGTTACGTACATGTGTACACTCAAGTGTTCTTCAACGTAAAATGAAAATCATCATTATAATCATGAAAACAAAACAAAAAAATTTTAAAAACCAAATTTACAAAAAAAAAAAATTCCTAATAAAATTATGACATAACAGAGCAACAACTACGAAATTTATTCCACTCAATCACTCTCATTCACTAACTAAAAAGTACAGATATTAAAGCGCCATTATTTGTAATAAATATAACACACAATAAGAAACTAAATAGAAATAAAAATAAAAATGAAAAACAAAATAAATAACAAAAAAAAAAAAAACAAGGCAAAAAGGCAAAATAATAAAAATATATATTTTTTAAACTACATTATTGCAACGCGCAGAACCGGCAAATTTGTATTTACACATATACAAACACACACTTGGGCAGAGTATTTATAAAAAACACGTACTGAAATGTACTCACATGTTTGCAAAAAAAAAAACACAAAATCTTTAATATACAAAACCCAAAAGCCATAGAGTAGTAGACTGTTTAAAAATAAATAGCAAAAACAAATTGTTTATCATACTTCATTATAGAATAGTGTCTAAATAAATAAAGTTATAATTATGTTCATATATGTATGTATATAGCTCGAAGAACCAAAGAAATTATAAACAAAAGAAAAAGATCTTATCTCTATTAGATAATAATATATTTTGAAAAAAGTCAAAAATTTGAAATTAATGAATTAAGTCTGATAGCTATATTAAGTTTTATCGTACTTATTCATTCAAGTTTGAAGACCAATGGCTAGCACAGTTTAAAATCTGGTTTTCACTGTGTTATTTTCAATGTCAATTGTCAGTTGTATAAAATGGGGTTGTAATATGTTGTCGTTTTCAATACATGGCACCATTTGACATCTGAAATGAAATTGCCAACATGTTGGTTTTTGTTTGCCAGCCTGATTTGTTGTTAGTTTTTGATATAAGAGATACTAGTTGAGACAATTTTTTGTTATCAGTGCATATGACAGTGAATATCAGGAATAATCCGCACAGTTAAAAATGCAAACATTTAGTATTCATTTAGTATTGCAGTTCTCCTCCGGGGTCGACTGATAATCTTCTTCTATATATATAAAAGCGAAAGTATGTACAGTAGCGTGACAGTGGTTCGTATGAAAAAAAAATTTTGATCGAATTTTGCGGTGTGCGGGCCGGATTGTTGTGACACTGGATCTAAAACTTTAATGCACAAATTTTGAGCCAAATCGGACAATGCTTTCTGGACGCGCATTGAGTTCAAAGTTCAAATATGTAAAAACTATCAAAAAAAATCATGTGAGTCCGATCACAGGGGAGATGTGTAAACATCTGCTAATAAATAAAATGCAGAAAACAGCGACAAAAAGGTTATTTCATATAATAATTTTTTCAGCAAACAATCATAAGTCATACCGATTTGTCTTAATGGTCACATCTTACGCGTAAGATGTGACTCTCACATGTATGCTGTTTTTGTGATTGTATTGTGAAATAGAAATTTACCCCCCTGCGCGTATAGGGGGGTATTAATAATGATATTAATAATTGCGTTTCAATTAAATTAATTAATAAACCATAATCTAGAGTAAATTATCTTTCTAATAAAATAACAAAACCTATTATCGGTTGAAAAACAGCCATGTTATATCAAGTTCCACAGGCAATAAATGCGCCGCAGACCACTTGTTTAAGAAAATCGAGCTCACATTTTTAAAGACATTGAAGTATGTAATTTACAACAACAATATTTTTGCATCCCGTCTATTGTTATGCCGTTCTAAATTAATGTCAAAACGGTTTGTATTTTTTTAGCACTATTTCAAAATCTCCAATTTTACTCTTTCAAAAATTTTGTTTAAGAAATTTTCTGAAATCAACGATTGGACTTTAAGGTCTTATTAACAAAATATATGTGATTAAAAATGCCAAACATTGTAGGTATCCTATTCTTAATTTGGCGAGGGCAGCCTTTTTATTTCAGCGGATTTGAAGAAAAATGTGATTTTTCATACTTTTTCAATTGTTAGGCTACATCTTTTTGGTGTTTTCATATGTCAAATATCTTTTGTAAAAATATTATACTACTTGATATCAGTTCTCAATCTTTGTAAATTAAGGTTATGGTTGAAAATCAATTATTAATATCAAAATTTTTGTGGAAACGATTTTTTTTTGATAATTTTTACATATAAATTCATATTCGAACTTTGAACTCAATGCTCATGCAGAAAGTATTGCCCGATTTGGCTCAAATTTTGCGCACTAAAGTTTTAGATCCAGTGTCACAATAACACTGAGGAACAAATTCAGGTTAGCAAAAGTAAGGTCGATTCTGAGAGTGAGGGGTGAAAATAGAGGCTAAATTAGAAGACCCGTATCGAGGCGTTTGATTATGTTAGCTCGATTTTTTTTTTTTTAATCGACCTTCGAACTCTGCAGTCAAATGCCGATTTTCAGCATATTGTTTATATGGTTTTTTGGCTATAACTCGTCGACTAATTGATATTTTTTCAATCTGTAAAAGCCAAATTTTGCTAGAGACATGTGCAACAATAAAAATTTTTGTGGTGCTTATGAAGCAAAATGTTGGAAAAATTATTTTTTTTTTCATACTTTTTGAAAATATTTTCCACAAAACTAAGTCTTTTTTGCTTTGTGTTTGATCTATAATATGATTCTCAGTTTCTTCAATAAATTTCATTTGAAGAGAAACCAATCATAATACAAAACTTGCGTTTTCAAGCTTAAAATTAATTTACTTCTCTTTTTTTATGTACCAATTTTGTTCAGTGTTGGTTTTGAAGAAACATTGAAAAAGAAATTATAAAAATATGGAAAAAATATATTTTTGAAATGTTAGTTATGAAAAGTTTTAAGTAAAAAAATTAAATAAATTAAATTAAAGATTTAGCCAGTTGCCGTTTAGCAGGCAGCTGTGGATCAACATCACTGCTCTCTCTAATATCTTGGTCATTGTCATCGTCATCAAAAAGGTCGATAATTTCGTCCAACAGATATTCTGGAATTTCACCTTTGTCTTCCCCTTCTTCCTCTTTTTCCTCGTCTTCCTCTTCTTCAAAGGTGTTTTTATACCACCAACAAATTTCAGCGAGTATTGCATCTGGAGATTTCTTTCCTCTGTACCTGAAATAAAAATAGCTTTTAATCGTTAACATGTTTAAATTGTGCACTCTGACAAAGATATTAGAAAAATCTAGGAATTCAAAATATGCACACTCTATAGTTACCTTATTTCAAATGGAAGCGCAGTTTGGTGATAACGTTCGCCTTGCTCATCAGATTCAGTTGGCAACTGTTGAGCGAGTTGATCAAGATGCTGATGCAAGAGATGAATTTTGTACGACATATTAACCCCAATTTCATCGAAAGCTGCCAACATGTTTGCAACAGACTGCCTGTAGTTGTTTTTGCGTTCTTTACCCAAAAGTCGTTTAATGACTGCTTTCAATGCGAGCCATGCATTTAATTCTCGGTCTGTCAGAACTTGGTCAAAATCTTGACGGCTCATTAGTTTCCGTATGTCGGGACCATTAACAACCCCTTCCTGAATTTTGGCGTTACTTAGTCTTGGGAAAATGTCTTTTAAGCGGTTGAATACTGCTGGTCTTTTTGCGATACATGGAGCAACGGCAACAAAATTTTCATTTCAGGAGCAAGACTTTCGTGTAGCCTATTGTCTTTAGGCCATTTCCGTCCAATGCGACTATTCCAGTTATGCTGTTTGTACTGGTTTCTTCCTTTAATACCTTCTCCGTATCGTGAATCCCAATCGCACAAAAAACACGGATATTTTGGACGGCCAGATGCTGTTAAATGCGCCACTGGTGTTCGTTATATTTGACTACTTCCAGAATGTGTTTCAAATTATCGAAATTTTCACTAGTGTCAGTGCTATACGCAATCGGAACAGAAGGCATTCTATTTGTCTTGTGCAAAAGCACAACTTTTAAGCTGATTGGTAAACTATCGATGAATAAACGCCAATCATCTTTTTTATAGGTTAACCCTATCGTCTCCATTAACTTTTCAATATCGTTGCAATAAGCGAAATTTTTTGCATCATTCACATTGAAGAACTTTTCTAACTCTTTTTGGTGTTTTCGATATGCTGTTACTTTGGTACCTTTCGCCAGCAAATTATTTCCTCTCAAAAATGAAGCCTGATTTTTTCTGAGTCAAACACAAATTTGCAACAATTCCATCCAATTGGTTTTGTGTGACTAGGATTGGGTCCTTTGATGTTTCATAGGATGTACCTTCACCAGGGTTGTATTTTGAGAAGAAATCCATAGATGTAGCAGCGGCGATTGTAGTACTGATATCTGTTTGAAGATCAATACTTCGGTATGTTGGTACTGGAACGAATTCTGAGTGCGGTAATGGTAATTGGACACTTGGCACTGCTACATAAGTTTTATTCTTTGTTTTCCTTCTATTTAAAGTTTTATGGTAGTTGATACATCCATAGAAATTTTCTTCTTAATGCGGGCTGTTGTCTAACCACATCATTGGTATACCAAAAGGCATAGCCTTATTCTTTTCACTTTTCCATTGCATAAGAGTTGAATAGCAATTAAAGCAAGCTTTATTAGGGGCATAGTTTACGTCAGTGATAAACTCTTGCGTGAAATATTGTTTATAGGCTTCCAAAAAAAAAAATCACTCGCATTGCCACATTTTTCATCGTTTGCTATGAAACGTCCACAAAAGTAAAAAAAAAAAAAATAATGTTGGATAATTTATTTTATATACATGTTATAGCATAACATTTGAAGCATCTTTGAAAAAATTTTAATAAATAAGTCCGTGACAGCGAATCTCCGGAGGCGTTGTTGTTTTGCGGTGAACATCATAACTCGTTACCGGGTCATGTGAAATAAAAAAAATCAAAATGCGTTGAAAAGGTGACATGTTTCCTGAGGTAGTGACGAAGAGTTTTTTAATTTGTTTCTTGGCAGCATTTTGAAGTGAAAAACACGATTTTTGTTATAAAATTTCGGGAATTTGTTGTTAAAAAATGGGGAAGAAATTGGAAAATAAAAAAAAACTGTTCGTGGTTACCTGATGATTTATGTGTAGATATAGTGTGTAAAATATCAAAAGAATCGGTCGAGTAGATTTTGAGTTATGATGTTCACGGGCTTCGAACATTTATTTGCGTGAAAATCGATTAAAAGATTTTTAAAAACTGATTTATATTCGATATACCGTATGAGGCCGGTCGCTGGAAACGCTGTATCTTCTTAAGTTTTGCTCCGATTTACTTGAAATTTTGACACAACACTCTCGACATGTTGTACATTCAGAAAGAGAAATGCAAAAAAAGGTTTTAAAACCTTACCCCATCTAAGTTGGGTGGTGCTCGTTCGTATTGGGAGAGTCTGATTTTTACAATTGCCCACAAACTCTTGATGGGAATCCAAGCGGGGCTTTGAGCTGGCCACTTCATAGTTTAGAAATCTTGTTCAGCAAGCCATTTTTACACGATTTTGGCAGTGTGCTTTGGTTCCCCATCTTCCTGCGAAGTTATTTACTGGCAAATTTTCTGCAAAATATTTAAATGAGACATCTCCACACCATTACACTCCCACCACCGTGTTTGACCGTTTGCTTCACATGGTGTCGCTGAATGGTTTCACCCAGGTCTCTTCCATCCGATTGGAAACGATTAATTTTTGTTTCATCCGACCAAATCACTCTTCCAGTCATCACTTGTCCAGTTTTTATGCGTTTTGCAAAAATTAATCCGAGCCTTCACATTCTTGTCAGACAGTGCTGGTTTCTTTTTTTTTACAGCAGACACAAGTCTAATTCTGTCCAAGGCCCTCCTTACTGTACGGTCATTTACCAATTTGTTCAGAGCTTCGGCAGCCATTTTTGGTGTTTTGGCGTTTCCAGAAATTATATTTCATTCCATTAAACGATTATCTCCGTCTAGGTCTACCTCCATTGTTAGTAGCCACAGCCACATATCGCCGTTTTCTTACTAGGCTGACAGTTCGATAACAACACACGTTTAGCTTTTTTGCAACACTGCGGCATGGGTCACCTTTTTCGCTTAGTCTTACAATTTAATCTTCAAGATTTTTTGATATTTTTCTAATTTTTTGGCCGTTCTAAATATTATTTTTTTATTAACACAAAAAACAAATGAAATAAAGTATTTGTTCACCTTTTTACCTGTTACCCTTAAATGAAACAAAAATGCACTTCTTCCTTCAAATTTTCTATTACAATTTCAATTCCAACAAAAACAAAGCGTGGACAAAAATGGATAAATGCGGTTATGAAACACATACATATATATTTTTTTAAATTTCTTGAATGAAATCCTTTAGTTTTTTTTTGACTTATATATGGTAAAGAAAGTACAAAATGTACAATGGAAATATTATACTCGGATATCACAAATTGAACAAAAGTTATTAAAACAGTTTTAAAAATATTCAATTATGTATCCAATTTAGTGCACTACTGTATTTTTGTTTGTAGCTTCCTGAAATTTCTTAGAGAGTCTTACTGTTTATCTGGAAGGAACTATAGGCTATACATTTTTTTTGATATTTTTATTGGGTGTGGCGCCTCACATACAAAGTGAACTTTTAATATCATACATATTGAGTGCTATGACAGGGAGAGCTTAGCATATTTGTGTGAGGTCACTTGTTATTAACGTTAGTAGCCATACCGAAAATGGGCGGAATCGGATAAGTGGGTGTGGCACCTCCCATACAAAATTAACTTTAAATATCATATACATACATATGTATATTGAGTACTATATCAAGAGATAGCTTTGTAAATTTGTCTGAGGTCATCTATTATTAATGTGAGTAGTCTGACAGATAAATGGGCGTGGCACCTCCTATACAAATTAAATATTTAATGTCATATATCTGGGGTACTGTAATACTGTAATAAGTGAGAGCCTTGGGACTTAGCGTGAGCCCATAACTTATTCATCTGATTAGTCGAACAAAAAACAGCTTGATCAAGAAAGTGGGCGTGGTATCACCCACTGTGGGACAGTATTAGTGGGCGTGGCACCTCCCATACAAAAACTTAAGAAGTACTAAGAAAGCGACAGTCCTGAAAGTTTTGGCTAGTACATTAATTACTAATAAGAGAAGTCGTGGAAAATATGGGCGTATTCGTCAAATTCAAAAATCGCCAAAACTAAAAATCACGAAAAACAAAAATCACTTAAAGCAAAAATCTTTAAAATCAAAAATCGGTGAAATCAAAAATCGTCAAATTCAAGGCCAATCGTTAAGTGTCGCCGGGGTTAATTTGGAAAATCCATGTTTTTCTCATTGGCAACTATATGTATGCAAAAAAAAACTTGTTGCATTTTTTTTTCTAATTTAAGAATATTTAAAATTGTATGGTGTAAAAGAAAAGCAACAAAAGTAATGTAATGGTTTTAGATTCGATAAAAAAAATAGTTTTTAGAAATTATACTTGGTCATATTATAGCATTAACGAAATTATAAAAAACTAACTTATTTTTATTTATAAATAAACACTTTAATATACTGTGCAAGGCCCTTACATTAACATTAACTTCTTAACATTAACTTCTGAATTCCAAAGAGTTTTTCAATGAGAAATGATTCCTAGTGATTGAAATTAAGAACTTGAATCCTATTGTCTTTATGGCAATTCTTTACCAACTTCGAAGTATGTTTCGGATTGTTATCACTGTATTTTCTAAAAAACGAGACCATGATTCCACCTCCATATTTAATTTTGTTTTGCAATTAACGATCACCTTGAATGCGTTTTGTTTTCAAAATTTTTTTCCAGTTTCTGCCTGAAACTGGGGAGAAAATTTTTAATTTTGATTTTTTTTTTCAGAATTTTTGCATACATCTAAAATTTTTTTTTGAAATGTCAAAAAATGTGTCAAAAAATTCGGAAAACAATTTGTGAGTATTCCATAATTGATTCAGAATGAACACTTTATTCAATAAATTTTCTTCCAAAAGTGCATAATTTTCCAGTAAAAAAATCGCTTCTCCACGAAAAGTTTTGGAACATTAGGGACGTTTTTGAAAAAAATGAAAAATTTTTCTCCGCAGTTTTTTTTTAGTATTTATCGCAACGAAGATACTAAGCTGAAAATTTTGGAAAAAAAAATTCCATTCTTGCGCTCCTTAGGCTCACATTTGTGCCAAAAATCATTTTCTTTTTTCGTAAAAAAAAGTTTTGGAGACAAATTCTAGAGAAATGTGAGCGAAATCAAAAATTCCAAAAGAGGGATCGATGAGCAAATTCAAGGCGAACATTAAAAAAAAAACCCTGCTCAAACAGTTGAACTATGTGAGATGAAGAGTAATTTGAATGGAACAGTGGCGATTCGTCCCACTGTTCGGCGCAGGACCACACTCATACCGATTGAGTTGATCCAATTTCAGTTTTCTCATAATCGAAACTTTTTCATCTACTTAATGTTGAAAATTTCAGAGCTCTAGCGAGCGGGAAGTTGGAAAAATTTAGTTACAAGATGCCGACTTAAACAAAATCAGATAAAGAGAGCTAATTGAAAGCATACAACAAGCAACATTTTTAAACATTTAAACTAGGAAAATGGAAATGATGATTCTCCATAACCAATGGTTTTAAGTTCCTGGTCTTAAGTTCCTAAATTAATATTTTGCAACCTCAATGGACACATTTTTTTTTTATAGAACAAACTTCTATCATCTCACATCGAAGTTTTTCCCGGATGTCCTCCCATATACACTGCGATGACCTCATTTGTAGAATCATACTTATTTTCCAGTCCACAAACCATTGACCTATTTTTTATACTTAGTTTTTGCAAAGCATCCTCGTGATTTTCCCCTCTTATATTCTTTAAATATTTAAGATTTGAAGTATTGAAAAAGTACTGTTACTTGGAAACACTTTCCTTATTTTCAGCATTTATATATTTTGTTTTTGTAATACTTAGCATGGAATTGTTGTTTTTACAGATTTGGTGTATCGTATAATTTATCTGTATCACTATAGAGTGCAAACACATGTATGTGGACAGTAACATCTCAAACAAATTGTTTAAATTGATGTTTTTTTATGTAGTTTGTTGCTTTTCTTTTGCACATTACTGTAATTCTTTTCTCTGTTTTTTTTTTTTTTTTTTTTTTGTTGTGTACATTTTGAAATATATTATTTTCATTAAATCTCTTTCTTTATCTTCCTTGCTAGCACACTACTCATTCATTAAAATAACGCTTATGTACTCCCCTTAAGATTTGTACTGCTTCTTTATTTATGCCACGCTGTCGTCTTTTTTAACCAACAACATTATTGTTGTTTTAAATTTTGTTTGTACATAAACCTTTCCTGTACTGTACTTTAAGAAAAAAAACATGTTCTTCGTGACATCCATCCATACCAACCAGCAGATGTTTGTATTATTTGCTAACTTATAAAATAAATTGTTTTTAACAGAAATGTTTAATTTTTTTTGCATTGATGCAATTAGAATTGCTTTTCGAATACTTATTTTTGTTACTGATTTTCTACAATAGCAAACAACAACATGTACTATTATTACTGCAATCTGGTAGTGTTTGTTGTTCTCTATTTCTCTCTCTCTCTCTTTCTCTCTCGTTCTCTCTCTTCGATGGCAATTGCATTGAAAGTCAATTTTAAACAAACAAGTTCAAGTCAAGCTTTGTAAACATTCAAGTCAGCAACCTCCAGTCTGCTGTCACCCTCTCTAATAATCAGCAGCGACCACTCAATACTGTAGCTAGCACTAAACACTAAAGAATTGAAGCCAGTCAAAATATACTTGAATGACTGCTGTACTATAAAAAAAAAAAACAACTTGCTTGGTTTGGTTGCTGCGTTTTTTTTTATTCATTTTTTTTTGGGGAATTCATCAGCATCATTTCATTATGTTTTAAAACATCCTATCATAACAATAGTTTTGCTTAAAGGTGTTCTTTTTTTCATGTTGAGCTGTTCTTTGTTTACTTTTTAACTCTTGTGTTTTTTTTTGAGTTCTTGCATTTCTCTTGCTTTAACTATCACTATATTATACAGGTTACTGAGTGTGGCGCGAAATCAATTGAGCGTTTTTGGGACGGCTTAAAAAGTTTCTAAAGTTTATTTTAGTAGCAATATGGTTTCTATATATATTAAATGATATTAATTGATCTTCACTTTTTAAATTTGTTACCCTATCATTTCAACTTTGCAAAATATTCTTGATACCATTTATCGTCTCAGAGACCAATGTGTTTTATCATGAATGCCCTCCTCTTTCTACTGTCACCGAAGATATAGATTTCGCAAATCAAACTAGCGATTGTTTATTCTAAAGAGTTGACAACATTGACGTTTTAGTGTTTATGCTGCCGTTGCTGTTTATATGCCATTGTGTTGCTGTATTGCATTTAAATTATGTGTGCGGTATGTTGTTGCTCTGATGCTTTAACAAACCGACAGACAGATACTCTCAACATTTGCATTAATGCAGTTTTTGCAAAATTTTTTGTTTTGTGTTGTTTTTTTTCAACATTCTAATTTTTGTTGTCTTTCTTTTCCTCTACCCGTTCTTTTTATTTGGGTTTCCTTTTTGGAGCTCCTTTTTAATGATTCGTGGGCTGTTTTAGTTAGTTGTGGATGTTGTTGCTGCTGCTTTTAGTTGCTTGTTTGATGAGCTTGATGTTGTTGTTGTTCAATGCAATAACCGTAGGGTTTCTTTGTTTCTTTTTCTTAAATCCATTTCTTTGTTTAGAGATTTGTTGTTTTTTTTTTCTTCTTAAAAATAGTTTTTTCTTTGTTTATTGTAGCGTTTTGTTGTTTTTTTTTTTAGAACGGAAGAAACAAGTGTTTATACATGTATAAATATAATTATAATTAGAAAATCTGATTTACACAAGAAATAATATAAATAATAATAATAATAATGACGTCGACCATATCATGTTTGTATACACATAACTTTAAGAAATAAACAAATTTATTTTGCACTTATTTTTTTGTTTTAAGATGTCAATCAATCTGTATAAAATCGTTAGATTGTTTACTGTCAAAATCTTTTAAGTAAAACATAAAAATATATAAAATGGGGGAAAAAAATAATTAAATAATAATACATATTAAAAATCAATGCTGCAAAAAAATCGTTTTGTTATTCGATTAAGGAAAATATTTAATTCAGATTTAAAAAGTTACCAATCTTGATGCAAATATTAATTTAGAGAGAGGAAATTTTTTGGGGATAATTTTTTTTTTTCATTTATTTATTTGCATGTGTATTTTACAATAATAAGCAAATTATATTAATTTATACCCAATCTATAATATTAGTAGGCGAGGCGATTCCTTGTTACCGATGTCAGTTTTTGAGTTTTAATCCTATTTTGACTATTTGTTTTTAGCTGTCCACCAGATTTACAGATTTTTAAATTTTAACATTTTTTTGGAGTAAAATGCATTTAAAGTTGCTACTAACACATACATAAAATTATACAATGCTATGTATGTGTGTTTATTAAATTCGTTAATGTGATTGCAAAAAAAAAATTTTGTTTGTTTTCTTCATTCACAATAATAATAATTGTGTTGAATTGAATAATAACTTTGGACATAAACCATTCACAATAATAGTTGTGTTGAATGGAAAAATAATTTTGGACATAAACCAATATCGCAATCGACATTTAAAAAGTGTTGAATTGTGAATTGTCTTAGAAAATAACTTATTAAATGAAAAAATAAAATTTCCTAAATTATGCACTCGAATTTCGAGGGCTGGAATCTGCTAGTAAGTTTTAATACCCAATGAGATTGAAACATCCATACATACAGGGTCATATAAGTTTTGTTATAAATAACTGTAACGCATTTGCCTTCCACATCTTCGAAGAAAAATGGCCCAATGATAACATACCGTCTTCCCAAAAACCACACCAAACAGTGCATCGTTCTGGGTGCTTTGGCTTTGCAACAGTCTAAACAATGGATCTCTGTTCGAACGGGCGCCGAACACCAAAGTAGGATTATCGACCAACGAGGTTATGGCGGCAGTTTTTTGGGATGTAATCGCCATGGAAAAATTTCCTGAACCTAAAGAAATGTCTCGTAAGAGAGATATTGAGCTCGAACGATGCAATCATCATAAATGTCTATTTTGAAGATCTTGAGAAATCCTATTATTTGAAAGGTATACAAAATTTGGAGAAATATTGGACAAATTGTATTGAGATAGATAACACTACACTTGTGCTCACATAATTAAGTCATGGGTATGCAATGAAATGTTTTTGTAGTTTTTCTCTTAAACCTATTTCTTCCGATTCTAACCTTGCTATTTTGTGCAACCCTGCTATGCTAGCAGTTGTTTACATTGATTGAAGCAAAATTAAAAATTTGGGTATTCCCTGAAAAATGTGGAAAACGTCAAAAAGTCATATGCGCTGTGCTCACATAATTAAGTCACCACGCGTATCGTGAGTAAATTTGTGTTTTGAAGATTTTTTTGCGGTTAAAATAATAAATAAATTAAAAACAAATAAATTAAAAACAAAGAACATCTGAAACGCTATGGGTAAACAAAAAAGTTCGAATTCGCCTGAACGGAAAATAATATGGGATTGTTTCCAAAGATACAATAATATTGCAAAACTAGTAGAGATTTTGAACTTTTCTCGTGGTAGAATTACAAATGCCATTACGCATTACAAAAAATATGAAACTTTTGAAAATATTCCGCGCCAAAAACCAAGAAAAACGACTTTAAATGATGACAGACGCATTGCAAACCTGGTCCTTTTTTAACTTCGTTGCAAATAAGAGCTCTAATGGAAACGTATTATGGCGTAAATGTTTCGTCGCAGACCATAAGACGACGTTTGCAAGAAAACAATTTGCATGGACGAATGGCCAGGAAGAAACCGTTGGTTTCCTTAAAGAACACTAAGAAGCGGCTCCGATTTGCGACTGACCATCTTGCTAAAGGCCTAAATTTTTGGAATTTAATTGTTTGGAACGACGAATCCAAGTTTAATGTTTTTGGAAATGATGGTAGACCATATGTTCGACGTCCTCCACTTAAGGAATTGGATCCAAAATACACCAAAAAAAAAACTGTGAAACACGGTGGCTCATCAGTCATAGTGTGGGGTTGCTTTACCGCATTCGGTGTGGGTCCTATAGTCAAGATTGACGGTATAATGAATGGGGAAGTGTATAAGAATATACTAAAGGAAAATTTGGCCACCGAATATGCTGACAATTTGCCGCTTGCGTGGATTTTCCAACACGACAATGACCCGAAGCATTCTTCGAAGGTGGTTAAGTCGTGGTTGGCAACACAGTCTATCAAGCGTCTGGAATGGCCGCCGCAGAGTAACGACATAAACCCTATCGAGAGTCATTGCAGCACGAAAACCGGCAAATAACAACATGTTATAGAAAGTTATCCAAGAGAAATTGCACAAATTCACTCCAGACCAGTGCGCTTCTCTTGTAGTTAGCATGCCAAAGCGATGCTCCACAGCAGTGATGGGCAAATTTTCGGCTCCTAAAATACTCAAAGTGCAAACGAGTGCTAGACAAAGGGCACAAATACTTGCGGGGAATGGGAAACGAAAAAATTTCTACATCCTTCCGTGCATGATGTTCATCGCACAAGAGTTGCGGAGAAACTAACATTGACAACAAATTTTCTTTCAGCAAAGACTGCAATAGGGTTACCGGCTCCCTCAATTAATGAATAAAAATTTTAACTGCAAATATCAAATGATAATTATATACAATTATTTGTTTGAAAATTACAAATTTTACATTGACTTTTAAAAAATGTAATTAAATTTTCTTTTTTTTAAATTACAATTTTTAAGCTAATTTTAATAGATTTTGCAAATGTTGAAACTGTTCTATATGTAAAGCATACAATTATGTGTAAGCGGCAACACTTTTCATTTTCGACGTCGCTCAACCAAGCACTGTGGTCAATAACATGTTTTTAAATCGTAAATTTTCAAATTTTGTTTGTATGAAAAATTTTGTTTAACTTTTGTTAGAGTTTTTCTATATTTTAAATATTTTTATTTGCAGTATTTTCATAATTTAATCATTCCTATATATTCTTTAAGGTTGCAGTATTTGAAATTCCATATTTGAAAGGTAATCGTTATCTTGAAGTATCAATATCTTTATGATTTGTTGCAAATAACCCTTGTCGGGATTGATAAAATGACTGAAGTTTAGAAAATATATTGTAAATCTATCTATGAGATTTATTTTTAATTATTTAACTTAAAGCCTTGATAATTGTAAAAAATATTGGCAATTATGCCAAAAATTTAAATAAATGATAATACAAGATATATTTTTTTATTGAAAATTGATTGAACATTATTCAAATTTGTCACTTAAATGTTTTGATAATTACTTCTTTAATTTCTTTTATTTGTATGTTAATAATACTATGATTGGAAAATATACGTAAATATCTTAAATTCCAGTATATGTATTATTTAAATTTTATATTTTGTATTATGAGAATTTTGTGTTTATTCCACTGTACTTGTGGGCAAAGCATGTTGTCATGCATGAGAAATATGAGAGTAGAGTAAGTAGAGAGAGAGTAGAGAGAAATATGAAATATGAGAGTAAAGAAAATCATTCTGCTCTTGTATTCCTTCCCTTCATGCTGGCTCTTGACTGTCCCCTTCGTCCAGCACTCAAGTGCAAACGGCTAGCTCGTAAGTGCAAAAGGCTCCTGCGAGCCAAATTGCCCATCACTGCTCCACAGTATTGAAGCAAAAAGGTTATCCTACTCAATATTGAGGTAAGCTAATGAAAAATGGGATTCTCGACAAAGTTTATTACTTATTTCTACAATTTCAACCTTTTTTTTCAGATGACTTAATTTCAGATGACTAATTTCCAAGTTTTTTATTTTTTTTTTTGGAAAGAGCCAAAATTTTGTAATTTTTAATTTCAATGTAAATTGATTGCTATGTTGGGTGTTTATTTATTTTTTTGTTAAAAAAACTGTCTTTTATTCCAAAGTCAGGTATATATTGATCCGCCTTTGTATTATAGCACCTTTAAAATTTATTTTCATAGTTGCGTTCGTAATGCAATGGAGGTTGCATTAGAAAACCTTAAACCTAAACTAGGTGAAATATTGAAAAAGCAAAAAAAGGTAGTCGCTAAAATATAATAGAGATTAACAATCGACTGTATAATTTTGCGATCAAACCTATTGCATCACCTCTTACAAAAGTAACTAAAATTTGTATGTTGTAAAGAATAACAAATTCTCGTTTTTGCATGTCTCACGTACCAAAACTTACTTCAAAACTAATTGCTTACTATGGGGCCAATAAAAAAAGAAAACCTTTATCTCTTCTACCACATGTCCAAGTTTTAGCTCATTAGTAAGCGATTTTTTAATCTTAACTCTTTGTTAATCTTAATTTATATATGTTGTTCGAAGGACCAACAAACTTTACAGATCATAAAAAGCACATATCATTTTGTGATACTTATAACTACCAAAAATATCTGGCCTAGGCCCACCATTCAGTTTCTGAGTCGATTTAGCGGTGTCCGTCCGTCGGTCTGGTTGTGTCAGTATGTCCATGAAAACCTTGCAATGAAACTACAGGTCGCAAATATGAACATATTTTGGTGAAATTTTGTTAATGAGCTTTTTTCGGCCATAGAACAATCGCTTTTGATATTGGTGAAAATTGGTGCATATTTAGACCTGCCCCATTCAATTTACCGCTATGAGATTGATATAAAGTTCCAGATTATCATATAAAACTCGGAAAAAATTGGTGTATGTTTATTACACCCATTAATCAATAATAGAAAAATAACCCCTGTTGGACCATTCTTAGTCTATCAAAACACATAAATGTGCATATATTTTTCTTAAATTTTGTTGATTTGGTTTACATATGTTTTTGAGAAATGGGTGACTTAATAAGGATTCATCTAAAAATAGGATCCGATAATGAACTTCTTCATATCTGCGAGCAACAAATTCATAACAATGCTACTCAAATTTATCTTATTTCTCTAAACTCAAGGTCTAGACCGACTATAATTTTCGTAGCTTATTTAAACTATTTTAAATTCAATCATATCTTATATCTTATATTTAACTAAAGTACGAGGACTGTCCCAGAACAACCCGACCTCACAAGGAAAACAACAAATGTGGGAATATTTTCTTTATATCTCAACATAATACATTTATCCTAACGATATTAATAGCTGTTTAGCTCCTTAAAATTGCCATCAACCGTAGACTCCACCTTTTCATTGTATTTATACCCTATACCACTATGTGGTTTGGGTATAATGACTTTGTGCTGCTGTTTGTAACTACCAAAAATATTTGACCTAGACCCATCTTTTATTATACCAATCGACTCAGAATCACTTACTGAGTCGTTTTAGCGATGTCCGTCCGTCTGTGTCCATGTAAAGCTTGTAATCAAACTACAGGTCGCAAATATGAATATATTTTAATTAAATTTGGTATGTAAGCTTCTATCGGCCATAGGATGAACGCTATTGAAATTGGCGAAATTCGGTCTATGTTGAGACCTAGTCCCCATACAAATGACCCCTATGAAATCGATATAAATTGACATAAGATACAAATTATCATATAGATCTCAGTCAAATTGGGTTTGTATGTGTTTATTATATCCACTAATCAGTAGTCCAAAAATAATCCCTATAGGACAAATCTTCTTCATAGGCCCCATATAGAGCTGCTTCCCGATCTTCACTTAAATTATCAAAAAACAAAAATCTTGAACTGATTTTTCTCAAATTTGGTTTGTATATATTTTTTCAAAATGTAAATGACTTTACCAAATATGGTTAGGATCGGTCCATTTTACGACCTAGTCCCCATGTAAATATAGCATCCGATATGAACTTTTTCATATCTGCAGCCAAAAAATTAATAAAAATGTCACTCAAATTTCGTTTCTGCTCATTTTCTATATCTAATTAGTTGGACCGAAGAGATAGGGTCTCTAAAGCATGGTATAGGGTATCGTATAGTCGGTCTAGACCGACTATAATTTCTTACTTGTTGTATTTGTAGTTGTATATGTATTTGTATATATTTATTAAATTTGATTTTCCATTACAACAAGACACAATATTTTATAAATTACAGTAATGGAATCAGATAAGTTATTCATTGTATATAACATCAGTAGCTCTTAATCTAAATTTAAAATATTATTAATTACAGTTGAAAAACATTAAAAAATCAAATAAAATTAATTAAAGTATTGATATAATAATTTTCTAAACCCTATTTCGTTGCATGTATTTTGCATAACATTGGGAAGTGGGTTCCAGAGACGAATAGTTAGAATAAAAAATTGACATTCAGAGACATGGTCCCGGTATTTAAATTGAACTACTCGATTTCCTCTGGAAGATCTTGCGAACCTTAATCGTTCAAAAAGATATTTTGGAGCGTTTGTTATAATAATTTTATGTAGGAATATAATGTTTTTGAATTTAATATAGTTGTAAAAAGACATGTTTAAGATATGACACGAGTATTGGAGTATTGGGATACATGATCAAATTTTCTTAATCCAAAGATATAGCGAATAATGTTATTGAAAGTTACAGTTAGTTTCCTATTATCCCTAGAGTTGCGACCTGTGAAAACCTCAGGTGCATATAGTAATCTTATTTTCGGTGGAGTAAAGTGCTGTGTTAACCATAAGCTTCTTAACATACTATAAATTCTGCCACAGGATTGATTATTATGATCTGACCAAGTCAGAGTTCCATTAAACACAACACCGAGATTTTCTACAGAGTCCACGATGTCAATTGTAGAGTCCCCAAGGAAGACTTATCTCATTCTCCAAATGCATCACTTTCTTCTTTATTATAAAACACTTAGATTTTTTTGGATTAAGTCGTAGGCAATTTGCCGTTGCCTAATTTAGAATTCGTTTGAGATCATAATTTAGTTCTTGAGTTTTAGAAATAATTGAATCTTTGGTACTACTTAAATATAGCTGAATGTCATCAGCGTACATCTGAATCTTAGAGAATTTAAATTGTTTTGCAAGATCATTGGCATATATCGAATAAAGTAGTGGTCCAAGGATCGAGCCCTGTGGTATCCCTCTTATAACTTGCAGTGAGTTTGAGATGGAGCTACCAGTAGCAACAGATTGTGATCTGTTTATGAGATATGACGACATGAGTCTAACTGCTAATGCAGAAAAGTTAAAGAACTTCATCAGTTTGAGGCATAAAATTGGGTGGTGCACCGTGTCAAATGCCTTTGAATGGTCCAATAGAACCAAAAAAGATATTTTACCATCATCCATGTTGCTTCTTATCTCCTCAACTACATCAGATAATGCTGTTATATAGCTATGTTGGGGTCTGAAACCGGATTGACGCTCTTTAAGTAAGTTGTTGTCGCTTAAATATCTAAAGATCTGTCTGTGTAAAAGATGCTCGAAAACTTTTGAGAGATATGGAGGAATTGCAATCGGGCGGTATTCGTTACCCGTTTTTGCTACTGGGATAATTTTGGCATGTTTCCACTCTATTGGAAAGATGCTGGTAGCGATTAAGGAGTTCAACAAGTACATTATGAAACGGACAATCCATGGTAAAATCATTTTTATAAATCTGAGGTATATATTATCAAGGCCCACTGCATTCGATTTAATAGCATTGAAACTTTCAACTACCTCTGTTAGTGTTACACATTGAAAGTTAAATTTAGGAATGTTTGGATTGTTAGATGGACAATCATCATTGTTGGCCATTCTTTTACTACCGAGCCATTCTTTCAAGCTTGGAAATTTAATATAATCCAAGGGAGCTAAATCTGGTGAATAATGAACTTTAATTTATGGATTTTGTTTATCGCAATAGTGGTTGTGTGAACAGGTTCATTTTCGCCAAATCCGGCCTTGTTGCTTAATTTCATCACTTAGACGCTGCAATCAATGAATTGGTGGACCCATGTTTCACCTATGGTTACGAATCGATGAAAATACTCGCCGGTGAAACATCACGACGCTGTTTTTGCTCTAATGTGAGCAAACGCGTTACCTTTTTCATATTTAAATTTTCGGTCAATATGCCATGTATAGCAATATGCCTATCATTACAGCTAGATCCTGACCCTTTAGCCGATGGTCATCCAATACTATTTAGTGGATTTTCTTAACTGTTTCTGGCATGGCTACCTCAATTGATCGAACACTACGGTGGTCGTCTTGGCAGCTCGTATGGCCTTGTTTAAACTCTGCCACCCAATATTTTATAGTCTTAAATGAAGGATCAGAATCTAGAATCTAGCTCGGCCAAGGACCATATAATATATATATTTGTCCGGCTTGTCCTTTCAAATCAAAGTATTGAATTAGATAACGGTGATCTATTTTTTTCATGTTTACAAATTCACTGAGATCGTTTACTTTTGATGGCTCAAAAAAAATACTAAACAACGTGGCGCCTTGAAACTTAAATCATATGTTTTATATGGTTGCCACTTTCCAGCAAGTATTTTTTTCAAACTACTGCCGCCATCTATACTTCAGGTAGGGTTGTTCTGAGGCCGCCCTCGTATTATTTTTTGAGACCTTATTTCAGTTTTTTACATCTACTAAAAATTATTTTAGATTTTATACTTTCAATACTACTGTGATGCTGTTATTCAGCATTCTAATAATATTTACATTAGGGCTATAACCAAATTTTTCGCATATTACCACGAGGTGGGCAATTTTGTTTTATTGACGAAAAACATTATCTTGGGGTATTTGACATAAAAAACTTCACGCACCAAATTCATTTTCTAAATCAATACAAAATACTTTTTTTTTTAAGAAGTTATTTTATTTCATCCTTTAATTATTATTGTAGGATAAAAATTTTAAGTTTAAGTTATATGATATTTTAAAGCGAATCAGCAAAGTTATAAAAATTTCTACAAAAAAGTGTAGAGATGATTATTACGCTGGAAATTTATTGAAGGCAGGTAATGATCCTAAGAAATCGTGGAAATTTATAAATAGTACTCTTGGTCGAACAAAGAGTAACGTCATTAACCTTAAGGATTCTCAAGGGCAACCAATAATATTTGACCAAGAGAAAGTGAATTGCCTTAATAATTATTTTATTACGAGTGTGGAAAATCTTAAAAGGGAAATTGAAATTTATCCTGGTGATGGGTTCAATTCTTTACGGACTCTTTCACAGTCACCTCATCGTATTACACTTTGTAATGTTAATGATATTGATATGTTTGAAATAATCCAAAATTTGAAAGATAATAAAAGTCTAGGCTTTGATGGTATTTCGCCTAAATTTGTAAAAGAATGTAGAGATATTATAATCCCGATATTAAAAAATATTTTTAATAAAATCGTTAACAATTCAGTGTACCCTGACATCTTAAAAGTGCACAAAATATTTCCAAAATTCCGAAAGAAGTTAATGCAACAAATATAGATAAATATAGACCTATTGCTGTTCTTTCTACAATTGATAAATTTTTTGAGAAGATTCTTTATGATAAACTTCTATTTTATATGGAGGAAAATACTTTTTTATACAATTATCAATTTGGATTTCGAAGGGGTTGTAGTACTGTAGATGCTGTGTTAAATGTAGTGCAGTTCATTTGTACTGGGCTTGATGGAGGTTCTAGTGGAGTTGCTGGAATATTTTTTGATTTTACTAAAGCTTTTGATTTAGTAGATCATGAAATAATGTTACAGAAATTAATGAAATATGGTGTTCAGGGACGAGAACTTTTATTGTTTAAAAATTATTTCGTTAATAGAAAACAATATGTTAATATAAACAACACGGACAGTTTCCTTGGTTCTGTTGATTATGGTGTACCGCAGGGTAGTGGATTGGGCCCTCTTTTGTTTTCTATATATTTAAATGATTTAAAAAATCTAAATTTAGATGGGCAACTTTTTATGTTTGCAGACGATGTGTGCTTGTTTTACCCCTACAAGTACGATTTATCACTTAAAACAAGAATTGAGAGAGATGCGCGATTTAACCGATTAGTTCTTAACCCTGATAAAACCAAATTAATACGCTTTAGACCACATGCTTTAAGTATAAATAGCGATTTCAACCTGTTTATTAATGGAAAAGCTGTTTATGAAACCCATTCCGTTAAGTATTTGGGAATCACATTGCAAAGTAACTTGTCATGGGATTTACATATAACCGATTTGAAAAGGAAAATAGTTACAGCAATTGGAATTTTATATAAATTAAAAAATAAACTGGATGTTAAATCAAAGATGATGATATTTCAATCTTTGATTCAATCGAATTTGAATTACTTAGCAATTATATGCCTACAATAAAAATAACATTTCACTGAAATCGCTTCAATGCATGCAAGACAAAGCATTAAAAATTATTTACAAACTGCCAATACTGTATTCAACTGTCACATTGTACAAAGATAATAAGCAAAACAATTTTACCAATTTATGGATTGCATGAGTATCAGGTGTTAATGTTTGTTTTTAAATGCATTAACCATATTGGTCACCACAGCATAACATTTCCCCAACAGCAATTTAGTTTTAACACACGAAACAGAACAAATTTAAGAATTCCTCGATGTAGACTAGAAACTACCAAGCAACGCATTGATTACGTGGGTGCTGTAAAATTCAATAATTTACATGCAGATTTGAAATCAATTAATCGAATTTCACTATTTAAATCGTCTTTTTAACAACAGTTATTTAACAACTTTGAAACGCTTTTGTAATTTTTTATACTTATTTTTTGTAATTTAATAATCTAATCTTTTATTTGTACTTTTGACAATGAATTAATTTGCCAACTTGCCTCAATAATGCCTTACGGCGCTGAGGCCGAAATTAAAATGTATTTTAAATATTTTGTACAAATAAAAAAGTTTTTTCTATAGAAAACAAAAAAAAAAAAAAAAAAAAGTACGTGTAGATTTGCAAAATGGATATATATCCTGCACAGTTTCTATTGCACGTTCTGCACAAATATTACTCCTTTGCTGATGTTTGATTAATGAATCATCTTGTATCCAATGTTTAATAATGCATTTTTTGGCGTTTCTCTTAAAACGACAAAAACAAATTTTTTTACATTTTTATAAAATAAATTTTAAATAAATTTCAATGTCATCTCATTGCATACAAATAGAAATTTGTAACTCCATCATAGTTTTCAATGGCCTATTCGACTATAGTATACCAATTTTGATTTTTTTCAAAAAAGGTTAAAAAGTTATAGCCCTAATGTATAGGTACATATTTATATACATGTTTGTATATGTAAATTAGGGGTATAAAAAAATGAGGCCCTAGCACCAGGTCATATCGAATATTATTTTGAAATACAAACCTTCCACATTTTCTAGAATTATTAAAAAATGTAAAAAAAAATAATTTCTTATTTAAATTTTAGATTTAAATAATTTTTCCCATCGCACAGCTTTTTGTGATGAATTTACCATTAATTTTTTTTTTTTAAAACATTTCCTTTTGGCAATGTTATTAGTCTTGTGATTTTATTAACAGTTTTTCATCCAGTGATGGTTGTTCATCCAAAGATTATGGTTATATTTTCAATGATGTACGAGCGCCAAATATGACCTATTCTGTATGGCTGGGGCCGATATGATATTTTATTCAAAAGTTATGCCCCTAATGTAAATATACACCAGCCGTATCATTGACAACGTCACGACGAAGATGGGTTGTTTTTCTATTTGGTTTTGCTTGGCTGATTGCCTTATGTTGCCTTTTGCATAGTCGCTGCTATGTATTTTCCGTTGTTGTGACAATTTTTCTGTTGCTACTTCCTAGTAAATACTTAAAATGTAAATACAACTATGAATATAATAATTTTTCAATTAAATACAAGGTGTAATAGTGTGGCGATGTTTTGTTTTTTTTTAAAGAAATTGTGAATCTTTTTAATTTCTATGATGAATTTTTCTTGATAAAGTTTCAAGTACTTTGAGTTTTTTCTTCTTTTTTTCATATCACTTTTATACTGACAAAGCATTTTGATACTTTAAAGTTTTCCTTTGTTTAACAATAAACTGCAAAAAGAAACGGAGTTTCAATGAATGAATTCCTTAAAAGCACTATGAATTTAAAACAAAATTTCAAATTGCAAAAGACGATTTGTAAATTTTTAGTTCCGTTTTTTTTTTAACAATCGACTGATTGATACAATTTTTGCTATTTTTGAAAAATGAAAAATATAAATTTCGTGCTGTCTTGAAACACATCTTGAAAAGCTCTGGAAGAGCGTTTAAAACTATATACAATTGGGTAAGTGAATAATAACGTGGCCATACAGCCACAAATGATGAACCTAGTTTTAAACATCCAGTTGAGATAATAATCGATAAATTCAATATAGTGTGCGAACTAGTTGAGGCCACGGACATATCACATGGTTCAGTGATTTAAACAAATGGAGTAGGAAAAAATTATCGGCAAGATGGGAAATTAATCGATAATTAACGCAAACGTGTGACGAATTCAATAGCAGAGTTTTTACGTCGCTATCTTGATGAATTTCTTCGCCGCTACATAGCTGTTGATGAAACATGGATTCACCACTATACACCAGAAATGAAATACTGAAATCGCCTGGCAAGGTTATTGCCACAGTTTTTTTTTTTTAATATGCATGTAATTATCTACATTGATTACTTGAAAAAAATGCAAAAAAATAAATGGAGAACATTATTCATCATTATTGGGCCAGTTAAGCAAATTAATTAGGAAACAAACTCATCCATTCAGTCAAAAAAGTGAATAGTGATTTTTTTTTGATATTCTCGGGTTCACACTTGTTCAGTTTCAATGGTAAAAATCCATGAGTTGATGTTCGAATTCTTGCTGCATCCACCTTATTCTCCCTATTTGGCTCTCAGCGACTTCTCTTTCCAATTTTAAATAACTGTTCCGGCGGAAAATAATTCGAGTCGAATAAGGAGGCCATCTCTGCAACAAGAGGTACTTTTGAGGACCTTCTTAGAAAAGTTGGAGAATTGTTCGGGCAAAAAGGAGAGTATGTTGAAAAATGCTATTTTTTTTTTGTAAAACTTATTGAATCCCCTTGTAATTGACATCAGTGATTCTGTAATTATATTTGTCTGTCTAATTATATGTATGTGTCCTTGTAAATCTTTAAATTAACAAGAGAAAACCTTTCTCGAATAAGGTCTTTAAATAATCTAACCCATAAAAACAAAGTTTTTATTAAAACTCTTTCTTTCCTTCTGCATATGAGTTTTGTTGAATCTCTCCGTGACTGTGCGTGACTTTGCGTGACTATTTTAAAATTAATCTTTGGTCACAATAACTCTATGGACAAATTTTCAGATCGATCGGAAGAGGGGAAATGGAGTTTAAATTACTCAGTGACTGTGCGTGACTTTGTGTGACTGTCTTAAAATTAATCTTTGGGCACAGCAAGTCTATGGACAAAGTTTCAGATCGATTGGATGAGGGAAAGTGAGGTTGTAATCTCTCCGTGACTGGGCGTGACTATGTCAAAGTTAATATTTTTTCACAGCAAGTCTATCGACCAAGTTTCAGGTCGATCGGATAAGGGGAAATGGGTTTTAAATCACTCCGTGACTATGCGTGACTATGTGTGACTATGTCGAAGTTAATCTTTCTTTACAGCAAGTATATCGACCAAGTTTCAGATTGATTGGATAAGGGGAAATCCGTTTTAAATCTCTCCGTGACTGTGCGTGACCATGCGTGACTGTATGACTAAGTCAAAGTTAATATTTTTTTTCACAGCAAGTGTATGGACCAAGTTTCAGATCGATCGGATGAGAGAAAATGACATTTAGATCTCTCCGTGACTGTGCGTGACTATGCGTGACTGTGCGTGACTACCCCAAAATTAATCTGTAGTCACAACAAGACTATGGGCCAAGTTTTAGATCAATTGGATAAGGGGGAATGGGGTTGCCCCACGAAAGACTGACAGAGAGATTGAGTTAAAAGAAAAAGTTTAAAAAATATATACAGGGGTGGAGTAAATATTCTATAAATATGGGTCACCTATCTTTACCTGTTTAACCAAATTATTTTTAATATTCCAAGCCAGAAAAGTCAAAAGTAGCATCTAAATTTGTTAATTTTTAGTACAGAAAGGGATTGTATAACAATTTAAAGTGTAACAAATTTTTATTTTGGTAAAAACAGACAACAACATACAGTGAAAGAAATAACAATAACAATTTTGAGCTAGTAATAGTTGTAATTTGGCCGAATCACAAATAGGTTGTCCTAAGAAAGACGCACTCTCGCTAAAAATTTAGACCTTTTTACCATCGACTTATACTGTTCTAAGAACCAGCTTTTTTACACTAGGGCGGTCCCAAAACAATCCGACCACCTGACGTATAAATGATGGGGCAGTAGTTTGAAAAAAATAAATTACTTTAGTGAAAAGTGGGAACCTTATAAAACATATGTTTTTTTGGAGCCATCAAAAGCCACCCATCTCAGTGAATTTTCGAGCTATATTGTTCTCTTGGGGAGTTTCAGACTATAAAATATTAGGTGCCAGAGTTTAAACGAGGCCACACGAGCTGTCAAGACGAACACCGTGGTGGTTTACCAATTGAGTTTGCCACGCCAGAATCGGTTAAGAAAATCTACAAAATGTTATTGGATGATCGTCGGCTGAAGGTGCCTGAGCTAGCTGCGATGATAGGCAATTCAAAAGGTGCTATACATCTCATATTGACTCAAAATTTGGAGATAAGAAAGCAAGATTTACAATAGAACAGCGTTGTGAAGATGTTTCAATAGAGTGTTTGGCGTGTTTCACCGTAATAAAGCCGAGTTTTTGCAACGATTCGTAACCATGGATGAGACATGGGTCCACCACTTCACACCTTATGCCGTTTTCTTTTCTGACAAAAAATATCGCCCTTTTTTTGCCCGTTTTTGGAAAAGTGTATTTTTTTTTATATATTTTGAATTAAGAGCAACCTTTTATTATATATCAATCGAAAGGTCTCAAAGTGCCGTGTTCTTAAGTGCAAAAAAATTTTGATTATTATTCTCTTGGAAGTCATAGGTTGAAAATATACAAAAAAGGGGAACAATGGGAAAATATTCTCACACTATGAGCTGAAAGAAGTCTATGGCTGGAATTTTTTGTGATTTACGAGGGCTCGACTTTGAGACCTTTTCGAAAAAAGGGCAAAAAAGGGCGACATTTTTTGTCAGAAAAGAAAACGGCATTAGACAAAGGAACAGTGAAAACATTGAATGGGGGAATCGTGTCCAAAGAAGGCGAAGCCAGTTCCATCTGCAGTCAAGGTTTATGGCGGTTGTTTTTTTTTTGGATGCGCGTGGGATTTTAATTATGTTCTAAATGTAAAATCAATCAACGGCGAGTATTATTGCAGCGTTTAAGTGATGAAATTATAGAAAAAAGGCCTCATTTGACAAAAAATGTTGTTTTATCAAGATAATACAGCAGTGCACACATCCACTATTGCGATGGCCAAAATCCATGAATTAAAGTTCGAATTCCTTCATCACGCGCTCTATTCGCCAGACTTAGCACCCTCTGATTATTTTCTTTTACCAAAGTTGAAGAAATAACTCGATAGCGAAAAATTTACCAACAATGAGGTGGAGTCTGCGGTTGATGGCTATTTTAAGTTCAGTTCTTATTATAAACAGGGTATCGAAGCTATTGAATATCGCTGGGATAAATGTATCGAGCTAAAAGATT
The DNA here is from genome assembly GCA_963682025.1 of Cordilura impudica. Classification (NCBI taxonomy): domain Eukaryota; kingdom Metazoa; phylum Arthropoda; class Insecta; order Diptera; family Scathophagidae; genus Cordilura; species Cordilura impudica. The sequence continues at coordinate 152,669,375 of OY821520.1, forward strand.
ATGTTGAGAAATTCAGAAAATTGTTCCAAATAAATTGTGTTTTCTTTATCAGGTCGGGTTGTAGTCATAGTCCATCTATCAAGCGGCGCACATTGGGGTCAAATGGTCCCAAAGTGACGATTAATTGAAATTTTAGAATTAAGTTTTTGTCAGAAACTTTTTATAGGGTGAAACTAGATAAAATTCTACATCACTATGTAAAATTTCAGCCATCTATGTTATATACTTACTCCGTAGTGAGCTGTCAAAGTCAGAAAATTAATGCTGTTTTTGCAAAAAGTTGAAAAATTGAAATTCTTTACGATTCAAGTGCTTATTTTTCTATTAAATCTTTAAAAACGTAAAACTTTTATAATGGAACCTTCAACTTCAGATATTTTAAGATGTAGAAAAATTTGTTTTGTTTATAAAAATTATGTGTAACTATTTTGTAATTTTTTTTGAAAAAAAAGGTCCAAAATTGGGACATTTTTCACATTTTATGGACCGCACTTATTAAGTTAGTTATAGTTGGGTTCCGACTTGTGGATTTTAAAAAAGTATAGGATTTCAGCTTTAATTAAAAAAAAAACTGAGACAATGCAGAGTCTTTTTTTATTGTCGTTTTTGTGTAAAAAGTCTGGTTGTCAAGTCCAGTAAGTGTGTTGTTTGTTTTTAAATATAGTCTTTTTTAGAGATGAGTGCGTGAGTGATTTTGATCACTTTAGCTCACGTACACAAAATTTTATCACGCACAATTTACAGTATGTAAACATTTTTTAATACATTTAGCAAAATTGAAAGTGATTATTAGTTTTGCCAAATATTTCTGATGAAAATTATAATGTAGATAATGAATATGGTGATGAAGAAGGTGATGATAATAGCAATGAAGATAGTGATGACGATGATGAAGATTATGATAATTATGATGAAGATAATGATGATAATGAAGATTATGATAATTGGGATAGTTATGATGAATTTGATAATGCAGAGTAACACAATTATTTAAATACTGTTTATTAAAATTGTAAAATAAAAACAAAGATTTCACCAAAAAGTTTTATTTTTTTTTAAATAAACAATTCTTTCGTGACTTTTTTGAGATAAATTTATAGATTTATGGGATTTATCGAAAAACAAAATTTTAATTTTACATTAATTTTACACTAACATTAACATAATTAGAGCACATTAAGTACGCTCTAATTTCCAACTTGCTTTATTCATTTATCGCTTTTCATTCCAAAGTTACAGTTAAAATAGTGAACTAAGAACTTTTTTGCCGAAAAACAAAAAAGCGCCTAAGAGGTTAAAAAAAAATTTTTTTTTAAATTTTTTCTAAAACATTGTTTTTTTGTATTTATGATTAATCATCAATAAAATATTATAATATTCTCATTCGTGACTTTTTCAGCTAAATTTGTATATTTATGGGATTTAGTGAAAAACAAAATTTGGACTTTAAATTCAATTTATACTAATATGAATACATATTATATGTTTATTCTTTATTTTTATTAATAGCACATTAAGTATCTATCTATTTTCCACGTTTTTTTATTAATTTATCTCTTTTCATTCCAAAGTTACAGTTAAAATAGTGAACTAAGAACTTTTTATGCTGAAAAACAAAAAAGCGCCCAACATGTTAAAAAAATTTTTTTTCCATTTTTTTTTTCCAAAATGCTTGTTTTTATGTATTTATGATTGATTAATTATCAATAAAAACCCAAAATATTTATATACTACGGCTTCCATGAATTAATCGCCACTTTGAGTACCATCGAATCCACTGTGCGGCGTCCCAATATTCACTGAAATATTTCTTAAGTTTTACAACTGAGACAGACATAACTCAAATTTGGTTATCACATGTGTTGTAAGTACATGGAAGTAACCTCATAAAATGTAGTATTGCTGGGAACAATTTGGTCCTATTCCCTCCCCCATATAACAATCAGATCCGATTTGAACTGGCAAATAATACACGGCAATTTTACTTACATTTGGTTTATTTTATGTCCATTAATAACCTTACCTAAGACCCTCTTTTGAAACTCATGGTAGAGGGTATCGTATAGCTGGCGTGGTCTAGCTTTTTAGTTAAAAAACATTTTAATCTAGTTTTAGTTGTAATGTGCTAAATTAATTAAATTTGTTGTATTATTGATTAAGTTTTTAATTGAATTTTTTCTTTTCGCTATAAAATTATGTTTTTGTTTTTGTTAAACCTTTTGTATGATTTTTAATTAACTTAATATATAAATCATAAAATCTGCTTATTTAATTTGAATCGTAAATCAAAATTAACTGACATCAAAATTACATCATTGCTTTTGTTACTATTTAAAAATATCTTGTTAAAAAAAAAAATTAGTTGACATATTAGTTTTGACTAGCAGATTCCAGCGCTCGAAATTCAAGTGCAATTTCTAGGCAACTTTATTTTTCAAGCCCATTCACAAACCAACACTATTTTGGTTTATTATTATTGTGAATGAAGAAAACAAAGTCATAAACAAACACATTAAGGTGCTATTACATGATGTGTTTTTTACATATGTACTGTCAAATTTTCCCACAACAAAAGTTGTACACATCGTGTGATACATATGAAACATTGTTTATGTACAATACATGAGGAAAGTCACATGTACATTTTTCAATTAGAGCACGTTCTATTTTTGTATGACAAACATATGAAAATACAACACTGCTTGTGGCGAAAGAAAAACAGAGTAAATTATATAGATTAATATTGAAAGAAAAATAAATTGTTTAATATTAATTAACAATTAAAATATATATAACTTTTTTTTAACAATAAATTTTTGTAAATTCACAAATTAAATCAACTGTTGTTTACATTTAGAGGTTATGTCATACGGAAATACATATGCACGTGTATAGCAATAATTATGAATCGTATGTAAAAGACAATTTTGACAGACATGAGGAATTTCATATGGATAAAAAAAGTGACAGTACATATGTAAAAAACACATCGTGTAATAGCACCTTTAACAAATTTAATAAACACACACAGAGCATATCGCTACCTCAAAATACGAATGTCGTACATTGGCTTGAAAAGGGTCAAAAGTGAGGATTAATTCAAAAATTTAAATGAGTATTTTGTAATAAATTTTTATACCGTGTAACAGAGTATAAAATGGGTCATCACTAACTGTCAAAATTATTGTTCTAAGTTGTTTACTTTTCTTGCTATACTCTGTCAAAGTTCAACAATTTTTTTTAATTTTGCTCGAAGTGGTAAAAAGTGAAAAACTAGGTATTTCAAGTTTAATTTTTTTTTTTTAATTCTAACTTTTTTCAAATGGATGCATCAACTTCAGGTATTTGACTGTAATATTAAAAAAAAAATTTTTAGATAAATGTTTTAGAAATATTTTTAATAATTTTTTGAAAATTGTCCTAAAAAGAGGGTATTTTTTAAAAAGAGATTGAGTTTCAACGTAATTCTAGATGAGGTCGGGTAAAATTATTTACATTGTAGTAAAATATGGGATTTCTACTTGTGTATTCCAAAAAAAAAACATTTTGCCAATACTTGCCAACGAATGTAATATTCAAGTTTTTATTAAAAGTCCCCAGTATAAAGTCTCCTAGAAATAAAGATTTTAAAAATTACAGAGAACACTATTCTCGTAAATGCAGTCGGGAGAAGTCAAATGAAGATATATTCAATAGGTTACTTCTTAGTTCGGATCCTTTAATTACCACTAAAAGCAAAAATTATGCCAAAAAAATATATAATATACCACAGATGGCACTAGATTTATTAATTTTGCCCAAGATTTCTGATGAAGAAGAGATTAATGAAGATATTGATGATGATAATTATGAAGATGCTGATTATATTTATGAAGGTGATGATAATACGGAGGATCCTTGATTTTAATTGTATATATATATATATATTTAAGTTTCTCTTAAATAAGAACAATATAAAATAAAAAATAAACAATAAATGCATACAAAATTTTCAATCATAAATGTAGCAATATATTCAATATTAATTGAATTAATTTTTTAAAATTTTTTTTTTTTAATTTTTCTGAAATGGTTGTTTGTTTTGATCTTATAATTATTCATCAATAAAAACATAATATTATTTTATAATCTGAATTTTTTGAGTTAAATTTGTGGAATTGTGGAATTTGGAAAATAAAATCGGATTTTAAAATTCAATTTTTATAATATAAATACATATTAAATATTTATTCCTTTTTTATTTAAAAAAAAATTTTTTTTTTCTAAAAGCACATTAACTAAGTTCTAACTTGCAATTTCATTTGCTAATTTATCGCTTTTTATTCCAAAGTTACAGCGAAAATTGTAAGAAAAGATCATTTTTTCCAAAACACAAAAAAGCTCCTAACGGGTTAAACAAATTTTTTTTCCACTTTTTTTTTCTTAAATGCATTAATGAATATCCATTAAAAAAAATTAACAATATTTTGAAATTACGTCTTCCCTGAATTAATCCGCACTTTTCATGCTTTTCAACCCACTGTGTGTCGTATGTAACAAAACTTAACTTTTCAGGAGACGATTTTAAATGTACAACATCAAATATCTTCAAAATAGCCCTATGGATTCTCTCCATTTTTGGATTGAATATAATCTGAATATTTTATTTTTTATCAGCCTAAGTCAAATTTACTGTAATTATCATTGCATATGCGTTATTAGCCTTTTTGGTTCAGAATATATTTGCCGTATGTTACTTTTTGTAACAATAATTTATTTTCTTCGAACATACGACAAAAAGTCTATTGGAAATATATATTTTGATAAAGGAAAATTGGAAAATTTTGTGATAAAATTCGAAGGAAAATCTTTATAAAAACCAATGGATATTAAAAAAAAAAAAAAAAAAAAAGACATAGTAAGGGAAATTATACCAACAAAAAAATTCTTTAGTCAAGGAAAAATAAAATTAAAACAAAAAGTCCATAATTCTTTAATAATAGTATAGAGAATAATGTTATCTATTTATTTTTGAATAATTCTTCATAAAAATTCCGATCAATGTCTGTGCCAAAATAGTACATCAAGTCTTTTGGGTTCTAATTTTGATAATTTTATTTGAAAGAAGTTATCGGGTGTCTCCCTTATTATGCGTCGCATGTTTTCTTTTTACCATGCGTCAGTTGAAATTCAGTGCTTCTGCTTTTAACGAAAAATTTTTGAAATCATTTCTATCCATCTCTAAAATTTTAAGCGTTTTCCTTTCGTATACAACATTTCTTAATAGCGTTCCAATGCCATTTGACTTGGAATTTCTAAATGTCTTATATGTCGCTCAATGACACTGTCTACAAAATAGTTCATGCAAATCTTTTCTTTCCCACTGGTTTTTCCACTCCGTTTATATTCACATATATCTTCGCTCTTTCTCGAAGCTGTTTTCTAACATTTATTTTCCATGTTTCTGAGGAAATAAACATACCACCACTTGAAGTTGTCTATACATCGGAACTATTAGTACTTAGTTACTTATTTGAGATGGGAACAATTCTCTTACTGCTGCTAAAGTCTTCGGCACTCTCCTCAATATTGAAGGATGGGTCCAAAGATTCATCATCTGACGAAAAATCGTTTTCTGATATGTCATTATCCATTACTTTTACAGTTATTTTCTCAAGTGAATTAATTTTTTTTCTCCTTTCGTCTTCTTCTTTAATACATGCATTAGAATAAGCAACTATAAAAATCCGATACGTTTACGTTTACTTCCATTTTCGCTTTGTTCTACATATTTACTCAGCATAAATGAGTGAAATCGAAATTGTATGACGTACAACAATTGTATTTTCAATAAGAATAATCATCATTTTGCATTAAATAAATGTTGAATGTCCCTTTTGGTGCACATACGACAAAATACTTGCTCAGGACGATAACATTTTGTGACGTACGATAAAATGCATGCTGAATATCTGGGAAGTTATAAGGTTTGGGAAGAAACTGATAATACCATTAGAAAGAGTGTGCGAAGTTTATTATGAATATTTAATAATCTCAAAACCGAAAAATTTCACTTACGACATGGTATTTTGAGGTAGCGATATGTATAATTTTATGTATATGTTAGTAGCAACTTTAAATGCAATTTACTCAAAATAAAGAGAAAAAATTAAAAATCTGTAAATCTGGTGAACAGCTAAAAAGAAATACCTTTCAAATAATATACGTTTGGTCAAAATCGGGATAAAACGGTAGAACATAACATCGGTAACAACAAAGGACCAACAATAAATATTGGAAAATTGCCTTTAAATATAAAATAACAAGAAATCAGTTAAATTTTAGAGCCCATTTTGTGACGACTTTTTTTTTTAGCTTGCTCTTTATATTCGTCATATTAAACAAATTAATTACTTTAACACTCTGAAAAGAAGACATCATGTTTGTTGTCGTCGTTGTTGATTCTTTAACTAGTGTGTTGCAATCAATAGTTAAAGTTACTGCAACTATGCTCATTTTGTTGTTGTTGCTGTTGGTGTCGTGCTGCTGCTGTTATCTGTGGTTATTGTTGCTGTTGCACTCTGTACTCTTTTTTTCCATCGTACTTAAAGAAGCTTTGTGATTTTGTAACCATTGATTTTGGTTTTGGGTGACTTTTGCCGTGCTCTTGTTTTTTTTTTTTTGTTATTGCCATTGTTTGTGTTGGTAATGATAATGCAGATGATGATGATGATGATGATTGTGTGGAGTCTGTGATTTAATTGCAATGTGTTTTTTTTTTGTTCTCGGTCATAGTTACTGTTTGCTATATGTGTACTGTTGTTATTATTGCTGCAACAATACTTGATAGCATGGCAACAAAATGAAGCAATTTTGCCAAATGAAAAAAAAAAAAATCTCCGCATAAAGATCATTTTACACACAACAAAGAAAATGAAGCACAACAGCAAAACATCAAGATTTGTGGTGGCGTCAACTTTATTTAAAAATGAATGTTTTGCAAAATGTTGCTGCCACACACTACTTACTCATTCACCCATTACAAATTTAAACATTTTCACAACAAAAAACATTATTTCCAATTCCTTCTCCATGATAATCTTTCATATTTTTTCTATTATTATTTTTATATTTGGCTCGTGGCAACGTCATCTGTTTTCTTTTCATTCAGGAATGTATTCCATATAATTATGTATTTATAAATATGTAGTATTTATATGTTAATACACTCGTTCAGTTTATAGAAAATATGCCATCAAAGTATGTTGTTGTTGTTCTTTTTTTATAATGCTGTGCCTCATTTGTTTTTTAAATTCGCCCGCACATATGTAAGATTACAATGTGGTAGAGATGCTAAACATTTGTCATACTCCCTGGTTTTTGTGTAGAAAAATCTTTTTTATGTTGGTTTCTCTATATGTACATTAGCTTGTCCCCATCTTAGTAATGCTTCTGCATATTGGCGAGCCTGAATATGAGATCATCTTCAGGTTCCTCCAAGTGCTTTTAAAGGGCATCCTGGTAGTGTATTTTGTCAAAAAAAAAAAAAAAAAAGAAATTGGACTTAAAATTTGCGTAATGAAGAGCTTAGAAAAATGTTTATAAAATTTTCGTACTGAATCAGTAAAGTTGGATTTTTTTTCTTTTTGAATATTTAGCCGTCTTTTAAGAAATTTTATAATAAAAAAATTTATATTGCAAATTTACTAATTCAAAACATCGTCGTGGTGGTGGACCAAAATTACTTCACCAAAATTTTATAAATATTCTTCCATTAATAAGCTCTCTATTATGAGGACTTTTGATCCCAATTTTGCTCAAATAAATATTTCCTCAATTTTTGTCTCCTCAAAAAATTTTTTTACATTACAAAAAATTTAACCTTTCAAAAATTTTTTACCACTTAAAAAATTTTTCACCCCAAATTTAACGACACTGGCGGAGGATGGCTGAACAATTTGGCACAGCTGAATTTAACGCACTCTTAATAAATTTAACGCACTCAAAAAATTTTTTTACATTCAAAAAAATTTAACCTTTCAAAAATTTTATTTTTCACCCCAAATTTAACGACACTGGCGGAGAATGACTGAACAATTTGGCACAGCTGAATTTAACGCACTCTTAATAAAATGTTTTTCTTTTTTTCTATCAGTCTTTCTATGTTTATATTTTTTTAATTTCATTGAAAAAATTACATTGATTGTATTTTGCAAAAAAGACGTCATAATTGTACACATATATGTATATATATAATAAGAATATATTTTTTCGTTTTTATTTATTTAAAATTACATGCTAATTTTATAAACAACTTTTTTAGTGTTTATGTGTACGTACATAGTTTTCATACAGCAGCCGAAATAAATCTAAATTCACCCAAATGCTATTGTGCTCCATTTTATATTTTTTTTGTTTTTTTTTTTGTTTAATGTTTATTTTCATATTGTTAACAAATTTAACAAATTTATATTTTTAATAAATTTAACATATATTTATATAAGAGCAAATCCTGAGAAGTGGTGAATACCAAGCAAATAATTTTTTTTAATATACACATGTCATACATCAAAATAAAGCACAAGATCTCTACTTCAATAATCTAAGAAAATAAATTAATTATTATAAGAAATCTCAAAGTCTATAATATTAATAGGCTAGGTGATTTCTTGTTACCTTTTTATCTCGATTTGGACCAAACGTGTATTATTTGAAAGGTATTTCTTTTTAGGTGTTCATCAGATTTACAGATTTTTTAATTTTTTCCTTTATTTTGAGTAAATTGCATTTAAAGTGCTACTAACACATACATAAAATTATAAGTATGCTATCCCAATAAACATTTTTGTTAGCTATCAACTAGAGGTGCATTGAGATTAAATACATTTCTCAAATCTCCAACGTTAATTCTCAAATGCACCTCAATAGTCCGATTATAGACTTCTCAACTTAAAAGGCACATTTTTTATATGGCGATTTTCTTAGTTATCAAATTGAGAAATTTGTGATTCTCAATTTGATAGCAAAGAAATTTCTCCAATCTGTATCAACTGGAAGGTACGGAATTGCCATATTAAAAAAAATTATACCAATTTTAGAAATGAAAACAATGTACTTTTTTTTGAATGTTTCAATTTAATTTCATTACATATTTAATATTATTATGTACATGTTAATATTTTTTAAAATTTGGAATTAAAAATAAATGAATTTGTACATTTTATGAATATTAATATTAACTGTCATAAATAAGAATTCAAATAAAAAAATTCGAAAAAAGTAGAAATAATTAAAAATATATCAATTAATTACTTGTACTTTTTTGTGGCAATTTTTAATTTAATTTATTATTTATAACATATTTAATAGTAGAACATGTTAAAATTTTTTCAAATTTAAAATTAAAAATAAATGAATTAATTATTTGTTCATTTTTTGAATATTAATATTATACATACATATATGTCATAAATAAGAATCTATAATATTAATAGGCTAGGCGATTTCTTGTCACCGATGTTTTGTTCTACCGTTTTATTCCGATTTTGACCAAATGTATACTATTTGAAAGGTATTTCTTTTTAGCTGTTCATCAGATTTACAGATTTTAAATTTTTTTTTCTTTATTTTGCGTAAATTGAATTTAAAGTTGTTAGTAACATATGCATAAAATTATACATATGCTATGTGTGTGTTTATTTAATTTGTTAATGAGTTTGTTTTTTTTCATTCACAATAATAATAAACCAAAAATATCGGTTTGTGAATTGGCTAAGTTTAAAAATAAAGTTGCCTAGAAATTGCACTCGAATTTCGAGCGCTGGAATTCGCTAGTTTTTAAATTGTCATAATAGTTGCAATCTGGTAACATGTTTTTCTCCCAGTCATACAATCCAAAATGGCCGATTGATGTTCTAAGTTGGTAGAGACATCAGTGATGTGTTTTTTTTATCAAAGGAATTGCAAAGCCTCAAGTAATACTTAGCTATACAGTTACAACTAAGTCCAAGGGACCGCTAAAATGTTTCGTAATCACGAGATTTTCGTTGTAATGGAAATTGTTTGTAATAAAACTAATGCCAATTCATTTGTTTTTTTTTCTTGTTTGAAAGTTTCTCGCTTGTGGGTTATATAAACTATATGATAACGCACCTGTCGCAACCGTAACAACTTTTTAATATTTTTTTTGTAAGGAACCAAGAAGGGAATTTTGAATACAACTCTAAATAGTTAAATATATATCTGTTGTGACAGTCACATATTTTTCATTTCTGTATTTTTCTTAAGATGGCACAAAACGTGAAATGATCATCAAGGAAAAAAAATGTCATCAATTGTGTCACAATCGTAACCACAGCAAACTAATTTTTTGCAATAATACAATAGTAAATTTAAATAAGTGAAGGTTCCATAATTGTATCTTTAGGTGAATGCTTAACATAAAAAATTTGTCTTATTGTTTGCATATGACAAAGTCTCTGCAAAGGTGTACCGGTAAAGGTGTACTTTGTGTCACAACCATAACCAGGATTTGCTTATAAGTGAAATAAAATTAAAATGGCACGAAAATAATTTAAAAAGAATATTATATTCAGAAGTTAAATTAAATAATTTAATTAGTAATTAGTATTGCCTCCATTGTATTAAATAACATTAAAAAGAAAATACAATCTTCCACTTTAATTTTCAAAACATCTAATGAAATATTCGCCCAAATTTTTCTGACAACGTCTTTTAACTCATTAACGTTGCGATATTGCTTCCCCTTAGCATACACTTTGGTTAAGATCTGGACATAAGGCTGGCCAGTCATTACTCACCCTGGAATAGTTTTGTAAAATTTTTATTTAAAAAATGAACAAATGAATAATCAAACCCATAAAAACAAAGTTTTTATTAAAACTCTTTCTTTCCTTATGCATATGAGTTTTGAATATCTCCGTGACTGTGAGTGACTGTGTGTGACTATCTTAAAATTAATCTTTGGCCACAGCAAGTCTATGGACAAAGTTTCAGATCCATCAGATGAGGGGAAGTGGGTTTTTAATCTCCATGACTGTGACTTGCGTGACTGTACGTGACTATGTCAAAGTTAATCTTTTTTCACAGCATGTCTATCGACCAAGTTTCAGATCGACAGAATAAGGGGAAATGGGTTTTAAATCACTCCGTGACTGTGCGTGACTATGTTGAAGTTGATCTTTCCAGCAAGTATATCGACCAAGTTTCAGATCGATTGGATGAGGGTAAATGACATTTAGATCAATCCGTGACTGTGCGTGACCATGCGTGACTTTGCGTGACGAAGTCAAAGTTAATCTTTTTTTCACAGTAAGTGTATGGACCAAGTTTTAGATCGATCGGATGAGGGGAAATGACATTTAGATCACTTTGTGACTGTGCGTGACCATGCGTCTTTGCGTGACTAAGTCAAAAGTTAATCTTTTTTTCACAGTAAGTGTATGGACCAAGTTTTAGATCGATCGGATGAGGGGAAATGACATTTAGATCACTTCGTGACTGTGCGTGACCACGCGTGACAGTGCGTGACTAAGTCAAAGTTAGTCTTTTTTTGCACAGCAAGTGTATGTACCAAGTTTCAGATACATTTAGATCACTCCTTGACTGTGCGTGACCACGCGTGACTGTGCGTGACTACCCCAAAATTAATCTGTAGTCACAACAAGACTATGGGCCAAGTTTCAGATCAATTGGATAAGGGAGAATGGGGTTGTCCCACGAAATGAACAAAAACTTGTAAATTATAAAATTTAAAATTATAAATTGTTGATTTTCCATTTTTTTTTTTTTTTTTTTTTTTTTTTTTTTTTTTTTTTTTTTTTTTGGTGACGATTCAATTTAGTGACCAAAAGTCGCTATATCGGACAATCTGCTAAATAATTTTTTTAAATTTTTCTCCATAATCCATATGATTTTTAGCTCAAGCAGCTACAATTTGGACACAGAAAACTCCCTTCGAGCTATTATTTCTGTTGCAAAAAAATTTTCACGAGAAGGCAGTATGAATTAAAAAAAATGGGGTATTACAATAACCAATTTATAATCTCCACACCACTGTGCAGAGCGTATGTATCAGTGTGGCAATCCGTTTGTAACTCATCGATATAAATTCCGGAGAACCCATAAACTGTCTGTCTGTCTGTCTGCTGTCTCTCTGTTGAAAACATTTTCCTGTCCGTAATAGGTCGAGTTGGTCGAGTTGTTTTTTTTTTCTCTGTGTAATTGCTATAGAAACAATAAACTGATTCAAAATTTTGTTGCGAAGAATAAAATCAATACAGTCTGTAACGAAATCATATAAGATTTACACTGAAACGACATTTTTTTATTTTAACCTATATTTGTTTCGGTCACTGTATGTATGCATGTGTTTACATACTAAACATAGCAATATCTATGCAGTTTTTAATTAATTATTTAGAAAAAACCAAAAAAAAAAAAAACAATTTTAATAAAGTTTTCATTATAAAAAGTTTACATACAAATATTTGTTGGAGACGACTGAAAGTCGAAGATTATTTAATTTTTTCTATAATTTTTTGTTTGATGTTTTGTTTCTTAATTTATTCAAGCAATAAAAATGGCAGATGCAACCATATAAACTGAAGGTCGTACTTATTTGCTTATCAAATTTTGACTATGTATAATTATAATGATAATTTATTCGAAAAATATGATCTCTTTATGTTTATTGATTTTCATGCTATTTTACCTTGTGATTTTTAGTTTATGAACTTAATTAATAATTTTAAACCGAATTTGATACATTTCACTTAGATCTTTTTTCAATAAAATTGTATAGAATTATTGATTAAATTTTATAAATTTTGTAAGACCGAACAACAGGTCTGGACCACAAAGGGACCTCATAAAATTAGAACTTAAATGCAAGTGCTATATTAAATTTTTAAAGATGTTGCATATATTAAATTTTTTTTTTTTGCGAAATTCATTGAATTAATAATACGGAAGAATATTAAGAGTTGTTCACTATGATTTTTTGTATGCTTTACTTTTTGTAGAATAAACTTTTGATGAGAAAACAAGTAGGGTTGAAACATTTTTAGAAGTAAGTATAAATTTTTAAAGTGAAAGGAAATTGAGAGACGAAAAAAACAATTTTAAAGATAAAATCATTTTGTTGAGGGAAATGTTAAAGTAAATAAAAAAAAAAAATATTTCATTTCAAATTTGTTCACAAGATTTTAACTTTTTCACATAATTTCGCGTACTAAGAATTTCCATTACCACATTGTGGGCTTCATCGTCAGATATATGTTTGTAGTCTAAATTAAAATAATAAAACATTTAGATTTTCGTTTTTTACTTAAAAATATTTGTTTTCTCATGTTAAGTACTTAACAGAAAATGTTAATATTAACCTTCTCTGTTAAAATCTTAACTTGGTATATATATATATATATATATATTGATATTTATCTTCACACCCTTGTTTTAGGGGTCACTTAGAGCATAATTTTTAAATTAAAGTTACCTTAAATATCCGTGACATTTTGTAAGTTGCTGTTTGTACATATTTTCTACTTATTTTGCGTAAAACTTATGAGACAGTTTGTTTGTACTATGTAAGTTTATTTTTTTTTTTGTAAATACATATAAAAAAAAAACCCTTAGATATTTTACATTCTATTGTGTTTCCCCAACAAAAAACACTTTTTACAGCCCTTTGTGTATGTAAATTCTAATGTTAATGTAACCGTACAAGTGTGAATACTGCCTAGACAGAACATTGTAAAAAAAAAATTAAAACCAGCCAGACTTATAAATAGAGCAAAAAATAAAAACCAACAACTAAAGCCAGCCTATACTAACAAAAGAGTAGCGGCCATTTTATGTTAGAATTTGTATGAAATCTGCTATTGTCACCTTATTTATACACGCACATAAATACAAATTTGAATAACAAAAGCACATACATAAGAGTACTCAATTAAAAAAAAAAACAACATATGTATGTATTTTTTTTTACACAAAACAAAATTTTAATAAAGATTTCTTGAAAAGTATTCAATATTTTCCAATTCTTCTGGGTAGCACAGACAAAACAAACGTTTAATAACACATTTGTGAAATAGAATGACGTGAGTATTCGTTAATTTTATTTGAAAAGAATATTGTAGACACCATTAATTTAATGCCCACAACCGCGCCTTTTTATTATACTTATGCATACTTATTTTCTGAATAATGTACACAATTTAAACGCTTAACTTTACCACCTTCAACTTTTTTATAATTTTTTATTTATTTTTATTTTCAAATGGTCAAACGGATTTTATATAGAAAATATAGTTTGCAAAACGCTTAAATAAAATTAGTCTGTTGTTGTTTATTATAAACGCCGACTCATAAACCAGTCAGTCTGCTGCTGCTGTAAGTGCTCGCACCATAAAAAGAGGAGGCCTATACAAAATGTTAAGTAAAACCAGATCTGTCTAAATTAGTTCACTCCAGTTTTTTTTTTTTTTGTTATTTAAAGTGTTTTTATGAAAGTATCCATAAAATGATATTCTCCATATGATAGCAACAATATATGTATGCACATTAGGGTGACAGCCATTTTTTTTTTTTGGAATTTCAAGACTTGCGGGTCGGATTATTGTGACACTGGATCTAAAACTTTAGCGCGCAAAATTTAAGCCAAATGGGACAATGCTTTCTGGACGCTCATTGAGTTCAAATATGCATTTATATGTAAAAATTATCAAAAAAAAAAAAAAATCATTTTTCACAAAAATTTTGATATTAAATTAATTAATAAACCATAATATAGAGTAAATTATCTTTCTAATAAAACATCAAAATCTATTATCGGTTGAAAAACAGCCAAGTTATATCAAGTTCCCCAGGCAATAAATGCGCCGCAGACCACTTGATTAAGAAAATCGAGCCCCCTTTTTTAAAGACATTGAAGTAATTTACAACAACAACATTTTTGCATTCTCCTGATTCCAAAATGATCTTATGTAAAGTATTTTGCATCTCGTCTATTGTTATGCAGTTCTAAATTAATGTCAGTGCGGTACGTATTTTTTAGCACTATTTCAAAATCTCCAATTTTAATTTTTCAAAAATTTTGTTCAAGAAATTTACCGAAATCAACGATTGGACTTTAAAGTCTTATGAACAAAATATATGTGATTAAAAATGCCAAATATTGTAGGTATCCTGTTCTAAATTTGGCGAGGGCAGCGTTTTTATTTCAACGGATTTGAAGAAAAATTTGATTTTTCATACTTTTTCAACTGTTAGGCTACATCTTTTTTCGTGTTTTGATATTTCAATTACCTTTTGTCAAAATATTATACTACTTGATATAAGTTCTCCTGTAAATTAAGGTTAAATTGAAACACTATAAATTGTCCCCCTTTAAGGTCAAAGGTCAAATTTAAGGATATTTACATTTTTTAAAACAAAATATCGAAATAATATATTTTTGTGTAAGGATTTCGATAAAACTTGTTGATAATATTTTAATAATTCTAAAAAATAATATTCTGGACTTATTTTCTGAAATGAACCTGTGGGGTACTCTTGATGCCAAATTAACTCTTTATGGCCAAATTGACTCTTTATGGAAATCTTCAAATATTTTCTTCATCAGGATTTTTTTTAACTTTGATTTTTTTGACTTTCTCATTTCAATTTTAGCAGAAGCTCTTATCTCGACTAAAAAATATTAAAACTATAGTCTCCAAATCATTAGAACATCTTTATTTAAGATTTTGGTTTTCTGCAAATTAATTTTTTTTTAAATCTTATGTATAAAACAACAAATATAGAATATTTCTAAATTATATATTTTTTTAAAATCAACTTTTTTTGTCTTACTAATAGTGTATCTACTTATTGGGTTAAAAATATTTTATTAAATCTAAACCAAATTAATTTTACACAAAATGTGCATTATCTCAAAACACGCATTTATTTAAGAAAGTTCTTTTTTAAGAAAAGCTACTTTTTTAAAAGAAAAATATTGTTTTCAGAAAATTTACTTTTTTAAGTAAAGATACATTTTTAAGAAAAGTTCTTTTTTAAAAAAGTGCTGTTTTAAGAAAATGTATTCGATTAAGAAAAGATATTTTTTAAGAAAAGGTACTTTTTTAAGGAAAGGTAATTTTTAAGAAAAAGTACTTTTTTAAGAAAATACGCTTTTTAAGAAAACCACTTTTTCAAGAAAAGGGACTTTTTTAAGAAAAATTATTTTTTAAGTAAAGGTACTTTTTTTAAGAATGGATATTTTTTAAGAAAATGTACCGTTTTAGCAATAGCTTCTTTGTAAAAAAAATGTACTGCAACAATTGCAGCCGCACATAAAAAACACGTAAGAGTGTCAAATTCAATACTAACCTCGGTTTGAGTATTGATAATAAATGTAAACAAAATATTGGAAAAAGTAAACAATTTGTTAAACTTAATACCAAATTATTTCAGCAAATTCTTTGGGTTGGGTTTCGTCTTTTCTATTATTTCGGATTTATTTCGGTGTTTGCTTTTTGGTCATCGTGGCTGCTGATCGCCATGCATTTAGGTTATATACCTACATATATGCATGCGTTTCCGGTTATATGACATAACTTCTCGTTTAATTTAGTTTTTGCTAATTAAATACCTCGCCCTTAACCTCCATTGCAAAGGTAATGGTTGTCTAGGGTGGCTATATGCATTAAATCGTGCTAATTGGAGAGGGCTGTATAGTTTCTTTTAACTGGCCAAATATTTCTTCACTGCGGCCATATAGGTCGGATGGAGTAACAAAATAACCAAAAAAAAAACTCTCTCTTAACTTTTTTTTATTAAAATATTGCCATATTTGGAAAACATAGAGAATAAATTTATAATAATAAATATTCAAATTAGGGATGCCAAACGCAAAAAAAACAAATGTCCCAAACATTTTAAATAAAATAATTTGTTATCTTTATTTTCTGAAAAAACTTCAAATTTTCATCGAAAAAAAATTGTGAAAATTTATATATAAATAACATTCTCATCAAATTGCGTTTATTTATGTAACAATTTTTATGTTCGCAATTCTTAAGTATCATTTGAGGTTTTCTAAAATTCATTGAATTTATATTAATGTTTTCTGTAGTCCGATTCTGTAAATTTCAACGATCCGACAATCGCAAAATTTGTTAACAGCTATTGTTGTTTGCACTAAGGATTAAGTGATTCACTAAGTACATACATCTTTTCTATTTATTTAAATTGTAAACGAGTGGCATCTCTTTCAAAATAAGCGAAAAACACAAAGAAGAATAGAAAAAAACAAATTACTTCGTGTTTGACAGGATGGTTTTATGTTTGTTTAACATCTTTATTTTTTTTTACTAATATTTCTGTGTATTTATTTGAAAATTAAATAATGAATTGAATATGCTATTTAATTTTTTTATTTAAATAAAAAAGTTTTTTAATAAAAGCAAAATATTTTCACTATTTTATGATTTTTATTTCAACCTAAAAATTTAAGTTTTTATCGATTGGATAAACAACACAAAAATGGTTGTCGTTTAGATAACAACAACAGCTGACTTTAACAATAGCGAATATCGTTTAAAAATTTTACTGATAATTTTGCTATTTTCTTTTTTTTAACGTTTCGACTATCGTTAAAAGAAGTTACTGAATCGCGGTACTGAAAAGCTATTAATTTCTCCTGAATGTCAATATTTTTTTTAAATGTAAAAATTTTTTAAGTGTAAACATAGGTATTTGGTGTTTTTTTTTTTGGAATTTCAATTTGTGTTTAACGAATAAAATTTATATATTAAAGATGCAATTGATGTCTTCTAAATTTAAAATGATAATTTCCAACGTTTTGATATGATTTTCTGAAATTCAATTAATTGTAATTTATAATTGGAAATTTTTAATTCCAGTTTTTAGAATTGATATTTTCTTAAATTTGAATAGAAAATTTAAAAAGTGCAATATTGTATTTATGTGAATAATAATGCTTTAGTAATTATAAACAATTTTTAAAAATTAGATGTAATCGCAATCAGATATTTTGTAGGTAAAGCAGAATAATAATTATATATAGCTATGTATAACTGTTTTGAAAGCAAAAAACTCATTGATGAACTCGGTAACTCTATTTTGTAAAGACAACAAAAAGTTAATATGCCAAACTTATGTTCATATTTGTAAAAGAATAATGAAAAAACTTATGAAATAAAAGACCAGCCCGTGTATACTCTTAACATTGTTCTGTATGATATCTAGTCGAAAATATTAACATTCTTGTTAAAATAAAAATAACTATTGCAAAGCTAATTAGAACAAACAAAAATTGTGGCGCCATCTATTGTGGCATAGTCACGCTGAGCAAAATGAAGTGACACTCTGTTAATGCAAAAGAAATGTATTTTGCCCACAACAAAATATTGCAGAATTTTATGTAAATAAAATAATATACCGATTTATTTCTAACATGCAGTTGTTATGGATATACATATATATAATATATGTACATATATTATTTGTATTATTTAATATGTTTATGTATGTATATGTAAATATTACACACAAAAAATACAACATCAAACGTTATTTTTGTGTTTTTCTCTTTAAATAAATTTATACATAAATTTTTTTTTTTTGCTAAATTTACATTGTTTTTTTTTTTATTAACAACTAGGTATTTTAGCATTATTTGCTTTAGATGTTGGTGAATTTTTACTCCCTTTATATTAACACGTAGTGTCTGCTTGTCGAAAAAATTTTGGATCGATTGTAACCCCTTTCACGTGACCCAATCGGTCTGAAAATTTGCAGGCAGGTTCGTGGCAATGACAGAAATGATCTAGTGATTTTAGTGATGCCAAAACAATGGAAACTTTTAAATTTTCTACCAGAATTAATAAAAACAAGTAAGAAAATTATAGTCGGTCTAGACCGACTATAGGATACCCTATACCATGCGTTTACAGACCCTATCTCTCAGGCCCAACTAACTGGATATAGAAAATAAGCATAAACCAAATTTGAGTGGGATTTTTATTAATTTTTTCGGCTGCAGATATGAAAAAGTTAATATCGGATGCTATATCTATATGGGGACTGGGCCCAAAAATGGACCGATCCTGACTATGTTTCGTAAAGTCTCTTGTATTTTGCAAAAATATATACAAACAAAATTTGAGAAGAATCAGTGCAATATTTTTGTTTTTTGATAGATTTTAGTGAAGGTCGGGAAGCAGCTCTATATGGGGCCTATGACTAAGAGTTGTCCAATAGGGATCATTTATGGACTACTGATTAATGGATGGAATATATACATACAAACCCAATTTGACTAAGATTTGTATGATAATTTGGATCTTATGGCAATATATGTTGATGTCATAGGGGTCATTTGTATGGGGGCTAGGTCTGAACATGGACCGATTCTCACCAATTTCAATAGCGTTCATCCCATGGCCGATAAAAGCTCAAATACCAAATTTCGTCAAAATATATTCATATTTGCGACCTGCAGTTTGATTACAAGCTTTACATGGACACACAGACGGACGGACGGACATCGTTAAATCGAATCAGATGGTGATTCTGATTCGATCGGTATAATTAAAGATGGGTGTAGGTCAAATATTTTTGGTTGTTACAAACAGCAGCACAAAGTCATTATACCCAAACCAAATAGTGATATAGGGTATAAAAATGTACAAAGGGCTAGTTTTTATTATATTATTACCACAACGACCACAAAAACAACAAGTCCAGCTATGACAACAACACAACGTTTAGAATAACAACAAGAACAATATAGAAATATCATATTTTTAATTTTTTTTTTACTTTTTCAGAGATTTTCCTGGACCTGTTCCACCGATTTTAATGATTTTTGAAATAGAAATCTTCCCATGAAGTTGGTGAATCATTCTCACTAAAAATCACTGTAGCTGCACTATTGAGGGCGTGATCGTGACAAGAACAACATAGAAAATTATATTTTTCAAGACTTTTTTTAGTTCTTCATTCAAATCTCGGGCCCTAATCGACCGATTTGAACGATTTTAAATAGCAAACTTTTCAGGATGTTAGTGAATCATTTTTTATGTCAACGAGCACCCTAGCTGCCCGATTGGTGCCGTCATCGTGATTTCCACAGACGGACAGACGGAGAGACGGACATCGCTATATCAACTCCGGTTGTTATAAGGATCACAAATATATATATTTTATGGGGTTCAACATTTTTTTTTCTAATTATTACAAACGGAATGACAAACTTATATATACCCTCTGCACACTGGAGTGGAGGGTATAATAAAGATTTAGATTTACAACAACCACAAGAAAATTAATATTTTTGCAGGAGTTTTTTTTTCACATTTTTATTAATACTAGTATAGCTCAGCACTCGAAATTCGAGTGCAAATTCTAGCAGATATTATTTTTTCATTCAATTTTTGTAAAAAATTTATGAATATTTAAATGAGCCTAAAGGTATTTTAATAAATTTTATCAATTCACAATTCAACACAGAACGTCTGATATATAATTTAAATCATTCGCATTAACAGGGTGTAACGAATTATTATCAATATTTTATTTTATTTAATTTAATATATTTTTAAGACAGATTAAACATAAATCATTCTCAGCTTCTCCTCCATATGAACTATAACTATGCCAATTTTCACACTCCTCCGTGCCCGCATATTGCTTAAAAAGGGACCTAAAAATTTACCTTCACCTATTAATATATAGATAACATTAACAACAAAAATGAGAAACCTAGCCGATAAATATAAATGAAAATGAACTAAATTAGTTAGTTTATTGTATTTAAATAATAAAAACATAAATATGTTTATTAATGCAATAACATTTTGCACAGCAATTAGCATTGACAGAGAAAATGGTCCACAATGCATGTAGCTACTTTAAATAACGGAACTTTTTCATATTATTGGTTTGTTTTAAGTTAACTTTTGTTTACACTTATGCATTGAAACGAACAAAGTTTAGATCGATTCCTTCATTTGTTTATTTATAAATTCCAAGATGGGTCGCCATGCTACATTCGAGCAGCGAAATTTAATTATTGAGCACTATAAAAATTGTAGAAGTCAGAGAGAAATCGCACAAATTGTTAACATAGCCGGCACAACAGTTAAATACATCATTTAACGGTTTAAAAATAATGGGAGAGTTATAAATAAGCCGAAAATCATCCCAACAAAGATATTCAGCGAACTTCAAGACAGGTGGATGATCAACCAAATCAAAATTAATCCAAGGCTGAGCATATAAAAAAGGCCCTTTTGGAGGAGTGGGATAAAATTATCCCGGAATATACGAAAAAGCTTGTGGACTCTATTCAAAATCTCCTTAAATCAGTTTCACATCAAAAAGGATATCCAACGAAATATTGAAAATAGAATTTTCTATACTTTATTTAATATAAGCAGAAGTGGACCATTTTCACTGTGACATGATTTTTTTTCTTATTTTGTTTAAGGTCAATTTTTGTGCAAAATGTTATTTTTATATATTTATTATCTAAATACAATAAACTAACTAATTTAGCTAACTTTCATTTATATTTATAATGATTTCTTAGACTTTTTACACTTTAAAGAGTTATGTATACCATCAGCACAGTGATGTGGAGGATACAAAAAAAAAAATATATTGAACAAAAATTTTCTCATATTCCAACAAAATATTTTTTTTAAAAAATATTTTTTGACTTGGTTCGTTTCCAGGTTATAAATTTTTTTCTTTGCTTATACGATGGTAATTAATTTTTATTCTTCATCATAGTCTCTAGTCTCCTTTTAGCTCCAAGATTTCTCCAATTTACGATTTTTCAACAACTTCTAAATAGGGCTTTATTTCAGTGATAACCTCATCGTTGGAGTCAAATCTCCTTCCGTTTTAGTTAATGGATTGGGGAGAAAGTATTGTTTTGCAAGAAGTTAAAAAAGAATTGATCCATTGATCTTTTTATTGATATTTATATAAAATTACGGGAACATTCTGCTCTTTCACATTCAATATTTTGTTTGACTTTATTCGCTTCCAGATTTTAAATTTGTTGATATTTATTTTTTTTTTTGTTTAAAGATTAAAAATTTTTTCAAAAAATAAAGCAGATTTGTTTATGGATTTTGGAATACATGTTTGTATACTTATATTGTTGGCATTTAATTTTTGTTGTTGTTTTGCACTCATTTTGAGTTGTTTTTGTTTTAATTGAAAATTTTGACTGTTATTATATTGGACTTGTCTTTTGTATGCAAATAAATGTGTTTTTTAATGGCATCATTTTTTTTTCGAATACATTCGTAAGTACGAATATGTGTTGCAATTAAATGTCTTATTTTTTGTTTATTATATCTTGCAATATTATTTTGTTATTCTTATTATTATTATTATTGTTATAATATCGCCATTGTTTACGTTAAGGCATTATCAAAAAATATGTAAATTTAATGTTTATTGTTCTTTTTTTTTTTAAACAATATTTTGTGTTGATATATTTTCTTACTATTCTTCTTTTACGAAAAAGAACTCATTGTAAATATTTGTAGTGTGTTAAATAACCATATTTGTTGTTCATTGGCTACTGCCACCCACCTGTGGAACATTTTATATTCATCTACTTACATATATTACTGGCATTCGCACATTGTCCAAAAATATAAAGATGTTTTTTTTTTTAATATTAATTTATTAATTTGTTGATATTTACAGTAACGAATCATTCTGAGATTCATTAAAAATTCACCAAAATAATTTTTTGCAGTATAAAATATGAAAAGTGTATTATTGTGTTGTTATAGAATTTTTTTTAAATATTTTTATATTAAATTTAGCGAAATTCATTTTGTATAAGCAAAATTCTCATAAAATGAGTTCTGATTTAATGAATTTTTTTAATTTAAATGATATTAGCAAAAAAAAAATACCTAAGAAGTGAAGTTGAAGTGCCATTCCTGGGATTAATTTAACATACGCTTATTATAGAGCGGATTTTTTCTTTTAAGGACCTTAATGGGGAGTAATTTTTTAGAACAATTTTTGCAAGTAATTTTTTTTTATAGAAATTTAAACTTTTGTAAACTCTTTCTTTTAACTTCTACTTTCTGTCTGTCTGTCTGCCATGCCTCATCCAATTGATCTGAAACTTGGCCCATAGTCTTGTTGTGACTATAGATTAATTTTGGGGTAGTCACGCATAGTCACGCACAGTCACGAAGTGATTTAAAACCCATTTCTCCTTATCCGATCGATCTGAAACTTGGTCGATAGATTTGGTGCGAAAAAAGATTAACTTTGACATAGTCATGCACAGTCACGCATTATCACGCACAGTCACGGAGAGATTAAAACCTCACTTCCCCTCATCCGATCGATCTGAAACTTGTTGTGGCCAAATAGTAATTTTAAGATAGTCTCACACGTCACGCAAAGTCAAGCACAGTCACGGAGTTATTTAAACCCCATTTCTCCGCATCCGTTCGATCTGAAACTTTGTTCATTGACTTGTGGCCAAAGATTAATTTAAAGATAGTCACACAAAGTCACGCATAGTCACGCACAGTCACGGAGCGCCTTAAACCCCATTTTCCCTCATCCAATCAATCTGAAACTTGGTCTACAGACTTGTCACCAAATATTAACTTAAAGATAGTCACGCATAGTCACACATAGTCACGCACAGTCACAGAGTGATTTAAGCCCCATTTCCCCTCATCCAATCATTCTGAAACTTGGTCCATAGACTTGTTGTGACCAATGATTAATTGTAAAATAGTCACGCAAAGTCACGCACAGTCACGGAGAAATTCAAAACCCATTTTCCTTCTCCCAATCGATCTGAAACTTGGTCGATATACTTGTGAAAAACAGATTAACTTTGCCTAAGTCACGCACAGTCGCTGTCAGTTTGAAACTCAATGTGATTCTTTTATATTTGATAGCAATAAAACCATCAAACAAAGAAATAAAATATCAGTACAATGCACTGAAAACATAAATATAATAACAAGTAAGAAAATTATAGTCGGTCGAGATTGCTATATGATACCCTATGCGTTTGGAGACCCTATCTCATAGGCCCAACTAACTGGAAATAGAAAATAAGCATAAACCAAATTTTAGTGTGATTTTTATTAATTTTTTTGGGTGCAGATATGAAAAAGTTCATATCGGATGCTATATCTATATGGGGACTAGGCCCAAAAAAGGAACGATCCTGACTATGTCTGGTAAAGTCTCTTGTATTTTGCAAAAATATATACAAACAAAATTTGAGAAGAATCAGTGCAATATTTTTGTTTTTTGATAGATTTAAGTGAAGATCGGGAAGCAGCTCTATATGGGGCCTATAACTAAGAGTTGTCCCAGGAATCATTTTTAGACTACTCATTAATAGATGTAATAAATGCATACAAACCCAATTTGAGTAAAATCTATATGACAATTTGGATCTTATGGCAATTTATGTCGATTTCATAGGGGTCATTTGTATGGGGGCTAGGTCTGAACATGGGCCGATTCACACCAATTTCAATAGCGTTCATCCTATGGCCAATGAAAGCTTACATACCATATTCCATCAAAATATATTCATATTTGCGACCTGCAGTTTGATTACAAGGTTTACATGGACACACAGACGGACGGACGGACACACGGACTGACATCGTTAAATCGAATCAGTTAGTGATTCGGATTCGATCGGTATAATTAAAGATGGGTCTAGGTCAAATATTTTTGGTAGTTACAAACAGCAGCACAAAGTCATTATACCCAAGCCACATAGTGGTATAGGGTATAAAAACTTCGTTTTTATGGGTTAGATTATTTAAATGTATACTTTTATTTTATTTTTCCCATTATCGGGAATAATAATATTAACTAGCAGATTCCAGCGCTCGAAGTTCGAGTGAAATTTCTAGGCAATTTTATTTCTCAACTTAGCTAATTCACAAACCAACACTTTTTTGGTTTATTATTATTGTGACTGAAGATAACAAACTCATTAACAAACACATTAACAAATTTAATAAACACACACATAGCATATCGCACCTGTACCTCTAAAGTGGAGTCAACTCAAAATTTTTCAATTTTCACTTTTTGCAGGAAAACGATGCACAGTGGTCATATCTATCCACTGTAAAAATCTTACATCGGTTTTTCTAGTCTTTCGCAAAAAAAAAAATACATTTGTAACCCTCTTTGTGTTATAAGAGTAGTTTCTTTAGAATCCACTAAAAAAACATATTTTGAGTTGCACCCAAAAAACTTGTTATATTTGGTGGTCACTGAAAAAATCGCAAAAAAAACTTCTGTTGTATACTTATTCGCAATTCTTTACAATGAAACAGCTGTTTTTAAATTTTATAGCACTGAAAATTTGTAAATTTTGAGTTGACTCACTTTAGAGGTACAGGTGCGATAAATGTATAATTTTATGTATGAGTTAGTAGCAACTTTAAATGCAATTTACTCAAAATAAAGGAAAGAATTAAAAAATCTGTAAATATGGTGAACACGTAAAAATAAATACCTTTCAAATTATATACGTTTGGTCCAAATCGGGATAAAACGGTAAAACAAAACATCTGTAACAAGAAATTACCTAGCCTATAAATGAAGATTATTTAATATTTAATATTAATAATAACTAGTGTAGCCCAGCACTCGAATTTCGAGTGCAAATTCTAGTAAATATTCTTTTTTCATTCAATTTTTGTCTTCCAATGTTTTTTATCTATATTTAAATGAGCCTAAAGGTATGTTATTCAATTTTAGTAATTCACAATTCAACACGGAACGTCTGATATATAATTTAAATCATTCGCTTTAACAGGATGTAACAAATTATAAATATTATATTTTATTTAATTTAATATATTTCTAAGGCAGATTTAACATAAATTTTATCATTCTCAGCTTCTCCTCCATATGAACTATAACTATGCCAATTTTCACACTCCTCCGTGCCCGCATATTGCTTAAAAAGGGAACTAAAAATTTACATTCACGTATTAATATATAGATTATTCTATTTCCTGTTTAAATTTTTTATTTTTTTATATAAATTTTTCATTTCCATTTTTTATTTCTCGATACCAATTTATGATTCCCAATATTAATTTCAATAATCTCAATTTCTATTTGATATTGTATAGATTTGAATGTGTAGTTTTTCATAATAATTTTATATTGACATCAGAACAAATGGTCTTATGTGCTCTTATATGCTCCATATATAATAATTTTTCAAACGGAAAACCATATTGGCATTTTATAAATAATCTAGATAACTCGGCAAACGTTATTCTGCCTAAAATAATTGTTTTATCCCCAGATTATATTTGATACGTACTTCAATTACGGAAAAAATTTCTTTAATTATATTGAAATGAAACTCAATATGTTATTTTAAATGCAGATTTTATTTTCGATTTAATTTAAATTAAATTTTGTTTCACATAATGCTATCTACGTCTGAACTTATTAAATAATAAATTATTGGTAAGCCAACGTGTGGAATATTTTTTTTCTTTCTCCATTTTCGGCGTATATAAACAACTCTGGAGCAGGCTACATATATTTGGCCATAACCAAATCATGAATATTCAGAATACAAGCCGCAGACTTTCATTGGCTGGCATTAAAATTTGTTGATTGGCATTGCATATGCCAGATGAATTGGGAATTGTGAGACTTTAAGTGCACTTAGAGAATCTGCTAGAATAATCGTGATTATTGGCAATATACTATACTATACTACTAATTTTCGATTCAATAATGTTTCCCAATATTTTCTTGATAACCAACCACGTACCGTTATATAATATTGGCGCATTTAAATTTCGAATAAATTATGTGGCGGAAGACCTGACAAATCTTCTTCTATAATAACAAATGACGTCACACAAATTTGCAAAGCTCTCCCCATCAATAATTTCTTTGCCAGGAAGATGCCACGTCTATTGATCCGGAACCGCCAGTTTTCAGCACGGCTAGTAGTAACAGATGATCTCACACAAATTTGCAAACCTCTTCTTATAGTACTCGATATTTGTGATATTGAATATTTACTTTGTATCGGTGGTGCCACGTCTACTGATCCGATACCGCCCATTTTCAGCAAGGCTAATCACACTACTAACCTGTCAAATAATTCAAGATATAGGATATTGAAAATTCACTTTGTATGGGAGGTGACACGCCAACTTATTTTTTCCGAGAAGTTTCTGATATTTTTTGATATAGTTACACTGCTATTCGGGGCAGAGATGAATCCAAAAAATCAAAAATCATTAAATTCGGTTCAGTCGTTCTTGAGTTATAAATGTTGTAACTAGCCCGACTTTGTTTTATGTATGTACATATATCTACATATATATTTAAAGTATTTGAATTTCGTCATAAATAATTTTTTAAAATTATAATCGGCAAAATATTAATTTATTTGTTTTCTTTCTCTCTTCTTTCAGGTATGTATTTGATCAAATAATGTTATAAAAAGATAAGTATGTAATTAATTATTTGTTATCGATTAAGGATAGAACAGGCACCAAACTACTTTACTATTCTTTGGTTTAACAACTGTATATTCGATTGTATAAACAGAAATATTATTACAGTTAACCTTTTTAATTACGACAAAATATTTCAAAACAGAATTTATAATCGTAATCAACTCGAAATTTGGTTATCAACTTTATTGAAATTCGATTGACAATGAATTCTGTAGCCACAATGAATCTGTTATTTGTGTGTAGAGCGAATCGTAGATAATGTGTGCTACGCTTGAATCTTGCATGATCGTTTATGAAATTTAAATTCTCCTTATAAAAGTGCGTGAGTAAAATAAATATGTGCCCATAATTATGAAACTGGCCTAAGTCATAAACTTTAGATATAGATTTAAATAAATTTTAAGAATAAAAATTCTGATATCACGTCCATTTTAAATTATAATTTTATTAGTCTTTATTAATGAAAAATTTTATATAAATGTGAAATTTTGTCTAAATATCGAAAATTTTGATTAAGACCATTTTCAACATAGCTGAATGACATTTAAATGACGTTATAATGTAATAATTAATCTCAATCATTAAAATGATAAAGATCGAAAATAACATTTTTATTTTTATAGAAAATAATGAAATTAATTAAAACTTTAAAAAAGTAATATTTAAATAAAAATTTCATTGAATATTTAACCGATAACTCAATTTTCAAATGTTGGGCTTGCACTGTGATTTCAGCGTGATTTAAATAAAACTTTAGAATAATTTCGTAAGCATTTAAAAAAATTAGCAACAATCGTGAGCATGAATGAAATAGTGGTCTGTGCGAAGCGAATTTTTTGACTATCAACACACACCAGCATACTTACATCTCTTATTCTAGCGTTTGATATCAGTTCATATGTTAAATCTGTGGTTTTCTGGAATAACTGCGTATGTCATAAAATCTAAATGTTCAGGGAAGCCAAAAAACGTTATATTTGAAATTATGGGCTCGATATAAAGTTTTTAGAGCTTTTTATTTAACAGTCCTGTAGATATGGGCAATAAATACTTTATATAAAATTTTGAGTCAAAAATCTTCAGAGGAATAGATCCTAGAGAAGGACGAAAAAACAGTGTGTAAATAACACTTAAAGTGTGTGCAGATAAAACAACTTATGTCGACAAACGTCGTTTACTTTGAAAAAGAAAACTACCAATGCAACCACCCATGTAGACATAAGTTGTTGTTGCTTGAAAAATGGATTTTTTTGTTCGTCAACAAAAAGTTAACGTAAACAAGTAAGAAAATTATAGTCGGTCTAGACTATATTTGTTATTATTTGAATATGTACTAGACGAGACAAAACTAACGAGCCAATCTACAAATTTAGGGAATATTAACGTATATTTTTAGTTTCTTCTGCAATTATATCATATTTCATCCACAGAACATTAAAATAACCAAATTGGTTCTCATATGAAAAGTTTTTAAAAGTAAACGATGAAATGTTTCAACCCTTTTTCATTTTTTACATAGTTTTTTTTTATTGACAATAACTTTCACTTGATTGTTTGCAAAGTTGTGGAATTTGTTTTATTGACAAAATATTTTATGTCAAACTTTAACTGTGTCCGAAGTTCGTAATAAGCGAGCTAAACTGCAAGTTTATTAAACAATTAAAGAGGTCAATATAAATATTTTTTTTTCAGCCAGACTTTATCGTAATGAACTCATTTATTACTAAGGAACTGGCTGTGAAAATTTTACCAATTCCAATACTTTCGAAAAAAAGAGATCAACTGCGAATATCTTAAAATGCATTTCGAATTGTATTAACTCTTTACACCGAAAAATGTGCAATATAACAATGATCTTTTGTTAGAGTACAACACTGTGAGCACTCAGAGCATTGCTTCTTTAAAAAAATAAGTAGATATATATTCTGTTTGTTTATAAATTAATAATCCCACTTTGTTTCGATTCTAAAATGAAAATTTCAATTGAAGCTGAACTTTTTCGTTGTTTAAATAGTTTGTTAAAAATATCAAAGTATGTCTAAAATACTCGGACACTACTACAGAAAAACTAGAAATATAAATAATATCTGAGAGTAAAGAGAAACCATAGAAAACTATATGAGTGTTTTAGCTAAAAATGCTACAGTGAAAGGTAAAGTAATTTTTAATTTCACTACAAAATGGTTTATATATATAAAAAAAAAAAAAAGAAATTAAGAGTACTTTTTCACTATTAAAATTGATCCATTCAGTACTTTTTCTTAATTCGAGGTATTTACTAGATTGCATACAGTTTTCGGCAACTTCATAAAAAGATTTAAAATATTTGCAACGATTATTTGATATCTAAAAATCAATCGAGACAAAAATATGATACGAAACTTCAACCGAACTTTTGAAATATTAACAATACTCCTTAATGTTTTATTACTAAACTAACTAAATATTTTTGACCAAAACTTTTTAACAAATACGAATTTTTAAACAAATTAATGACTCATTTTGTAAAGCCACACGTTTGAAAAGGTGATGATCATCAGTCAAAAAATTAACTGTGTAACTGTCATTTTTATTTTAATAGTCCCCATATAAAGCTACCTGCCAATATTTTCTATATTTTTAAATAAATATAAAATATATAAAATTTCGTAACAGTACTCTTTAAGTGCAAAAAATACTCTTTTTGTTAAGTTCGAGTACCATTTCGAAAATTTTATTTTCCATCTCTGATAGAAATAAAGTAACCATTAGATTACATACATATATATGTATGTATATATAGTAGAATAAATGAAATTTTGTCTGGCATATTTAAGTTTTAGTTTTAAGATTTGAATAACTTATTGTTAGTTCACAATCTATGTGAAGATTGAATAAATAAAGGTGAGTTACAAAAAAAAAAAAAAAAAAAAAAGGGTTATATGAACTAATTTAGAAAGGGGCTGTGAATTAAATGTAGATGTTCGCATATTCGGGAAAATATACAAAAAGTATTTAAGTCATTTTTCAATGTGTACATTAAGCTTTTATTTTTAATTGGTTTGTTAGGAATTAATGTCCATGAGTAGTAGCCGGTTATAAATTTTTGTATTTTTGCTTGCTGCAAGATTTTTCTGTAGTGCCTTCTTCCCTGCATTTTTGTAATATCAAAATATCATTAATATCAGATATATATATATTTTACTGCAAACAATAACTTTATTGAACGCTTCGAGTGCCTCAGTTAAACAAATTTCAGCTTTTGTTGCGCTGCTCTAGTCGAGATCATCATATTCAACTTCGCTATCTGATTTGCTACTAAAGTCTTGGTTCGAAACCTCGATCTCTTCCCGCGAAAGCTTCTCGCCCTTGTTAATTCGTTGATTAGATCGATGAATTCATCTATAGATGTCTCAATGTCATTTCGGTATTTATTCCCTATACAACTATGTGGTCAGGGTATAATGAGTTTATGGTGATGTTTGTAACTAGTCAATTTACCGATGTCCGTCCGTCCGTCCCTCTGTCCGTTTGTGTGTCCATGTAAACCTTGTAGTCAAACTGCAGGTCGCAAATGCATATTTTTTTTAATGCAATTTTGTAAATAAGCTTTCATCGACCATAGGACGAACGGTATTGAAATTGGTGAAAATCGGGAATGTTCGGACCTAGTCCCCATACAAATAACCTCTATGAGATCGACTTAAATTGCCATAAGATCCAAAATATCAAAGAAATTCCATTAATCAGTAATCCAAAAATAAACCCTGTATGCCAGTTCTTAGTCGTAACCCCCATATAAAACTGCTCCCCGTCTTCACTTAAAGTTATCAAAAAAAAAAAAAAAAATTGAATTTTTCTCAAATTTGTTTTGTATGTGTTTTTGCAAAAAAAAAAAAAAAAAAAAAAATTAAGTGTTTACTAAATATGTTCAGGGTCCGTCTAATTTTCGACTTAGTCCCCAATATGAACATTTTTATTTGGTTTATGCTTATTTTTTATATACACTTACTTGGAACTAAAATCCTTTCTTTAAACGCATGATATATGGTATCGTCGGTCTAGATTGATAATAACTTTCATACTCGTCTTGTCGTTTTGTTTTAAAAGGGGGGGGGGATGTCTTCTTCCGGGTCATTTTCACTTTTGTATTTTATATATAAATAACGAATATGTTTCCATTCTCTGAAAGCAATAACTCTGCAGGTGGATGACTTGGTGCATTGTCTAGTAAAAGAATGAACTTACGTTTAAATATATCGTCACCTAATGAGTAAGAAAGCAATGTTATAAAACATACTAGAAAATTGTTTTTTAAATCTACCTGTACAACAAATGCATTTCGTAACCACTTTTGGAAAACTGCTACCGTCATCTATGCCTTTGAAGAATAGTCATAATCTACGAATGGAGTAAAATTGTTGAAACATCGCTATCGGCTTTTTTGTACTCCTTATCACCAGTGGTTTTAATTTGTGGTGCCCACATTCATTTTTACAGGCCAGGAATGTGAAACACGCTTTTTCGACTTTTCTTCCGCGTGAAATTTTTAAAATTTTTTAAAACTTAAGTTTTGGTTCGAAGCAGTTTCTAAAGCAGACCAGTTTCGTCTAAATTTTAAAATTGATCGTGTATCAAATTGTGTTTCGTTATTACATAATACAGTTTCTTTTTATCAGGTTTAAAAATTCTGGATTGGATGAAAGTTTTTCCCCCGATATTTTTAAAAATCTTATACCGAATCGTCGCTTAAATTTTGCAGCATTCATCACTTGCACTTATTTTTTTTTAGTTGCACGCTAAAATGTTTTTCTTTGGCTTTAATAAGTCACTTGTAATAGGAAAATTTATTTTTTATTATTTTTTTATTGAACTAATGATACAACTTTGCCTCCACATTTACAATTTCTCACTATCTCAATGTTTTTCTTTTCATTCACCCTTTTGCAGTCACTTCCAAAATTCGCTTTTTATTTTTCTTGATAGCACCAAATAGGAGTGAAATTACTAGGCCAGTATAGTAAAACCTCCAAAGGGTTTGGCGTTCTCAGGCCAGGTTGTGTTCACTTTTTAGAACCTCATGTGTCAAAATTTTGTTGTTCACTATTCTGAATTTTTACATAACTGGGTATTCATATAAACGAGCGGCTACTGTACTTACAGAGGTGAAAAAATGTGAGAGTGAGAGCGAGAGAGATAGAGATAAAAGAGCAAAACTCAATTATACACATTTTTTTTTTCTTAAACAAAAAAAAAAAAAAATTCTAATATCTAAACAATTGCAAACAAAAATATAAATTTTAATATATAAAATACAACAATGTGCTACAATTAACAATAAAAAGATAATACAAACAATAACGTACCTAGCGGTATTTTAAAAAAATTTTTTTATTGTATTTGCAAGGGGAAAATGTAAATGTTATTAATCTGAAGCCAATTGTTTGTGAATAAACGTATAACCAGAGAAATGCAATGTATGATAATAATTTGAAA
This sequence comes from Cordilura impudica, assembly GCA_963682025.1. Lineage (NCBI taxonomy): Eukaryota > Metazoa > Arthropoda > Insecta > Diptera > Scathophagidae > Cordilura > Cordilura impudica. The sequence continues at coordinate 152,702,392 of OY821520.1, forward strand.
TTAGAAAATTTTTATTGTAATGTTTTTATTAATTAGTTAGTTACGCCCCGCTAACTATGAACGTTGTTTTAACGTAAATAAGCGTCAAAATGTTGGGATGAACATCGTTTGTGTGTTAACGTTTGAAAATAACTACGTAAATAAAATAAAACTTAATCAAATTACTCTCGATGATACCTTGACTTTTTCAACTTTTATATGTATTTTAAATAATTAACCATATAATGACATTGGGCAAGAAAAAAGAATAAATTGTCTTCACTTTAATTGCTAATACTTTTTTTGATGTATTGGGCTCTGTCAAACACAAATTGAAAAAAAAAAATATTTTATGGATGTATTATTCCTATATTCCGAAGTTATTAGTTAATCGAACGATTCTTAGAAATACACCTTTTCCAGAAAGTATAAATTGTATTTCAGAAAACATCAATTGATTTTCAGAAATAGTCAATTGTATTTTAAAAGCATCAACTGATTTGCAGAAATGATCAATTGATTTTCAGAAAACATCAAGGCGATTTCGAGAAATATTGAAATAAAATATAAAATGGCCGTTACTCGAAAACTTCTTCAACGATTTTTTTCTTTCAATAGGGTTTATTTAGTACTTTCAAGACAAACTTTTTTTCATTATCGAAAAAAATATTAAAAAATATGTAAAAAAAAAATAAAACAAAAAAAAAAAAAAAAAAAAATCGCCAAAAATCGAAAATCGCTCAAATCGCCTCACATTTAAAATTCCCTTAACTATTTTTTTTTTTTTTTTGGAAAACATCATATTAAAAAAAAAACACGTTTATAGTTACAAGAATTGTTACAAATGCAGTGTAATAATTGAAAAATATATTTCTGACAATTGTTCTGAAATTCAATTGATATTTACTGAAATTTAATGGATATTTTCTGAAATACATTTGATTATTTCTGAAAATGAATTGATGTTTTCTGAAACACAATTGTGCAAAATGTTATCAAAAAATTCCCACTTTCGGTCTTATTGCGCAATGGGTTAACAACGTGGTAATAAAACAAGCGCCCCGGTAGGTGAGTAGGTAGCGTGCTCGTCTATCATGCGGGGGTCGTGGGTTCGATTCCCACCAGAGACTTTGGTGTGTCGCTGCAAAAAAAAAAAACTAGCCAAAATTAGAATCTGCAAACAACCCACTCGGCTTCGCGGAACTAGGCTTAAAAAAAAATACTAAACAAAGTTAAATACCTCGGTGTTGTTCTGGACAAAAACTTACATTTAAACACAATACTTCATATCTCTGTACTTATAGGTATAGACCAAAAAGAAAATCAATTTCTTAAAGTTGAAAAAATTTCCGTCAAATTTCATGACCTAGTGTTTTTTGACATAAATGTGATCTGGGACATTTGCTATTTCTTAGCGAGTTTTTATTCGATTTTGAAGTTATATAACTTTTTGAAAAGATAATTTAGTACTGATATCGATTCAAATAGCAACTTGTAGAAAAAATCAAACTATAGAACAAAATTTTCGTAAAATCTGAAAAAGTCATATTTTCCCCATATAAACACACTTGAAATTTTCAATTGATTTCTGGCGCGATTTTCCCCCAAACATCACATTAATTAGTTTTGTATAGAAAGAAAACAAACTGCATCCCGACACTCCCCAAAATCGCAAGTACATTTTTAAGGACCACTCTAATATTCATATAAGCACAACCGTATTGGTAAAAACTAGTGAAACTAATTCCGAGAAAAGAAAAAAATTGTGTTTTAAAGACTTGGTCATAAAAATTTTTGTGATATAAAAACTACTAAAACTTTAAAAATTTTTCGGCGATTCAGTAAAACCTTTTATTTGTCAAAAAGTTTTAACGAAAAGCATTTTTTTTTTTTTAAATACATTTTTTCGTTCTGAAATACATTTGATTATTTCTGAAAATGAATTGATATTTTCTGAAATACAATTGGAACTTTCTGAAAATGAAGGATGTTTTCTGAAATACAATTGGGCAAAATTGCGCAATAGGTTAACAACGTGGTAATAAAACAATGCTTCATATCTCAGTACTTATAGGTATAGCCCAAAAAGAAAATCAATTTCTTAAAGTTGAAAAAATTTCCGTCAAATTTCATGACCTATTGTTTTTTTTTTGCATTTCCTATTTCTTAGCGAGTTTATATTCGATTTTGAAGTTACTATATAGCTTTTTAAAAGTACTGATATCGATTGAAATAACAACTTGTAGCAAAAATTTTCGTAAAATTTCATATTTGAAAAAGTCATATTTTCCGCACTTGAAATTTTCAATTGATTTCCGGCGCGAATGTCCCCAAACATCACATTAATTAGTTTTGTATAGAAAGGAAACAAACTGGATCCCGACACTTACCCAAAATCGCAATTTCATTTTTAAGGACCACTCTAATATTCATATAAAAACTAGTGAAACTAATTCCGAGAAAAGAAAAAAAATTGTTTTTAAAAACTTGATCATAATTTTTTTTTTGTGATATTAATAAAAACTAAAACTTTGAAAATTTTAATATTTTAAAAGTTTTTCGGCGATTCAGTAAAACCTTTTATTTGTCAAAAAGTTTTAATAAAAGCAGTTTTTTTGGGGGGTTTTCAAGTCACACATTTAAAACGTCTCAGTGAATCAGTCCCAGTATAGCGAATATACATATTAACCGGAGCTGTGGAGTTGTCAATAAATAGTTCCAACTCCGACTCGGACTCTAACCAACTCCGACTCCGAAGCTAAGTGACCCATTATAACATTTTATTTTTGAAATATATTATTTATTTTTAATAATTCCTGTTACAATAAACAAAATACTATAATATCGGAAAATTAAAATTTAATTAATTTAAGCATTTGAATGAACTTACTCTTATAAAATAAATTGAACTCTACTTATTCATAGTGTAAAGTATTACGTCGCCGATTTCGAAAAATTTTTATTTTGGTAAATATTTGAATAATCCGAATTTATTATTTTGTATTTGTAAAATCTTATTTACGATCTTTATCCTCTTCATGATTGAGTTAGTTATTAATCAGGCTCAAGATCAATATTTTTACTTTATATAAAGCAAAAACATTGACACATTTGTTAAAATAATTTATCTATATTCTCCATGAATTTTTTGTGTAACACCGAGAAATTTTTGAAGTCGGAGTCGCGAGTTTTTGTAGTGACTTTGGCTCCGATTCTGGTATAAACACCGCGACTCCGCCTCTACAACTCCGATTCCGAGTCCACAGCCCTGATATTAACTAAGTACGCAATTGCATATTGTATTTATTTTTTGATTTTGTATTTAATTTTTAAGTGTTTGATAATAAGTTCGAAATATCGCAATTAAATTGGAAAATTTGAACACATAAAAAAATATTTATGAATTTTAATAATTTTCAAAGAAAAATTACAGAAACAGCAGAAAATTAAAAAGTCATATTTGATATAGAAATCTTAAAAATTCAAAAGTAAAATAAAATTTTTCCAAAAAAAAATTTTAATTTTTAACCGAATAAAGTTATGGTGACTTACTTACGGTTAAATATTAATGATATTATTTATACAGTAATACAAAATATAAAAAAATACTAAGTGAAATTCAAATTTATCGTTAAAAAAAATGCATAAATATAAATATTGAAATCAAAATGTATGCATCTTAAAATGGTAACATTTAGGAGCCACCATATTACCATTAATAGTCAACTAGCCAGCCCAACCATAACCAACAGTAAACAAACGGTTGAATGGTGTTAGATGCAGCAACAAGAGGGAGGTGTTATTTTGCCTTTGCAGCATTAGATACATAGACTGACGAAGAGTCAAACTGCTATAGTTATCTAAGTATGTATCTACCTAGCGCTGTAAATACATTCGGCTGTTGTCCATTAAGAAGAAAAAAAAATGCGCCATTTATAGTTACACAGAATTTGTACGCTTCACCTCTCGAATACCACCCCACTGGTTGCTATTTAGTATTGAAAAATACCAAAACATATGACAGACAACAAATATGGTGGGCCGGTATATCTAACCGCTAGCTGCTAAAGCTAATATATATATTTTTTTATGGTTTACTTACGTATGTATATGCCAAGCTGGCTTGCAATTTTTTTATATTTCGAATAACTAACTAAATCGCATCCATCTAGTCTCGGTTTGGAAAAAAATTAGCATACGTTTTTTTTTGCTCAGTTGTTGTTTTGCTGTTGTTTAGTTTCGAAAATACTAATTGAGAAATGACTATTATTTTTACTGTATGTATTGTTTAGAGTAAGTGACTGACTCTGTACTGTTTGTATTGTTTATTTTGTGTTGATTTTGTTTTATGGTCGGTCGCTATTGCGAAATTAAATGGCTTCATTTGGGGCTTTTTTCTACAATACAATAGAGAAAAAGACAGACAGAAAATTTAAAAAAAGCAACAACAACCAAAACAAAATATTATTTTAATAAGTCATCAATATTGTTCTGACTTTGCAAGAATTCCATTTTGAATAATTTGAATACAAAGAAATTTATATTAATGTAATTTTATAGTAAGTAGCCAGCAAAATGTTCTGTGCAAAAGATTCTACTTTATGCTATAACAAAATCTGTTTCGAACATGTTATATGGAAACACTGGTCTGCAACCAGTACTAGGACATATGGTATGAAGTGATTCTAAAATGTGTTGCTTTACAAAAAAATGAAACAAGTTCTCTAATAGGGTCCATACACGACACCAGCATGCTGGCACAATCAAGTGATAGTACAATCAAGATCGAAGCACACACCACACCAGCATGCTGGTACAATGTTGAAAACATCGATACGGATAGTGACCTTAAAAATTTTTTTGTTTTATTTTTTACATTTATTAACTAAATATGTACATATGTTATTATTATATATTCTATATTTAAATTATATAATATTAATTATTAAGTGTAAAAATAAATTTTTTATGTTCATAATAACATTCGTTTATAAAATACATCCATGCGCGATGTTTACTCTTCAAAAATTCTATTGTAATGAGAAATATGGCCCATACACGACACCAGCACGATTGTGCAATCACAAAAAAATCAAACTTATTTTGATTTCGCACAATCGGCTGGCACAATCACACCACAGGCCCATACACGGTCAATCAGCTGGCGCAATCAGTTGATTACGCATGCATGGTGGTGTCGTGTATGGGCCCTATAAGTTGAGCGGACGTGAGTCCAGGCAGCAAAGCATTGGCAGAGCCAGCCTTTTAAGAATGTAAGATTTTTGGAGTGCTTTGCCATCTCTAATAACATGGCAATGGCAAAATGAGTGCTTGGCAAGCCCAAAATTATTACTTTGATTTGGACTTAGCCGTCGTCTATTATTTTACATGACAGTACTTTACTGTTTATTTCTCAAACTGTATTAAATTTTACCAAACAAACACTGGCAAAGTCCTACTTGTAAGCATTTTAAAGGGTTCCAAGTCAGTGCTTTGTTCACTTAATTTATTTCATATTGGAAAACATGTCAGATTCTCAAGAATTTTTTTATTAAATTAACCCCTAAAAATCGTAGGTGTTTCCTATTCTAAGTATTTTTATACTTTTCACACCACTGTACAGGGGGTAAATACAAATTTGTCATTTAGTTTGTAATAATCGCAAAAACAATTTAGTCATCATAAAGTATATATTCTTCGTACTTATAGCAAGCTAAGATCAATTACGATCACGCACTCCGCCACTTGGTCAGTTGGTTGATATTTAAAGTTAAGTATACTAGCAGATTCCAGCGCTCGAAATTCGAGTGTAATTTCTAGGTAACTTTCAACTTAGTCAATTCACAAACTAACACTTTTTTGATTTATTATTATTGTGAATGAAGATGACAAACTCATTAACAAACACATTAATAAATTTAATAAATGTGTTAGCAACTTTAAATGCAATTTACTCAAAATAAAGGAAAAAATTTAAAAATCTGTAAATATGGTGAATAGCTGCAAAGAAATACATTTCAAATACTATACAGTTGGTCAAAATCGGGATAAAACGGTAGAACAAAACATCGGTAACAAGAAATCGCCTAGCCTATTAATATTATAGATAGGTTACTTGGATCACGAGATATCAATAAAAATTAAAAAAAAAAAATCTTGAAAAATAAAAAAAAAATTATTTTCAATGTGGTGGATGCTATTCAAGTACCCTTTTTTTAAAAAGTATCCTTTTTTAAAAAGTACCCTTTTTAAAAAATACCTTTTCTTCACAAAGTAACTTTTCTTCAAAATGCACCTTTACTTCAAAAAGTACATTTTCTTTAGAAAGTAACTTTTCTTTAAAAAGTTATTTTTCGTCAAAAAGTACATTTTATTCACAATGTATCTTATCTTCAAAAAGTAACTTTTCTTTTAAAGGTACCTTTTCTTCATAAAGTATCTTTTCTTCAGATAGTACCTTTTCTTCAAAAAGTACATTTTCTTCAAAAAGTACATTTTCTTCAAAAATAAACATTTCCTTAAAAAAATATCTTTTCTTAAATAGGTACATTTCCTTAAAGAAGTATATATTCTTAAAAGGGTACATTTTCGTAAAAAAGATTTTTTAAAACAGTACCATATATTTTCTTAAAAAAAGCTTGTTCTTTTGGAAAAGTAAATTTTTTAGAAAAGTGTTTTCATTAATTTACAACGGGCAAATTAGGTGCCTTTAAACTATACGAACCCACGTGGAACTTAACTTTAGGAAGCTTTTTCGAATATATATATGTATATATATATATAAATTTTTTATTAGAATTAAACTTGGATTTTTCTCAAGATGCTGAGAACCAGTTAATCCGCCCACCTATTTCAAGAGGTTGTTGTGACTTAAACAGACGGAGGGACATCGCTCGATTTTATGGGGCTCCCACCGATATTAGTTTTCCTCTATTGTATATGGGTATTTCCATGCAGCCGTACGCGACATCCGTACACTTATGAAGTATTATAAATCTCACATAAAAAGATGCAATTGAGAACAAAGATTACAGTTATGTTGCAATCAATGGGTGCTATGTTTGAAAAAAAAAAAAATGGGCAGCCTCGAAGCTTTGGTTTCGAAAATATCCGTTAAAAATAAGGTGATAACGTATGCAACAAAAACGGAAGTGATTTTAAGGAGCATATACATACATGCGAAAGTCTGCGAATCATGGGAGTTTTTCATGACTTTAAAAATTCCTAAACTAAGCTAAATAATGTACCTGTGGTAAGTTTTATATAAAAAAGTTAATAACGTACGCCACATAACGTACGCGACAATTTTTCTCGTTATAAGTATATGTATAGGCAACAACAATGGAATTTGAAAATACAAATACCCTCTTTTTATACCGTATACCACTATGTGGTTTGGGTATAATGACTTTGTGCTGCTGTTTGTAACTACCAAAAATATTTGACCTAGACTCATCTTTTATTATACCGATCGAATCAGAATCACTATCTGATTCGATTTAACGATGTCCGTCCGTGTGTCCGTCCGTCCGTCCGTCTGTGTGTCCATGTAAAGCTTGTAATCAAACTGCTGGTCGCAAATATGAATATATTTTGATGAAATTTGGTATTTAATCTTTTATCGGCCATGGGATGAACGCTATTGAAATTGGTGAGAATTGGTCCATGTTCAGACCTAGCCCCATACAAATGACCCCTATGAAATCAACATAAATTGCCATAAGATCCAAATTATCATACAAATCTTAGTCAAATTGGGTTTCGTAAATTATCCCTATGGGACAACCGTTACTCATAGGCCGCATGTAGAGCTGCTTCCCGATCTGCACTTAAATCTATCAAAAAACAAAAATATTGCACTGATTCTTTTCAAATGTTGTTTGTATATATTTTTGCAAAATTCAAGAGACTTTACCAAACATGATCAGGATCGGTCCAATTTTAGGCCTACTCCCCATATAGATATATCATCCGATATAAACTTTTTCATATCTGCAGCCAAAAAAATTAATAACAAGTAAGAAAATTATAGTCGGTCTAGCCCGACTATACGATATCCTATACCATGGTTTAGAGACCCTATCTCTTCGGTCCAACTAATAGGATATAGCACATAAGCATAAACCAAATTGGAGTGGCATTTTTATTAATTTTTTTCGCTGCAGATATGAAAAAGTTCATATCGGATACTATATTTATATGGGGACTAGGTCGAAAAATGGACCGATCCTGACCATATTTGGTAAAGTCACTTATACTTTGAAAAAATATATACAAACCAAATTTGCGAAAAATCTGTGCAATATTTTTGTTTTTTTGATAGATTTAAGTGAAGATCGGGAAGCAGCTCTATATGGGGCCTATGACTAAGAATTTTCCTATAGCGATTATTTTTTAACTACTGATTAATGGATGTAATAAACATATACAAACCCAATTTGACTGAGATCTATATGATAATTTGGAACTTATGGCAATTTATGTCGATTTCATAGGGGTCATTTGTACGGGGACTAGGTCTGAACATGTACCGATTCTCACCAATTTCAATAGCGTTCATCCCATGGCCGATGAAAGCTTATATACCAAATTTCATCAAAATATATTCATATTTGCGACCTGTAGTTTGATTACAAGGTTTCCATCGACACACAGACGGACGGACGGACGGACATTGCTATTTCGACTCAAAAAGTGATTCTGAGTCGATCGGTATAATTAAAGATGGGTCTAGGACGAATATTTTTGGTTGTTACAAACAGCAGCACAAAGTCATTATACCCAAACCACATAGTGGTATAGGGTATAAAAATCCCACTCAAATTTGGTTTATCTTATTTTCTATGTCCACTTAGTTTGGCCTAAGCGATAGGGTCTCTAAACGCATGGTATAGGGTATCGTATAGACGGTCTAGACCGACTATAATTTTCTTACTTGTTTAAATTTAAATTTATTTCCAACAATTTTATTTATATGTACATATATAGAAAAGCGAAGTTTGCATGGTACTTACAAACAAACTTGTTGTGTGGCGTTTGATCTATTAATTTTACATAGCTAGGTCGGTACTGATAAAAAAGAGATTTACCTACACATCCTGAGGTAACCTCGCTTTTGTACAGTTGGTAAGCTTCAGACACAGTGAAATGGGCATTTGCCCATTATAGGTTACCGTGGCTTTACGGCCTGGAGCTTGCACACTTATTCCATCTCGTAATTAAAAATCTCGAATTAAGTTAAAACTTTCAACCGAGACTGTGTGTGTTTCCTGTTCATAATTTGTGGGTTTTACATACTTCCCATACAGAACTTCAAGTACTTCCACTTTCTTGTTCATGTCCATTGGCAACATCTTTTCCACCTTTCGCACTGCTTTCCCCAAAGTTTGTCTGCAACTATAAGACGATCCAGCCGCCACGTTACTTACATTTTCATTTTTTCCGCAATATTTGCTGCCGAATGCGATCTTTTTTTTCTTTTTCCTTGAACTAATTTGGCGTCTTCTTTTGCTGCATCTGCCTATTTTTGCGATAGGCCCGCTGTCTTTCAGCCTCCTTTTGTTGGTGCTCTTTTAGCTTTGCTTCGTTCTTTTTTAACTCTTCCCGCCACCGTTTCATGGTTCTACAACTATTTCAGATATTTTAAATGGAAAATTTGCATTAAACAATCATTTGGATGTATTTGATTGAACATTTCTTACTTACAAACAATGTTTCAGCATAACGTATGCGACATTAAAATTCTATAAAAAGAAAATAAAAAAATTACCGTTATTCGAGATCTAACTTTTCCCTTTTCTCATTTTTATAGTTGTTATTGAAAATTTAATTTTAAGATGTAATTGTATTGTTTCAAATCCAATCATTTAGTTAATAGGTAAGAGAAAATAGTTTATTTCATTTGCAAAAACTGAATCGAAGAGACATTCAGTTTTACTTTTCCATTTTTGAGTTTTACAATTCCAATAAAGGTGTGTTTACACTATGTGTATTTTCCATATGTAAATCCAGTTTTACGATCCGTACGTAATTCCGAGTGTGTGTCAAAATTGGCGTTTTACACACGATTCATAATTTTTGCGTTCAAACGTACATATGTATATCCGTATGACACAACCTCTAAATGTAAACAGCTGATTTAATTTGTGAATTTACAAAAATTTATTGTTAAAAATAAAGTTATATATAAATAAAGTTATATATTTTATATATTTTTTAAGTATTCTTCACTGTCCTTGAGGATATGCCAGGTCCACCTCCAACCTCAGAGGGGGCACGTCGGCAGGTAACACTGTTACTTAATGCCGAATCCCTCCCGCGTTTAACCGAGACAAACAGCATCATTTCCTACGGATTTGGGCAGATTATGATCAAGGTCTATAAAAGCGATCAGGGACCAATCCCAGAGATCGTCAAACCAGTAGAGAAGTCTGCTGGGGAGGGGACCTCTGGTGAAGCTCAAGCTGAGGTGGGTTCCCACACAGCTATGGAGGAAGATGGGTACTTAACATCTGATTCTGAGCTGTTAGGGGATGCTACTGGCTTATTCTACGAAGACCTCCTTGAAAGCACGGAGGACTAAGCCGAAATCACGGTGGTGAAGATGGATGTGCAGGCAGTTGCAAATGATGCTGGTTCGCCTGACGACAGGCGGAGTAGACATAGTCTTCATCCAAGAGCCCTGGGTTTGTGGTGGCAGGGTTTGCGGATTGAAGACTCCTAATTATAAGCTGCTCGTCGCTAAGGATGAAGGTACACCAAGGACCTGCATTTGGGCGAGGAACAGTTTAAATATATTCTTGTTATCTAATTTCAGTGACAGATGTAACAGCGGCTAGCCTGTGGCCTGTGCCCAGTGGCAAGGCCTAAGGGCAAGAAGAAACCACCATGGTGGTCTAGCGAGCTGCAGCAGGGTAGAGACTCCTGCAGAAAACTCTTTAACAAGGCAAAGTCTTCAAGAGCGGACGAGGATTGGTCGGCGTACAAGCTGCAGCTTAGGACCTATAAGAAGAAGATTAGAACGGCAAAATGCGATTCTTGGAAAAAATTCTGTGATAACATAGAGGACGTTTCCGAGGCATCCAGGCTGCGAAAAGTTCTGGCTTCTACCCCTCACACATTAGGCTATTTGAAGGATCCAGTGGGGGTGTGGACCACCTCCAGTGGAGAATCACTTAGCTTGCTACTGGACACCCATTTTCCGGGCAATTCTCATACGTCACTACAGGCGTTGGAATACTCTGACGCTAGCACGGCGGACATTGCTTCGGAGATAGTTAATGTACCAACATTGACCTGGGCGATTAAAAGCTTCAAACCTTACAAATCTCCGGGAGACGGTATCATTCCAGCTGAATTGCAGCATGTGTCGGACTACATTTCCCCTTGGCTATGCAGTCTTTTCACTTGCTGCATAAACACAGCGTATATTCCTTGAGTGGTGTTCATTCCAAAAGCTGGAAAGAGCTCACACACTGTCCCAAAGGATTTCAGACCAATAAGCCTATCATCGTTCCTATTGAAGACAATGGAGCGTATGATAGACTCTTATTTACGTAGAATTATTGACCCTAAACTGCTATCAACGAGACAACATGCCTACAGCAAGGGAAGGTCAACTGAAACAGCTCTACACGAGCTTGTAGGTACCATCGAGAAATTGCTCTCGGCAGGAGAATACACTATGACAGCCTTTTTGGATATAGAAGGGGCTTTTAACAACATCACACCGGACTCGATAATAGCGGCACTATCTAGTCTAGGAGTGAATTCTGTGATCATCTCATTGATTGGAAATCTGCTTGTCAACAGGCGGATAACTTCTAAACTGGGAACGTCGGAAATATCCCGATTTGTAAACAGGGGAACGCCACAAGGTGGCGTTCTATCACCACTTCTCTGGAACTTGGCGCTAAACCCAGTGCTGGTATCGTTGGAGGGGCAAGGCTGCAGCGTAGTCGCATATGCTGACGACGTGGCCATGGCCGTAAATGGGAAGTTTCTATCTACAATTAGAGATATCCTGCAACGGGCTCTCACAGAGCTATCTATCTGGGCAAGGGGTTGCGGTCTGGGGGTTAATCCGACCAAAACGGAACTTGTGCTTTTCACTAGGAAGTATAAGATCCCTACCTTCGATCCCATTTCTCTCAACGGCACTGAAGTCGTCTTCTCTGATGGAGCCAAGTATCTTGGCGTATTCCTGGACAGGAAGCTGAACTTCAGACGGAATTTGGAGGAGCGGGTGAAGAAGGCGACTATAGCTTTATACTCCTGTAAGAAGGCCATTGGTAAGCGATGGGGCTTTAGTCCGAAAATTGCTCACTGGATCTATACAGCGGTGGTCCGTCCGGTGGCCTGCTTTGGAGAAGGCCACCAATAACAACCTTCTCGCAAGGGTACAGAGAATGGCTTCCATGTGCATCACTGGAGCCCTTCGTACTACACCTTCGGATGCCTTGAACATCCTATTACACCTAATACCACTGGACATATTAGGGAAGCAGTCGGCGGCCTCATCGGCCATTCGATTAAGAAGCACACTACAATGGCGGGGCTACAATTGTGGCCACGGGGTGATCCTGAATGACAGGAACTTGCCATTGAACGTGGATTACACTACTCCAAGGAGCGTATTTGAACGTCACTACTGTACACTAATACCGACCAGGGATTCTTGGTCTGGGAGGACACCAGGCAGTAGGCGTTCCGTAAATTTCTATACTGACGGATCGAAATTGTGCGGTCAGGTTGGTTTTGGAGTCCATTCAGGGGAGCTTGGACTAAATCTGGCTCGAAGGTTACCAGACCACTGCAGTGTATATCAGGCAGAGGTACTGGCAATAAAGGAGGTTGCTGACTGGTTGGGTCGGAATATTCTGTCTACGACCGCAGTCAACATCTATTCTGATACTCAAGCCGCAGTAAAATCCATGCGATCAATGTTCCTGAAAACGAGCACCGCCCTTAGCTGCCGCACGTCCTTAAATGAGATGGCCAAGCAGTTCGACATCAGGCTCATATGGGTCCCAGGGCACAGGAACATACCGGGAAACTGCAAAGCGGATGAGCTGGCAAGACAGGGTACTACCTTACAGGTTCCAGCGGATTTGGAATGTGTTGGTACACCCCTGGAATCGTGCAAGCTTGAACTTCGGCTTCGCACCGTTGGCATAACGAATAACAGATGGGCTAATGGATTAACGTGTAGGATCACAAGACAAATCTGGCCTGCTCTGAATCGAAAGCGTACAAATGCGCTATTATCACTCTCCCGTGGGGAGATCTCAACGGTAGTTGCAGTTGTTACTGGGCACTGCCTTATAGGGAGACACGCTGAGCGCCTTAAGGTCTCGTCAAATGATTTCTGTCGTAGCTGCTTGGATGTGGAGGAGGTAGAGAGCGTAGAACACTTCCTCTGCCACTGCCCGGCGCTATCCAGAACAAGATTACGGACATTGGGATCGCCGTTTCTTCACGATCTCTCTGACCTCTCAAACGTGGAAATTTCACATCTTAGGGGCTTCATTAGAAGCTCGAACTGGTTCTCCGGTGGGGACTGAGGGGAACACCCATTCGTCCCGTGGTATCACAACGGACCCCAGAGTCTAAGTGTGCTGGTCCTTGGATCAGCAGCCACTTCCAACCTAACCTAACCTTATTAATATTAAACAATTTATTTTTCTTTCAATATTAATCTTTATAATTTACTCTGTTTTTCTTTCACCACAAGCAGTGTTGTATTTTCATATGTTTGTCATGCATAGAACCTGCTCTAATTGAAAAATTTATATATGTCTTGCAAAATGTGTTGTACATAAAAATGTATGAAAGGGTTCACCTATGTGTACAAATTACACGTACTAAAAAACTAAGAAAAACACAAGCAAAACACGTAGTGTGAACGCCGCTTAAGGTGTAAACCCCTTTTCAAGTATTTTTATTTTTTCAGTCGTGTTTGACATTTTCATGGAAATACCCATATGCAGTAATCAATGTTTAAACGTTCTATTAGCAATTCTTGGGAAAGTAATATTAATTTAATAAAACTATTATCAGTATTCATTGTTTGCAAATACAAATAATGCTAATTCAATAATTGAAATTATGTGTAAACAATTGTTTCAATTATTAAAACAATATGACGCAGAGTAAATAAACTCTGATACGAAACGTAGTGTGAACGCCGCTTAAGGTGTAAACCCCTTTTCAAGTATTTTTATTTTTTCAGTCGTGTTTGACATTTTCATGGAAATACCCATATGCAGTAATCAATGTTTAAACGTTCTATTAGCAATTCTTGGGAAAGTAATATTAATTTAATAAAACTATTATCAGTATTCATTGTTTGCAAATACAAATAATGCTAATTCAATAATTGAAATTATGTGTAAACAATTGTTTCAATTATTAAAACAATATGACGCAGAGTAAATAAACTCTGATACGAACAGATTCTATGATTTCATATTGAAATTCCTGCTACAGTGGATATAAAATACATGAATATTAAAAAACTACCATACATAAATAGCCACAAAATTATTTGTTATACGAATAATAATTAAAAACAAAAACAACAAAAAAATAATTGCAGAATAACAACCGAACAAAGTAATTGAAATTAAAAGTAAGGTAAATACTTTATTTGAAATAAAACAAACAAATTATTGTATACAAACGATCAATTAAGAATTAGTAGTGGATGTAATTCAGTTAGTTTCTTTTGCAAACTAAATAACTTTACCAGAATATGTATGTATGTCTGTATGTACCTTCAAAGATCATGTTATATATTCAATGATTTTCTTTTCGAATTTATAAATATAGCTCATTTTTTGTATTTGCTCGAAAATAAAATGAATTTAGAATAAAATTATAATCGCACATGGTTTAGCTAAAAAAAAAATGATTGTCATTAGCAAGACGATCATTTGAATTTGTTGTATCTATGATGAATAAGTTGTTGCAAATTTTGTATAGAAATCTACATAATCGAATATAAAAATAAATAGAATTGTTGCTGTTTTTGTGTTTTTTGTTTTTTTGAGAACAAAGAATGGTTAGTTAGCGCGAATGAGTGATACAATCATGCAAAATAACAAGTTCTAATTTAGAACTATTGATTCAAAGACAATTTGTGGTGGCAACAATCAAACACTACTTGTTCACAGTTATACGACAACAGCAGACATAACGAAAGCAATAAAAAAAAAAAAACAAAAATACGCAAAAATTCTACATATTTTATTCTGTGCTATAAATGAAAAGGGCGTGTGTTATCAAGTTGTTTGCCAGAACTTCAAAAGAACTGTTTCTAAAATTCTCTCTTTAAATTGAGTGCAGTTTATTGTAGAAAAACCATTTGATTCAACGAAAATATTTTATTATTAAATTAACTTTTTCATATGGAAACTCAATAGACTACTTATTAAAGCAAATATTCGTACTCGGATTATTGATACTTCTTAAAGAAAAATACTCAGATTATTATTTCTTTCTTTCACAGATTATTCTAAAATTCTTCATAGTAGACTGATTATAGTTTTTTATTTTCATTTTAAGAAAACGCATGTTTTAAACTGTTCCAAATAAATCTTTAATCGGGTGTTTTTTTTTAGCCCGATAGAACTTGAAATTTTAAAAATAATAAAAAAAAATAAAATTTTTGGATCAAAAAAATATTTTTATTTCAAAGATCCAAATGGTATTAACATTTGAAAATGATTCGATCATATGGCCCCAACATTGGGACATTACTGGCCATGTGTCCCAAATGACCCGATCAATGTTGGCCTCCAAGGCGTCATTTGTTACTGATTTATCAGCATAAACCAGCAACTTCATGTAGACCCACAGGAAATAATCGAGGGATGGCAAAGTCGATGGTTGCGGTTAATGTCATCCATATTTTCAAACAAAACTAGTAAGAAAATTGTAGTCGGTCTGGACCGACTATATGGTACCCTATATACCATGCGATTAGAGACCCTATCTCTTAGGTCGAACTAATTGGATATAGAAAATAAGCATAAACCAAATTTGAGTGGCATTGTTATTAATTTGATATCGGATGCTACATTTATATGGGGACTAGGCGCAAAAATATATAAATAAATATATAAAAACCAAATTTGGGAAAAATCGATGCAATATTTTTGTTTTTTGATAGACTTAAGTTAAGATCGGTAATCAGCTTTATATGGAGGCTACGATTACTGGATTAAACATACACAAACCCAATTTGACCGAGATCTATGTGATAACTTTGATCTTCTGAAATTTAAGTCGATTTCATAGGGGTCATTTGAATGGGGCTAGCTTTAAACATGCACCGATTTTCACCAATTTCAATAGCATTCATGCTACGAGGGCGGATCAGTCCGTGACTTTTATAATGAAACACAGTTTTTTGCAAAAAAAAAAATTTCTTTTTCAACATAATCTCCTTTTAGCTCAATACACTTAGTCCAACGTTTCTTCAATTTTTGTATCTTTCCAAATAATACGATTTTTCGAGGTCCATAAAATAGGCATTTTTGATCAATAAAATCAATAAAATCAATAAATCTCTTTCCACCGAGCCATTTCTTTAGGTTTGGAAATAGGAACAAGTTACTGGGGGCTAAATCCGGAGAATATGGCGGATGAGGTACCAATTCGTAGTTCAATTCATGGAATTTTTCCATTGAGACTGCACACGTGTTTATGGTCAATTAAGAGCAAACGCGGCACCCAGACAGATTTCTTAAACCCAACTGATCATTTACAATCGAAACCACACTGCCATATGAAATGTCTATGGCATCAACAATCTCACGCACTTTTACTCTTTGATCGGGCAACACCATATCGTTGATTTTTTCGACATTTTCGGGTGTATTGACCTTAATTGGCCGTCCAGAATGTTCAGCGTTGTTTGTATTTGTGCGACAACGAAAGTCTGTAAACCACTTTTTTACCATTGAAATCGATGGTGCAGAGTCCCCATAGCTTTTCCTTGCTTTGATTGACGGTTTTTTTTTTCGCAAAAAATAATGTTTAATTAATAGCTTAGGCGATTTTTTGTTACCGATGTTTTGTTCTACCGTTTTATTACGATTTTGACCAAAAGTATACTATTTTAAAGGTATTTCTTTTTAGCTGTTCACCAGATTTACAGATTTTTAAATTTTTTCCTTTATTTTGAGTAAATAAAAATTATACATATGCTATATGTTTGTTTATTATATTTGTTAATGTGTTTGTTAATTAGTTTGTTATCTTCATTCACAATAATAGTAAACCAAAAAAGTGTTGGTTTGTGAATTGGCTAAGTTAAAATATAAAGTTGCCTAGAAATTGTACTCGAATTTCGAACGCTGGAATCTGCTAGTAATGTTTAATGAGCATTCGAAATTCATTTCTTTCCATTAAAAAAAAAAAAAAAACCACAAGGTTGTATGTTTTGAACAGCTGTTAAGCGCAAAATAAATGACGGAACTTGCATTTCATATAACTACGAGGCAAGTTCGAAGAGTAGCGTACTTATTGAACCGCCCTCGTATGTTCGATGGTAGCTTTTATATCAAATTTCATCTAAATATATTCATACTTGCGATCTGTAGTTTGATTACAAGGTTTATATGGACACACAGACAGACGGACGGACATCGCTAAATCGTGTCAGAAAGTGATTCTGAGTCGATCGGTATAATGAAAGATGGGTCTATATCAAATATTTTTGGTAGTGGTATAGGGTATAAAAATCATGGTGCGGTAACGATCTCCATTGAACGTTACGTGAGCTCCGGCTTCATTTTTGAAAAAAAAATTGCCCGGTGATGCCAACAGCGAGTAAACCGCACCAAACTGTGCATTTTTCTGGATGTAGGGTCTGCTGTGGATTGGCAATTTTGTTTATTAACAAACCTCTTATCAAAAAATGAGTTATTACTGAACATAATTTTGCGATAAAGCATTGGGTCAGTTTCCAACTGCTCTAGAGTCCAAACGGCGAAAAAACAACGCATATGATGGTCTCGAGATTTTAATTCATGCAGCAACTGCATCTTATGCGGGTGTAGGCCAAGAACTTGCGCAAAATTTTCCAAGTAGTGAATGGACGGAACCCTAGTTCCTGCGACCGACGACGAATCGATAGATTTGGGTCTTCCACACTTTTGTTTACAGCGACGATATTATCTTCAGTACCCATATTCCTTCGACGTGTTGGGGTTATTGCTTCATTTAGAGAGTATGTGGTATGAAATCTATCTACAGTTCGGTGGATAACTTGCTCAGATGGAAGATTATGTGCGCCATAAAATTCACGAAATCGTCTATAAGTTGCGCGAATCGATGACTGATACACAAAATAATTTTGGATAAGTTGGTAGCGTTGTTCAATCGTGATGATTTGCCAGAGTCTACTGATCATAAATGTTAAAAAGTTATGAAACCCCTTCTTAAAACTTATGAAATAGTTTTTTTTTAAATCCTACGGTTATTGGTATTACTATACCACTGTGTGGTTTGGGTATAATGACTTTGTGCTGCTGTTTGTAACAACCAAAAATATTTGACCTAGACCCATCTTTAATTATACCGATCGAATCAGAATCAATTTCTGAGTTGATTTAACAATGTCCGTCCGTCCGTCCGTCTGTGTGTCCATGTAAACCTTGTAATCAAACTGCAGGTCGCAAATATGTATATATTTTGATGAAATTTGGTATGTAAGCTTTTATCGGCCATGGGATGAACGCTATTGAAATTGGTGAGAATTGGTCCATGGTCAGACCTAGCCCCCATACAAATTACCCCTATGAAATCGACATAAATTCCCATAAGATCCAAAATGTCATATAGATCTTACTCAAATTGGGTTTGTATGCGTTCATTACATCCATTAATGAGTAGTCCAAAAATGATCCCTTTGACCCCATATAGAGCTGCTTCCCGATCTTCACTTAAATCTATTAAAAAATAAAAATATTGCACTGATTCTTCTCAAATTTTGTTTGTATATATTTTTGCAAAATACAAGAGACTTTACCAAACATGATCAGGATCGGTCCATTTTTGGACCAAGTCCCTATATAGATATAGCATCCGATATGAACTTTTCATATCTGCAGCCAAAAAAATTAATAAAAATCCCACTCAAATTTGGTTTTTGCTTATTTTCTATGTCCAGTTAGTTGGTCCTAAGAGATAGGGTCTCTAAACGCATGGTATAGGGTATCGTATAGTCGGTCTAGACCGACTATAATTTTCTTACTTGTTTTTTTTTTGTAGTTCCTAAAGTCAAGTTAAAGCAAGATTACAAAGTGAGTTAAGTTTTAATCTGGGGGATTTCCCATACAATATGACAATTGCAAATCAACTAAATCAAATATACTTAAAGCGGGTACTACTACATGCGGTAAAAAGTCTATGGCCAAACAATGAAAAACAAGCTTTTTATGTTTGAAATCATTTTAAAGCTTCAGAAATCTAATATACTTCTCCGAACGATCCTGTAATATTTCAATACGATTTTTCAAACTCTTCAAAATGGGTCTACTTTTCCGATATGAATTCCTTACTCCTCATTCGTGTAAACCTCTTTTACCTTTATTTTACAAATATTAATTTTTATTTATTTTAGTCTATGGAATAAATGCTTATAGAACTTAAAATCATAAAATATAATATAAAAAATTTTACCATATGAAATGACTATGAAATACAGAATAATGTTACGTTAATTAAAGTTTAGAGAATAATTAACGGATAGGCGTTGGCATAGTTGGTACAGAATTGAAAGTGGATGAAAGTAACGTGTAGGTCGCTGAGGAACATTAAATGAAATATTGCGTAACAATAATTCTGACGATACATCACCATTAATCAGATTTAGCAAAAACGACACATTCAGCATGGTTCTACGGCTCTCAAGTGTTGACAATTTAATTAACGCTAATCCAGGAAAATACCGCAAACAGAACAGAAGAAATTGTTTTTGAATGGATTCAATATGATATATGGGGATATTGTATAAAGGATCCCAGATAATTGAGCCATATTCAAGTATAGGTCTTATGAGGGATGTATATACATAACTGTTTAGTGATATAGGGATCAGTAAATTCCTTGGCCCATCGCTTAATAAAAGCCAGTACACCTCATATTGATGTGTGAAATGAAACTCAGTTTTGCATCAGACAAAATCCCCCGATCCAGAAAGGTGTGAACTGCTACCAACGGTTGTCCACCCAAGAAGTAGTTTACATTTATGTATATAGTTTCTTCTTCTTTACATTTATATAGTTTCTTCTTCTTTACATTTATATAGTTTTTTTTAGATATTGATTATAAGCATACATTTTTTCGTAAGAATTTATTTGAAATTTCAAAAGATATTGAAGGATTAACATCCTTTTGTCGTGAAATGTTAAAATAAAAAAATTTATATAATTGCTAAGATTCACCTCTTTCATTTGACACGGGTACATGTGTAACGAACCTGACTGTTAATTATGTAATTTTATATATATAATTTCAACTCTGTGAGACACCTAATGTGATTTGTCTCTACGCGACAAAAAAAAACAAAATATATTTCATTACAATTTTTAATTTAATTGAACATTTTTATGTAGGATCAAATAGTAGTGTGTAATCTGTTAAATAAAATAAGTAAATTAGATATCCACAGAAAGAATTAAGGACTAGATGTAATACAAGCACATAAAAATATTTGAATTTCTCCATATGTGACCGTGGAATATTCCTAATGCAGGAAGTTTTCAGAATTCCACTATTTATCATTTAACACGAATATGTAGTTTCGCCATAATGTTTATTAATTTGTCTAATACATGATTTTTGCCCCCCCCCCCCCCCATCAACAATTAATGTTTAATCAAAAGAAAAAGCTCTTTGAAATCCATTTTTTTCTCGAACATAAATAGAAACATCATTTTATAACGGTAAATATTTTTCCAATGTACGAAAAGTAATAGAGTTTTTACTGGATACTAGCTAAGGTTGGTACTACTGAATAAATATTGGTACTAGTCCCGTCATCTCAATGTAAGACTGAGATTCTCATTTCATAGCACAATTGTGCTTTTATTAGTTCACACATATTCTTATGCTCTATCATGTAGTCGTCAATGAGACATGGTTAACGGATGTAATGATTTTTTTCAGATACACAGCAAGAAATAAATGATGACAACAATTTCTTTTGCGTTATAAAACATTTAGGGAATATGTTATTAAAAGACATTTTGATTCCTTTCATAGTAATATGAATAAATTTAATTATGAGAAAAGAGAAGCGCTCCATGTTAGGTGAGGAAATCAAGGAAACAATATTATCGGATTTGACATTAATGTCTTCAAAGCAACTTTACCGAATAATTCAATTTAAAAAATATTCGAATAATACGAAATTGTCATAAAAGTATTAATGTTGAAGATTTAATATCAGACATATAAAAATATGTTGCAGAAAATTTCAATACGATAGTATAAAAATATGAAACAAAATTTTTTTTTGGAAATAGATTTTATAAAAAATAGGACACCTACATTTTTTTAGATCGTTCAATTTTTTTAACAGTGCAATACTCTGTTGCTCACTAATACAAACAGCTCAATTCTCAATAACAATTACCCTTATTCTAAAAGAACTTCGAAAATGGGAATCTCTTCCCCGCGAAAAAAAGTAGCTATTCTGAATGTCAATAAAAGGGAGAATAATTTGGGAATAATTCCGCCAAAAAATTGAGAGGGAGTGCTGCGAAAAATGTAAGTATTTAATATTTTTATGAAAAATAGTAATATATATCATTTAAAATTTTGTATAATATTATTATGGCATCACGTAGCTTTCTTCTTGCCATGCTTTGCTCCGTCTTGTCCTGCTGCTACTCTTCTGCTTCAGCTACCATCAAAAACGCTACACTGAACATTTTTTGTAGTTATTTTAATTTATTAAAGATTTTAAAAAAAGTTTTACTATTAATTTCCACAAAAATTTTTAAATTTGTAAACAAAACAACACAACTGAAGCAAAACAGCTGTCTTCGAATAATCGAAATTCTCTCTCCCATATTATTCTTCTCCCCACCTGTTTAGAATAGGAGGATTTATTCTCGGGAAAAATGAATTCCCCGGGAACTCATTTCCCTGGGAATATTTAGAATTGGGCTGAAAGACTCTCCCTATTCATACACTTCTACTAATTTTGTGAATCATAATAGTGTTTTATTATTATGTTGCTCAAAAAAGTGATTGTTTTTAATAAAATAATCTTACTTTTATAAAAACTCTTTCTTTCCTTATGCATATGAGTTTTGAATCTCTGCGTGACTGTGCGTGACTTTGCGTGACTATTTTAAAATTAATCTTTGGTCATAACAAGTCTATGGACAAAGTTTCAGATTGATTGGATGAGGGGAAATGTAGTTTAAATCACTCCATGACTGTGCCTGACTATCCGTGACTATCTTTAAGATAATATTTGGCAACAACAAGTCTGTTGAAGACCAAGTTTCAGATAGATTGGATGAG
The DNA here is from genome assembly GCA_963682025.1 of Cordilura impudica. Lineage (NCBI taxonomy): Eukaryota > Metazoa > Arthropoda > Insecta > Diptera > Scathophagidae > Cordilura > Cordilura impudica. Next base: position 152,724,916 of record OY821520.1, read on the forward strand.
GGGAAATGGGGTTTAAATCACTCCGTGACTGTGTGTGACTATCTTAAAATTAATCTTTGGCCACAACAAGTCTATGGACAAAGTTTCAGATCGATCGGATGAGGGAAAGTGAGGTTTAAATCACTCCGTGACTGTGCGTGACTATGCGTGACTGTGCGTGACTACCCTAAAATTAATCTATAGTCGCAGCAAGATTATGGGCCAGGTTTCAGATCAATTGGATGAGGGAGAATGGGGCTGCCCCGTGGCAGACAGACAGAAAGAGAGTATAAGTTAAAAGAAAGAGTTTTGAAAGGGCATAAGTTACTTTACTTTTTATAACTGAATTCTAAAATCTTAAAAAGAAACAATAATAATATGTTTGTTAAAACCCGAGTTTTTAAATTTTTATTTTTGTGCTCGTATGTAAACAGCAGTTTCTTGGGAATCCAAAAATACCCATCTGTCAAAAATTTTAATGTAAACTATAAAGATTTGAAAGCAGATTAGAATCCAGATCTATTAGATTTGAGTGACAGTATAAATGAAGCTAAACTATCGTCAGATTCTAGGGATTTTGTTTCAAAATAATCTTAGATGTTCTATAGAAAAGCTAAGATTTGTTTGTGAGTTCACTTTCTTACCGTTTTTGTAAGATGAGAGGAAAATTTAAAAAATCAAAGATAGTTTACTTCTGTAAAAGTCTTAAAAAATAGTTTTTACTGCAAAATAAAAAAAATAATAATAATAATAAATATGTTATTTTAAAGTACTGTAATATTGTTGCAATTATTGAAACATGCTTGAAGCAGCAGTAACCTCATCATCATCATCAAAATATACATATGAACTTTAATAAAAGCTGCAATCAAAGTTTCACAGTAGGTTGGGGAAAAAGTAATTTTATGTTTTATGCCAAAAAGGAGGAAAAGAGTAATGAAAACAACTCACAAACAAACCACACACTTAATGAAACACATGGGCTATGGGGGCTATGTACTCGATGGTAAAAATGTCATCTTAATCAACAACCATTCTCTAGTTAAACATCATTATCCGTATAATCATCATAACGTCAAATGGATGACAGTCGTCTATTTCGCATTCAGCAAACAAGTAGAGTAATCAATTTATAATAGAACAGACAGATGAGATCAATATGTTACATACATTCACACAAATTTCATACTGTTCAATGAATTTGTGTAACTGATTGTCGATGGCGCCAAGAACTAATATCAGTCATTTTGTGTAGTGGTTAGAGAAGGAAACAAAAATCTTATTTAAAAATTTCAGTCATTAGTTAAGCGTGTTCGTATATAATTTTCACATGTTTATCTACGATAATCAGTTTTTAAAACAATTACTAATTAAAGTAAAACATTTTGCTTGCAACAATCAACAATACATATTAAAAAAATAAAAAAAAAAAAATAATTTAAAAAAAATTATACTTTTGAGAGGGAAAAAATCACAAAACTTGAAATAACAAGTTTTAGTACAAAGAGTTCGTTCAGAACAAAGAAAAATTAACCCTATTTCAAATTCTAATAAACAAAGGCATTTTATTACAACAAATAGTGAATAAACACATTTATTTTTTTTTTATTTGTTAGGAAATTTTTTGTTTCATACATTCTTTTTTTGTGCTTTATGAGTGAATAAATAATTTAATAATTTTGCAAAAATAAAACAAAATTAGAGAAATCTGTATTGAATATTATGTTTTTTTTTTTGTTTAAGATTTTTATAGAGAACTTTTCTAGGTAAAACTTCTAAGAATTACAAATTTGTTCCTATTGAAAAACTCCTTCTAGCTAGTATTCGATCACCGAAGCGGAACTCGTTCAAAAAAAAATTTTTTTTAGAGGAAGAAACTATTCTGGCTCAAGCTCTTTTTATACCCTATACCACTATGTGGTTTGGGTATAATGACTTTGTGCTGCTGTTTGTAACAACCAAAAATATTTGACCTAGACCCATCTTTAATTATACCGATCGAATCAGAATCACTTTCTGAGTTGATTTAACAATGTCCGTCCGTCCGTCCGTCCGTCCGTCCGTCTGTGTGTCCATGTAAAGCTTGTAATCAAACTGCAGGTCGCAAATATGAATATATTTTGATGAAATTTGGTATATAAGCTTTTGTCGGCCATGGGATGAACGCTATTGAAATTGGTGAGAATCGGTCCATGTTTAGACCTAGCCCCCATACAAATTACCCATATGAAATCGACATAAATTTCCATAAGATCCAAATTGTCATATATATCTTACTCAAATTGGGTTTGTACGCGTTCATTACATCCATTAATGAGTAGTCCAAAAATGATCCCTTTGACCCCATACAGAGCTGCTTCCCGATCTTCACTTAAATCTATTAAAAAACAAAAATATTGCACTGATTCTTCTCAAATTTTGTTTGTATATATTTTTGCAAAATACAAGAGACTTTACCAAACATGATCAGGATCGGTCCATTTTTGGACCTAGTCCCTAGCATCCGATATGAACTTTTTAATATCTGCAGCCAAAAAAGCTAATAAAAATCCCACTCAAATTTGGTTTTTGCTTATTTTCTATGTCCAGTTAGTTGGGCCTAAGAGATAGGGTTTCTAAACGCATGGTATAGGGTATCGTATAGTCGGTCTAGACCGACTATAATTTTCTTACTTGTTTTTTATTAACTTAATTAAATACATTCATTGATTTTCAGAACAAACTAAAATAACTTTTGTTTCATACTAATTACCAAATATCTGTCAGCAACTCAGTCCATCCGTTGTGGATGAGTTTTCAACTGGTAAAAAGACAAAAAGAAAGGCAATGAGTATAAGCAAACGGAATAAAGGTATTCCGAATCAGCATCTGCAGATATAAAATTCCCTGTCAAGCACAAAGGAGGGCCGTTAGTGCTCATTAATGATAGTGGTGTATCTCTCTTAACAACTTAAAGCATTTTTAGAATGTGGGTTGTGTAACAATATTCTATAGATATTCCTATGGGAAATGTTCTAAGGGCCCGAGTTTCATTTCGTACTAACCGTTTGTTGAGAGCGGGCTATTGCCCGGTGGATCAGATCACACAGCCCATTAAATAAAAAATTCGTCTATCGAACTAGCTGTATGTTGCATAAAATCCCTGTGCAAATATTTCCTGACACAGTCTATTGAAATTTAAGTCAAATGATTATATTGAATTCCTGTGGTTTTGACGAAAACGAGATCGTGAACGAATTTGCTAATTGGCTCCGCTACTCCTAAGACGGGACCAGTGGCGTAAACTGATATACCATAACGTCTCTAATTAGGGAGACTGAATATACTGCATACTGGCACTTTGGGATAACTCAAATGGACCCAGGTAATATAATAGAATAGTATTTTAAAGTGACATAAAGTTTCGGGCCACTAGAAATTGTACTATCATTTATGTAACATTAACCTGACCACATTGGCTTGGTATCGCCTGTGTTTGGAAGATGACCAGACTACGAAAACTGCAGAACCATGATTTATAGCTTCTTAAAACATAAGAACATCTTTGGTGCTTGCATACATAAGCAACGTAATAACAAGACCTGGAATATATTACATTGAAAGGCTCATATGATAAAAATCGGCTTGCCGGTCACCAGGCTAGATCAGTCTTATAAAAAATGTCATATTTTTCCATCCTGCTTTTATAGTGGGCTTCCTCTGATTGTTGGTTTATAGTTAATAAAAATATCGTCTTCTTAATTTGCTTATTCGTTTTCCGAATATTAGCGATCAATATTGAATATATTACATTTAAAATAATTTCATACATTTTTTATAATCTCCGCAAAAAACGCCTAGCATCCCTCAGTAGATTCATTCCCTACATCTCGGATACCAGTCCATACCTCTATATTATTAAGCCATGTTATTTCCTTTCTTCCTTTAATAGGCATTCTTTCAATATTTTTATTTTGGGTCGCTCATAATGTGGCCAAAGTATTTTTCTCAGTACTTCGCTATTCGATATAAAATGGTAAATCCGTCGATAAATCCACATTTCAAAGGCTTCTTTATATCCACTGCTTTTTTGGTCCATTCTGACAAATCGTAGTTTTGATTCAAGATTAATGTCATGGCTGGTAAGAACTTTTTATATTAAAAAATGCTTCTCTTCCTATTTCAATACAATACAATACTTCTTACCAAACATCCCACTGGTCATTGATTGTAACCCCGAGATATTTAAAACTCTGTACTTTGTCCATCTAGGAGTTTATGTATTGAAGGTGTGGCTAATTTTGTTTTCACTCAAAAATATATAATTTGTTTTTCGTATATTATTCTTCAGGCCTGTATACAGTCAGTTTGTCTAGTCTAGTTTGTGGAGTTCAGACATACTATCAACCAGGAAGCATATATAATATTGTTGAGGAACATGCCGTTTATAAATACTTATATATCTTTTTGAACGTTGCTAATTTATTCGTGGAAGATTTTTTCTTGGAGTAGATATTAAACAATAATCGGGACAGTATACAGCCTTGTCTGACTACTCTGGAAATAATTAAACTTTCTGTTAGGTCTCCATTGACATTAAATTGGGCTGTTTGATCCCAGTAGAGCGTATTGTCGTCTATGCCGACGGACATAAGAATTTCCATAGGTTTATCATGCTGCACCGTGTCGAAGGCTTTCTCGTAATCAGTTAAGCAAACGAAAACGCCTTCTATATATATTTCTACATTTCTGAACCAATATCTGTATAGAAATAACTGCTGGTGCCCATGCGTTTTTTAAAATCAAACTGAGACGCACCCATCATTTTTCACATTTCTCATATAGTCTGGTGTGTTTTATTCTGGCTCAGAATTTTGAAAGCGTGATTCATTAGGCTGATAAGTCTATAACCATTGGAATGTGTTGCGGTACTTTTCTTGGGAATGGTTATAGATGTTGATTTAATAGTTAATTTAATAATAAAAGTATGACTGACGCTTTTATCCAATCGCTTACCACAGCACGTATGTATTGTATTTAGAGATTTCGAAATTACATTTAAGGAGAAGAAAAAAAAAAAAAGAAAATTACCACGAATTTGCTACAAAATTCATTGGTTTAAAAAAATTAAATTTGTTTGTAGGAAAACATTTTTTTGCTTTAAAAAAAAAAAAATTAATTAGTTTGCTTTGAAAAATTTGTCAGCTTAAATTTTTTTTTGTCAGGCAAAATTTATTTCCATTAAAAAATTTTGTTGGGTTACAATATGTAGTCTTCTATTGTATTCTATTGTATTTATATTCTTATTTAAAAATAAAATCGCACTCCAAAAACATTTCAGTAACTGTGTTAATTTTTGTAATCGTAACAAAAAAGATATAATTTATAAGTTAAATTGCATTAAAAAACTGTGATAATTTGCAAAATTTAAGATTCTGATTTAATAAAAATCAAAATAGTCGTACAAAAAAAAAAAATCTTATTACGAGTATACACACAGAACGCCGTCAAGAAATACATTGCTTAAACTCGACCACCAAATCAAAAACGTAGGTGTGAGAATATGTACACGTATTATGCGTTTCGTTTGTTGTTGTATTTCACACCCACCCAAATCAATATACAAATCGCTTACACAAAAATCTCTAAAACCATCAAAATGCCACCACTACCACTACGGTTACCATCACAACCACCCAATGTCAAATATTAGGCGCAGTGTAAAAGACATAGACGCTATTTATCCATTGTAGACAAGGGTTGTATTGAAGTAACATAGTGACTGCGAATAATTTTTGTTTTTTTTTCTGTTTTTTGTTTTGTTCTGTTTGACATGAGGTTGATGATGAGGACTATAATGATGATGAGAAGAGGAAGAAGGATGACGTTGGTGATGAGGAGGAAAACCATGAAATATAGAAGCTTTGTTATATGACTACCAACACCCAGAGCTTTATTCATTTGAGGCGAACATATACTAGAAGAAGTAATAAACTAGGCTTTTTTATGACTCCCATAAGCATAACAAAAGCACTAAAGGGTAGTTGTTGCAACAGCAGGCTGGCAGTCATCCATTCATTACAGAAAAGTCATTACCAACTTTTTAAACTCACATTCTTCTTAATCGAGAATGGAAATTTCCTTAATTTTTCTTCCACTAAAACACACGCAAAAACAACCGCGTGGTGTTTAGTCCGTACTCTACGAAAGCAGTGATGATAAATGGATAAATGGAACGTTGGAATGGAAAGCTTATCTCCCTTAAGGATTTAAATAAACAAAGGAAAAGATAAATAATTTGAATGGAAAAACTAACCCTAAAACGATGATAAGACAAGAAGGAAATTAAAAAAAAAAAGTAATTTTTAAGAAAGTGTAAAAGTCCTCTACAAATACCTACAGTTTCTTTAATATTTCTAGATACAACTAGAGTAGATTTTCATATTTTTCAATAAAATTTAGAAATCATGAAATATAATATCTGCTATGATAAGCGATTAAAGCGTCAGACGTATTCAAGAAATATGGAGCGAATATAATGCATTGTCTAACTTTTTGTCCTTTTATCTGTAGAAAACTCAGCCACGGCAAATGTGCATGGTTGCTGGTGGTTAATTATCCAGTATTTTGGCTAAAAAACGTGTCAAATACAAAGATTTTAACTATCACCATTAATTTGGATTTACTTATCTCCTCTATTCACTTTAATTATTATTCCTTTTATTATCTAAATTAAATTATCTTTTATTAACATTTAAAATTTATTATTTTTCTGTTACCAACCAAAACAGAAAATATTTCTTAAAAAAATTTTTATTAAAATAAATTTTATTCTGTATAATTATAAAAATATCAGAATTTTTTTTCAATGTAAATAATTTCATATATTTTAAATTCTTATTCGATATTGTATATGCACTTTTTTTTAGCGAAATAATCATCCAAAACTTTAAACGCCAAATTTTTTTTTACTTGGACTTTGAATTCGATGCAGAAATTAAAAGAATTGACTATAGTATACGAATCCTAACCACTATTAATTCGTACGCCAAGCATCTTTTGATAATACAACATTCTAGACTGCACATTTTACAAAATAAGATCGACTACACCACAAACGTTGTACTATTCTGAAAGATTGCTTTATTATCTTTAAATTCACAAAAAATATAAATATATGCACATATTATGACACAATGATTTAAAAATTAACCGATATTTCATATAAAACAAGCAAGAAATTATAGTCGGTCTAGACCGACTATACGATACCCTATACCATGGTTTAGAGAGCATATCTCTTCGGTCCAACTAATTAGATATAGAAAATAAGCATAAACCAAATTTGAGTGGAATTGTTATTAATTTTTTTTTCTGCAGATATAAAAAAGTTCATATCGGGTGCTATATTTATGTGGGGACTAGGTCGAAAAATGGACCGATCCTGACCATACTTGATGAAGTCACTTATATTTCGAAAAAATATACACAAACCAAATTTGAGAAAAATCTGTGCAATATTTTTGTTTTTTGATAGATTTAAGTGAAGATCGGAAAGCAGCTCTATATGGGGCCTATGACTAAGAATTGTCCTATAGGGATTTTTTTTTGGACTACTGATTAATGGATACAATAAATACATACAAACCCAATTTGACTAAGATCTATGTGATAGTTTGGATCTTATGGCAATTTATGTTGATTTCATAGGGGTCATTTGTATGGGGACTAGGTCTGAACATGGACTGATTTTCATCAATTTCAATAGCGTTGGCCGATAAAATCTTATATACCAAATTTAATGAAAATATATTCATATTTGCGACCTTTAGTTTGATTACAAGGTTTACATGGACACACAGACGGACGGACGGACATCGCTAAATCGACTCAGAAAGTGACTCTGCGTCGATCAGTATAATAAAAGATGGGTCTAGGTCAAATATTTTTGGTAGTTACAAACAGCAGCACAAAGTCATATACCGAAACCACATAGTGGTATAGGGTATAAAAAATAATTTGAACTATCAATTTGTACAGTGGGTAATTTTTTTACCCTATACCACTATAATGACTGTGCTGCTGTTTGTAGCTGCCGAAAATATTTGACCTAGATCCATCTTTTATTATACTCATCAACTCAGAATCACTTTCTGAGTCGAATAAGCGATGTCCGTCCGTCTGTGTGTCCATGTAAACCTTGTAATCAAACTACAGGTCGCAAATATGAATATATTTTGATGAAATTGGGTATATAAGCCTTTTTTAGCCATAGGATGAACGCTATTGAAATTGGTAAAAAACGGTCCATGTTTAGACCAAGTCCCCATACAAATGACCCCTATGAAATCGACATAAATTGTCATAAGATCCAAATTATCATATAGATCTCAGTCAAATTGGGTTTGTATGTATGTTTGTATTTTTAGTCATAGGCCCATATAGAGCTGCTTCCCGATCTTAACTTAAATCTATCAAAAAACAAAAATATTGCACAGATTTTTCTCAAATTTGGTTTGTGTATATTTTTTCGAAATATAAGTGACTTTACCAAGTATGGTCAGGATCGGTCCATTTTTCGACCTAGTCCCCATATAAATATACCACCCCATATGAACTTTTTCATATCTGCAGCCAAAAAAAAATTAATAACAATGCTACTCAAATTTAGTTTATGCTAATTTTCTATATCCAATTAGTTGTACCGGAAAGATAGGGTCTCTTATCCACGGTATAGGGTATCGTATAGTCGGTGTAGACCGACTGTAATTTTCTCACTTGTTTAATTTAAAACTGTGAACGCCATCTTTCCTTTTTTTTAAATAGCTTCTAATCTCTTTGGCATTGTATTTATACATTTTTACACTCCTCAGGGGTTATAGAGTCCCAAGTTTCCTAAATTTGTGGGCCATTTTGTAACTTTTTTTTCATGAGATATCAATTGGATTGAGATCTGGGCTAGATGATGGCCCATCCAAGACATTGATTTTCTTGGAAGAATTTTTTTTTTTATTTTTGCTGTGTGAGAAGATGCACCATCATGTTGTAATATATATTCATCGCAGCTTTGGCAGTGGTGGAATGAGATTTTCTTGGAATATATTCATATTTTATTCCATGCTCTTACGAATGACCCTTTTTCTTGCATCACCGACGCATACATCAAACTTAAAATCGTCGCTAAAAATAATAGTTTTCCATTGCATTTGTACCAAGAACGCATTTCATTTGACCATAACAAACGCTTTTTTATTTGAAGCGCGGTGTAAGGGCTTTTTTTTCGCCTAAACAATAATTGAGATTTAACAAATAATTTTCGCAACACCAAGTATAATTGTTTCAGACCATTTTGAAACTTTGCACAAGTGCTTTGTTTTTGCACCAGTGCTTTGTTGATTTTTTTAATTGTATCTAGTCTTTGTAGCTCTTTTGTAACGAAAAGCTATTTTGGAGAACCCAGCCTGTGTTTGCAACGTTATTGTTATAATTTCCCATTTTTTTTTCATGTTTTTTTACAGTACTTTGTATTTTTGATCTGGGAATCTTCAGATCAATCGATATTTTACCATAACTCTTCTCGATTTGAATTTGTCAATAATTAAAAGTCGAATTTGTTCCAAACTAGCTTATCACCGTTTAAATATGAACTATCGGTTTATTTGAGTTTTTAAAATATTTTATTAACGAGTTACAAGAAAACAAAATAAACTTCCAGATAAATACAAATTTGTTGGCGTAGTTAACATTATTTTATTAAAATTCTTAGTGTACGAATTAATAGTCGGTAGGGCTCGTAGAAAGCTATATGTACTTTACTGCATACATACACTATACACTGTACTTCATAGTGTTTCAACACCAGCTACGAAACGCACAGTTTTTATTTACGAAAAGGCTCGTTGGGTCGAGCGCAACGATTCCTTCAAGCATTTCAGCTGGGAAATTTGTTTCCTGGACAATAATATTGACGCTGCAGCGATAATGGTGGAAAAAATAATTGTGCTTGGTATGAGATTATTCATTCCATCAAAGTCCATTTCGGCTAAACCTAATCAAAAATCTTGGTTTAACCAGACTTGCAGAGATGCAGTCAGATCCAGAGAGGAAGCATTCAGACTTTGGCGTCAAAATAAAAATTCCGTCACTGAACTGCTACGCAAACAGGCGAGAAACGAATGTGCTAAAGTACTAAGGCGCGAAAAGTTTCTTCACGATCAGCGTCTTCGTGCTAAAATTCTTTCTGCTCCTCGGGGCAGCAATAGCTTTTGGTCATTTGATAAAAGAGTAAAGTATAATGCTAGTTCTACAATACCAACTCTTATAATGAATGACCAAATATTCACTGACCCGGTTGATAAGGCTAACCTTTTAGCTGAACCTTTTGCAAAAAATTCATTTTTTCCGGATAGCGATCAACCACTGCCCGAACTCGAAAGAGTATCTTGTACTATGCCTAAAATATTCTTCCGAGCACGTGCAGTTAAAAAGGTTCTTTCGGATCTCAACATTAATTAGTCTCCGGGACCGGATGGTATACCAGCACTGGTGCTGAAACAGTGCTCGTCGACGCTAGCCAGTCCATTGGCCAACCTTTTCAGCTTTTCGTACCGTGCGGGCGTCTTTCCCTCTTGCTGGAAGGTTGCTAATGTCCAACCAATCCCTAAAAAGGGTGCTGCTAATAACCCTGAAAATTACCGTCCAATTGCAATCTGCTCTGCACTCTCAAAGGTGATGGTGAGCATGATCAATTTCCATCTTGTGAACCACCTAGAGGCCAACTCACTTATTAATGATCCTCAGTATGGCTTCCGTAGAAATCGTTCCACGGGAGACCTGTTACCTCTACTTTCTGAGCGCTGGAGTCGATCCATTCGCAATTTTGGCGAAATTAAAGTGGTTGCTCTAGATATTTCCAAGGCATTCGATCGTGTGTGGCACGGTGCAGTGATATCTAAGCTTATTGCATTTGGGGTCGGTAATGACTTCTATCGATTTATATCGAGTTTTCTCAGAGATCGAACAATACGTGTTGTTATTGATGGGGTCTCATCCAATGAGTTTCAGCTTAATTCAGGGGTACCTCAAGGTTCCGTTCTTTCTCCTCTTTTCCTTATCTTTCTGAAAGACCTTCTTGTCCAAATTTTTAACTCTATATACTCTTTCGCAGATTACAGAAGCATTGTCATTCATTTTCCTTTAATTGTAGGCCAAACCTCTTAGAGGTTGGGGGCAAAAGGCGGACAATGAATGACACTCAATCAAGACCTGTTAACAATCTCCGAGTGGGGTAAAGCGAATAGGGTTGATTTTAATGCGCTGACGACTCAATGTTGTATGCTGACCCATAGGGCCATGGATTCAACAATGTCATCTGTATATATGGGTGGTATAGGTATTGAGGAGTCGGATACTCTTGATGTTCTAGGCATGGAAATTCAATGTGATGTCCGTTGGAACGAGCATGTTTTTCAAGTGTCGCAAGAAGTATTCAAGTGTCGTGGTTTTCTAAAACGGTGCAAAATTTACTTCACTCCCTATGATCTCCTTAAAATCTATACCACTTACATCCGACCGAAAATGGAATACAACTCCCATATGTGGGCAGGAGCTTCAAAGTCTGTTTTGGAGCTACTGGACCGTGTGCAAAGGAGGGCGTTGATGCTCATCAATGACAGTAGGGTATCCAATTCTACTGACTCATTGGAACATCGTCGGAATGTGGGTTGTGTATCACTGTTCTATAGACACTACCATGGGAAATGTTCTTCTGAGATTAACGAACTTATTCCAAGTGCCCGAGTTTCGATTCGCTCTACCCGCTTCTATAGTAGATCACAGCCATTTGTAGTCTATTGTCCAGTTGACTGCACAACGCATTACAGAGAGAATTCGTTTATCAGTCGAACTAGCCGTATGTGGAATAAACTCCCCGCAGAGGTCTTTCCTGACAGTTATAATCTAATAAAATTTAAGTCAAATATCCACAAACACTACTCCCTCTTTCCTCCTTCCCATAACCTATGTTCCTGAGATCAACACAATGCACTGCATCTGTAGGGGGCATCCCCTGAGTGTTGGTTAGTAAGTAAAAAAAAAGTAAGAGCGCTAAAATCTTTGATATCCTCCACCTGCATCTTAAGCTCAATACTACAACCAATATTGGGTACGGCTACCAATTTAAAACTGTTGTAATTTCGAATATCAATTAAATTTAAAGTTAATTGCTTTTCCCGTTTGCCAGTTTCAATTTTAATTTCTTGTTATAATAAACAATGATCGTGTCTTCTATAGAAAGAATTAGTTACTATTTGAAAAGTGTCATTATAGTTCTTTTATTAGAGTAGAAAACCCCTAAGTACTTCATAGAACACCAATGAAATTCATTATTTAACGCAGTCGGCGTTATAAGACTCAAAGTTTGATCCATATAAGAATGTTTTGTGACCGTAGAAGTCATACGATAACTAAAAAAAAATTAACTTGGCTAAAAATTTGCAAATATTAAAGAAAATCAAATTTTAAAATATTTTTATCTAAATTTTTAATTTTTAATTTTTAATATTTAATTTTTAATTTTTAATTTTTAATTTTAACTTTTTAATTTTTAATTTTTAATTTTTTTTTTTTAACTTTTAATTTTTTATTGGAGATTATATTTCTTCTTTCATATTGGCAATTTTTTTATTATAAAAAATATGTGGCAATACTACTAACATAGCTCATGGTAGTTAAATTTGCTGGTATGATTGCATCATTTGTTTGTGACTTTTTTTCAACTGTGAATGTTGCACAAAATTTATGTTCAACCACTAAAATATTACGACAAACACACTGGGTTTTTTGTTTTTCAGAGGTGTCTAAAAATTTTTGCTCATATCTCAACACTGTGGTGCCCGATTTGCTCCATTTTAAATACAAACCTGGTGGGAATAATGGCAAACAATACTATAGTAACCCTACCCAGGTAAATGGTTTATTTTGTGAGTGAGCGTGATTTCAACAGACAGATGGACAGACGGACACGCTATATAGACTCGAGCTGTGATAAGGATTAAGAACATATGAGGATATCAGCGCAAAAGTGGTGTAGCCCAAATTGTTTGTTGGTTGCTGTTCTGATGTTACATACATTCCTTACATTACCAACTATCAATACAAAAAGCCACCTTTTGGTATTTAAAAGCAGATGGAGCTGAAAAAATCGTTTTTGGTAATGTAGGGAATGTATGTAATACCAGAACAGCAACCAACAAAAATTGTGAGTTACACCACTTTTGCGCTGATAGCCTCATATGTACTTCATTATGGGGTCGGAAATAAGTTTTTCGATGCGTTACAAACGGAATGACAAACCTATATATACCCTATGCCACTGTGGTGTGGAGGACATAAAAACGTGCTATGGAAGGTTCGAAGAAAATAGGTACTTTGTTGAGTAGATTTATTTACATACATACATACATACATATACATATGTGTATCTCAACAATTCACTGTAAATGGTTTTACTTCAGACATATCGAGCCTTGACCGCGAAAATAGCTTAAGTGCTAAAAAGTCAACTTCAATGGTGAAGTTTTATTTTAATTATCTTCGCTTTATGTTAGTATATAAACATACTCATGCTTAATTTTAACTACGTAATATTCACGGACAACATGTTGGCAATTTCATTTTAGATTCCAAATGTTGTCATGTGTTGCAAATGACAACATATTACAATCCGTTTTCATACAACTGTCAAAAATTTACATTGCAAAACCAGACGTAGTAGAACAAACAGGTATAAGAATGAGCGCTAACTAAATTTGCTATTGCTATAAAATCGTAACATGATTAATTGCATTTATGAAATTTTAATGAATGATGAAAATGATCGTGAACGATCGATTTTCATCACTTAAGATATTATCGTCGTCATGGCTCGATATCATCAGTTTTATTCTTAATATGTTTTAGTGGTTGTAAATATATCTCAAATTGTTTGTTAGTAACAGTTATTGAAGTTGGCTTTCATGATATGACGCTGCCAAATAATTAAGAAGATCTTATAGTTATTGTCCGCAACTTAAAAGTACTATGTCAGCTGCAATTAAAGTGCAAACATGTGATAATTCCTTCTTTTATTAAGGGTCGTTACCAGCAGATATGTACCTCAGAAATCACATCCAGCTGGGGAAGAGTTGGTAAAAAACAAAATTATTTAAAATCAAATAATTCATATTTTTCTAAAAATAAGAAACAAAATGCTAATATTTTTTCATTTAAAAACAAGAAAATTATAGTCGGTCTGGACCGACTATACGATACCCTATACCATGAAAGGATCTAAGGTCCCACTATGTATTAGGGTATTGAAAATAAGTCTAAACCAAATGCAGGTGGCATTATTGTGAATTTGTTTCCCCAGATATGAAAATGTTCATACTGGATGCTATTTTTGATGGGGACTAGATCATCGATGCTTTTCTCAAATTCTATTGAATATATCTTTTCTGATAGGATTGAGTGAAGATCGGGTGAATGGTCTTACATGGCTTATTTTTGGACTACTGATTATGGGTGTAATAAACAAATATTTACCAAATTTGACCGAGATTTTTATAATAATCTGGATTTTAGAACGATTTTTACCAATTTAAATAGTGATCGTCCTATGACCGACAAAAACTTATATATCAAATTTCATCAAAATGTGTTCAAATTTGCGACCTGTAGTTTAATTACAAGGTGTAAATGGACACACAGACAGATGGACAGATAGGCGGACGGACGGACATCAATAAATTGGCTCAGAAAGCGATACTGAGTCGATCGGTATAATAAAAGGTGGGTCTCGGCCAGCTATTTAGGTAGTTGCGAGCTCCAAATCATTATACCATGAGAATAGTGATTTACTGTTTCATTAAATTAGCCCGGCTCTGGTGTTCGGTCAAAATTTTTCAGTATAATAAAGCGCACTTATAGAAACTCAAATGCCGAGGATTAGCTAGTTTATTAGTAAATACATATATTTAATTTGTGAATTTCCAAAAGGGCTCAGCTCCTAAAAGTCGTAGTATTCAGGAGACACACAAAACTGAATATCTCTTAAACCATTTGACTTTTTGGTGCAGTTTTTTTATACCCTCCGCACCTCAGTGGCAGAGGGTATATATAGGTTTGTCATTTCGTTTGTAACGCATCGAAATAAATTCCGGAGACCCCAAAACCATATATTTCTTGATCATTATAACAATGAAATCACGATCACGCCGTTCGTTTTTAACATCCCAAAGGAGTTGCTATTTAAAATCAAAATCAGTTAAAGGGTCACGAATGAATGAATGAAACTTTGAAAAAACTCTCGAAAAAATACAATGTTCAGTGTGTTTGTTGTGTTTCTTAAGATATGTTGTATATGTTGTAATTCTTCTTATTGTTGAAGTCATTGCTGTTGTGTGTATGTTAATACCTCACGTGTCGTTAAAATTAAAAATTAAATATTAAAAATCAAAAATTAATAAAAACTAAAAATTAAATTAAATATTAAAAATTAAATTAAATATTAAAAATTAAAAATTATAGATTAAAAATGAAAAATGAAAAATAAAAAATTAAAAATAAAAAATGAATAATGAAAAATGGAAAATGAAAAATGGAAAATTGAAAATTGAAAATTAAAAATTAGAAGTTAAAAACTAAAAATTAAAAATTAAAAATTAAAAATTAAAAATTAAAAATTAAAAATTAAAAATTAAAAATTAAAAATTAAAAATTAAAAATTAAAAATTAAAAATTAAAAATTAAAAATTAAAAATTAAAAATTAAAAATTAAAAATTAAAAATTAAAAATTAAAAATTAAAAATTAAAAATTAAAAATTAAAAATTAAAAATTAAAAATTAAAAATTAAAAATTAAAAATTAAAAATTAAAAATTAAAAATTAAAAATTAAAAATTAAAAATTAAAAATTAAAAATTAAAAATTAAAAATTAAAAATTAAAAATTAAAAATTAAAAATAAAAAATTAAAAATTAAAATTAAAAAATTAAAAATTAAAAACTAAGAATTAAAAATTAAAAATTAAAAACTAAGAATTAAAAATTAAAAACTAAAAACTAAAAATTAAAAATTAAAAATTAAAAATTAAAATTTAAAAATTAAAAATTAAGAATTAAAAATTAAAAATCAAAAATCAAAAAATAAAAATTTTAAATTAAAAATTAACAAGTAAGAAAATTATAGTCGGTCTATACCGACTATACGATACCCTATACCATGCGCTTAGAGACCCTATCTCTCAGGCCCCACTAACTGGATATAGAAAATAAGCATAAACCAAATTTGAGTGGGATTTTTATTAATTTTTTCGGCTGCAGATATGAAAAAGTTCATATCGGATGCTATATCTATATGGGGACTAGGCCCAAAAATGGACCGATCCTGACCATGTTTGGTAAAGTCTCTTGTATTTTGCAAATATGAATATAAATAAACAAAATTTGAGAAGAATCAGTGCAATATTTTTGTATTTTTGTTAGATTTATGCGAAGATCGGGAAGCAGTTCTATATGGGGCCTATGACTAAGAGTTGTCCAATAGGGATCATTTTTGGACTACTGATTAATGGATGTAATATATGCATACAAACCCAATTTGACTAAGATTTGTATGATAATTTGGATCTAATGGCAATATATGTTGATTTCGTAGGGGTCATTTATATGGGGGCTAGGTCTGAACATGGACCGATTCTCACCAATTTCAATAGCGTTCATACCATGGCTGATAAAAGCTTATATACAAAATTTCATCAAAATATATTCATATTTGCGGCCTGCAGTTTGATTACAAGCTTTACAAGGACACACAGACGGACGGACGGACGGACATCGTTAAATCTAATCAGATAGTGATTCTGATTCGATCGGTATAATTAAAGATGGGTGTATGTCAAATATTTTTGGTTGTTACAAACAGCAGCACAAAGTCATTATACCCAAACCACATAGTGGTATAGGGTATAAAAATGGAATATTAAAAACTAAAAATTAAATTTTTTAGTTTCATTCTTTAGTTTCTTACTTTGTTTCATTATTTTTGTTTTTGTTTTTTTTTTTTTTGTATTAAATAAAATTATTTTAACATTTCCTTTTTTTAATGTTAAGAATCATATTTTTTTTTTAATAATCGTATGACTTCTAGGATTTCAAAACAGGCTTGTAGGGATCAAACTTTGGGTATTATTATGATGCCGGCTGCGTTAAATAACGAATTTCATTGGTTTTCTATGAAGTAGGGGTTTTCTTTAGTAAAAGAAAAATAATCAAATTTTTCAAATAGTAATTAATTCTTTTTAAGCATAATTATTTATTCTAATAGAAATTGGCCAACAAGAAAACCAATTAACTTTAAATTTAATTGGTATTCGGATTTAATGTTTCAGTATCGGCAACAGTTTCAAAGTAATAGCCGTTCTAATATTGGGTGGAGGCTATCAAAAATTCGGCACAGCCGAATTTAACACTCTTACTTGTTTTAATATAATGTTAGAATCGTATGCAAATAATTTTATAAAAAAAAAAAAAAAAAAACTGCACCAAGGGGTTAATTGAATTGTAGGAGGTAATACCTTTTGGAAATTCACGATTCAATTGATATTTACGAATTTTGTGTTGCTTCAAATTTTTGTGCCTCATTTGTTTTTCACTTGATCCCTCACCAACACAAAAGGATCGTAATTTATTTTCGATGAAATTTTTTAAAATTAATTCAATAATTTTTATCACTCAGATATTTTTTTATAAATATTATAAAATTGTAGATGTTAGGTTAAAATTATGGATAATTAACCAAACTTAATAAATAAAAAAAAAAATAAACGTCCTCAATCAAGCTTAACGAACGAACAGAATAATTTCAAATAAATTCATTTAAGTTTAATTTGCCATTAGAGCTCCTCTGCTCTTACGCTGTTAACATGATGGATTTCAGGTATAAAGCGTGCTTTCTACATACATACATATATGCATTTAGATATACATTCATCATATCCTACCATGTGTAAAAGTAAAATTAATATATACAGCCGTAAGATAGTAATGATGAACAACCTACCTAATCAAAAAAAAATGGAAAAGAGTATTGTATATATAGATGTAGTAATACAGCTCTGTTTGTTAAAAATGGTTTAACTTTTACCAACAACAACAAAATATTAACAATTATAACAAAAGAGTGAAGAAAAAATTGTATGAACCACAACAACTGCTGATTACCGGCACCGATATCACAGAAATTCCCCACAAAAGCAAAAACAACACAAATGGAAAGAAAAAACGTAAGAGTTGTAACGTCACTGCTTCTTTGCGGCCACAATCGAACAGAGCAACCTCTATAGCTCGTACAGCAACCAATTTAAAATATTCAAACATTAACCTAACCATTATTATTACAGGTTCACATACATACAAAAGTATGTATACATGTGTGTAAACTATACATATTAACCATTTACACTTATACTCATACAATTATCTTAACATTCACGCCAACTACAACCACCGCAGTGTTGCCAGGAACTTTTTTCTTCTCCCTAAAATTTTTTTAAACGAATCCCCCCTGCTTAGGACGATTTCAAAAAAAAAAAAAAAAAAAAAACTGAACATTTATATAAATTTAAAAAAAAAAAAAAATTTTTCAATAAATTAAAACAATTCACATTTTGTATAACACAAGCTTAAACGTTTGCACAAAAAGTTAACTTACCGTATACTGAAAAATGTTGATTTCATTTTCATACATTTCCACATTGAACTTTTGTGCCTTTTAATTTCTGGAAAATACAATTCTTTAAAATAATTTATAACCAGGGTTGCGAATTACATGCATATGCATGTTTGTTGTGAGTAGCCCATACTTATTCGAATCAAAGGACTTGCAACACAATACGACATCGTTACATATTTTGTTGCATAATTTTTTGTGTGCATATATTGTGATTTTTATTAAATATTTTTTAATATTTTAACAACATTTCGCCTAAAAATTTGTTCTAATTTTTATCAATTCTCTAGTAAATGGTAAACCCTAACAGAATTACAAAAAATAGTTACTGAATATGTTGTATATTTCGAATTTTTTAAAATTCCAATAATTTAAAGCATAATAAACCTCTATAGCTCGTACTCGTATCGTAATGTATCATAAATTAAATTGGTTTTTATTCCTTAAAAATCCCCCTAAACTAGGAAAAAAACAAAAAATTTGGCAACACTGAACTGAACCACCATCAACATCATCACTATCACGATTATGGAAATGTAAACAACAACCACGTTGAGTACATATTTGTTAAACATTTTTATAAAGTTTTTATATTTTAAAATACCTGCGTTTTGCAAAAAATAAATAAATAAACACTATATTCCAAATGTAATAACAATTAATAACAACTATAATTTTTTAAGTCTCATTCATTTGTTTTAATTGATTCCGTTTGAGTTTATAAGATATTAATTTATTTTATTAAAAAAATATGTTTACCTTGTACTGTGAAGATTAAACGATCTTATGATATTATTTGTCAAATTATTGATACAATATTGTTACCAGTTTATTTTGAATTTTGAAATTTAATTTACATAATTCTCCTACTTGAAGTATATTTTTTAATTATGCTGTTTCTGCATAAAGCTCAAATTAATGTAATTATACATACTAGCAGATCCCAGCACTCGAAATTCGAGTGCAAATTCTAGGAAATTTTATTTTTTCATTTAATAAAGACCCTAAATGTATGCTTCACAAGTCAACTAATTTTAAATGAAGAAAACAAACTCAACACATTAACACAAACACATTAACAAATTTAATAAACACACACATAGCATTGTATAATTTTATGTATGTGTTAGTAGCAACTTGAAACAATCATAACTCCAAAAAAATATTCCAGTCGATGAAAATCTGTAAATCTGGGTAACAGCTAAAAAGAAATACCTATCAAATGATAAATGTTTTGCCAAAATCGGGGTAAAACTGTGAAATTTACATCGGTAACAAAAAATCGCCTAGCCTATTAATATTATAGATTTCAAAATTGTATTCCCGAAATGTTAATATCTTGAACATTTTAATTTTTGTTTTAAGATTAGTCTGTATAATTATGTTTGAAATTGTTTTTTAATACTTATAAGAAATTTGGAAAAATTTTACGATTGACAACAGTATCACTCTCTATGCTCAGTGTTTAATAAGCTTGTGCTGATGATTGTAACTACCAAAATTACTTGACATCGACCCACCTTCTAATATTCCGCTTTAATAAAGTCTTTGTATTTCCATTAGTCGCTCTTCGATCCAACTTTGCTGAGGCAATAACAGGATATAGAAAAAAACCATAAACCAAACTTTAGGCCTATTGTTTTTAATATGTGGCATGTAGAAATGAAAATGTTTATAGCTGATATTTTTATATGTGGACTAGGTCAACCAAATGGACCGATCATGACCGTGTTTAATATTCACTTAATTTTCTCAAGCACATATATAGACCAAATTTAAAAAAAAGTCTATGATTATATTCTTTTTTTTTATAGATTTAAGTGAAGATTGGGAAGCAACTTTGTATGGGGACTATGACTAAAAATGGTCCTATAGGGTTTATTTTTGGTTTACTTATTAGTGGTTATAGCAGACACACACAACAAATTTTATCGATCAGGATCTACGACCATTTTAGTCGGTCGGATAGAAGTTATTTGTATGAGGGCACCAATTTTAATAGCGTTCATCCCATGATAGATAAAAGCTTATATAGGTAGGTATATACTAAATTTTTACGTGGATACACAGATGACCAAATGTGCGGCTAAAATTACTCAGAAAGTGATTCTGAGTCGATCGGTATAATAAAAGATCAACTATTTTTGGTAGTTACAAACACCAGCACAAACTTATTTTGTCACTATGTGGTGAGGGTTTAATGAGGATATGAGGGTATTATGAGGGGCCCTAAAACCGCATTTATTACCCGATCGCAATGTATTTTCGGAATATACTACGATTCTCTTTCAGCAAAATCGTAATGTAGAGTTTATAAATGGAAAAATATTTATAAAGTTTTCGTAAAATCTATATACTAATACGTAAAATCTATATATTAGTTCCCTTTTCATGCAATATGCGGGCACGGAGGAGTGTGAAAATTGGCATAGTTATAGTTCATATGGAGTACAAGCTGAGAATGATAAAATTTATGTTTAATCTGTCTTAAATATATATTAAATTAAATAAAATATTTATAATAATTCGTTACACCCTGTTAATGCGAATGATTTAAATTATATATCAGACGCTCTGTGTTGAATTGTGAATTGCTAAAATTGATTAAAATACCTTTAGGCTCATTTAAAAAAACATTAGAAAACAAAAATTTAATGAAAAAATCATATTTGCACTCGAATTTCGAGTGCTGGGCTATACTACTATATATAAAATCTTGAAGTTTTGAACAAGTAAAGTTTCCAAACTATATAGATATAAAGTCTCAGGAACTGTATTAATTAGTTTTTTATAGAAATGTTATATACTTTCTTTTCGACCTTTCAGAGATTTTATATCAAATTTACAAAAAAAAATATTATTAAAAAAAAAAAAAAAATTAAATAAAAAAAATTCAATTTGCTAAAAACTTCAAAATGCTATAGTGGACCAAAATTACTCTACGAACATTTAAAAAAAACTTTTTTTTTCTTTAATAAGCTCTACATTATGAGCCCATTTTAATAAAAAACGGCATTTTTATTTAAAAAAAAATTTACCACGCTCGCGATCCCTCCAGATTTATTTTATTTTACTCGTGTTCAGCTTGTCAATATGTATCGTTTGAAGGTTATAACTACATTAAAAAAAAAAAAAAAACGTTTTATGGTGCAGCCTCCCGATATTCTCTAAATTCTATCTAAAGACAAATATGGCATATTTTACTAAAATTTTGTTTATATAAATTTTTCAAACACATAAGTAGTTTAGTGGTGAATTCACCATTACACTGATCTACAAATTAAAAAAAAAAATTTACTGCAGAAATAAAGCATGTTTTTAACTAATCTTGGTCCGAATCTGGCATAAAAATTGGGCTATCACGTCTTGTTCATTTTTTATCGCATGCTGGCATTACTGTAAAATAGTCAATACTGGCACTACAATTTCACAATTATTAATTGGACAAAAGCCAACATTCATTCTAAATCTTCATAATAGTAGCATTTAAGCATGTCAGGGAGATCGTGTGGAAAAACAGGATATGCAATATCAGAATCATTCAAATATGCATATTTACATTATTTTGGTTTTGCTGTTAGAAACTGGACAAACCGTGGACACCGACAATGTTTTGCAATAGTTCCAAAACTGTTTTATACAAGTGGTCAAATGACAAGAGATCTACGTCGATTTTTCAATTCCAGTACTTTGGAGAGAGTCAAGTAACCACCAAACCGATTGTACTTCTGTTTAACAAAAGTTGCTAGATTCAATATGAAAAATCGAAAAAATATTACTTACGCGAATGTCCCATCGGTTTCCAAACCAATTCAAAGTCCACTAAATGATCCATTACCAGTCATTCCCAGTGCTATGAGCAGTGAGTCCGAAACATCTTTCACCAGCAGTGGTAGTTTTTATGAGGCTGATGATGAACGCCATTTAATGACTCAGGCTGAGCTGAATGATCTAATTCCGTACTAACATTTAACGAAGCAAGACGCGGAATTACTAGCTTCAGGCATGCGGCAGTGGAAACATCTTGCAGTTGGGACAAAAGTAACAATCTACAGCGATCATAAATGGAAGATCTGTGGTGATTTAAATTTCTTTGTATATATAGTCTAGACCATCGTAAATAACTGTAAATTAATGTTTCAGGTCATTGGTTTGTTGACTGGTATACAAGATTGCACAAAATTTTGTTGTTTCCTTTGTCTATGGGTTAGTCGCGCTACATGTCATCATTACGTCAGAACAGAGTATTCACCAGGAAAACAAAACATTTCAAATAAACCATTAATTGATCCAAATGATGTTGTTCTTCCGCCGCTGCACATAAAATTGGGCCTTTTTAAGAACTTTTTCAAGGCTCTGGACAAAGATGGTGTAGCATTTAAATATTTGTTAGCGGTTTTTCCTAAAATTTCATATGCTAAAATCAAAAAAGGCATATTTGTTGGCCCTCAGATCAGGAAGCTATTGAATGATGACAATTTTTCACAATGTTTATTTGAGAAAGAATAAGCAGCCTGGAATTCTTTCGAGCGCATTGTGGACAGTTTTCTTGGAAACAATAAGAGTGAAAACATTCGCATTTAGATTTTTTTCCCACAAAACCTAGGTGGGGTGAGCGACGAACAAGGGGAGCGTGCTCACCTAGATTTAATGAAAATTAAAAGAAATCATCAAGGATTTTGGGACAAAAGCATGTTGGGAGAATATTGCTGGACTCTAATACGTGAAACCGAACCAAAAAAAAAATACAAATGACGTTCAAATAACGCCATTCACTTTTGAAAATTCATTAATTTTTAAATAAACTAATGATTTTTTATGTAAAGAGCTTGCTAAGGAATCAAAAACTTCATATAAAAAAACGCTTCAGAAATGCTTAAGGAATTTTTCTGTCTAAAAATTTCTCTTGATAGTCTGCAGCTTTTTAAAAAAGTAGTATTGTTTTTACTACTTTTTTTGACGTAAATTAAGTTAGGCAACCCAGGCTTTAAGCAGGAATATCAAATTTTTCGTTCTATCTGAACGGAATTTTGGCAGGAGAGGTAAGCATAAACAAAATGTAATATGAAAAAAAAAATTAAAAGTTATTTTTCAGTTGCAAACAAAGTCCGTTGTGAACCGCCCTAAAGTGTCAAGTGGAAAAATGCATTATGCAATCTATACAATGTTAGGAGAAAGAAATTTTTCATTTATCCCTGGTACTCCGCAATGAAAGGTATGGATTAACCCTGTATCTCTTGCGTTTTCGACGTTTTTCCTCGTCCAACTCATCCAGTAAGATCATGCCTGCTAATAGAACTCCGCATTCGCAGAGGAATGCCATATCTTCCCTGAATAAAACATTACTTTATTTAACTTTTAATGTTCCTCAACGAGTATCACGCCAATTCCAACCACTCTTTGTTAAATTTTTCAAACCAACTATGCTCTAGCTGATCCTTTTAGAAGAATTTGTTGTGTTTATAATAATCTTTATCAATTAATTGATTTTTCGTTGAACACTGATGTAATTAAGCATAATATCATTATTTTCTTAAATTCTTAACTATTTGTTTTTATTTTTAAAACATTTAATTGTTTCAATATATGTACATATGTAATTGTATCATTTATACAGGTCTGTAAGGATTTATTCCATTGACCTAATAAATAAATAAATGAGTAAAATCATTTTTTATAAAATAATTTATTACTTACAAATAGTAGTCCATCTCAGCAAAATGAATTGATTTGTTTTCAATTTCACAATTCTTAATAATTGACAGAAAACAGCTGTTTGCTAGCGTTGCACTGAAAGGTACTTTTGTGCTTTTTTTTCTTTAAGAAATATATGAAAATTTTCTGTTAAGATTCCTTAACAAACTGAGTACAGCTCTTAAAAAGCTAATAAAAACATTTTTTTGTATCTCGAAAACCTGACGTGATAGAGAAAAACCAATTACAGATTCGAATTCAGCCCACCAGATTACCGTAGGAAAGATATTTGGTTGCTCCTGTCCAAAACCTTGTTGGCTAGTGCTATTGGGTAACGTGCTGATATAATAATTAAATCCGATATGAACTTAAACATACACCTCATAATATAGTTACAGTTTGTAGTTCAATCAAAAAAAAATTTTTGAAATGAAAACGCAATTGTTTTTTGAAGAAATATTTTTAACGTTTTCTAAGTTTTTTATTTCAGTTCTTTAAGAGACGTACTGTATTTTCCGTTTTGTATTTTAGGCCTTTCAATTTCAAAAATATTCTTGGCATCACATTTTCCAAAAATGCTCGCTTAAATTCCATTTTACTTCCAGTATAAATTATGTATATAAACTAGTAAATCCCGTCGTACGTTGCTACGATATTTATAACTTTTGAACCTATACACCTTTTCAAGGCTCTACCCCAGAAATTCAAAAGCATATTTTATATTTTCTTTGTATGGAAAATGACACCACCATTGGTCCAATATCGCTTACTTTTTGTTCGATTACATTACATAAACAACTAATCACACATACTTCAAATATTAATATATACCTTTTTATGGGAGGTGCCACACCTCCAGTCTTATCGCACTTATTTTTGCCACGCCTACACACTTTAATAATTTAAAAATCACAGAAAGTTGCCACGTCCAATTGTTTGATCAGGCCCATTTTTATCTCGACTACTCACATCAATAATTTATGGGCCCACACAAAGTTTTAAGGCTTTCTTAGTACTCCAGATATTTTACTTTGTACAGAAGTTTCCATGCCCACTGGTCCGATCCCGCCCAATTTTTGCAAGCTTACTTATATTAATAATCATAATACTCTAGATAAATTATTTACTATCTGGCGGTTGCCACCTCCACTGGTCCGATCCATCTCATTTTTGGGCATACTTACACAAAGTTAAAAAGTCCAGCTATCGTAAGAATGATATTTACACTAATTCGATCCAGCCCATTTCCAACAGAACTACTCAACTTTGGTCGAAGTAGTTGGTAACTATTAAAAATTTAATGTGAGCCAAAAAAGTACAAAATGTGATTAAAAACATTTTTTTTTTTAATTGCAGAAATGTAAATTATAATTCACAACTTCAGACTAATTTATACTAAATAGAGTTAAATTTTATTGGGGGTATAAATAGCTCAATTAC
Organism: Cordilura impudica; assembly: GCA_963682025.1. Lineage (NCBI taxonomy): Eukaryota > Metazoa > Arthropoda > Insecta > Diptera > Scathophagidae > Cordilura > Cordilura impudica. The sequence continues at coordinate 152,750,776 of OY821520.1, forward strand.
CGACATTTTCATTAAACACAACGTTTTCTTCCCTCGCATTATTTTATTGTATTTTTTCCTTCAAAATCCCCAAATCATTTTGCATACATTTTAAAGAGTTAATTATTTCATGTTTAAAAAATTTAACTTTTCTGCTTTTCGAATACATGTCTCTAAGTCCATCTGTCTGCTAGTCAGTCTGACCCTTTTATCTAATCTGATGCTGATGCTGATGTTGCTGCTGTTGATTCTGTCAAAAAGGTAAATACTCGTATCAACCTACCACCACACCATTGGATATCTCACACTCGCAACAGATAGACTTTAAAAGCATAAGCAAACAGCCAGTTTCATATCGATACATACGTACGATTGTATATGTACATACGTATGTATGTACCGTACTTTCTTTTGCAAAAACATTTAATTTGAAAAACATATATATACTACTGAGTACATATGACAAGAGTAAGAGTGTATACAATTGTACATAAAATGTTTTGAAAGAAGATGTACATAAATATATTGACTGATAAGTATTGTTCAGTGAAACAAACATTTTCTTTAACAGTTTTTATTAAATCGAATCTAGGAAGATTTAATACAGTCTTAAGCATTCAGTTTCCGCCCTTGCGGATAATATATTATACATTGTAATTTTTATGACGATGTATGATATATCTGCTTACGGGAAGCATAGCTGGACGCGTCACAAGTTGCGGATAGTGGTACGTTCTACAGATATGTGTTGGCAGCCCCAACACCAGGAACGGACGCCATTAAGCGATTCGTCTTAAATAAACCGTGATTACCGAAACCGTAAAATTTTACGATCCTATACTCCTTGCAGGAGTAAAAGGAACAAATATAATTTGAGTGCAATTTCTAGTCAATTTTATTTCTCAAATTAGCCAATTCAGAAACCAACACTTTTTTGGTTTATTATTGTTGTGAATGAAGATAAAAAAACTCATTAACAAACACATTAACAAATTTATTTTAGTACATTGCATTTAAAGTTGCACTAACACATACATAAAATTATACAATGCTATGTGTGTGTTTATTAAATTTGTTAATGTGTTTGTAATAAAAATAACTTCGTTTTTGTGTTGATTTGTGAATTGGCTATAATTGCTTAGCATACTTTTAGGGTTTTTATTTAATGAAAATCTAAAATTTCGCAGAATTTGTGCTCGAATTTCGAGGGCTGGAATCTGCTAGTTGCAATTAATACTGTAATTAATATGCAATTTTTTTATTTTGTTTTCAATGGTGCGTGGTAGAGCGGAAAAAAAATTTGCCACAAAATATGGTCCTACCAAATATGGTCCTAGTCCAGTCCCCATATAAATATAGCATCCGATATGAACTTTTTCATATCCGAAGGCAAAAAAATTAATCACAATATTTGGTTTATGCTTATTATCTATATCCAATTAGTTGGACCTAAGAGATAGGGTCTCTAAGCGCATGGTATAGGGTATCGTATAGTCGGCCTAGACCAACTATAACTTTCTTGTTTCTTTTATTTTAGTACATACATACATATCGTCTGTGCGCCGACCAAAACTCCCATGTGTATTTTACCTAGTTTTCATTTCAGGAGAGCATAAAAACTGATTTATTATGCCAATTTGCGAAATTTTTAACATATCATAGTTTTTGCTTTTTCAAAGCCCATTTTTCATCATTATATCAAAAAAAACAAAAAAAAAATTCAGATATCTTTTGGCGCCTTTGAGTGGTAAAGGTATTTAAAGAAAAACTACAAATGGGAGTTTTTGTTTCGGACATTTTTTAAAAGAATAGTTAAATTATAATACACATAGGAGTATTTGTTTGTGAATTCATATAGAAGATATAAATGATTTATTCTAACCCAACCATTGGCGAATATGACAGATAATAGTGGAACATAAGATTTTTTTTTATTAAACAACAGAATTAATAACAAAAGTCAATCAAGCAAACAAGTATTTTAAATAAATGAACCTAGTGGTATAAATTATCGTAAAAGTGATGATAATCTCTGTGCATAAATTGTTTTAGGGATTGTAAGCTATTATATTTGTTTCTATCAATTGTTAATGGCATCGTATATAAAGCTTTCAAGTCGGCTTGCACTTCTTGATTTCTTTGCTGAGGTAAAGGTTGCCATTCTTCTGTATGCCGCAATTTGTACATAACTGCATTATATAGGTATATAAAGTAGTGCACGAACTGTTGGATCTCCAGTCTTTCGTCCTGGTCTAATATAACCGTTGTTGTCTGGAAGATGTTCATAATTTTGAAAAACGTATAATCCTAATAATTAATTATATATGGTTGAGATGGGCTTGCACGACGCATCAGATTTATGTAGTTACAGGGGAGTATCTTGGTGAACTAAATAGTTGTTCTAGGGTAGAATGCACACTATCAACTTCCATCATCGTATGACCTTTTTCTAGTATTATTTGCTGTATTTCTACGTCTCTTGAAGATGAAAAATTAGCTAAAGCACTGCACAATACTTTGTTTCTATTTTGATAAGTGCACCCATCAGATATCGGCACCACCTTTTTATACGAAATACTATATTGTTGTAAGAAATGAAGAACACATGTTGTAATAATGTTTGAATTTACACCTCCTCCTTCATGCCATACGTACAGGTACACATCTTTACTGTTTTTAACATAAAATGAAAAAGTTATGAATGGCTAATTTTTGCTTGTAGTACTGTTCGGATACAAGTAGTTTTGGGCATAATAAAACACTTTGCATATCCATGGTCACTACTAACATGTCAGATGACATGTTGTCAACAGCCATTTTTTTTAGCGGCCCTGGCTTCGTCTTTTTTAAAACATGAATCTCATACTCCTTATATAACCAACACAAACATCACACTGGTCCTTGCGGGGTTTAAATATTGATATTTGTTTCTCTTTCAAAACCGGAATTTCGTTGTGTTTCTCACGCCATTCAATATATAATCTGTGCATTTCGGTTTTGGTCCTAAATATCGCTTCTACGTATGTTCTCTTAGTTCTTGCTCTGCAATAGTGGCTCGGAACTCTCGGAATTAGATTCAACCACTTGAGAAGAGATTCTGTTTTTAGAGGTTTGGCTTTCTTATTTGCTCCTTTTTTATCTCCGGATTTTATCCATAGTTGAAATGTGCGGTCTTCTAAATCAAATATTCCCAACTAGAATTTCTTACACACGCGAATTTTGTTTCCCCCCTAAAGATGGCAAATAACAATCAAAATGGGATGTTTTCCTTACGGGTTTTGTATTTGGTCTCCTAACGGCTTGTTTGCGAAATTCCACCAAACCCATAATGTACGTTTTTTGGCATCCGATATGGGTAAATTCCAAACAAATTTGAAAGTATCTTTACGATTACCTTCATCAATAGCTCCACAAAGAAAGCTTCTTTCTGTTTTCTTCTCAGCGAGATGGGGACAACAATTGTCTCTCATCTTTCTAGCTCCTTTTGTTCCATATTTTTTTCCTCAAAACACGTAACTCTTTGTTTTTCTTCTTTCTTTCCGTCTTTAACAATCCTTCCACATTTTCTTCCTAATCATTTTCACATTTATCAATTGCTTCAAAAACTCCCGTTTCCTCGTTCAAATAAAGATTAAGATTAATTTCGCCTTCCATCGTATTTTGGATGGCTGTATTCATCTAAAAGTCGCTAATATTTAAGAGATGCGAAAAATTTTTAGAATTGCAATTTTACCTGTGTTTATTTGACCTTTTCTCCTTTTTTCCTTTTCTTCAACTTAATCACGGAAAACTTTTTGGGAAAATTCGTATAATTTTTTTTTTTTTTGACAGAAAATCGGACGCAAATGCATGCAATTTAATTTTATATCAAAAAATCTTATGTGTACAAAAACACATAGAGTTTTTTTTGGAGCATTTGTACTATGGGCTACACATAGGAGTATTGGCTAACTTTGGAACCAATGAAGATAACGCGAAACGTGGGTAATCGTATGACCAATAAGGCTTTCTAATGCAATAATAAAAAAAAAATGAAAAATACACATAGAGTTTTGGTCGGCGCACAGACGATATATATATGCTATTGAGATATTTGTTTTTCTTTGCGATCACTCTATGTTTTTAAATCTACATCAAATTTAGTAGTTGCACATCGCAATTAGCTTCCAAGATTTTCGTCTTTTAATGAAGCGCGAAATTTATTTATATTAAATTCCATTTTGAAAAAAAAAAAAGCTTCACAAACATATGTAGATCCGAAAGCGCTTACAATTTTTTGAGCAAATAACCTGCTTTTGTGTTCAAGGATGTAAAGTTAGCGATAAATTTTTATTTATTTTCGCAATTCTCTTTTAATTTTTTCCAGCTTTTTGTAAACTACTAGTCATAATATACAAAGCCCACTACTTTGTTGTAAAACGTATTTAACATTCGTAGTTAAATATTTTCACAAAAACATACCAAATATGTTGCTGCAACATTCTCTTAAACTGCATAACATTTTCTAAAACGTAATTAGCTTTCGGTTCTGGCTACCAAATTTGTTTGAAACAAGGTTGTCCCAACACATCTTTTATATATCGTACTATGAGCGACAAAATAAGTCAACATCGGTGATAATTTTATATGTATTTTTATTACAATTATATTAAGAGTACTGGCATAATTTTTACAACTAAAATTCACTACCATCAAAAAATTAACAACTTATTTTTTTGTGTTGAATTTTGTGAAAAAAGACAAATTAGAAGTTTATAAAAGAACTTTATCAAGATGAGAACGGAGGTCTCATGCGAAACTAGAAAAAATTTAATAGATTTAAGAGAAAAAGGCTAATCATGGACAAAGGGAAGAGAGAAAGATTGTTGCTACAGGGAAAAGATCCCATTGTGGTTCGATTTATTTTTTTCCGCCATCGACACTTTTGTACCAGCTAAAGAGTAAATAACGTGGTTTGCCATATTTTTCCACAATTAATAACAAAATATTGCCAATATATAAGAAATTTACAAATTTAAAATCAAAATTTACAGAAAATCAGATTAAAGGCACTCAAGTAAGCTTTCCAATGATATATATATTGCTGAAATCCGATAATAATTAACAAAGTTATGTACAAAGCTTTGTCGGTCCATAACTCCGAAAATAGGTTCGACCGCTGTAATAAAATTATTTCTCCTAAATCACCCCAAAAGCCCCTAACTCCTCAAAAAAAAAAAATTTTAAAAATTCGGGGTGTAGCCACTAAAAATTAATGCGTAAAAAACTCGTCCAAAACCTCAAGAATTTTTTTTTTTTTGAAAAACTGCTATCGCCATCGCTTTTAGCGTAAAATTTTACCTTGGAAAGGTAATATTAAAAAAAAATTAAATCAGCCGATTTTTTTTATTACCTACTAATAAAAAACCTTAAAAAGAAAAGTTGAGAAAAAGTCAAAAAATTTAAACTTGCGCGCCTCGAAAATAATTTTTTTGATATGTGGTAGTGGAACTTTTTCCTTATGCCAAAAGCTATCGAAAAATCGATGGCACAATATCGACAAATTTTTGCCATACAACTCATCAGCCCACCCTATTAAGCACGATGGAGGTTCCGTTATTGTTTAGGGGTTCTTTGTGGCATATGGGTTGGAGAGCTTCACTTCATTGGCGAAGTAATGGCAGCTGTACTGGATACCAAGCCAGCTATTAGGAATATTTAGGACTATTTGGATCGCCAGATCCGTAAAAGGAACATAACAAGTAATGAAACCCTAAAATAAGCTCTAAGAGAAGAATGGACGAAAATTCCAACCGAATATACCCAAAAAATTAGTTGATGCTATGTCAAATAGGAGAGAATGTTGAAAAAGGCCAATGGAGGCCAAACCGAATATTAATTGTATTTAATTTTAGGGTAGATATGGATGTATTCTTTTATTATACCGATCGACTCTGAATCACTTTATGTCCGTCCGTCCGTCTGTCCATCTGTCTGTGTAATGAAACTACAGGTAGCAAATATGAATATATTTTGATGAAATTTGGTATATAAGCTTCTATCGGCCATAGCTTAAACGCTATTGAAATTGGTTAAAGTCGGTGCATGTTCAGACCTAGTCCCCATACAAATGATCCCTATGAAATCGACTTAAATTGCCATAATATCCAAATTGTCATATAGATCTCGGTCAAATTCGGTTTGTGTATGTCTGTTACATTTATTAATCAGTAGTCAAAAAATAACCCGTATAGGACAATTCTTAGTCATAGCCCCCATATGAAACTGATTCTCGATCTTCACTTAAATCTATCAAAAAACAAAAATTTTGCACAGATTTTTCTCAAATCCGGTTTTATATTTTTTTTTTTTTTTTTTGCAAAAAATAAGTGATCTTACCAAATATGGTCCGGCTCGGTCCATTTGTCAACCTAGTCCCCATATAACTATAACAACAAATTTGGTTTATGTTTATTTTCTTTATCCAATTAGTTAGACCTAAGAGATAGGGTCTCTAAACTCATGGTATACGGTATTAACGGTTTTAACGTAAAACAAAAAATTATTTTTGTTTAACTGAACCCATATCTTAACTTTTATCATCATAAATAATGAATAAACTATTTTGTTTTTGCAAATAAAGTTGAAAAATATCTATATTTTGTTCACTCTTTTCAGAAAAAAAAAAATGCTTCCCTGGTGTTTACTTTTACTCACTTTTGCCACTCATTGTTGTTTAATCAGCTATTTTAAAATAAAGTTTATGCAATAAAAACCTTTTATCTAAGTTGTATTTTGTTTCTATTAAATTTGAATGACTTACATTAACAAGTTTGTGTAATATGTATGTATATGTATATGCCCTAATGTTTAATCAATAATTAAAAAATATTGATATAATAATGTTCAACTTTAAGCTAAAAGTGAGCAAATTTTGAGAGTTACATTTTGGTTTTTAATAGTGTCTTGAATTTAGAATTATTTCAAACACTTCTCATTTTCAAAAGTAAACAATCTATAATATTAAGAGGCTAGGCAATTTCTTGTGACCGATGTAAGTTTCACAGTTTTACCCCGATTTTGACAAAAAATTTATCATTTTAAAGGTATTTCTTTTTAGCTGTGAACCAGATTTACAGATTTTCATCGTCTCGAACATTTTTTTGGAGTTATGATCGTTTAAAGTTGCTACTAACACATGCATAAAATTATACAATGTTATGTGTGTGTTTATTAAATTTGTTACTGTTTGTGTTAATGTGTTGAGTTTGTTTTCTTCATTTAAAATGACATGAATTGTGAAGCATACATTTAGGGTCTTTATTGAATGAAAAAAAAAAACTTCCTAGAATTTGCACTCGAGTTTCGAGCGCTGAAATCTGCTAGTATTTTATAATTGCGTCATACGCTTAGGGCTTCTTAAACAACAAACATATAAAATTAATAATAATTTATTCTTTATGGGACTTCAGTCTTCGAATAAAATCTTTATACATATATACGCATGGGCGACGGGATCCGCTAGTGTCGCATAAAATATTTCCATCAATCGATCAGGTAATGGAGTGCGTACATCTTCTGTAGAAGCCAAATCTAAAATATCAACGTAATTCACGATGAATAAGTTTATATATTTATTACAATTATTACATATATTTTTTTAAATAAATTGAAAATTCGGTTAAAATTAATTCGGTTCCATTAACCGAATTATTGTAAAATTCGACTGTTTTAACCGATTTTACAATGAAATAGTGCGTTAACCGAACTAAAGTGTATTTCGGTTGGTGGAATCGAAAAACTGTGCCGAAAAAGTTTGGCCTGAGAACGCTAAGCCATTTGGAGATTTTAATATACTGGCCTAGTACTCTCACCCACAATTAATCTGTTTGCTGTGTGTGTAGATAAAATCCCAAAATATATTTTATATTTTCAAGCAATTTATACAGTGAGTCCAACAAAACTTAGACTACTTATTGTACAATAATATTCATACAAGTTTTGTACAATTTTTGACAAATAAATAATATCAAGCTCTTATATGTAATATGTACTCGTACTTCAAAACAAACATTCTTCAAATGGCTTTGTGTACATATATGAAGCAGGGATTTAAAGATGTATTGCTATTTTTGTTACTTCCCATACTTTTTGATTCTTTTTGTCCTTTTTTGTTTTGAGAATGACATGAACATTTTCGTTCGTCATCAACATCAATTCTACTTTGCTTTTAATACAATTTCCATTAGATTTTACTTGTTTTGGGAAAATGCTGCCAGCAGTATGTGGAAATGTACATGATATTCTATATAAATATGTACATACTTACGTACAAACACATTGAGTTTTTCACTGCATGAATTGTAAGTTTATGACGCGTTGTACATAATGTAGCTTTTTAATATTATACTCCTGCCTTTTAAGAAAACTTCATGCATCCTTTTATATTATCTTGCGTATGTGTGTGTGTATGTGTGTGTGTGTGTGTGTGTGTGTGTGTGTTAGTGTGTGTGTATGTGTGTGTAATAGTATGTTATGTTCGGTTGGTGGTGGAATTTAATGTCTTTTTTGCCAGTGTACTGAATATTCAGTTTTGGTCATTATCATTTATCGTAAATTTTTACTTCAACATTTATTTCCTTTCTATGTACAAAATATTGAGCAAATATAATGGATTTTATCCTTGCTGCTGGGATTCTGCTATTGATGTGATGGTCTCGACTGGGGCTGCTGCAATAACTACTGTATGTGGTTTCATGATGTTGCTGAGGTTTATTTCCTTTCCCTTTTATTTTTGTACGTGATTGTGTTTAAATTGCTGCCTATTCAATGGTTGTTATTTAAATTATTATTTGAAGCTTAAAGCAGAATTAGTTTTCATATAAAATTTAAAGCAACTAGGAATTCTTTAAGTTTATTGTACAATACACATATCCCATAAAGTCTACGTTCAAATAAAGCTTATTTTCTTATATTTTTGTTTAAATTCTTTAGTTAAAAGGGCTATGACGAAATTCAGATTCCTCTCTTTAAAATAGAGGCATGTAAGTATCACATCAAGTGAATATAGCAACCACAAAGTCCGCGTTTAGTTTATTTTTTATGATAGTGCCGCTATTTTTCTTAAAAGCTTTTCTTCTTCTTTGTTATTAAAATGGTCGTTTAACAAGCTCAGTGGCCCATTTTGTTTAAAAGTGGTAATAATTAATAAATATCGAAACCGAGGGTAAAGAAATTAGTGTATCAAAAAGAAAAAAATATTATTAAATTGTGGAAAGAAGGAAAATACTTCCTAAAAATTGTCTAAACTATTGGGAAACTAATGAAATGATTAAAATGTAGTATATCGATGGTTTGTATTCATACTCCTATTAACAAAATTTATACTCCTCTAAGAACATTTTTTTAGGAGAGCGAGGAAAACCAATCGATCGGTTTAGTACAATATCATTTTTGAATATAAAACTTCGATATCAATAAAAAAATAAAATACATACTTTAAAAGCTTTTCTCACACCTGCCCATTTTCAAATAAAAAAAAATTAATTCTCTCTTCCTCTTTTTCAGGCCAAAGTATTTTTATACTCTCTACACCTCAGTGGCAGAGGGTATATATAGGTTTGTCATTCCCTTTGTAACGCATCGAAATAAATTCCGGAAACCACAAAACCATATATCTGTGGTTTTCTAGAATAACCGCGTATGTCATAAAATCAAAATGTTCAGGGGAGCCAAAAAACGTTAAATTTGAAATTATGCGCTCGATATAAAGTTTTTAGAGCTTTTTTTTAAAAAGTCCTGTAGATATGGGCAATAAATACTTTATATAAAATTTTGAGTCAAAAATCTTCAGAGAATAGATCCTAGGGAAAGACGAAAAAATAGTATGTAAATAACACTTTAAGTGTGTGCAGATAAAACAACTTATGTCGACAAACGTCGTTTTCTTTGAAAAAGAAAACTACCACCATGTAGACATAAGTTGTTGTTGCTTGAAATATGGATTTTTTTGTTCGTCAACAAAAAATTAACAGGACTTTGGATGAGCATATAACAACGTATCAAGAATAATAGTGACAAAAAATAACAGAAATAAACACACAAGTTTTTATAAGTGGTTTTAAACTGAAAAATAATCCAAAATTATTTTGAATTTTTTTTTTTCATTAATAACAACGTATGTCGTTATGTGTCGTTTTCTGAGAAAATAATTTATCAGCGATCAAACGTAGGTTGACATACGTCGATAGTGCTGCAAATTAATTTAATAAACATTTAAGTTACGTCGTTATTTAAAGAAAAAACCCAGAAATGGTCAATATTTTTTAAAAAAAATTTAACACATGTAAAGAGCGTTAAAAATTAATATATTTAGCATCGTTAACTCAAAACTGACAAAAATGGACATACGCGGTTATTCCAGAAACCACAGATATTTTCTTGATCATTAGAACAAGGGAAGTTGATTTAGCGTTGACCGTCTGTCCGTCTGTCTATGGAAATCACGATCACGCCCTCAATATCTAACCTAGACCGTTCGTTTTTGTATAAAATCGATTATTAACATCACAAAGGACTTGCCATTTAAAATCGTCAAATTCGGTCAAAGGAGCCACGAGTTATAAATGAAACTTTGAAAAAACTCTTGAAAAAATAAAAATTTTCAGTGTGTTTGTTGTTTTTCTTAAGATATGTTGTATATGTTGTAATTCTTCGTATTGTTGAAGTCATTGCAATTGTGTCCATTGCACGTGTCCATTGGCCTAAGCAAGTATTACCACATATTTTTTTATCGTTAAAATTAAAAATTAAAAAATTAATGAAAATAAAAAATACAAAAAATAAAATTAAAAATTAAAAATGAAAAATGGAAAACAGAAAATGAAAAATGGAAAATGGAAAGTGGAAAATGAAAAATGGAAAAAAGAATATGAAAAATGGAAAGTGGAAAATGAAAAATGGAAAATGGAAAGTGGAAAATGAAAAATAGAAAATGGAAAATGAAATATGGAATATAAAAAATGGAAAATGAAATATGAAAAATGGAAAATTCAAAATGAAAAATAGAAAATGAAAAACGGAAAATGAAAAAGAGAAAATGCAAAATTAAAAATGAAAAATGGAAAATAAAAAATTTAAAATGAAAAATGCAAAATGGAAAGTGGAAAATAAAAATGAAAAATGGAAAATGAAAATTGAAAAATGGAAAATGAAAAATGGAAAATTAAAAGTTGAAAAATAAAAATTAAAAATGAAAAATGGAAATGAAAAATTGAAAATTAATAATGAAAAATGAAAAATGGAATATGGAAAATGGAAAACGGAAAATTAAAAATGGAAAATGAAAAATGGAAAACGAAAAATGGAAAATGGAATAATGAAAAATGGAAAATGAAAAACTAAAAATGAAAAATGAACAATGGAAAATGAAAAATGAAAATTGAAAAATGAAAAATGGAAAATGAGAAATGAAAATGGAAAATCGAAAATGAAAAATGGAAAATGGGAAATGAAAAATGCAAAATGGAAGATTAGAAATGAAAATTCAAAACTGAATAATAAAAAATGTAAATTGAAAAATGAAAAATGAAAAATTAAAAATTAATAATTAAAAATTAAAAATTAAAAATTAAACATTAAAAATTAAAAATTAAAAATTAAAAATTAAAAATTAAAAATTAAAAATTAAAAATTAAAAATTAAAAATTACAAATTAAAAATTAAAAATTAGAAATTCAAAATTCAAAATTAAAAATTAAAAATTAAAAATTAAAAATTAAAAATTAAAAATTAAAAATTAAAAATTAAAAATTAAAAATTAAAAATTAAAAATTAAAAATTAAAAATTAAAAATTAAAAATTAAAAATTAAAAATTAAAAATTAAAAATTAAAAATTAAAAATTAAAAATTAAAAATTAAAAATTAAAAATTAAAAATTAAAAATTAAAAATTAAAAACTAAAATCTAAAAATTAGAAATTATAAATTAAAAATTCAAAATTAAAAATTACTAGCTAATTCAGATAAAAATATTTTTAAATTAGCTTTTTTTATACCCTCCACATCTCAGTGGCAGAGGGTATATATAGGTTTGTCATTCCGTTTGTAACGCATCGAAAAACTAATTTCCGACCCAATAAAGTATATATATTCTTGATCCTTATCACAGCTCGAGTCGATATAGCGATGTCCGTCTGTCCGTCTGTCCGTCTGTCCGTCTGTCCGTCTGTCCGTGTGTCTGTTGAAATCACGCTCATTCAAAAAAAAAAGCATTTACTTAGGTCAGGTTACGAAAAAATTATTTGCCATAATTCCCACCAGGTTGGTATTGAAATCGGAGTAAATCGGGAGCCTCTGCGCTGAGAAATGAACAAAAGTTTATAGATACCTCTAAAAAAAACATGAAACCTAGTGTTTTCTTGTAATAGTTTAGTGGTTGAACATACAACAACATAAAAAAAGCCACAAAAAAAATGTGATTCATACATATTAACAATAACAAGAACACAACTACCATGAGCTATGTTAATAGTATTGCCACAAACCGAGGTGGAGGGTATCAAAGATTCGGCACAGCCGAATTTAACACTCTTACTTGTTTATTTTAATATCTGTAAATTTTTAGCCAAGAATCAGTTGATTTTTATACCCTTTACCACTATGTGGTTTGGGTATAATACTTTGTGCTGCTGTTTGTAACAACAAAAAATATTTGACCTAGACCCATCTTTAATTATACCGATCGAATCAGAATCACTTTCTGAGTTGATTTAACAATGTCCGTCCGTCCGTCCGTCCGTCCGTCTGTGTGTCCACGTAAACATTGTAATCAAACTGCAGGTCGCAAATATGAATATATTTTGATGAAATGTGGTATATAAGCTTTTATGGGCCATGGGATGAACGCTATTGAAATTGGTGAGAATAGGTCCATGTTCAGACCTAGCCCCCATACAAATTACCCCTATGAAATCGACATAAATTGCTATAAGATCCAAATTGTCATATAGATCTTACTCAAATTGGGTTTGTATGCGTTCATTACATTCAGCCATGAGTAGTCCAAAACTGATCCCTTCCGCCCCATATAGAGCTGCTTCCCGATCTTCATTTAAATCTATTAAAAAACAAAAATATTGCACTGATTCTTCTCAAATTTTGTTTGTATATATTTTTGCAAAATACAAGAGACTTTACCAAATATGATCAGGATCGGTCCATTTTTGGACCTAGTCCCCATATGGATATAGCATCCGATATGAACTTTTTCATATCTGCAGCCAAAAAAATTAATAAAAATCCCACTCAAATTTGGTTTTTGCTTATTTTCTATGTCCAGTTAGTTGGGCCTAAGAGATAGGGTGTCTAAACGCATGGTATAGGGTATCGTATAGTCGGTCTAGACCGACTATAATTTTCTTACTTGTTTTTTCTTTTGAATTCTCATGAATTATCCCTAAACTTTCTTATAGGGATCAAACTTTGGGTGTTATAATGCTGGCTGTGTTATATAATGAATTTCATAGGGATTTTCTACTCTAGTAAAAGAAAATCAATGCCATTTTTCAAATAGTAACGAATGCTTGCTATAGAAGACACGATCTTTGTTTTTTTATAACAAGGAATTATAAGAGAAACTGGCCAGCATGAAAAGCAATTAACTTTAAATTTAATTGGTATTCGAAATTAAAATAACAGTACCGACAACAGTTTTAAAGTGGTAGCCGTACCCAATTTTGGTTGTAATATTGAGTTTAAGATGCAGGTGGAGTGTATCAAAGATTTAACACTCTTACTTGTTTTAATATAAAATTTAAATTTTTAATATATTCGAAGAGAACTAATTTTAATAGAAATTGTTTGTCCAATTCTTTAATATTATTGCCAAAGCAAACTTTTTTTAGAACTATAACCTAAATAGCAAATTTCTTATTTGTTAAACTACTTAATAACCGATATATTTAAGTCATCAAAAAGTTTTGTGTGATTCGCATTTTGGGCTTCGAATGCCAGATTCACTTTTTGTACCTCTGTTAAAATTGAGTCAAAAGTACGTTATATAATTATAGATTTTGGAATCTTTGTACAGTGTCGTTTCATACGATTTTTCAATAACAACAACGATTTTTAATTTTCTGCTCAAGCCAAATATCCAGAATTGCTTTAATGGCTCTTTCTATATAAAACCATCAGGTTGGTGCTACCATCGGAAAATATCTTCTCATATCGGAATCTCTGTTAATTAACTCATCGTTATTTGTCTTACTGGTGAATAAGAGAACCAATTATTTTTGACCATAGAGTTTAAATTTTGTTTAACATGAATTATTGTATTTAAAGGGCGCTAAAAGCTCGAAAAAATAAAAACGAAAAAGTGCCTTTAAAAATGGAAAAAATTTGCCTTTTTGCTATTTAAAAGGTTCTAAATCTAGCGTGAAAGGCGCTAAGTTGGCATTGCTGCGAATTCAACTTCAAAAATTGATGGAAAAGGAAATCAAAAGTAAAAAAGTATTTGTGAAAAAAAGGTGTGTGCTGAAACTGCTAGAAAAAAGATTGAGTTTACGTAAAGCTGGATACCAGGTAGAGTCGTATGACGTAAACCTCACTCGTGACCAGACGAAAGCGCATTGAAGTTGCTCATAACTACATAAATAAGCTTCCAGAATGTGGTAAATAAGTCAAGTTTTTAGACGAAAGTACGTACTGTGTATTTAGTATAAAAGACCGTCAAATTGTGTGGCGCAAATCAGGAACCGCTCTTGAGAAACAAAATCTTGTTGGTGCGGGTCAGCTGGAATTTATTAAATCGACAATGGATATATGGAGATACTTGAACATTTAAAAATTGAGACAAAATGGCCACTTTGGCCATTGTATAATGCTCTAAGACAGCTTAAAACACCACCACCAAACGCTCGATCTCAGTTCTATTGAGCATCTTTGTAGAGAAAATAATTCGTCAGGATGTAATAACAAGTAGATCTTGCGATATCTAATGCAGACAGAGTGTGCGAAGATTTCAGCTGAAGAAACAGAGAAGTTGGCAATTTCAATGCTAAACAGACTGAATGAAGTCTCAAAACAGAGTGGCTATCCAACAAATTATTAAATTTAAATTTTATTCCTTAATTCTAAAGGTTTTTTGATTTGCTTTAAGACTGAACGCAGAATTTTTTGTTGTTATATTTATTTGTTGTTGCATTTATTTCAAAAACGAAGAAAGGAATTTCGATTTTGTGTTTCGCTTTTTGACTCTCAGAATTTAAAAAAAAAACTATTTATTTGAATTACGTATTTATGTTGCTGGTATAAAAAAAAATAAAAAAGGAATATTAATGTCGCTCTAATCTTCGACACGATCGCATCCATTGTCAAACCTTTTTAGCGCTTTGTACCATACCTTTTTCCTCGTGTTGGAAGTGGAAGTGCCATTATGGTTTGGGGTTGGCAGCAACGGTGTTGGTTATTGAGTCTATAATGGATAAAATAGGATATATAAATAATTTAAAACAAAGCGCAAACAACTGGGCTTTGAAGAAGATTCTTGGTTCCAACAGCATAATGAGCGAAAACATACGGCGCGCAATGTCAAGTTGGTGTTGCTACTAGAAGTCAATTGAAATCACCACCTCGAAAACCCTTAATCCTATTAAGTATTTGTGAGATTTACGGGAGCGCAGAATCTGTCACCATAAAATAACCACAAAGGAAAAAATTAAAAAGCGTCATTTTGTAGGAATGGGGTAAAATAAGAAAAGAGGTTACCTTAAAGTTGGTTAAATTGATGCCAAGTCGGCTCACAGAGATCCTAATCTTTAATGTAAATTTATTATTATTTTTTTTAATGAATATTTCAAATGTACGAATAATTGTTCCTATGAAACTTTTCTTTTTTGCGTGTTTAACATGCAAAAAATAGGTTAAAGACAATAAACCTAAAATAAATTAAAGAAAAAAGTAATAAATACCTTAATAATTTATTAGAAAAAAAAAATAAATCAGCTTACTTTTTCGTATTATGTCATTTTAATTTTAGATGTACGTATACTTTTTCTAGCAAGTGTATATGCTATCAGTCTCATTACATTTTATTTCAGACAATTTAATTCTCGATTTTTTTTAAAGATTTTACTTGTGCACGTGTTTTTTAAATTATTTTTTAATCTGGCAACGCTGAGTAAATTGCTTCAAAACTATTAAAGTTTTGCTATAAATTTTGTTGCATTTAAAACACTTGAAAACATAATGTATTGCATACGGACATATATACATACAAACATACATATGCATTTAACATCCTTACAGATGCTTTTTTTTTTTTGGTATTATTGTTTAAAACTATAAGCAGGTTTTTTGTTTCTTCTTAAGCCCAATACAATTTACCCCTGTTGGCATAACTATACATGAAACATAATTACTTTCAATCTCTCCTTATGTAAAGCAATCTCACAATGTTAAATAAATATTCAGTTATATTTCGCTCTCTCTCTCTCTGTGTGTCTTTGTTTGTCAACATTATTGTAATTCTTTAAGCATAAATCAGCTGTTGTGACGTATGGAGGTGGGTTACCCTTCCAACAGTTTCCTTTGTTTGTAGAACACATTTCGTATATTTTAAAAACATCAAGTTGCGTTTATACTATTTTCTATACTCTAGCACAGCTGACTGACTGGCTCGATGTTAATAGTCTCTATGTCGTTTTGTTTTTGTGCTTGTTTATCTGTCTGCCTTTTCGTCCGTTTATTTTTCTCTATAGCTCTGAAAACGCCATTAGTTTAGTAGAGTTGTGTTCTGTTGCTGCCGCTGTTATTTCATACTCATACTCATACTCATATTTTATTTAATTTATTTTAAATGACCACTTCCACCTTTAGGCTAAATCCAGCATACGTTATACATACACATTGTTATTACTATAATTTTATAGAATTTAGAAAAAAAAAATATTCTCATGCATACCTAGATTAAATTATTTACATGATTTTGTTGAAATTTATTTGACGTTGTTTATGCCTGTGATTTCTTTGAAAAGAAAAAAACATTTTGTAAATTTTTCTAATAAAAAATTATTAAATTTTTATGTACAAATAAAAATTAAACACAGACGCAAAAGATTTTAACAAAATTTTAAATGAACAACATATGTATTAAATGATTTACACTTAGTTATATTACAATTATATTGACTTCATTTTCCTAAACATACATAGGTATAATACATCAAAACGTTCAATATCGTCCAATCATTTTAAATACCTACTTGAAATTCGAAAAATCACAATACCGTCAAAATGTCACTTTCACAAGATACGAAATAGTCTTGTTTATTGACGTAAATGAGATTCTTTTTATTTTCACGGCTGTGAAAACTCGTTTTTATTATATGGAGTTGACAGTTTTTGCACGTGAAACCGAACTATTGACGTTAAAACTGGTATATTAAATTTTGATGGTTAAATTACTAAAGTTAAAGAATAAGTGCAAACATTTTTAGTGTTTATTAACATGTTATAGCTTTTTAATAGCAATTAGTTTACATTATAGCATGTTGTATGTTAAAAGTTTTGAAACATTAAAATATAATAAAAAAAAAACATAGGAAAAATTTTGAAAATTTAACCATTTTTATTTATTATTTTATATATCTTTTTGAATTGTCATATTAAATCTCCATGTGTTTATAATTTTAAAAATATGTATTATGATAATTCTTATTTTTTTTCTTTAAATTTTTGGCGTGACAGACGCCATGTTTTTCTTCTTATCATCATCAATAACAAAAAAAAAAAAAAATCATAAAAACCATACAATCTGGTTTTTTTTTGTTTTTTTAAAAAACTCAACACTTACTTGCTCTCTTAACAATCAGTAAGTATCTCAACACCAAAAACTCATTTTCCAACATGAATTCTTCACGCTCTCCGTGTTATGTTGTGCAGTCTAACGTAACAGCTCAGCTCTGCTAAGTCGCAGTCTCTGTTCTGACAAAAAGTTAGTCTGACAGCACGACCTTCTTTCTTCAAATTCACCATTAGTATGATTTGTTGCAACTTTTTTTCTTCTTGTTGATCTACTTACAACAAATTTTTTTCATAAATGCCGCCTGTAATTTGTTGCGGGGAATTGTTGTTGTTCGTCGGTAGGAAATATGTAATTGGGGGGCTGTGGTTTTGTGTGTAGAGAAGGTGTTAAATATTTAAAAAAGCCTCATCATGTCTTTTCTGTCTGTATTATGAGTATATGGAAGTGTGTTTGAGAGTGGCTGTCTGTTTTTATATATACCTCCGTAAACGTACATACATACATATATATGTATGTATGTACATATAAGAAAAACGTGCGTTTACAGGCATCTCAAACATGGTTGTATTTCGAATGTAAAATTGCTTTTTTAAATCATCATTTTTCTTTAATCTACTCCTTTTCGATACTTGATTTTGTATTGTTGTTGTTGTTCTTATTATGTTGTTGCTGGCGTTGGAACCCAGCCCCAACATACATATACATTTGTATTGTCATTATTGCTGCTGTTGCTTTATGTTGGAAAGTTTGGTATGCCAAAGATTATGCCATCATTGTGCAAAGTTTATGCTTCACTTATACATACACATTCACTTAAATGAAAAAGAAAAATAATAATAAAAAAAAAAAAAAAAAAAACAAAACAACACACTCCAAATTTTATATAGGTGGCGCTTTGCTTCAGGCATCTCAACCAGATGCTAATAATTTATAATGATAATTTATAATGTGTGGAAGAATAGCTTCGAATACAGGGTTTGAAATTTAAAGATTTTGAATGTAAAATTTTAAAATTTCACAAAAATAATTAAGTACCTATCAAAATTATCACATGCTGAATATAAAAATTGGAATCTGAGCACTTTAAAATTCATAATAAAAATTTTTCCAAGTAAATAAATCTTTTTAATATTTTATTTAAAAACAGGTATTTTTTGAACTTTTGTGTAGAGTGCATTAATTTTATAGCTCGAAAAAAAGTTGAACTTATTTTGCATTTTTTTTTTGTTGTTGTTTCACGTTATAAGAAAGTAAAACAAGATGTTTTATTAGGTTTTAACTCAAAAAAGTGACAAAATATATTCGTCATATCAACAGTATACAACAAAATAAAGTCATTGTACTGAAATGCATTCATTTTAAAACGCGATTAAAAATTTAACAAAACAAGAACATATTCAAATGGAAATTTGTTTTTACAAAATCTTTCAAAATAAGATTCCAAAATTGTATATACATATGTAGGTATATACATATATTTTGATTTAGTTCATAAAAACATTTGACCTTTTCCTTTCTTTCTTTTTTTTAAAACGGTCATGCTTTACTAGAAAACTCAAGTTTTTGAAACTATTTGTTTACGCTTTAAAAACATATCCAACACACTACAATTGGTAACAATGGTAACCGATAAAATATCTTAGATATAAATTACATACTAATAAAAATCCATTGCGTTTTTTGTTGTTGCTTTTAGATACGTAGTTTGGTAGTTTTCTGTTTTGTTTCGACTGCAATATTGCAACCTGTAGAAATTGGTAACACTGACTATTTTTTTTTTCCAATAATTCAATATGGTAGTATAAACAAATGATTGATTTTCATAATTAAAAAAAAATATATATATATTCACCCCTGTTCTTGAAACCACTATCACAAAAAAAAAAACTCGTAAATGAAAAAATTCTTAAATCTGCGAGTTTTTTGCTGTTCTCTAATTTCAATAAGAATATTTTTTCTCGTTTTAATTCACATAGAAAAGGCTTTGTGAAATCAAAACAAATGCCCTTTTTTTCTACTAAGCAAGTCTTAAGAGCTAAAAAAACTAATTGATATTTAAACTCTAACATGTTTTTTATTGAACCTTGTAATTATTTCAAAAAATTTGACATTAATTTTATGGAAAAAAAAAAAACGATTTTAAAAAACGTCTACATTTTGCGCTGATTTAAAAAAAATCGTAATAAGTGGTCGATGTTAATAAAACACACTTTTTGCGATGATGCTGTTCTATAACTATAATAAAAACTTTTTATTTACACAATCTATTTTCCATTATAATTTTTTCAATTATAACATAGATTCTTTATGCACTAATTATTGCAAATAAAGGAATTAAAAAAAATTTTTTCATCAAATCACGTATTTTTATTTTTTTTTCGAAACAGTAGTGATGCCAGTCAAATCCAATTTATTTGAATATCGAAATTTTTTTTTGGTGATGCCTAACTTTTTAAAAATAGAAAAGTCATTTTTAATTGAATGAAATTGAAAAACAATAACAATTAAATGAACAAATAAGTTTTTATTTTAAAAGAAAATATTTTTCTTTATACTTTTTCTATAAACTTAAGAAAAATCATGGACAATATACTTAAAAGTTTTTTGTGAAACTGAATAAAGAACCATATGGCATCTCGGTTTCTAGATAACATATGTTCTTAACTCAAACATATGGTTCTTAACTCAAACATATGTTTCCATTAAATAAATAAAAAAAGTGGTTTCAAGAAACCCAAAATTTCAATTTCATGTGATTTTAAATTCAGTCTTATTCAAATAACAACGTTTCAAGAACAGGGCTGATTAAGTTGAAAATATCGTTACATGTGAAGTTTTTGAAAATGATCTTTGAAAATTATGTCAGTATCATGACAACCCTGTTCATTTGTTCTTGGTTTGATTAAAATAAGTGGTAAAATTTAAGTACGTGCTAAAATTATGAAATATTTTCAACAAAATCCAACTTGGTCTAACAAAACTGTTTCTAATATTATTATAAACTATCAGGAGAATTATGACCATTGATACGAAATCTGGTTCGGGAAGAAAGACAGGTCCACATGATGTCTTAAGGCCAAGAAAATAGGAAGTATATTGGAAAGAGCTCTCAACACATCCGACAGAAAAGCAGCGTGGTTAACTTATCGAATTCTAAAAATTTCCAGAGCGGAACGCTGAAAAAAATATTGAAACCAAAAACAGAGCACGGGAACTAAGATCATACGACGAAACGTATATTTATATGTCTAGGACCGAAAAACAGACGAAATTTAAAAACGGGCTCTATAAATACCTAAATTTATATTAAAATATTTCCACATATTTTTGACCTGATTTGCCATCCTGGCACCACGGTAAGAAAGCTCTTGAGTGGTACAAGAACAATAACGTGGTTTTTGTACCAAGGGAGGCAATCCTCTAAACTATCCAGAGCTAAAGCCAGTGGAGCGATATTGGACTCTTGTGAAAAGGAAGTTGATAAGCACATAAAAGATGCCCCAAAATGTGGAAGAATTTAAGCGGAGATGTACTACCTGTTCCTGTTCTTTTTGTTGTAATATTTAATATAGTTTCAATTAAGTAAAAAAAAATTTATTTATCTTAAGATTTTTTCGATCTTACTCCTCATTAAAAGACATATAAATTTTATATCTTTTACTTAAATTTGGTATGGATATGTTGCTAGATCAACTTAGTCACCTCACAAAATATGGTTGTAATCGGTACACTTTTAGACATCCAATATGAAATTTAACATAATTTTATCTGCAGGCAACCAATAGAAGATACAGGCAAATTCTAAATGACGTAATGCATCCACGGAGGAAAATATGCCCCTGGTCTGGAAGTACCAACATAACTGTGACACAAGACACACATCCAAAATTGTAACTCAATGGCTACAATCTACTGGAGTTAGTATTTTGGAATTGTCCAATCACAAGATCACAATCTCCTAGAAAATATATGGAAAATTGTAGATCGAAAAATATTTATTTATTTATTTATTTAATTCCATTTCCTGTACAACAAGATAGAGTCTTATATTTAAAGTACAGGAACGTATTGCGTTACAAAGAAAACATTTTACAATATAATTAATTATTAACATAACATTTTAAAAAAAAATAGACTATTTAAAAAAGTCAAATAAAAAAGTTTTGAGACTTTTAGCATTGCTGCTTTGTTGTCGACTTAGTGGAAGATTGTTCCAAAGACGAGCGGCATGTACATAAAACTGCCGTTCAGATACTAGGCATTGATGCCTTGAAATTACAATATTTCGGTTTCTTCGCGCTTGGAAAAAACGGATTTTGTCAAATATATATTTGGGTGTTTGTCTGTTTAATATTTTATGCAAAAATGTAAGAGTGCGAATTTTCAACAGATTATCAAGAGAGACCCCGTAAAGATTACTTGAAACAGAGGAAACATGATCAAATCTTCTCAATCCATACACATATCTTATAACATTATTAAACAAGACATTTAGTTTCCTATTACTAACTGCATCACAGCTTCCAAATAGCCCATACAACAAGGAATGAATCAGATACATCTTGGCAAGTAAGGCTCTTATTCTTAAAGGGGTGACATACTGTGTGGACCAGACAGCTCGTAGTTTTGCATAAGTTTAGAAGGGTTATGCCTGAAGCAATATTCTGAACTGGGCTACTTAAAGTGAGTTGCACGTCATCTGCGTATAAATGTATCTTACAATTGGAGAGTTGTTTTGGCAAATCATTCGCGAACAAGGAAAATAAAATTGGGCCTAAAATAGAGCCCTGAGGCACTCCCCTAGTAAGGGATAATCTATCTGACCATACACCGTTTACAAATACTGATTGTGTGCGGTTCGAAAGATATGATGATATAAGTTTGGTTGATGTATCCGTAAATCTAAAAAAGTGTTTCAGTTTTCCAAGGAGTATATCATGGTCTACCGTATCGAAGGCCTTAGAATGGTCTAGAAGCACTAAAAAGTTAATATTTCCATTTTCCAATCCTTGCCGTATGTTCTCACTAACTTCCACAAGAGCCGTAACGCAGCTATGGCTCTAACGAAAACCAGATTGCGTACTGCAAAGCAAATTATGTGTATTGACATATCAAATCATTTGTTTATACAACAGTTTTCCAGGACTTTCGATAGAAAATACAATATGGCTATAGGTCTGAATTCTCCATTTGACTTGGGTAATGGCACAATTTTTGCATGTTTCCAGTTTACCGGGTACATACAAGACATTATAATAGTATTAAACAGATGAGTAACATACGGCAAAATCAGGGGTAGAAGTAATCTTATAAATTTTGGGTGTAAGTTATCGCTGCCCATTGCATTTGATTTTATTAACGAACACATTGAAATAACGTCATTTTGAGTTACGCAAGAAAGTTGAAAATGTTCGCTGATTATCCCGTTATCTGTATTTAAGGTGTCTGAGGAAAAATTATAAAAAGTGGAATTTGCTTTAATTACAGGTGCGTTGGTAAACGTTCTGTTAAGCATATTTGCATCTATGTACTTGGCAAGCAATGTTGTTGTTCGCATTGCCAATTCCTATTTCACGAATAGTATTCCAAGTCTGTCTAGAACTGATCGCAGTGCTAAACCGTTTGGAATAATATTCGGTTTAAGCATATCTGATATGTCTATTAACGTTTTTCCTGGCAATGGAATATTGTATTTTAAGCTCAGATGTTTTAAATCTCCTCCACCTGGCATATGCAAAATCGCTTTGGTGTATAGCATTCCTAACAGCATTTGAAAACCAGGGTTTTTGCCTATGTATCGTTCTCTTGTGTTTCAGTGGTACAGTTAAATCAAAAAGGTGTTGAATATTGTGCTCAAAAAATGATGATTACTCATCAACGGAAGACATAAAATAGATGTCACTCCAAGCAATGTGAGATGAATATTCATATAAATGATTAAAATCTAAGTGTTTAAAGTCACGATAACTGAAAAACTGATTAACTTATTGAACTTGAAAGTTATATGTTAGAAAGATCAGGTCATGTTTAGAAAAACATGGAGCTAATATATGATCAATGATATCATCAATCAGCGTGCTTGATGTGGATGTATGGTGTGTTGGATTTATCATATTTACTGAAAAAAGACCAAGCGATAACATATTATCAGGGAGGGTCGTCTCCATTAAGACATTTGAATTAAAATAACCAATAATGACTATATCATCATACTCTGAGGCGAGATTCTCAAGCGTAGAATACAAAACGGTCAAAGGTATTCTCTTATTTGGCCTATAAACGCAACCCACTAATAGCTTTTTTCCAAATGATAAAACTTCAATGAAAATAAACTCAACTACTTGTCCAATTGAACTATTTGATGACTTGCAGCAAATTTTGCAAGAAGTACTATTTTTCACAAATATCGCAACGCCACCACCATGAATTTCTCTATCAGATCTAAAAATCTTGTAACCAGAAGGACATATGAGACTATCAGGGGTTGAAGTTACTAGCCATGTTTCCGCAACACAAATAATATCATTGTCGGAGTTCACAAAAACTAATTTAAATTCATCTTCTTTATTGTTCAAGCTTTGAGCATTTTTGTGCACGATTTTAAACCCTTTTGTGCTTAGCCACGAAATTACACAAACAAGACAGATCTCATAGAGGCAGTTAATTCAGATTGTCAAAAAATTTTAATGGATATCATCAACACTTTAATTGATTCCTTGACTCGTCGTTGTGAATCAATGTTTTGTCAACAGCATAAAAATGAATAAATTTTCAGTTTTGTTATTTTTTCTTCATACGTTTTGTATGGTTATAAATAGTTATAAATAATTTAAATTATATAATACAATATTCTGAAATGTTCTGAAATAATCTTTAAAACGGTTTACTACTTACATATATTTACTTAGAGTACATTGTTGTTCTTGTTATGGCTGTTGCATTCGTGATTTCGTGGTGGTATTTTATAAATTTGTTGTTGTGCATTTGCTATGGCACCTATTTGTTTGTTTAGTTTCTGTGTTTTGAAAAAAAGGACTCCAAGGAGAATTATTTTGTTGTTAAGTGATACCACAACAAAATGAAGATTAATTTCATATGATATGTGGTGTGTGTGTGTTTTTGTGTCTGTGTGTATGCTTGTATGTATTTCTTCCAAACCAAATGCGAACGAATGGTACCACTTACCAAGATTTTCAGTAAGTTAGTTACTGGGACTGTATTTTACTATAGAAATTGACTGATATTGTTGACAACAATAAGCGGTTGCCTAGAAAAAATATTTGAGGCACAACCATTGATGTAATAAGTTCTTTATACTTATATGTACCAAACACCAATCAAAAACACTAAAATATGTTCTTAAATACACACATCTCCATAGATTCATCGCGACTCTGGTACTATTTTCATGATATTTTCCATAATAGTCATTCAAATGTAAAAAAAATATTGAAAATGTGTATACCCCGGGGGTTTTTTGGGTCGGGAAATCCATTTTTCACATTTCTTTTTATATTCAACATTTTTTTAGGATCTTTTTCACTTTTTTGGGTAAAATTTATGAAACTATTTCACAAATCGACGAATCTTTGACTTTCCTATATATAAAATAGCCCAAAATCTTCAGCGCTGAAAGTCATGTGGGGTACCCATATACGACCTATATCGATTTCATTCAATTTAAGTCAAAAAGTGCGTTTTTATGTTTGTTCTGAAAAAAATAAAAAAAAAAAAAATGTACGAAAACGCCACCTGGCCGAAAAAACCCCCGGTAGACACATTTTCAATAATTTTTTTTTTTACATTTGAATGAGTATTATGGAAAATATCATGAAAAAATCTTCATTGAAATTTTGGCAGGCTAGAAAATGATTTTAGAGGTATTGTTCCTTGGGCAAATATACTTGTTATTAGTACCAGAATCGCTATGAACCCATGGAGTAAAACTAATTGACCCACCCTAATATACACAAACATTAAAAACGTTTACAAGTTTTGTATGGTTTTTAGGTTGCAAACATTTGGTTGCTAAGTTTCAATTTAATTATACTTTTTTATAAAAAAAGTGTTAAAGCTTTGAAATGTTTAGATTTATTTTTCTAAGATTGAATCTTAGTTTAACTAAAAATACCATTAGGGTGTATAACTTATCCATAAATCAGGAGTACAATATTAAATTGTGTACGAACATTTTTAGTCATATTCGTCATATATCTAAAGACATACAAGATATAAGATATATTTTAATTAAATTAGTTTGCTATTTTTTAATTTTTGAACATACATATATCTATAATATTAATAGGCTAGGCGATTTCTTGTGACTGATGTATTATTCTATCGTTTTATCCCGATTTCGACCAAACGTATATTATTTGAAAGGTATTTCTTTTTAGCCGATTTGCAGATTTACAGATTTTTAAATTTTTGCCCTTATTTTGAGTAAATTGCATTTAAAGTTGCTACTAACACATACATAAATAAAACAAGTAAGAGTGTTAAATTCGGCTGTGCCGAATCTTTGATACCCTCCACCTCGGTTTGAGTCTTGATAATAAATGTAAATGAAAAAGTAAACAATTTGTTAAACTTAATACCACATTATTTCAGCAAATTCTTTGGGTTGGTTTTCGTCTTTTCTATTATTTCGGATTTATTTCGGTGTTTGCTTTTTGGTCATCGTGGTTGCTGATCGGCATGCATTTTGGTTATATATCTATATGCATGCGTTTCCGGTTATATGACATAACTTTAGTTTTTGCTAATTAAATAGCTCGCCCTAACCTCCATTGCAAAGGTAATGGTTGTGTAGGGTGGCTATATGCATTAAATCGTGCTAATTGGAGATGGCTGTATAGTTTCTTTTAACTGGCCAAATATTTCTTCATTGCGGCCATATAGGTCGGATGGAGTAACAAAATAATAACCAAAAAAATAAACTCTCTCAATTTTTTTATTAAAATATTGCCATATTTGGAAAACATAGAGAATAAATTTATAATAATAAATATTCAAATTAGGGATGCCAAACGCAAAAAACCAAATGTCCCAAACATTTTAAATAAAATAATTTGTTATCTTTATTTTCTGAAAAACTTCAAATTTTTATCCAAAAAAAATTGGAAAATTTATATATAAATAACATTCTCATCAAATTGCGTTTATTTATGTAACAGTTTTTATGTTCGCAATTCTTAAATATCATTTGACGTTTTCTAAAATTCATTGAATTTAAATTAATGTTTTCTGTAGTGTGATTCTGTAAAATTCAACGATCCGACAATCGCAAAATATATCGACAGCTATTGTTGTTTGCACTAAGGATTAAGTGATTCACTAAGTACATACATCTTAACGACAGTCGACAAATATATTTTTCTATTTATTTAAATTGTAAACGAGTGGCATCTCTGTCAAAATAAGCGAAAAACACAAAGAAGAATAGAAAAAAAACAAATTACTTCGTGTTTGACAGGATGATTATATGTTGATGTTTAATATCTTTATTTTTTTACTAATATTTCTGTGTATTTATTTGAAAATGAAATAAAGAATTGAATATGCTATTTAATTTTTTGTTTTATGTAAAAAAGTTTTTTTACTTAAAGCAAAATATTTTCACTATTTTATGATTTTTATTTATGTATGACGACATTTCAACCTAAAAATTTAAGTTTTTATCGATTGAATAAACAACACAAAAATGGTTGTCGTTTAGATAACAACAACAGCTGAGCTTAACAATAGCGAATATCGTTTAAAAATTTTACTGATAATTTTGCTATTTTCTTTTTTTTAACGATTCGACTATCGTTAAAAGAAGTTACTGAATCGCGGTACTGAAAAGCTATTAATTTCTCCTGAATGTCAATATTTTTTTTAAATGTAAAAATTTTTTAAATGTAAACACAGGTATTTGGTGTTTTTTTTTTGGAATTTCAATTTGTGTTTAACGAATAAAATTTATATATTAAAGATGCAATTGATGTCTTCTAAATTTAAAATTATAATTCAATTAATTGTAATTTATAATTGGAAATTTTTAATTCTAGTTTTTAGAATTGATATTTTCTTAAATTTGAATAGAAAATTTAAAAAGTGCAATTTTGTATTTATGTGAATAATACTGCTTTAGTAATTATAAACAATTTTTAAAAATTATATGTAATCGCAATCAGATATTTTGTATGTAAAGCAGAATAATAATTCTATATAACTATGTAGAACTGTTTTGAAAGCAAAAAACTCATTGATGAACTCGGTAACTCTATTTTGTAAAGACAACAAAAAGTTAATATGCCAAACTTATGTTCATATTTGTAAAAGAATAATGAAAAAACGTATGAAATAAAAGACCAGCCCCTGTATACTCTTAACATTGTTCTGTATGATATCTAGTCGAAAATATTAACATTCATGTTAAAATAAAAATAACTACTGAAAAGCTAATTAGAACAAACAAAAATTATGGCGCCATCTATTGTGTCATAGTCACGCTGAGCATAATGAAGTGACACTCTGTTAATGCAAAAGAAATGTATTTTCCCCACAACAAAATATTGCAGAATTTTATGTAAATAAAATAATATACCGATTTATTTCTAACATGCAGTTATTATGGATATATATATATATATAGAATATATGTATATTATTTGTATTATTTAATATGTGTATGTATGTACTCTATATGTAAATATTACACACAAAAAATACAACATCAAACGTTATTTTTGTGTTTTTCTCTTTAAATAAATTAATACATTGAAATTTTTTTTTGCTAAATTTACATTGTGTTTTTTTTTTAATAACAACTGGGTATTTTAGCATTATTTTCTTTAGATGTTGGTGAATTTTTACTCCCTTTATATTAACTCGTAGTGTCTGCTTGTTGAAAAAATTTTGGATCGATTTAACCCCTTTCCCGTGACCCAACCGATCTGAAACTTTGCAGGCAGGTTCGTGGCAATGACAGAAATGATCTAGTAAATTTTTTTAGTGATGCCAAAACAATGGAAACTTTTAAACATTTCTACCGAGTTGATAAAAAAATGTACAAAGGGTTAGTTTTTATTATATTATTACCACAAAGACCACAAAAACAACACGTCCAGCTATGACAACAATACAACATTTAGAATAACAACAAGAACAATATAGAAACATCATATTTTTCATTATTTTTTTTTAATTTTCAGAGATTTCCCTGGACCTGTTCCACCGATTTTAATGATTTTTGAAATAGAAATCTTCCCACGAATTTGGTGAATCATTCTCACTGAAAATGATCACCTTAGCTATCCTATTGAGTGCGTGATCGTGACAAGAACAACATAGAAAATTATATTTTTTCAAGACTTTTTTTAGTTCTTCATTCAAATCTCGGGCCCTAATCGACCGATTTGGACGATTTTAAATAGCAAACTTCTCAGGATGTTAATGAATCATTTTGTATGTCAAAGAGCACCCTAGCTGCCCGATTGATGCCGTCATCGTGATTTCCACAGACGGACAGACGGACATCGGTATATCAACTCCAGTTGTTATAAGGATCACAAATATATATATTTTATGGGGTCCAAAATTTTTTTCTAATTATTACAAACGGAATGACAAACTATATATACCCTCTGCACACTGGAGTGGAGGGTATAAAAAGAGTTTTAAGTATCCACTTTAAAATGAGATTACTAATTTCTATATCGGTGACTATAAAAATCAGAAAATGTGGCAAATACGGCATCGTCAAAGTGAACGGAATAGCAAAAAGAGTTTTTCAAATATGAAGGCGGTGATATAATGGTCTGGACTTCCTAATCAACTAGTTATCAATTTAATTATCGATAGTTTTATATCACATAAAGAGTGGAATATGCCCCTTCATTGATTGCATTACCATGCTAATAATCCGAAACACATTTTGCAGCTGGTGAAGGATTACCCTAAATACAGTGGGATTCAATCAATGAATTACTCTATCATTACCATATTATTCTTTTACTTTTTAACAATTACTTGTTTGAAGACCTAAGATGCACGTGTGACTACAATTTAATCGAATTCACTGATTTCTAATGGTACAAGTGCTGTCATTGCACTGATCAGGAATGGTCAGTGCGTTGCCAATATATTCTTCGTAAAATTTTAAGCTTTTTTTGACATGAAATATATGTAACGCATGGTAAAACTCTTATTTAGATTGTTATGCTAGTGTTAGCAAAATGGCTTTTGCCAATGCTTATTTATAAAATTAAATATGTATAAAGCATTATTAAATCTCTTGTTTGGGACGTTTTGCCTAAGTACTAATTTTTCTTTTGATGCTTGGCCATAGTTAAAACATGGAATCGACCAAGCCTAGATTAGTGTTATCATTTTGGAGTTTGCAAAAAAGCATTGTAAAATTAAAAAGAAAAAAGTAAAATCTTACGTTCTGGCAACACTTGTACCATCCTGACAAGTGTTTTGCCAATTCTTGGCCATTTTAATTTTATGCCTCGATTATCTTAAAAATAAAATAATATTCAAATTCAATGCATTCACGACATTCGGTTAATATGTATACATCTTATATTTATATTTTATTTTAGTATTAATGCGAATTTTAGGCAGAAATTTTATTCCTTTGTTTCGCCAAAGTCAAATAGTTATTTGTTGTCTTTATACAACTCTCAAAACTTGTTAACACTTTAACAAATGTTAAAAAATTAATTAAAAATTAAAAAAAACGCGTTTTTATTTGTTTTAATATGTTTACTTATTTTGTTTATTTTTTATTTTTGAAATATTTTAAAGTCAAAAGTCGTTGTTGACACATGTGCCGATTTTTTTGTTGTTATAATTTTTTTCTTTTCCATATTACTCGTAGCCATATTGTTATTGCAGGTGTTAATTTTGTAAATATTTAAAATGTACATATTTAATTTAATTCTTAATACATATATTAAAACAAAGTTTAAATACAGGAAAGAAACTGGATTAAATAGCAAAAATGATAAACATTTTACTTGAATGTAGACACTTTTGCTTTAAAAAAATTCGGGTATTTTTGTCATTGGCTTTAAAAAGGTGATTGATTGTCTGTTTAACATAAAGCTGAACTTTAAAGGAAACAAAAAGTATCAAAAATATGTATATATCACAAAGACGAGCTTTATCAGCATAAAATTAGCATATATTTTTTTCTTTATTTTTTGTGTAAATTTGTAAATTTCATGGCTGTCCACCAAAAATATCAGACTTAAAAAACATCAATCGAATTGTGCAAAAAAAAAAAAAATGTCATTGGCTTGCATTTTTTTTTCTTTTGCGTTTTACATATTTTTATTGGAAATTTTTCAATACAAAATTACGAAATTGAAACATCAATTCAGTTTTCAACACTTTAGCAGAGTGGAAGTTGACCCTCAAACTTTAATATTCAAATTTGAAAAAAAAAGAAACAAACATTTATGAGACCGTTTTTCTTCTTCTTATAATTTGAATTTATTTAAATTTGAAATTGCAATTGTAAAGTTTTTAAGAAATAATTAAACATTCAGCTGACATTACCATTGTTATTATCTATACATACATACATATATATGTTTTTACTTTTGCCTTTGTTTTCTGTTTTTTCTTTGAGAAAATATGTTTTATTCCAAACACATTTCATGTTCAAAGTGTTACAATTTAATAAAATGGGCTTATTTGTAATTTTAATGTTTTTTGATATCAACTGATTTGTAGGTTTTGAAATTGTTATTCTTTGTTTTGGTTATTGTTTTCAACTTCAATACTAATACCAACAACAAACCGTTACTAGCTCCTCTATCATAATATACAGGTATGGACATACAAATAGCACATTTTTTATGTATTTTTTTTTTCTTATACTTAATTATAATAAGACAAGTGCTTGGATTTTCCCAAAGAATAAGCTTTTATTTTTAAAAGGAATACAAACTTCAGTTATAATTCTCTAATAAAAATACAAAATTTTTGAAAATGTAAAAAAACAAATGAAATGTGCTGAACGCAGATGTGGCACATTGTGAAAAAATTTTTAAAATCGTTTTCAAATTGTTACTACTATTTTGGAATATTCAAACATGCAAATCATTAGGTATTTTCTGCTGCAGCCTTTGTTTTTGATGACATATTCACACCTGAGGCCCATATTTTCTACGAGCTTTTGACATTTTGTTTTGGGTATGGCATACCAAGCTTTCTTTGTAGCACACCCACGTTCTTATTTGTTTTTATAAGTTTCCTTTCCGATTTCAACCTTGACTTAATTTTACAATTTTATTAATTTTATTCGATGATTTAAGTTAGGGCTTTTGGCTGGCCAATCCAAAATACCCATATGAATTTCTGCTTGGCATAAAATCGAAAGAATGTGATTCCGTATGGTTTTTAAAAATGTCCAAGTATTGAAACTTGTCCATTTTGTTATTAATTTTTATGATGGGACCTGCGCCATGCCAAAAAACAAAAAAAAAATGAGCCTCAAATCTTAATGTTACCAGCCCCGAGTTGTACCGTCTTCTGGCTGAACCTAAGGTTCTAATCTGACGTTAGGGGAGGATGAATAAAGGTTCTACGTTTTTCCAGAAATCAATACTTTTTTCTTAATGGTTTATGGCGAAGGTTTATCATTTAAAACAGCGGTTACCAACCTATGGTACGCGTACCACTAGGGGGTACGCGAAACTGCCTGCGGGGGTACGCGAATTTTTAGTTATTTTTTCGGACCTTTTTTAATTTTGTTAATAATATTTTTTTTTGTTATTTTTTTTTTAATTATGAATATACATTTACTTATCAAAATATTTATTGTAACTTAAAGAAAAAATTATGTTATTTAAGTTTACTGTAATTATATTTTTTGGGATCCTAACATTATGCTACACTTTTTTTCAATATTTTTTACTAAGGGGTTAGTTACAATTAGGTCGGCAAACGATAACCGCACACTGTTGTTGTTAAACATGAATGACATGTTGTCGCTATGAATTGCTGGCCCAATTGTGTTTAATTTCTTCTGCGCAACAATATTTGGCTTCGATTTTGTATATTATCCTTAAAATATGTTAACTTTTTAATATCATCTTCAAATTTAATCGTTATATTTTTAAAATAAAGGCTACTATGTTTCTTTGGAATTGTGTGTCTAAAATTTACATTTCTAACAAAAAGTATTCATTTTTGTTAGTTGATTACATTCTTTAAACAAGTGCGGTCGTTTTAATTTTTTTAATGGATAAGTGGTTAATAAAAAAAAATACAGAATCAAATGTAGAATGCATTGATTCCAATGATCCTCAGACTAGCCATACCACAAAAAAGCAATCTAACAGATCGGAATCTCCACCAATCAGCGCTCCAAAAAAATTCAAGGCTACACGAAAATATAATGAGGACTATATAAAATATGGATTTAGTGTTTTGGCTGAAGAAGGTTGTGATGAACGCCCCCAGTGCGTTATATGTCATGAGGTTCTATCTAATCACTCCATGAAACCATCGTTATTAAAAAGACATATTACGACTAAGCATTCTAGTTTGGAAAATAACCCAGTAGCCTTTTTTGAGCAAAAAAAACGTGAAATGAGAACCAGCCAAACAACACTGTCTACATTCTGTGGAACTACCAAAAAGGCTGTAGAGGCATCGTTTTTAGTGTCTTACCAAATTGCGAAGTGCGGTAAACCACATACCATAGGAGAGGAGTTAATTTTTCCAGCTACAAAAGCAATCGTAAAATGTATGTTAGGAGAAGATCAAGCCAAAAAATTGGATACGGTGTCTCTTTCAAATAAAACAGTGGGTCGCAGAATTAATGCCATGTCTTTAAATGTAAAAGAACTGTTAATAAACCAAGTTAAACAAAGTGATTTTTTTTCCCTTCAAATTGATGAAAGCACAGATATAGCTCATTGTGCACAATTACTTGTGTTTATTCGATATATTTTTGATTCGGAGTTAAAAGAAGATTTTTTATTTTGTGAAGAGCTACCAACTCGTACGACATCAGATGAAATATTTAAAAAGTTAAAAGATTTTATGATGGAAAATACGCTAGACTGGAAGCGATGTGTTGGTTTATGTACAGACGGTGCTCGTGCTATGACAGGCAAATACAATGGGGTAATCACAAAAGTGAAGGCTGTTTCTCCCGATTGTAAATTTACCCACTGTGTTATACACCGGGAAGCATTAGTTTGTAAAAGAATTCCTGATGACTTGAAAGAAGTGCTTAATGATGCTGTCAAGGTAGTTAATTTTATTAAATCTAGATCCCTTAACTCTCGCTTGTTTGGTCTGCTGTGTGCCGATATGGATAGTGCACACACCAGTCTACTTTTAAACACTGAAGTAAGATGGCTGTCAAGAGGAAAAATGTTAAATCGTTTGATAGAACTAAGAACAGAAGTAGAAATATTTTTAAATGAAACAAAATTTGAGTTGCACAAACGATTTTTGGATGATATTTGGTTACAACAATTATCATATCTTGCGGATATTTTTACCCGTTTAAATGATTTAAACCTGAGTTTACAAGGTCCATCAAAAACACCGTTTATTGTAGAGGGAAAAATAAATGCTATGAAGAAGAAGTTGAAACTAATAGTGGATACTGTAGCTCAAAATAATTATCAGTCCTTGCCAAACTTAGAAACATTTTTAATAGAAAAACAAATTCAAGACTCATGTCAAATTAACACTTCAATTGTAAAACATTGCAATATGTTAATTAGCAGTTTCGATCAATATTTTAATGAAGAATATGGCGAATACTTATGGATTAAAAACCCATTTCTAGAACAACAACATTCTACAATGTGCCTTAAAGGCCAAGAGGCATTAATTGAGCTCTCTTGCGATCCTACGCAGAAAATGGCTTTCCAAAATACGGACCTATACTCTTTCTGGATAAAACAGAAACGTGAATATAATTCGTTATACAACGAAGCTATGAAATTATTATTACCATTTACATCCACGTATTTGTGTGAAGCTGGATTTTCATCTATGGTAGCAATAAAAACAAAATTTAGAAATAAATTGAATTTAGAACCTAATATGAGACTAAAATTAAGCAAAATTGAGCCAAATATTGATATTCTTTTATCACAGGTTCAATGCCAAATATCGCACTAAAAACTAAACTCATGTAATTGTTATTAATTGTTAAGTTTTTGTTACCTCTAAGTTTTTATATTTTTATGAATTTAATGTATGAAATATAAATAAACCTTACAATGTTATTTTTTTCTTAGCTTCTTAGGGATATTAAAAAAAATTCATTTTACTATTATAAACGTTTAAGTTTTTGTTCGCTTTGAATTTTTTTATATTGTTTTTTTTATAAACTTTAAGTTTCATATACAAGTAAAAGTAATACAATTTATTAAACTTTACAATATAATTTGTTTTAATTTTCTAACCATATTTAAATATGAAGTTTTTTGATAAAAACTAAAAAACTCGTTAGGGGGTACGAGGCTGCCAAAATTCAAAAGTAGGGGTACGCGAGCCAAAAAGGTTGGAAAGCCCTGATTTAAAATATATAATTTTTTTTTGACAGTAGTGGATTTTTACTGGAAATGCCTCGTTCAATCGCCTTCTGACAAGCCTGCTGGATATTTCAAGTCCAAAGACTGATTAATGTTATCAACCGTGATGACTTGAGTGGGTAATTTTTCGTCATTCTTACTACAGCTGCATCCATACGCACACTTATTTTTCGAGGCTTTGCCTGTAATCAATAGATCGTAGTTCCTTACACATGAATTAACTGCTTTGTACACTGTTTTTCGAGAATTAAGATAAGCAATTTCCGTTACTTTTTTCATAATGCTGAGTACACACGATGGAACATTAAGGGGAACATGGCAATGTTTCATGTCAAAATCCATGTTTCAATTTTGGTTCCTCAAATATCAAATTATCTGTGTCGATGTTTACAGTTTTTGCTCTCTTATTTCATTGAAAGCAGTCATGCTGTAATGCTGTTTTGTATATCGGAGTAAAGGAAATAAAAAAGAAAATTTAACATAATGCAAATTTGAGGAATTTTATAAATAAATATAAAAACTTATAAATGAATATAATATTTTATAAATTTTTAAAAATTTTATTGCTGAATATAAAATTTATTTTCTTCCGCGTATATTTGTTTAGTAGTAGTATCTTCAATTAACACACAGAACTAAAGTTTCGTTTTAGGTTCCATCGTCTGTATTAAAAAATGGAAACATATTTTTTTCGCATGTTTCTCTTAATGTTCCATCGTGTGTACTCAGCATAACGGAACATTTGTGGGTCATCATCAGCAGACAAATTGAAGCTCTAAAGGCCACTATACACTTGTCAACCGCTTGACATCAAGCATCGTGTACGTGTGCTTGACGTTTGCATATACATTTCCTGTACGGCCTGTACATCATCCAGCATGCCAAAAATCTAAAAATTTTGATATTCTATCCAGCATCGTCGGTGTCACACATACTAACAAATTTTCACTAATACCATCATAATGCTGGATGGGAATTTGATTAGTGTATATTGCCCTTAATATAAAAATAACAAATTTACAAATACAACAATTATGCAACTTATAATAAAGGTTTTTGATTTTTATTCTATTGTTTTTAATGTTTCTTTGCGAACAAATAAAGGAACGTTGCCACTACGAATTTTGATAAACCAATTCATTTGGTCAAAAGTAATCGGTGTTTCCTTTGGTGCTGCCACAATATCAAAAATATTAATTTTATTTTAATGGGAAGTTGTAATAACGAAAAGAAGTTAAATGTAACTTTATTGTTCACTTTAGCTAAAGTTACCTTTAACTAACATTTACTTTAAAGGCAAGTTGTAATAATGGCCCTTAAACTATCACACAAACAAATTATTTATTTTGAAATTTGTATTTTAATTTCACTTTCTTTGTTTTTGTTTACCTTTTTTTAATAATACCAAAAAACAACTCTGGTCCGACGAAAATGACAAGTTTTTAGAAATGTTTCTAAAAATAAAAAAAAAACCATCGGACTTCGAAAATAAAATCATACAGACTGTTAATTTCCTAACATAAGCTTTTTACATGATACGACTTTTATATACGACTTTTATATGCTGTTCTTTTATTAACTAAAATATTCATTTAATTTTTTTACTTGCAGAGAGCTTCAAGACGGTTCATTAAAGGAGAATAATTTAATGGATGGTTCGAAAATTATTTTAATACCAAATGTTGAAACTGGTTTACTGGTAAGTGTCCCATTTTTGTTTAATAATAGACAATTTTCAAATAAATGCCGTAGATGAGGAAGCAAATCATTAATGAAATTTTGTGGTCTCATAAAAAAAAAACCGGAAATGCCCCTTGCTTTTTAGTTGTGTTATCTCTCAAGAATATGAAACCAATAAGGTTTGTTTAAAGTTCAAAGTAATCGGTCTAAAGCAGCGGTTACCAAACTTTATGATACTGCGACCCATATAAGAAAAAAATAAAAAATTAGCGGCCCCCTTATTAGATAAAACAATAAAATAATATAAGCACATTTTCAAGTTGTAAAAAGTAATATATTCATAGAATAAAACTAAACAAAAATTAATACAAATTTAGTATGTATATTTATAGAAAAAAATTTAATAAGATGGATGAGCTTGTTTGTTAGCACAAAATTTCTCAAATCGTGGTGTTATTGTTGAAATAGCCATCCGAAGTTCTTTTTTCACTACTGAACGATTTCGATATTTCGACTTCATGGCTACTAAAGCTGAGAATCCGGTTTCGCATAAATATGATATTGCGAATGGCAACAGCACTATTACAGCTCTGTTCGACAAAGTAATATAATCTTTTTTTCGTTCCACCCAAAACTGAATTAAAATTTTACTATCAAAATCCTCTTGCAATGAAGTATCGCAAGATATTTCAATCATTGTTCCTTTTCGAAAATTGTCAATTCAAATGCATCAAGTTAGTTATTCAAAAATGGATTCTGAATCCATCCAAACTTTGTAAAATCAATATCGTTGAAATAATGTGAAAAATGTTTTAGTGAACTTTGCAATGTTCTATAAAAAGATTTTTGTTTGCTTTAATATCGTTTCTGGTACCGGCGTCATTTAAAATAGGAAACATGTCATATATCTGTGGTTTTCTAGAATAACCGCGTAGGTCATAATATCAAAATGTTCAGGGGAGCCAAAAAACGTTATATTTGAAATTATGGGCTCGATATAAAAATTTTAGAGCTGTAGATATGGGCAATAAATACTTTATATAAAATTTTGAGTCAAAAATCTTCAGTCAATAGATCCTAGAAAAAACAATATGTAAATAACACTTAAAGTGTGTGCAGATAAAACGACTTATGTCGACAAACTTCGTTTTCTTTGAAAAAGAAAACTACCAATGCAACCATCCATGTAGACATAAGTTGTTGTTGCTTGAACAATGGATTTTTTTGTTCGTCGACAAAAAGTTAACGGGAATTAAGATGAGAATATAACAACGCATCAAGAATAATAGTGACAAAAAATAACAGAAATAAACACACAAGTTTTTATAAGTGGTTATGAACTGAAAAATAATCCAAAATTATTTTGCATTTTTTTTTTTTCATTAATAACAATGGATGTCGCTATGTGTCGTTTTTTGAGAAAATAATTTGTCAGCGATCAAACGTAGGTTGACATACGTCGTTAGTGCTGCAAATTAATTTAATAAACATTTAAGTTACGTCGTTATTTAAAGAAAAAACTCAGAAATGGTCAACATTAAAAAAAAAAAAAATGGAACACATGTAAAGAGCGTTAAAAATTAATATATTTTGCATCGTTAACTCAAAACTGACAAAAATGGACATACGCGGTTATTCCAGAAAACCACAGATATATCCTTTTCTAAATTGGATATCCATAGCTCCAATTTTTAATGAATGCCGCGACTTTGTCTCTTTGAATCAGAGCATTCATTTGTGGACCTTGGCTTGATTTATTTAAATTGCTTATTTTTTTTTAAAATTTCACCTAAATAAGCAAATTTAAGAATAAAGTTATCGTTGCGTCAGCTAGAAAGATTGAAATTTCGCCTTTAAGTTCGAACACTTTGAATAAATTTTGAACGAGATAGCCAACGTACTTCACAATAATAAAAGAGTGATGTATATTCAGCTCCCATATTTTCACACAACTTTCCAAATAATCTCGCTTTCAAAGGACTGTTTTTTATATATGTAGTTTAAAACTTTTGTAACAATATGAAATATGTTATTTAATTTCTCACTCATATTTTTTGATACAAGAGCTGCTGTATGAAGCGTGCAGTGCGTTTATACAAGTTTAGGTGATTTATTTTTAACCAATGCTTGAAGACCTGCTTTGCGTCCTGACATTGCTTGTGCACCAATAGCACAGAGCACCAATTATTATCCTATTTTAAATCGTTCTCAACAAAAAAAAAAAAAAAAAAATTGTCTATTACATTAAAAATTTCCATGTTTGCAAAATAATATATTATTTATTCCCACTATCTTTACTAGTACTAGCATCGGTATCTTCATTATTACATATTTTTCTTTTATAACCGATTAAAAACTTATCCATTCCTTTGTTAGAGAAAAATACAAATTCCTTAAAACTTCAAAAAAATATTGTATCTCACACAAGAACTCAGTTTAATTAAATAAAATTAGGTGTTCACATTACTTTATCATAATTAAAGAAAATAAATGAAAAGAAAATGAAAAATTATTTCGCCCCGGTAGGCGAGTAGGTAGCGTGATCGCCTATCATGCGGGGGTCCTGGGTTCGATTCCCACCAGAGGCTTTGGTGTGTCGCTGCAAAAAAAAAACTAGCCAAAATTAGAATCTGCAGACAAGCCACTCGGCTTCGTGGAACTAGGCTAAAAAAAAAAACAAGTTGAGTTTAATAAACAAGTTGAGTTTTCGTTTGTTTTTGTTTTTCGTTTGTTTTTGTTTCTATTTAGTTGTCAAAATAAAGCACAGGGTATAGCAAAATAGAGGAAAAAAAGTCGATATTATCGGCATTTACAGGGATTCTTAATATAATAATATCGCAACAAAAAATTTGCATTAAATACATTTTTGTAAGTACTTTTTTAAAATATGTAAAACAGAAATTAAAAACTTCACGACCCTGTCGGTCACGACCCACAGTTTGGAAACCGCTGGTCTAGAGACAAAATTGCAAAAAAAGTAAAAAAATATTGCAACATTTTTTTTAGTAATCTAACTGCTTCCTACGACACCAGAAATTTCTGCATCTGATTTCGGAATATCCAAACCACCGAAAAGAAATCTTGATCTGAACTTTCTTCGGGATTTATTGAAAAAATTAAAAAGAGATATTTGATACGAAAACCTGACCTTTCCATGAGGGATTTCACAGAAAAAGAATTTAAATACGAGGGGTGGATCAATAAGTCCGTGACTAAAAGTAATGAATAAAAGTACAAGCAAAGAAGAGTGTTAAATTCGACTGTGCCGAATCCTTTGAATTTAAATACCATTTAAATTTATAGTTAATTGTTTTTATTGACACGTGGAGTAAAACCAAATATTCGTACTAATGAAGCAAATATGTACTACAAACACAATGACCACAACAACAATTACAGCTATCACACACAAGAAACAAAATTTAGAATAACAGCAATAACAAGAAGAACGATCATATTTTTTTCAAGAGTTTTTTTACATTTTTACTTGCAGAGCCCAACCTTCGTAATTCGAGTGCAAATTCTAGAAAATTTTATTTTATCATTCAATTTATTTCTTTCAATGTTTTTAATCTCTTTAATTCATTAAGTTTATTTCATTATAAATATTTGTTGAACACACAGAAATAAAGTCCATCTTGCATGCCACCTAAAGGTATTAAAATTTTTGGCAATTCACAATTCAACACAGGGTATGTGTTACGCAATTATTGTAATGAAATCTGTACGTTAACTTCCGTGTTGCATAATGTAAAGTTGATTTTGCATGCATACCTTTCCTCAAACTCAACGAATTAAAACAGTTAATAGCTCAAAGGAAAGAGCTTGATCCACTGAGTGTTCTTAGACTTGTGTCAACAGCCTACGTTAATTATAGAGGTTTGAGTGAAGGAAAATATTGAAAAAATCCTGAAAAAATTAAATGTAAAGTTGATTGTACACGCATAACTTTCCTCAAACTCAACGAATTTAATAGCTCAAAAGAAAGATCATGATCCACTGAGTGTTCTGAGAGTGAAACGATGAAGGTCCATTCATTAGAAGAGGAGCTATGAGAATTCGAATTGCTTGAGTGAATGTGTACCATAAGAAATGTACGGGGAAGAATCGCGTTTCAGTATAACTTGAGTAAGGTGGGAGTTGAGTAAATTTCAATGATTGATGACATATCTGTGTCTAAATAGCTTTCATTAAAAAAAAAAAAAATTAAGGAAATCGGCCAGATAGAACGGCCAGACGGACTGACTTGAGGTTTCGTAAATTTTTTTAATATATAAGATTGAAATCTCGGGGCAATGACAAACTAGTATATACCCTCTGCACACTGGTTGTGTTGTAGTAGTCATCAGACGAACTTAAAAAAAATATCCTCATATAAAAAACTCTATATTCTCCCAATAGTCTGATCAGATTTGTCAATGATCCATTAATCTAGAACAACACTCAAATTGTTTATAATAAATATGGTTAAACTTATACGGATAGTTTGCAACTCCCCAAACTGTAGAGAGTTGTAGTTGATACATAAATTTGGGGTATAATTAAATAAATCATAAGAAAAACTCCTAATAGTCCACTTATAAAGTTGGTTCCTGATCGCTGCTTTAACCAATAATAAACAAAAATATAGATTTATCTCAAATTTGGTTTATGTAAAAATAGCACCTGATATGAACTTTTACATATCTGCGAGCACTAAATTCATAACAATACCACACAAAATTTTGTTTATGCTTAGACCCTTTCTCTAACCTCATGGTATAGGGTATCGTACAGTCGGTCTAGACCAACTTTGGTGCCTTATTTCGCAAATGTCGCCATATTGGATTTTGTATATCAAATAGTCCAAATATATCGTTTAAGACAATAATAAAGATTGTTTCTTGATTTGTCAAACAAAAAGAGCTCCATATTATAACATTTATTCTAAACTCTTTATAACGCATGCCTTAATATTTCTTAGACCGATTAAAAAACCCCAATAATCCGAATTATTTTGTTTATTCTAAAAAGGTTTTATATTTTTTGTTTTTAATTTTTTTTTTTTTGTACCCATTTGTGAATTGTTTTGTTCAGTTTTCTTTGAAATGCTTTGTTCGTGATATTTTTGAAATATTCATTATAAAAAAATGCTGTTAAAATTTTATGTTTTGGTGATTAACATTTGCACAAATATTTATTTAAACATTTTACACATTTATTCTCAAATTGCAAATAAAAAAAAAAAAAAAAAACGAAAATAAGTCAATAAAATAATTTGTTCTAAAGTTTAAGACCTGAGTGGCATGTAAAAGATGTGGAAAAATTTAATTTTCATATTAACCGTGATGACAGTATTTCAATTGTAATTCAGACAATAAAAATAAAATTTATAAGTTATTAATAAAATTAAAAATTCAACTTTTAATTTAGAGAAAATATCTT
Source organism: Cordilura impudica (assembly GCA_963682025.1). Lineage (NCBI taxonomy): Eukaryota > Metazoa > Arthropoda > Insecta > Diptera > Scathophagidae > Cordilura > Cordilura impudica. The sequence goes on from OY821520.1 coordinate 152,793,202, forward strand.
TAACAATAATCAATTTACAACAATATATTTTCAACTTGTGAAAATATCAATTTATTATATATATTTTCTAATTGTAATTGAGATAATTCAAATTGATATTGAGATAATTCAAACCGGTATATAGAAGCGAAAATTTGATATGGAGGAATTAAAAATTGAAATTAAGAAAAGGCAAATTAATATTGAGAAATAAAAATAGTTATTTAGAAATTAAAAAATTAAAATTAAACAAGTAAGAAAATTTCAGTAGTGGGTAAGTTGGTAGAGGCCGACTAAGTTGTGAGATACCAGACAATAAACAGAAACCAAATTTTTGTTAAAGGCGTTTACAAAAACCGACCATAACACAGATAATGTATCGTCTTCAGGACTGTTTGAACATCATCTGTTATATTTTGAAATATTTATTGACGAACAAAAATCGATTGTATTTCTGGCAGAGATTGCGCAAGAACAATTCATAAGTTTAAGGCACTAAATTGGAATGTATGATATCTTAAGTAAAAACGAAATTATATATATACATACATGAATTCTGTAAATAAATATTAATTTGTTTTCTCAATTGTTGAATTTTCTAATCACTTGGATTTAATAAATCCATAGTTTATTAATTGAAATTTAAGATAGTTAAAAAAAAAATAAATAAATATGAGAGAAATGGTGCATTAAATATTTAAAAATACGACCTTGGAAAAAATCATTTGAGATAGGTTTGTATTGAATTTGACATTTCTCAATTTAAATTTTCGATTTGTTTTTTTTTTTTTTTCAATAAAAATATCAATTTATATGTAACATCATATATAACATCAATTTATATGTTATCAATATCAATTTCTATTTCTCAATATTAATAAAGAAACATAATTATTCATTTGTTTTTTTGTATTTTTAAGATCTTTATGTATTCGCAATATGTCTTTGAGATCAAAAAATCTTAACATACGTTTTTCGTCTTAACTTTTTTTCGCAAGAATTATTTTAATTTCTTTTTCGATCAAGTTATCTTTGAAAAATATGTCTGATTAGGCAAGACAGATGTTAGTAGAGCCAAAGAGGAAGGAACCATAATGAAAAAATCTCCCAACACATTTGGTAGAAAAGCAGCCCGGCTAGCCCAGTATTCGGACTATTTAATGCGAAAAGTTAAAGACAATGCAGGTTTGAAAGCACACAAAGTCCATAAGTTCTAGATAGAAGCGCTACAAAAAATTTAGAGACCAAAAACAGAGTTCGGAAATTTAAATCTTGTTTCATACATCCTGCTGCATAGTGGTACTTTTTTTTTTTGGCAGTTTCCGGATCAAATTTTTTTTTGTCGGTTATGATTGAGGAAATATTGGAGAAAAGTCTAGGACTCAAAAGTAGAAAAAGTTCTTGGTTGTGGAAAAAGTGGCAAGTCGTTTGTTATAACGGGCTCTTTTAATACCTAAATTTGTATCAAGAAGTTTTGCAAAACAGACTCCATCCTTTTTAAGCCAACACAATTTGTCCCCATATTTTTGGCCCGTTTTGGCATCTTGTCACTATGGTAAGATAGCTTTTGAGTGGTACAAGAACAATATCTTGGTTTATGTACCAAGGGAGGCAAATCCTCCAAACTATCCTGAGCTTAGGACAGTGTAGAGACTAGGGCTCTAGTGAAAAGGAATTTGAAGAGCACTAAAATGTGAACATTTTAAACGGGGCCCCTAATGAAAGGGTTTCCGGAAAAGTAGTGATTAAGACTGTAAAAAAGTTATCTTTTTTGTATGCTCTAATATAATTTCAATTTAAAAAAAAATCGCACCATTTAAACAAAATTAAAATTGCATATTAATTACAGTAGTAATTGCAATATGTCTGAAAAATGACGATAAATCTAACAAACAAAAAATTTCTTCGCTTCAAAGCGTCATCTCAAATATATGTAAAGTGCATATGTAGGTATGTACAAAAACCGTACATCACATATGACAACTCTTACGAAAACTGAGAATAGTGGAAATTAGAAGTATAAATGCAAAAAATATTCAAAATTCAAAAATAACGATTGTTTGTTTGGACAGAGTTGTATCTTCTGAAATTAATACAAAGTAAAGCTGTATGGTACGAAAACTGAAACTAACCACACTGCTCGTAGGCCTGACTTTAGGTGAGTGTGTTAAAGCGCTGACCAAAAAGTGCAAGTACGAGTGTATGTGAAGGTTCATGGTTCAAAACCTCACGGCCGCCCTAAGTAGAAAAAATTTTCATATAGAAACAATCTATTCAATTAAAACATAACTATTATCACAATGTTCAATAAATCGCTGATGAAGGCTGAAATGCCAGAAACCGGTCCGATTAAGAATACAGTGCAGTTATGAATTTTTGAAATATATGCTTTCTTCTTCTTTACCACGCACCATTTAAACAAAATTAAAATTGCATATTAATTACAGTAGTAATTGCAATATGTCTGAAAAATTAGGATAAATCTAACAAACAAATCTCTATATTCAATGGTTTTTTTTTATTACATTTTATGTATCTTAAGATTTTTTCGAGCTCATTGATTTGTTAGTCTATAATTTTTTGATTTGTTAGTCTATAATTTTTGAATATTTTGAATATCTTCTATAATATTAATAGGCTAGGCGATTTCTTGTTACCGATATTTTGTTCTACCGTTTTATCCCGATTTTGACTAAACGTATATTATTTCAAAGGTATTTCTTTTTAGCTGTTCACCAGATTTACAGATTTTTAATCTTTTCCTTTATTTTGAGTAAATTGCATTTAAAGTTGCTTCTAACACATACATATGTACATAAAATTATACATATATGCTATGTGTGTGTTTATTAGTGTTTGCTAATGAGTTTGTTATCTTCAGTCACAATAATAATAAACCAAAAAAATGTTGGTTTGTGAATTGGCTAAGTTGAGAAATAAAGTTGCGTAGAAATTGCACTCGAATTTCGAGCGCTGGAATCTGCTAGTAATTATATTATAATGTTAAAAATTTTTAAATTTGTTCTGTTCGTCTTTAAATACACTTTTGCGTGTTGCAATCTCTAGAGGAAATACCCCAATAAATAACTTCCGCCACAACTAATAGTAACTACATGTTAAACATGGTTGGGAGCAGTAAGATATTTCGCCAATCATTTCAATGACTAAAGATGCCATGGAAGATTTTAATGGAGCAGATGCTATTTCTATTCAAAAAGTTAAAGGAATTTTAAAATTACCGAACTTTAATAGTGAATTATTTTTATTTTATACGTATTTCATATTCTTTTGAATAAATTGTATTTTATTAGCTTTGGATTATTTGTGGGTCTTCTTATTTTATTTAGAAAAATATAGATAGTTTATATACATAAAATAATTTTATAACAAAATTGGTAATTCGCGAGCAATAAGCAGATAATTGCAGTAGAGATATATCACAATGGATTATTTTGATCCCAGGAGCACTGAAGGGTTAAATAAATAAAAATTAACCGAATTATTTTTCTTAAATTCCAGAGTTTAATAGAAAAACTCGTTTTCAGTCATTTTTATTTAAAAATAAAATCCAAAGCTGGCGTTGGCAAATAATGGGTTAGCGTTCTCGGATTTATCCAAATTTTTAGGAATGGAAGCTCTACACATTTGGTTATTATATTTTAAGCGTCGCATCTAAAACTTCAACAGCACTTACAATATATTTGAATTTTTTGAATAAATTGTCTGGGCAAAAGTGGTCTGGGGCATTTGCGTTTTCTTGGCGAGTTTTATTCGATTTTGAAGTTTTGTAGCTTTTTGAAAAGATAATTTTATACTGATTCCGAATTATATAACAATTTGTCGGAAAAATTAAACTATAGAACGAAATTTTTGTAAAATCTAAAAAAAAAGTTATATTTTCCCCATATAAACACATTTGAGATTTTCAATCTCGTTGACCCAGCTCTAAATGTTTTTTGATTGGCCCAAAACTTTGTATTTCTCAGTTTTTTTTTTGCTATTCGCATATTTCTAGGGGGTGCGACCGAGAGTTTGAACACTGTTTTTATTAAGGGCCACCCTAAACTACACGCATAAACATTTTTAGTTTTTTTATATGAAATTCTATCCGAGTATCTCTACATTTTCATACGTCATTCGTCACCTATTAGAGGCTCCATATTCAATACCAAACGGCTCCAGATTATTACGAATATTTTAAGCCTAAGTAGTTCGACCAACACGACCTATTGTGGAATGGAGAATGTTTTAAACAGACAGACAGACGGACAGACGCACATACCTAAGTCGACTTCTCCTTTAATAAGGATGAAGAATATATATATAGTTTATGGGGTCTCCGGAATTTTTTTTGGTGATTGGTTACATCCCAGCAAAAAGTAAACGAAGTTATTCGAAACGAACAACTTTTTTATTCCATAGCAAATGTCGAAATGTACTGATGTCTCGCTTCTAAAAAATATTTTTCTAAACAACATCCAAAATTTCTAATAAAATGTTATTGTAATTTAAAATTTTTGCTTTTTCAAATTTCAAATGCACTTGTTTTTTTTTTTTGTGGGAGTGTAGTAGGTTTGTGCTACACAGACGAAACACGAGTTCAAATTCGTTACATGTGTAACAATTTTTTTATTTTTTTCAATTAAAATCTAAAAAATAAAATTCAACAATTGCAAAAAAAGCACACAAAAAATTTTTTTATTTTTTTCAATTAAAATCTAAAAAATAAAATTCAACAATTGCAAAAAAAGCACACATTTTGTCAAAAAATAACTTTAAAAAAAAATTAAAGACAAGAGCTTCGCTCCTTTCATAAGCCAATGTTAAATTCATCATCAGTGCACCAAATTCAAAAGTTGAGGATATTTTTCTACATATTCACCCCTGTTCTTGAAACCACTATCATAAAAAAAAAACTCGTAAATGAAAAATTCTTAAATCTACGAGTTTTTTGCTGTTCTCTAATTTCAATAAGAATATTTTTCTCGTTTTAATTCACATAGAAAAGGCTTTGTGAAATCAAAACAAATGTCCTTTTTTTCTACTAAGCAGGTCTTAAGAGATAAAAAAAACTAATTGATATTTAAACTCTAACATGTTTTTTATTGAACCTTGTCATTATTTTAAAAAATTAGACATAAATTTTATGAAAAAAAAAAAACGATTTTAAAAAACGTCTACATTTTGCGCTGATTTGAAAAAAAAACTCGTAATGAGAGGTCGATGTTAATAAAACACACTTTTTGCGATGATGCTGTTCTATAACTATAATAAAAACTTTTTATTTACACAATCTATTTTCTATTATAATTTTTTCAATTATAACATAGATTCTTTATGCACTAATTATTGCAAATAAAGGAATTAAAAAAAAATTTTTCATCAAATCACGTATTTTTATTTTTTTTGCATATGTTCGAAACAGTAGTGATGCCAGTCAAATCCAATTTATTTGAATATCGAAATTTTTTTTGGTGATGCCTAACTTTTTAAAAATAGAAAAGTCATTTTTAATTGAATGAAATTGAAGAACAAAAACAATTAAGTGAACAAATAAGTTGTTATTTTAAAAGAAAATATTTTTCTTTATACTTTTTCTATAAACTTATGCACAAAATACTTAAAAGTTTTTTGTGAAACTGAATAAAGAACCATATGGCACCTCGGTTTCTAGATAAAATATGTTCTTAACTCAAACATATGTTTCCATTAAATAAATAAAAAAAGTGGTTTCAAGAAACCCAAAATTTCAATTTCATGTGATTTTAAATTCACTCTTATTCAAATAACAGCGTTTCAAGAACAGGGCTGATTGACTTTCACCCCTTTTTGCAAATAAATCGCTCTTTTTATTAATCTTTGTATTAAGTACTTTGTGAAAACGTACGTAATACACTGGAAAAAAATTTGGTTGCTACACTTTGTTGTTATAATTTTGGACTGTTATAACAGTATTTAAATAATAATTAAAAATGACAAAACATTAAAGTTTTTAATGCGTTTTGTTCTTTATTTGTCTGTTTATAACTAAACAGAGGCACACTTTGAGCATCGAACAAATACAAACAAAAAAAGAACACAACAATACTAACAGTAATCTGAACAGACAAGACAGCTAAAAACCCATAAATGGACAGTAAACAGCCAATATTATGTCAGAACTTGGCTAAAACAATTTGCAACAATAACAAGTAAATAAAATATAGTCGGTATAGACCTACTATACGATACTCTATACCATTATTTTACAGAGAGGGTCGTAGGTCGTAGAAAATAAGGATTAACCAAATTTGAAGCAATTTTTATGAGGACTAGGTGGAAATCAAGACAATTTTTCTCAATATATGCATTTATATATACAATCATTATATAGAAAAATATTTGCAATATTTTTGTGTTTTGATAGATTTTAGTGAACAGCTTTATACGGGGACTATTCGAAGGAATGGCCCTACAGGGTTTATTTTTTGAGTACTTATTTATGGGTGTAATAAACATACATATACCAATTTTGGATCTTTTGGCAATTTAAGTCAATCTTGTTGGGGTCGTTTGTATGGGGCCTTGATCTGAACATTCACTGATTTTCACCAATTTCAATAGCGGTCGTCCTATGGCCGACCTGTAGTTTTGTTACACAGTTACTTGCACACACAGACAGAAAGACAGAAAGATAGACTGATGACAAGACATTGCTAAATCGACTTAGAATCATTTTTTGAGTCTTTAGGCATAAGTAAAAGTCGATCTAGGCCAAGTATTTTTGGTAGTTACAAACATCAGCACAAACTCATTATGCCCTGACCACAATGGTGGCATAGAGTATAAAAAGCAAAAACCAAAAATAAAAAATTACACTGCTGAAAAGAAGAAATCTCTTGAAAATTACATATTTACATGACTTGACATGGCTTGGGCTACTAGAATTAAAAATGCCAAATGTGGTTGGTTCGTTGGTTAATATTTTGTATTCATACAAACAGAGAAAAGAAGAAAATCTGGCGGTACGTTGAAAAGTTAATTAAATAAACTTGTTTAAAGTAAATAAATAAATACACACTTTGTTGGTTATACGTGGTACTTGTTACATACACGTTGTAAATAACTTTTCAATTCTGAATCAAAAAAAAAAAAAAATTTAAATAAACATAAAAATGAGTACAAAAATTACAGTCGACGATGACACGCACTATTATCAGTTTTTTTCGTTTTTATATTATGTGTCTTTTTAAAAACAATAATGAACACAATTGTTTATGTTATTTTTAAGTCGATATTTTACAAATATTTGGTTAATGGTGAACGCGTTAAATTTATTTTAGATAAACATTAAAAAACGAGTTAACGAATCATTCATAATGACACCGTAAATATTCGGTGAGTACAATGACACACAAGTTGTTGTTTATGAAGTGTGTGGACTAGTTTATGAGATTTTTTTAAACCTTTACACCACTAGGCTGGAGGATAGATGAATATTCTGGGTTCTGGAATCCCATATATTCAGTATTTGTAAATGTAAATCCAACGCTTCAGTACTACAGAACCATATAAGGTTGGCTTAAAATCTGAGAGCCGCACATACGAGTATGTAGCAGAGAAGTAACAATCAGTACTATCACCAGGAGGCTGCGTCCTCGCTACACCATCTTTTAACACTCCCGAGAGATGAATGTTGCCGGGTTAGTTACTGGTCACTGTCTTATTTCTGAATAACGCTATGAAGTTATAAACCCAATACAATGGATATATTGGCACACATTCTTTGCCGTTGACCCGCTTTGGCATGGATTCGCTATTGTATTCTGGGTAAAATGATGGTCGACAACTTTAAAGAAATTGCGACAACCGATTTAACGCCAATAAAACTATTCGCTATGAAAACTGATGTGCTTAATCAACGACAGTACCATACGGTCCATGCGAGGGGACTACCGACTCCGCCACCCCTAAATAAACCTCTATTCATAAGAATAATTACTTAGTCGAGTTACCAAAGTCCTACTTGCCTGTCAGCTTAAATAACGATCACTTGAATAGCATAATGTCGTCACGATGTGTCCTAAAAATAACCGTCAACAGCAGACTTCTTCATCTCTTGATTATTGGAAAATGTTTTAGTGATCCATTTTATCAAGTTATCCGTTTTCCTTTTAGCAAAATAATGTTTTTTTTTTCTTGATTTCATTACTCAAAGATTGCATAATACTCGCCCTTTAGGATACAAAATTGACTTGAACTTGTCTGCACCTTCTTTAACGCAGATTCTCCCCTTTCAGTCCACCGTCTTGATGGACCCATATTTGATCGATAGTTATGAATCGATGCAAAAACTCGTTTTTATACCCTATACCACTATGTGGTTTGGGTATAATGACTTTGTGCTGCTGTTTGTAACAACCAAAAATATTTGACCTACACCCGTCTTTAATTATACTGATCGAATCAGAATCACTATCTGATTCGATTTAACGATGTCCGTCCGTCCGTCCGTCTGTGTGTCCATGTAAAGCTTGTAATCAAACTGCAGGTCGCAAATGTGAATATATTTTGATGAAATTTGGTATTTAATCTTTTATCGGCCATGGGATGAACGCTATTGAAATTGGTGAGAATCGGTCCATGTTCAGACCTAGCCTCCATACAAATGACCCCTATGAAATCAACATATATTGCCATAAGATCCAAATTATCATACAAATCTTAGTCAAATTGGGTTTGTATGTATATATTACATCCATAAAGCAGTAGTCCAAAAATGATCCCTATTGGACAACTCTTAGTCATAGGCCCCATATAGTGCTGCTTCCCGATCTTCACTTAAATCTATCAAAAAACAGAAATATTGCACTGATTCTTCTCAAATGTTGTTTGTATATATTTTTGCAAAATACAAGAGACTTTACCAAACATGGTCAGATCATTCCATTTTTGGGCCTAGTCCCCATATAGATATAGCATCCGATATGAACTTTTTCATATCTGCAGCCGAAAAAATTAATAAAAATCCCACTCAAATTTGGTTTATGCTTATTTTCTATATCCAGTTATTTGAGCCTGAGAGATAGGGTCTCTAAACGCATGGTATAGGGTATCGTATAGTCGGTCTAGACCGACTATAATTTTCTTACTTGTTTTTACTACGAAACTCAAAAATCCATCATGCGATTTTTTTATGGATTTCACCATTTCTGGCATGGCTAGCCTAATTCGTCTACCACTGCGATATTCATCTAGGCAGCACGTACGGCCATTTTAAAATGCTGCTACTCAAGATTTTACTATTGTATACGACTGCTCTAAAGTAGAATCCAACATGGCTTCGATAGTGCTCGGACTAAGACCTTTCCATTAAAAATATTGTAGCACATAACGGTGAAAAATTTAACGATGCACAATTTCTCCATGTTTCATGTTTGGCTGCCAAAAAAAATACTAAATGACACCACGTTTTTAAATTTCAAACTTCAGTTTATAAAAACGCCACTTCTTACGACTTACATTTTTTTGTAGCAATTGCCGCCATACGCCAAGTGGGCTAGTTCTGGCATCCACTTCGTCTTTTCATTTAAGATCGTGAAAATCTTAACATACATTTTTAGTATTATATTAATTGTTTTTTCATCAGTTAACCTTGAAAAATAAGTCAGCTAATGTCAGTTAAGTTTAATGATAATCCTGTTCATAAAATGAGTGATGAAATAAAAATACGTGCTAAAATAATTAAATATCTATAATATTAATAAGCTAGGCGATTTCTTGTTACCGATGTTTTGTTCTACCGTTTTATCCAGATTTTGACCAAACGTATATTATTTGAAAGGTATTTCTTTTTAGCTGTTCACCAGATTTACAGATTTTTAAATTTTGTCCTTTATTTTGAGTAAATTGCATTTAAAGTTGCTACTAACACATACATAAAATTATACATATGCTGTTTATTAAATTTGTTGATGTGTTTGTTAATGAGTTTGTTATCTTCATTCACAATAATAATAAACCAAAACAGTGCTGCATTTGTGAATTGGCTAAGTTGAGAAATAAATTTGCCTAGAAATTGGACTCGAATTTCGAAAAATCCAACTGTTTCCAATTTTATTAGAAAGTATCAGGAGAATTTGACCATTGCACAGTGGGTCAAACGACCGGTTTTTGAGGCAATAAATCACAGGAAGCACCTAGACCTTTAAAATTTGGAACAGATGACTACTGTGGGTATCATAGTCGTTTGTAAAAATTTCAAGCCGATCCGCCCTAACCACGCCCACTTCTAATATTTCTATTGTTTGCTATGTTAAAGGTCACCGGAAATTAATACAATTTTAAAATTATTCAACAAAAATTTACCCAATTTATAATAGTAAGTTTACATGCGTTTTTTAGAGTGTACTTTTAAGCTCAACTTACAAACTAATGTGATCTGCCAATGCCATCATGATTTAGTCCCACTAAAAAGAGAACATTTAATTATATAAAAGTTAGTATTTTATAATAAAGCCTTACATCAAAATTATCCAATGTTTCATCAACTTCTAACTCTATATTAACATTGGGTAGAACATCTGTCTCCTCTTCGAAATCAGATAAAGCTTCATTTGTGATAGCCCGTGACGTAGTCGGTAATACTCGGGAATATCAGGAATCTTTAAAAGAGAAATAACTTCTCTTGGAAGCTGCAAACTTTTCTTTGCTGAATGGCGGTTCTTTATACAAATACTGGATAAAAATGGGTCAGAAGAATCCATGGCTCTGTTAAAAACATCAGATATATTGTGTTCTCTGGAATCCTTTCGTGCATGCTCTATGCGATCCTTTTTATAAAATTTGTTTCTCGCCTCAGAAGCATTTTCTCCAGCGCATCCAAGAGGCACTATTGAGGCTTGTATTATTTGTGAAGAATGTGCTAAAATTTTATGCAAGGTCGCTGACATTGGGTACCATTTGTAATTTTGAAAATATATTTCGGCAGTTGCATAGCAAAAACTCCTAAAGTTTTCGACACTTAACTCAAAATTGCAAGAAATTGCAATTAGTATGATTTGCAAGTGTTTTAAAAACTCGATGTTAACATTTGTTATAGATGCAAATAATTCCGGATTTGAAAATGCTCTTCGTGCAGCATTGCCGTCGATGGTTGAGCCACTCCCATTACTTTTTGGCTTATGGACATGAAGACCCATTTTCTGCCAGAATTGTTGTTGAATTTCACTTTTTCTCTGTTGCAGTAGTATTTTGTCCTCAGCACTTCGAATTTGCCATTTTTTAATATGAAGTCTATATGAAAGATTAAGAACAAATTCTAAGCATCGAATCCATGCGTGTAATGGGCTTATGCCATACTTTAATGAATTTGGTTTTGGCTGAAACACCAATGAACTTAAATCATTTATTGACAAAAACTGCTTCGGATTCCCACCACAAATTGGGCACGACTGAGAAGACTTTGTTTCCGTAAGCACGTTCAGGACTTTCCCATCAATTAAAGTCATAATCAGTTCAGACTTTACTAATATCTTTCTACCATTTACTAAAAAATATTCTAAAGGCTCAAGATTTTTTATTTGCACATCCAAATTGTTTTTTTCTTTCAATATATGTTCCTTGGTTTCCTTTATAAATTCAATTTTAAGGGGTCGGCAAAAACGAACCGATTGAGGTGTACGATTAATCCAAACTGTTGCATAATGAGACGTGATTATTTTCAGTGGTATAACTGATGTTACAAATAGCGAGTTATCTAAGCTTTCTGGGGCGTTGGTGCTAAATATTTGTTTAAATGAACTTTGTCCAGTGGAACCGTCGAAACCATAAGATAAAACCAAAGTAACTTCATTCAGCTCAGGTATTTGCACTAAAACTTCTTCTTGGTAGGACAAAATTCTTTTTGCAGTATGGTTAACTAAGCTCTGCAGGGGAATTTGTGCTGATGATTCCGATACCATTAATCCTTCAGGTCGGCATTGCAGTTTGCACTCTCGAATTTTTTGGTAATGTGGATAAATATCACAGTTTCGTGATTTGCTCATTTCCCTAATGTTTATGTACTGTTGCTTTGTTAAATTATTCTCTATCAAAAATAATAATGCTTCTTCTGGGGAGAGTGGTAATGGTTTTTTTTCATGGCATGTTACAACTTGTCTTATTTCAGTAGCCCTAGATGGTGATGAAGCTACTTCCTTTAAAGTCATTTGCTTTTGATGCATGAGCTGCTATTGAAGCAGCATGAACCAATAAATTGGTATCGTGTCCCTGTACGGACGATATCTCGGAAGCAAGTTTTCGTTTTTGCCGCGCACTTCCCTCGCTGTATCCAACATGAGGACGACCTCTTTTCTTTCCGACATCACTTTCAGAGAATTTAAATTCAGTCTCATTCGATAACCATAAACTTTCGTATTTTTCAAATCTCTTCGCACATCTATGATTCTTGTTCCACTTTTGGTTAGCATATGCACAAAAATTGTAAATTTTCTTTTTAATTGTTGCCATACATTCTTCATCCACACTTCTGTTAAATTTCGTGAAAATCCAGTTGACAACAGTTGTAGCATTTCGATTATTTTGTAACCAAAAATTGAATATATCAGTATTTTTTATATTTACGCAATCTTAAAAGTGAAATGTAAATAATTTAACGCAATTTGGGGCAATTGGTTATTTAAACACATGAAAGTACACATCATGACCTTTCTCCACATGTATAGTGTTCCAACAATACATCCCAATAAACTAAGTACTACGCCAAGAAACACACGGTCGGCAACCAAAACTACACAGAAAAGACGACACACTTTGTAACAACAAAATATTAACTACAACAATATTTTTATGAAACTTATTAATAACATTTTTTTTAACGTACCTGTATTAATATTTTCCATTTTAGAAAATTTTGTTTTAGATTATATATTTTGTTAAGCAATAGTTTTAATATCATGCACAATAAAGCGGAATATGAGAGAATAAAGCAAACCAAAAAAACTTCAACTTTGACAGCTTGGCTTTAAGTCATGGGTTGCCGCCTGATTCTGATTTTTTATTTTTGGGTATCTGAAAATGTGTAGTACAAAATGCCATTATCAATTTTTTGAAATAGTTCACTATATAATTGGATTTTTTGCCTCAAAAACCAGTCATTTGACCCACAGTGCATTGACAGGAAACCTGATTTGGATAAAAAGGTGCAAGGCTAAGAAAATATAAAGTATATTGAAACAAGAAAATTATAGTCGATCTAAGCCCACTATGCGATACCCTATACCAGCGGTTCCCAAACATTTAGGGTCGAGGAACACTTCCCAAAACTAATAACTGCAGAGGAACACTTATGCTTTTTTTTATATAAAAAAAATACTAGTATAGCCCAGCACTCGAAATTCGAGTGCAAATTCTAGGAAATATTATTTTTTTCATTCAATTATTGTCTTCCAATATATACAATTTATGAATATTTAAATGAGCCTAAAGGTATGTTAATCAATTTTAGCAATTCACAATTCTACACAGAGCGTCTGATATATAATTTAAATCATTCGCATTAACAGGGTGTAACGAATTATTAGAAATATTTTATTTTATTTAATTTAATATATTTTTAAGACAGATTAAACATAAATTTTATCATTCTCAGCTTCTCCTCCATATGAACTATAACTATGACAATTTTCACACTCCTCCGTGCCCGTATCTTGCTTAAAAAAGGAACTAAAAATTTGCCTTCACGTATAAATATATAGATACATACAATAGTTACAAACAAAATAATCACTATATTTCTGAAATTCAATTACACATTTATAAAATACATGAACATAATAAAATAAGTAAAAAAATCAATTTTATTCTTAATGAATACGGTGTGTTGGATTCTTGGCATTGCATATTTTTTTATATCAGGCTCAATATTAGACAGCTGAATTCTTATGTCTAGTGTAGCGTTCAGTCGGTTTCTGTACTTTGATTTTGTTGCAGCATAATATGAAAATACAGCCTCGCACAAATACATATGTAGTTGTGAAAGGAAGTAAAACATGAAAGCTAGTTTGGACAAGTTGGAATACTCCTGTGTTCAACTTAACCAAAATTCATTTAATGGAAGTTCATTGTATTTTTGCTTTAAACTAGAGTCAGTAATTAAATCAATTAGGTTTTCATAATTAGTTGCACTGAAACCCACTGGCTTATTTGTTACAACTAAAGGATTTTTAATCCATGAGTTATCCTCCTAAAATATTGTAATAGGCTTGACTGTAATTTATGCAAATGTTCTAAAATTTCTTTGGAGGCTTTATGATCTATTTCAATTAAAAACTCTGCTAATGTGGAAAAAATCATTTTGTTCAACTTCAATTACAGTACTGTAATTTTTTATTAAAAGATGCAATCTTATCTCGTACGTTAAAAATTGTATTTGTATTTCTTCCCTGAAGTGATAAGTTAATTTCATTGCACTTAGTAAAAATATCTGCTAAATACGCAACCACTATCAACCATAAAGGTATAGTTAATATGTCAATAAAATTCTTCGCCAAATTCAGTAGCTTACTACACGACTACAATTACAGCCAGCATCATTTGTAGTCGTTTTGTCGTGTAGCCGCAGTCGTCTATGTGTTTCATGCATAACACACTAACGGTACAAATTTTACACATTGAAACTGCATCAATTTATATTCAATAAAACAAAAAATTTCGGTACATGTAGCATAGCAAAATTCAAATACAAAAACAAGGTGTTTTATTTTTATTAATTTTAAAGAACGAAAAAAATTATAAAAAAAATTTGTTTTCTAACGAGATAAATTTGTTTTTTACACGGAACACTTGATAATCTTAAACAGAACACCAATGTTCCGCGGAACATAGTTTGGGAACCGCTGCCCTATACCATGCGTTTAGAGAATTGGTCTTAGATCCAACTAATTCGGTATAGAAAATAAGGAAACCCAAATCTGGTGGAATTTTTATTATTTATTTACCCCAAGATCTGAAATAGTTCATATCGGTTGGTATATTTGTATGGAGACTAGGTCGAAAAAACTGATTTTCAGAAAGTGAGTCTGGTAGTTACAAACATCAGCACAAAGTCATTTTACACTGACCACATAGTATGGTTTAGGGTATAAAAACGGCTCCCAACATATTCGGTAGAAAAGCAGACCCGTTAGCTCAGTGCTCGGTATATTTGGTGGGAATATTTAAAGCAATGCATGTTTGAAAACATACAAAGTGCAAAGAGAACTAGACAGGAGCGTTGCGGAGCTTAGCCCAGTGGAGAGATATTAGGATCATGGTAAAAATGTTGAATATCACAAAAGTTGAAGATCACAAAAAATGGTATCCCAAAATGTGTAAGATTTTAGACGGAGATGGACTACTTGTCCCAAAAAAGTTACAGAAACCACTATTAAATTCCTAATAGAAGGATTTCCGGAAAAGGTCCATAAGTGGAGATTAGAACTATAAAAATGATCTTTTTTGTAATCTTTACTATAATATAAATCAATTAAATCAAAAAAGTCAATGGTTTCCTTATTATTAAATTTTATGTATATTACGATTTTTTCTCACTTCTTATTTTCACAAAAAAAAAAAAAAAAAAATAATATCGTTTCACCTTAAATTGGATTACGGATGCGAATGGATATTTGGTCCTGCCTAATCACTGATATCTAAACATAAATATATTTTTTTAACCAATTTAGGCCAGTTATTTAAAACTTTTTTAATCAAACTTTATGGAACTACCATCCTTAGTACGCATGCTTGTTTTTATTTGTTTATACAATTTTAACAAATCGTGAGTTGGCCATGAAGGAGTCAAACCCATAAAGAAACATTAATTGACAGAATATGTTTAGGGCCGTATGCAAAAAAATTTAAGTGTACTTCAAGTAGACTTTATTGTATGTTTTTTCATAAAAATTTTTTTGATAAAGTCTACTTCAAGTACACTTTAATTTTTTTTGCATACGGTCTATAACATAATGGCTTAAGAATATACGTATGTACGTACCATACATGTATTAAAATTGACAACAATAATTTCTTTTCAATATTTTCCTTTGTAGCTTTAGTTGTATATTCGGTTTTTTTTTAAATTTTTGGAATTCATTGTAATTAAAAATTAGCTTATATTATTTTCAAGGTCTGTAATAAGCCATATTAATTATCACTTCTTGAATTTTTTTTTATTAAAACAAATATCAGACAACGCGAAAAAAAATTGTCTGAAAAATTGGCATTTATAAAAATATATAAATATAACAATTAACAATTTGCGTCTTTTGCTTATGCAAAACAAAAAATACACACAATTTTTTCGTTTTTTTTTTGTATATGTATGTGCCTAAAATATAATAATAAAACAAACAATATACAAGCAATAAAAATTATAATTAAATACAAATATCATTTGAAACACAAGACAAACAGCGACTAAAACTTGTATTTTACAAAATGATGAGTCGTCTTGAAAACCACTACAAAAACACCATAAAAAAATTATATATTAAAATATTTACAAACAAATTTTTGACAAAAACAAGAATTCAAAATCAAAAGTAAGACCAAGATTTTGCATTTTTTTTTCTGTCGAGAAATTTGTTAATAATTTTACCACATTCACTTTTAGTATCAGACTAAAGTATAACAAAATATAATTCTTTAAATTATTTATTATAATATCAACTATTCTATTCAGTAGAATCTTTCTTATTTTTTTTTTTTTTCAAAAAAATTCTTTATTTATATCATAGTCAATTTGTGAGCCATATTAATAAGTATGCGACATCCAAAATTATCATCAACCCACCAGAATTTTTTAATATTTTTAAATTTACTCACTTGAACTGCCACCACAAACACAAACGTTTTCTATTATAAGTTGCTGTTAGTCATACAATTCAGAATGTGCAACATTTCATCGATCAAGTGGCAACATTATCGCCGGCATAAGGAACAGCTGTTTTAAATGTATTGCATTTCAAATTGAAAATTTTCCCAAAATTTTTCTGTATAAAATCATGTTTGTACAAAAATGTTTTATTTTATTTCTATTTAAAAAAAGCTCAATATTTTAGTATATTTTTTTCTTTCTTCAAATCTACAAATAAATTGAGAATTAGTTATGTCTTATTTTAAATAGTGTAAACATTTTCTTTGTTTGTGTTTTAATTATTTTCTATATTACTCGTTTTATTTATTAATAATTTCGTTCATATTTCGGTTTTGGTTGTAAATTAGAAATACAGTCTGTCAAGAATGTGTTTGGACATAGTAAAAATGTTTCATTTTGACTTTTACGTTTAAAAATATAGTTCTCGTTTTTTGTTTTAATTTTTTTTTTTTTTATAGTTTATATACATATCTACTAACAAAAAGTAAGAAGCATGGAATAAACTGAAAAATTTATGGAAAGAGAATAAACCCCAAAATTTTGTTGTCAAGAAAGTGTTTTTACAATTTCACTTTGAATTATAATATTGTTTTACAATGAATTTACTGGCATTGGCTTTACTTTATTAAGCTTTGGTCTTAGTAACTTATTATGTTCTAATCATTGCATTTATTGAATTTAAAATGCCTGGCAAAAGAGCGTCAAGTTGGCTTACTACAACCACAATTTGGGAAAACAGTTCAAGAATTATCTGACAGACGGTTTACAATATTTTAAATCACGCAGAAAACGAAGAAAACAAAGATAAGCCTTTTTGTGGGCGCCCACGTAAGTTTTGGAGTGAATGAATGAAAACCAGAGATCTAGCAGGTAAATTAAAAAATTAATGTTGTGCTGTAGTCTCCCACTAAACAGTAAGGCAGGTCTTGAAAAGGAACGAGTATTCATCAAGAGTTGCTCGAAAAAACCTTTACTTACTGGGGGAGTAGGAGACTTTTGTTATATTGATATTTTAAAGTGTCTTCTATTTAGCAGCACGAATAAATTTGGGTTTTATGCTGATAGAAAACAGTATGAAAACATATTTTTTCTAATTTTTTTTTTTTTTTTTGTATAAACAATCTTGCTTTCTTGACAATATTCTGAAGTTTCTTTTGTTTATTTTTAGTTGATAAATAAATAGATAATATGGAATAAATAAAAAAAAATATATTTACAACAAAACAGGAGAACTATATTTTTCAAAGCAACACAATTTTTGTTATGCCAAAACACTTTCTTGACAGACTGTGTTTTTTTTTTTTTTGTTAAATATGCTGTAGTTTTACGTTTGAATCCAATAAATTTGAAATTTGAAAATCTTTTAAACAATTTTTGGCTTTTGTTTAATTTTTAAAATAATTTCTTGTGTTTTTAGAAGTTTGTTTATTCTGCTTTTGTCATTGGTTAACAAAATCAAAGGAATGTTTTCTTAAAAATCAGAATCTGTGAACCTATAGAAACATTTATTCTATAAAAAAAAAACCCACAGGTTCTGAGTACTTTTTCATTTTCGAAACTGTCAGGTTCCAAGAAATTTTTTCCATCTCTTATGGGCTCATAAGAAGAAAAAATGTAACGAATATTCAAAAATTTATGTGAATTTTTTTTAAATATTTCAAAGTTTTGGATTTTTCAAAGAACTTAGCTTCGTTACGTTTCGTTTCATAGAACGAGCCTAAATAAATTAAAAAAAAAAGAATATGTAGAATTTCTAACACGACAGACTTCAAAATTTTGATTAATTTTCTGATTCTGTGGATGTTCAACCATTGAAAATACTTGAGATTTGGAGAAAATTTTCCTATAGTTAGAAAAGATATAAAATATCTATTTATCGTACGAGCACAATTAATGAGAGTTAGTGGACGTACTTAAAAACGACTAAAATATTTAAAATACCATGTTCATGTGGAAAATATGGACCGTTAAATATTGACAATTATGTATAACATAGTGCAACATTTTTGAAGTCAGCGAGTGCAAACTCCTTCTCGTGTGCGGTTTTTCGAAGTACTTAAAACTAAAAAAAACCCCATTTGGGTAGCTGCCGTTCGGATTTATTGGCCTCATGTATATTTTGGCTAAAACTTGATTTTTCCGAAGAAAATACAATTATTCTCACGGCTATATCTTGGCTATGTCCTGTTGTCGGCACAATTGTAGCTATAGACTAGGAGAGAGGAGAAAGTGTAAAACAAACTAGCCCGAAAAACTGAATCTAGTGCCTAAAATTGCTAAAATGTTGAAAAATTTTCATACGCAAAGATCGCTTTTTTTTATATTTATTTCCATGAAAATTAAAAAAATAACTAATTTTCCAGCTGTATTTTGCATCGATAATTCGAGAATTGTATGAATAATATCCATTGAAATTGATTCTTTCGGTGAAGCCTGTGAATTTGATGATAGCAATTACTGCACACTGCATTCGGCGTGAAATCTTCACCACTTGTATCCACTTCATCGAAATTTTGCGTATATGCAAAGTTAAACTCCGTAGTTAATAATTTTTTTTCGCTCCTTCTTTCCACCTTTGGGCATTATATGACTACAAACGTAACAAAATTAATTTATTTTTGGGCACTTGTTATTTGCTATATTGAAGCATTAATGTTTTTGCTGTTCAATTGTTATTCACTCAAAACAATGTGTTATTGTGTTGTCACATTAATGACAGCATGCGGCTACATGACATTTGTATTGACTGCTGGAGCTTTTTTAAGCTTTGTATGTATGCACTTGCAACAACACCGGTATTATAATGTTCTGAAGAATTATGGATTATACTATAAAATGTTAAAAAAAAAAAAATTAAAATAAATTAAAATTTTTCGACATTTTCGCAATTTTGAGGCACTAGATGCAATTTTTTCGGGTTAATTTGTTTTTTCTCTTAGTCTATAGCTACAATTGTGCCGAAGAGAGGATAACAAAATTCCAATTGGTTACTGAGCTATAGCCGTGAGAAAAATTGTCTTCGGAAAAATTAGGTTATAGCCAAAATATACATGAGGCCATAAAAACCGAACAGCAGCTAAACTGCAGCAAAATCCCATTTTGTATAGAATTTGCCTAAAAATGTGTACCTCTGCTTCCTACTGAAAATTTAATGTACTTTATAACGGTGTTTTTTTTTTGCATTAAAACCAAATGTAGCAACAGAATTTTTCAGCACGTAATGTTCTTGATATATCGAAAATTAATGATTTCTGTTATTTCATTTAATATTACACATACGTGGGTTTACGAGGGTATATCAATAAGTCCGTGACTTGTTGAACTTCTCTCAAAGTCAATTAAAAATCAGAACTACTCCCGTCAACTACCATCCGTTAGTCAGGTTTCGTCATTAATTTTATGTTTGACAGCTATCCAAAACATACAAGCTCTTAAATTTTTTGAAAAAATGAAAAGACATCATTTAAATCAAGGAAAAGCTCGATACGACTACTAGTGAGACCACAACATCAACTTCAATGGTAAAAAAGTGGTTTATTGGATTTTTTTGTGGTCTCACAAGCACTGCACATTTTCAATTATTTTCATTTGATAATTCCTGAAATACATTTAATGTTTTCTGAAATACATTTGATACTTTCTGAAATATAAGTGATACTCCCTCAAAATCAATTGATGCTTTCTGAAAATTAATTGATAATTTCCGAAAATCGATAGATATATTCTGAACTTTCTGAAAATCAATTGATGATTTCTGAAATCCCATTGATACTTTGTAAAAATCAGGTGATACATTTGGAAAAGGTGTAATGACATCGAACAATCTGTACTGTAAATTGAGGTCATTATAAACGAAATTGTGGAAGAAATACACGATATGATGATGGCCGATTATTCTGATCATTCTATTCTAATGATCAGTTGGATTTTTGAAAACTGTCTGGAAGACATATGCCACCTATGTAGTCACCATGGCAAAATTCCATGATTTGCTCTACGAATTGCTACCTCATATCTGGAGAATATGAAATATTTTGTATTTCCAAACCAAAGGAAATGTCTCGGTGGAAAGAGATTTAGCTCTAACGATGAAATCATTGATAAAGCAAATGTATCTCTTGAGAAATCCAATTATTTGGAAGGAAGGAGAAAAATTGGGGACTTTTTTATTTTTTTTGCAAAAAACTCACTCGGATGTTACAAGGATTTATTGATTCGCTCTTTTATTGTCTATTTTATTTAATACAATTTTACATGAGTTTGAAACAATTTTCGAAGCTCATTTTACATTTCGCCACTTCTTCAGTGATTTTTTGCTAAACCAGGGCTGTACAGCGGATGGTCCATAGTACCGTTGTAGGATAGGCGGTTGTTTCAGTCAATGTGTGAGACCTGGCTTTGTCGAGGTGGATAATGATCATTGTCCGGCAGTTGGTTTTCTTTATATCTCCGACCATTGTCTGCAATTGTGCAGTTGCCCCATTCCTCGTTGTTCCTAATAAGCGATCATTTGCTTCAAAGAGCCCTCACCTGTTGCGATCTTATCGACGTCTTTTGAAGCACACTGATCGTATTTTTCTATCATTTACTTGCTCCAGTTGACGCGAACCTTTTTTTTTTAAGATTTTTCAATTATGTGGGATCACGATAAGTTAAACGATGGTATTCATTCACAAACTCTGTGGCCACGTATTAATTCAGCAAAACTGTGAAGTACCACATCATCTAAATTCGAAATAAGTTGATTAAAACATTGTTAATTGGTTAGTCCACGTCAAAAGTTGAATTTAAATTAAAATCCATTTTTTTGGCCGAGATAAATTTTTAAATTCAGAATTAAGAAAGCGTTTTGATCACGTATGCCGACAAAAATGTCAAATTTTAAGATAGATATGTCAATTGGGTAACACAAGTGTTGCCAACTCCGAAAACCTAGAATTGATACATGCTTTTTTGCGCTCATCGTATTATGTTCTCATTTTATGTTCTCATTTTAAAAGCTGATCAATTAATTTAACCATGTTATTGATAATTTACGCATAAAAGCGGTATTTTTTGAGCGGTTGATAAAAATACAAAGAAGTCGTAAAATTCTTGACGGAAATATATGCATTTGTTGTTTTTTTTTTTTATTATTGTACAATACTTAAGCACTACAATATTATACACCCTTTTTTCGCATTTTAAATAAAACTTTAACAATTTCTTTGTGTCAATTTTCAACAGCAGCAGCGCCGTTACTACCATTAACATTCTTTGGCACAATATAATTATTATGACATTATTATGATTTTGGTTATTGTTGTTTTTATCACTAGCGAAACAAAATAAAAGAATCTTTGTCTTGAAGTCTCTGACGCTTGACTTGACTCTGAAGTTGAATGAATGGGTAAAAAAAAGTGACGTACGCCAGTCACCAGATTTTTTGTTGGCCAATATTATCCACTTGTTCAAGAATCAATAAACAAAATATTTAAAAAATCCTTTTCTTTTGTTTATTTTTTCTCTTTTGAAATACTGATTGTTACTTCTTTGTGGTGCAAATATTTTGAGTTTGTTTAAGTACAATTAGAGCGACTGACCACAAATCCAAGATATTGGAAAGCCAAATCAAGTGCTAGTAGGAACTTGTTTTTACTTTTTACTGTGAAAAAGAAAAAAAAAAAATATTGTCCAAGCGATTTTAAAAATTGACCGAAAAAAAAACTAAATTAATATCTGTAAAAAAAAAAAGAAGTGGGATCCGGATGTGATGAAAAGTTGGATAATTACCACGGAATTTATCATGGGCATGTCATTGAATGGATGCTGTCCTCACTTTACGTAGTGCTAAGGATGTCATGATAAATAAAAGATATATTTTTCTTTTGTTTATATAAACTACTCGTAGTAGTAGTTATAAGGTGTCCAGATCGCCCATATAAGTTTTGAATTTTGATTTCGTTATAATTAAAAATCATATAATTTTTTATTTTTTTTTTGATTACCCTAACACTAATCCTTAACGCAATTTACACACTTGCTAACAAAAGATCTATTTTTTCACGAGTAGTGTGGCACGGCGCGCCATTCTGTTGAAATCATATGTTATTCAGATCCATATTTTCGAAAATGAGCCACAAATAATCTTTTATCATAGCACGGTAGCGTTCACCGTTCGCTATAACACATTTGTCTAACGCATCTTGAAAAAAAAAAAAGAAAAAAAAAAAAAAATGGCCCAAAGACACCGCCGCACAGTGGGCCATATTTTGAGATGGCGGCCAAAAATCATTTTTTTTTTGTTACCGATTTTAAAGTTATGTTATTCATTTGAAAGTAAATACTAGTAAACCTCGGGAGCCAAAAAATTACGTCTCTATCTCAACTATATCACAGCGAACAGGGTCTTCGAAAATGGGCTTTTCTCAGTATTTTGCTAAAATTAAAAATTTCTTTGTAAATTTTTATTTTTGAATGACTGTAACTTTTTTGATTTAAAAGATTTTGAAGTGAAATAAATTTTGTATAATTTTGTGGCTTCCATACTATTAATGTAAAATCACTGAGTCATTCCGAAATTAAAAAAAAAAAGTTTTTTAAAATAGGTCCAAATTTTCCGAAAATCTCCTACTTAATAGAGCATAACTCCTGCCAGTCAAAAGCAGTCAGAAAAAATCTTGCACTCTTCTATAGTCCGAACCCTCCCCTATACTCCTATACCATCTTATACACCCGCCAGTTTCCGCCCGTGTGCACCAAAACAATTTTTCTGACCCAAGGTTAGATATTTTCTGCAAAATTTATGAATACAAAAGTTGTCCACTATGTGGTTAGTTTGAGGTGATGTTTGTAACTGCCAAAAAATATTGGACCTTTATCCATCTTTTATTATACGGATCGACTCAAAAACACTTTCTGAGTCGTCCGTCTGAATGTTATGAATACAAAAGTTGGTCGTACCGGTGCACCGCGGTGTATTTTTTTGCGTGTCGGTAGAGTTGTCAGGAGTTGTTATATACTTATAAAAAAGGGTTGAGATATAACGCGCTTAATTGTTACAGGTACATTTACATAGGTATCTTTAAAAAACATTAATAGTCTGAATTAGAGTTATATAGTTTAAATACCTGTCAAAATGGGAAACAATTTAAATAACAGGTAAATGGTAAAAAAAAAACTATTGCGACATAGCCCTTTAAGATATGATCATGTATGCTTCACCTTTTAAAAGGGGTTAGGGTGTGGGTTTTTTATGCTTCTAAAAGTGGTAATAAAAGATAAAAATTTGTAAATGGTAAAAAAAAACTATTGCGACATAGCCCTTTAAGATATGAGCAGGTATGCTTCACCTTTTAAAAGGGGTTAGGGTGTGGGTTTTTTATGCTTCTAAAAGTGGTAATAAAAGATAAAAAATTTTATTTTACATAATTGCAAGAAAGAGTATTTATAATAATGTTTCCACAATTATTATTCATTACAATTTGTGCAATGGCTAAGTACTGTTACAGAAATCTGGCAGATATTTATTTTCAACGAAATAATGTAGACGATGTAATTTTGCACATAGTGAGCAACGACTTCTTTAAGAATTGTAACCTAGAAGACATTGAAATGCACAAAGGAAAAATTACTAATTTTGCATCGAATTTGAAAAGACGGTTAATAAAGGAACTTATTTTTGAGAGTGCATCTACGACTGCCAACGAAAGTGGAAAAAAAGGTCGACCAGCAAAACCAATTGACGGATGTAGTGAAAGATCTCGAAGGCGCAAGCTGGAGAATACCAATAAAGAAATTTCTCAAAGAATTATTAAGGATTCATTTTTGCACCAAATTCAACCAACCCAAAATAAAAATAAAATTGAAATAATTGAAAAAATAGTAGAAGCGAGCCCAAGGCGCACAAAGAGGATTTTGAAAAGCATTCCTACTCCAATTGATGATAAGAAATTTACGCCGGAAGAAGCGTTCGTCCTATTTTTGGATTTGAAATTGACCAAAAATCAATATAAGGAATTGCGGAAGCGAACCAATGAAAAGAATTGTGGGAGTATCGAGATTTAGTTTCTGCCAAAAAAGAATGCTTACCTTCAAAATCTGCTATTAGTGTCACTTCAACATCAGCAGAAATAAAATTGCAAGATCTCCTTGAACATACTACAGAACGATTGCTAAATACGCTTGATACTGATCATTTAAAAAAAATTGGTAATGGCAGCATAACTTTAATTTCTAAATGGGGATGTGATGGATCCTCTGGTCAGAAACAATACAAGCAATTTAATGCCGAAAATTCATCAGATGCTAATTTATTTATGGTATCTTTCGTTCCATTGCGCTTAACAAAAAGTTATAGCGTCTTAGAGCCGTCAACTATTAGAGCAACAGAAATTGATATATGGAAAAATGAAATTCCTTCTTCAACAAAGTATTGCAGACCAATAAAATTTGCATTCAAAAAGGAAACCAAAGATGTCATAACTGAAGAAGTTCAAAAAATAAAAGATCAAATTAAGGAACTTCAACCAGTAATATTTAAATTTGATGACCAAGACATTGAAGTACATTTTAAAATGTGTCTCACAATGATTGATGGAAAAGTTGCACAAGCTTTAACTGGAACAAAGTCAACGTCAAGCTGCATTATATGCCAAAAGACATCAAGTCAATTAAGCCAACACCCACCAGAAGACGATAGTTTTAAGGAAGCCTACGAATTTGGAATGTCCCCTCTTCATGCTAGAATACGTTTCATGGAGCATATTCTTAAATTGGGTTATGATTTGGAATTTGGTCCATTAGGCGAAACAGTGAGAAAAAACAAAGAAAATGAAGAAAAAAGAAAGCAAAAAAAAAAACAAATTCAACAAAAATATCTACAGCTAGGCCTCGTAATCGACCAACCAAAACAAGGGGAAGGAAACACAAATGATGGAAATACTGCAAGGAGATTTTTTGCCGATCCGGAAACTGCAGCATCTATCACAGGTGTAGATCATGAATTAATAAGACGATTCAAAATCATATTACAAGTTCTAGCATGCAGCAGAAAGATAAATGCAAAAAAATTTGGAGGGTACGCCAATAAAACAGCTATACTTTATAATGAAAAATACTCTTGGAGATATATGCCATCCACAGTTCATAAAATTTTGTACCATGGGGAACAAATAATTCAAAACAATATGCTACCAATAGGAGATCTATCTGAAGAAGCGCAAGAAAAAAGGAACAAGGACTACACATTCTTTCGCGAGCACAACACAAGGAAAATGTCCAGATGTTGTACTAATGAAGACCTTATCACTATTTTGTTGTGCACTTCAGATCCATATATGTCCAACATTCGCCAAAATGGAAACCTACCTCTATTGAATTAGACGAAGAAGCTAAACAACTTCTAGATGATGAAAATCAAGGCTATTTAGAAGAAATTTTTACTAAAATTGGTTGATTTAAAGTACTTTTTCATTACATTAACAATAAGTTACACTTTTTTTATATAGTTAAAAAATTTTCTTGATTTAAAAATTTATATATTTTGTAAATTTATAATAAAAATTGTTATATTTCATAAATTTACCATAAAAATTGATATAGAAATATTTAAAAAGACAATAAAAAAAATTTAACTAAAGCAAAAACATACGAGTTTTTCATTGAAACTTCTCTATCTTGAACCAATATAAGGTAACTTTTACGTTCGCTGCTTAATAAATTATATGTTAACTCGGGATCCTTCAAAAAAAAAAAAAAAAAAAAAAAAAAACATCCTTTGGCCCTTGTGCACATTAGGACTAAAAAGTTTACGGGGGCCAAAGTTTGGCATTTTCTGAAAAAATTAACTTAAAAAATTGTTAAAAAGTATTAGTTGTAAAATTAACTGAAAAAATAAGACATATTAAAAAACCTTTTTCTACCTTTTAACACTTCACTTTTGTACTAAAATTCAACTACAAATAAAAATGTATTTTAAACCCTCCGTAACTTTTTTTATTTTCGGTCGAGAATTATGTTTTATAGTAAAACTTAAAGGCTAAAGTCTCACCTACCAAACAAAAACCGCATATCAAAATTCCAATCCAATCAAAAGTTATAGATTTTTGACCGCCTTCCCGTCAAATGGTCCACTGTGTGCCGTCCCAAAACCCACACCCAACATGGGCCTTTCAGCACATATGTGTGGGTTCTCTGTGCCCCAAATGCGATACTTATTGACGTAACCACCGAGATGGCAATGAACTTCGTCAGAAAATATGATTTTTTCATGCTCATTTTCCAAGCGTTCCATAACCCAATTAGAAAAAACTTTGCGGATGGTCGTGCAGCATCATTTCCTGCACTAATTAAACTTTTTATGGTGTAATACCGAGATCATTCTTCAAAAATAGCATCAAAGATGTTCGTGAAATGTTCAATTTCTGAGAACGATGGTGAGTTGAGGTGCTGGGTTGTTCTTGCACACTCTGGGCAACATCACTCTGGGCACGCACTGTACGAGCACAAGAACGTGTTGTTTTATCCAATAACGATCCAATTTCACACACACGTTTAAAAAAACGGTCCACATATTGCCTGGAGGTGCTTCTTTTTTCCCGAGTTTTGAACGTAATTTTCTTGCACTTTTACAAAAAAAAAAAAATCACCCCTTTGGAAATAAGTTTTTAATATATCCCAAAAGTTGTTCAAGAGTAAATCGACTCATTTCGTAAACTGCATCTATCATACTAACTTCTTGTCATAACACAGCTGATATTGGAGTTGCCATACTGAAAATGGTTTTGTCGGGTTCATAAACCATTTATTTTATCTTATCGAGTTCTTAAACGCTTTATCAATGCCAATTTTTATTTCAATATATATAACCCCTTTTCTTTTGATTTTTCGATAGAAATTTGTAAATTCTTATATTCATTTCTATATGTATAATACTAGTTCGTTGTAAGGCAACTAAGTCGCCCGAAAATAAGGACAGAATTATGATTTATCGAGTTTATTAACCATTTGTTAGTTAAATTGCAGCGCCGAAGAATGAACAGTTCAAAACGCGTATACAGCATTCCAGGTTCAGTAAGTCAATGAGTCAGTGATAAGCGTAGATATAAAGCTTGATTAATGTGGAAGTGTATTTGGAACAACAATCCAAAAGTGATTCTTATAAAGAACTAAAGGGTGTCCAAAAATTCACGCTACAGTTCGAATATTTAGAACAAAATATAGTCGGAATATTGATCTAACTTTGTCAACTATGAAGAGAGTAATTGAAAAATTCAATCAGTTTGGATCAATTGTTAATGCTAAACACATACCGAAGCAGTACGCAAGAGTGTTGGTGAAAGTCCACAAACATCAATTCGGCGTCGTGGACATGATTGCAAATTTCAAGAAGCTCTCCATAGAGTATACTCACTGAAGATCTGAGTCTCCACGCTT
The DNA here is from genome assembly GCA_963682025.1 of Cordilura impudica. Lineage (NCBI taxonomy): Eukaryota > Metazoa > Arthropoda > Insecta > Diptera > Scathophagidae > Cordilura > Cordilura impudica. Next base: position 152,821,493 of record OY821520.1, read on the forward strand.
TTAAAGTCCAATTGACATAAGTACTGAAGCTCAATGACCATACCCAGCGAATAGAGTTTGTTGAATGGATTATTTAACATCAACAAGAGGAAGCTGATTTTACAAACAAAATAATCCTAAGCGATGGATCTAATTTTCACCTTGATGACTTCGTGAATTGTCAAAATTACCGCATTTGGGCTTCAGATAACCCACACTTGTTTTGGGCTGGAGGCATTATTTGACTATATTTCTTCGAAAATGAGGATGGTCAAGCGTGTTACTGGTGCTCGATATCGCGACATAATAACAGAGTTTTTTTTTTGCCTATTGCATGATATTGATGTGGAAGGAACGTTGTTTCAACGAGATGGTGTTACATGCCATACAGCCAGTGATAGGATTCAATTACTGCATCGGAGATATCCTGATCGTGTACCATCTCGTTTGGATGATCCGAATCGACGCCCTAGATGGTGAGTTATAACACCATTGGATTTCTTTTTATGGGGTTATTTCAAGTCAATGGTCTATGTAAACAACTCTACAACCACCCGGTTATTGAAGAAGGAAATTCAACGCTGCATCAACGAAACTCAGCCACCTTAATGCAAAAGACGTGGACACCATTTACTCGATGTGTTGTTCCTTACATAACCCTAAAAAAAATGGAAAGAAGTAAAACTGTGTTTTCTGTTTAATCCGAATCTAGCGTGAATTTTAAGACACCCTCTGCAATCACATTCTTGAAATTTGTCAAATTGTCGCCAGTCGTTCTTATTACAACTAGACTATTTAAACAGAATAAAAATAATGACATTTTTGTTGCCATCATATTTAAATAAATCTATTTTGCCCAAAAAATTAAAACTGAAAATGAATTAATACAACAAAGATCATTAAATTTGTACACTTTGACATGATTAAAAAAAAAAAAAATAATTATAACAGAAAAGAAAAGAAACAATGAAAGAATTATAGTCATACAGACAATTTACAAGGTACTGTTTAATGTCCACAACAATTTTAAAATTATTTGTCATAATACAATTCCATTTGACAGATGCTGCAACACTTCATTGTAACCATTAACGAATTAACGAATTCCACAAAATTTGTTTCACTTACGCATCTTTCATTTTGGCCGGGTGAGATGTGATGATGACGATGATGATCATAATGGTTATGGTGATGATGTCTCAATGGTTTCAGAATATCTTCTTTTCTTTTTGTTTCAACATCATAATTTACATAAAAAATAAAAATAAAAAATACAAAAAAAAGACAATGGTTTTTGCTGTATAAATTTTTTCGGTGCATAAACAATTTAATGCAGCACATTCACTACACCCACATTTCAACAGAGTGTGCTAAAATGAATGTTAAGTGACAAGTTATTTTTTTGTAATTTTTTTCTTCTTGCAAACAATTACTTTTGAAATGTTTATGATTTTTTGGTTAAACAAAATAAAATAAAAAAAAACAAAATGAAATAAAAATAAAAAAATCCACGAAATAATGCGTGAAATCTGGTTGATTATAACAAAAGTTGAAACATTTTTAATGGCGTTCAAGTTGATTAGCATAATAAAATTTAGAACAAATAGGCAAAATCGACATGTTCTAGTAGTTTTGTTGTTATTAAATTAATACGAAAAAAGCATGTTCATTGAAAAGGTGTGTTATTTTTATCTTAAATGCCGAAAAAGTTATTTAAAAACAAATTAGTGCAAACAAAACAAATTGAACAAAGAATTTGTTAAAAGTATTAAACATAGACTAACAATAAAAACCATTTTTTTTTTTAAATAGTTTTTTGTCTTTGTGTGCTTATTTTTTGTGTTTCATTTATAATGGCTAACACAAAATATGTACAACAAAAAATCAATTAACTGATAAAATTATTTTATACTATATAAACAAAAGTATTGAATAACAGAAAATCTTGTCACCAAAATTTAAACAAAAGCCACATAATATTTAAAAAAAAGTTTATTTTATTATTGTTTTTAAATAACTTTAACTTTGTTTGAGATACAGGAAATGCTTGAGAAACAAAATAATTTAGTTAAAAGATTAATTACTTAACCAGCTAAAAAAAAAACCTTTAACAAAAAACTACTTCTGTGTAGTTATTTCACAAATAAAAAAAAAATAAATAAAAAACCTTGGTCAATTCGAATTATATTTCATGTCGTGTTTTTATATTTTAATTCAATAAAGTAGAGGAACCGGCTTTTTGTTTTGGGTGATTAAAAACGGATGACACTTTTGACATGCAGTATATTTTTGCATGTGTACGAATACTCTTCAATATTCAATAATACTCAAGGAGGCAGCATTATCTATCTTCTGCTATTATTTTAAACTGAAATATTTTTTTTTTATTTTGTTGTTTCTTTGCTTTCAAAAAATTCTACCACCGCACACGTTTCACTTGTTAGATTCTCTTTTTATATTTTTATTATTATTAGTTATTTGTATTTATTTTTTGTTATACATTTTTATTTTTGTGTTATTTCTTTTTTCTTTTTTAACTTTTGCTGTTTGGGGTAGCCTATATTTACTCTTATTATTTGCTTTAATTTATCTTTTGGGGATCCATTGAAATAGATACAGGTGAAATGTTGGGTGAATACGTTCATTATTGTTCTTATAGTCCATTTTTTTTTGTATATAAAATTAAATAGTTTTTGATAGCATGTAGACGTAAAGACTCTCAACAAGTTTCATCTATCTGTTCTTCTGCCTATGTAAAATAGAATTATGTAACATCTTATGAAATACCAACGCCATAGCGTTTACAAATCAATTTACAGAGTTTTACAAGTGTTGGAAGACCGAAAGATTTTCAATTTTAATTTTAAACTATGTTAAATCAAACTTGAAAGTGCTTTAACAATGACAAAATAAATGCTTTTCCATCCCCAAGATAATTTCGAAATGATGGCAAAGCATTGGCAAATTAAAAACAAACAAGAGAATTATAGTCGGTCTAGACCGACTATACGATACCCTATACCTTAGAGTGGATATAGAAAATAAACCAAATTTGAGTGGTATTATTATTATTTTTTTTTTTTGGCTGCAGATATGAAAAAGTTCATATCGGAAGCTATATTTATATGGGGACTAGTTCGAAAAACGGACCGATCCTTACCATATTTGGTAAAGTCACTTAAATTTTGAAAAAATATATACAAACCAAAAACTGCAATATTTTTGTTTTTTGATAGATTTAAGTGATAATCAGGAAGCAGCTCTATATGGAGCCTATGACTAAGAATTGCCATGTGGGGTTTATTTTTGGACAACTGATAAATGGATTTAATAAGAACATACAAACCCAATTTGACCGAGATCTATATGATAATTTGGATCTTATGGCTATTTAAGTTGACTAGCAGATTCCAGCCCTCGAAATTCGAGTGCAAATTCTAGGAAATTTTATTTTTTCATTAAATAAAGACCCTAAAGGTATGCTAATCAATTATAGCCAATTCACAAATCAACACAAAAAACAAACTCATTTTTATTACAAACACATTAACAAATTTAATAAACACACACATAGCATTGTATAATTTTATGTAAGTATGTGTTAGTAGCAACTTTAAATGCAATTTACTAAAAATAAAGGAACAAATTTAAAATCTGTAAATCTGCAAAATGGCTAAAAAGAAATATCTTTCAAATAATATACGTGTGGTCAAAATCGGGATAAAATGGTAGAACAAAACATCGGTCACAAGAATCGCTAAATCAGAAACTGTCTGATTCGATCGGTATAATAAAAGGTGGGTCTATGTCATATTTTTTTGGTAGTTACAAACATCAGCACAAACTCATTGGTATTGGTTATGGTTGATGGCGCTTTTAAAATAAAGATAAGATAATACTCTGGCAAAGCTTTCAAAACATGTGCTTTATTAGAGTTTTATTTATATACACATGGGGCAAGTAAAATAGGATGATAACTTTCATTAGTCAAAAATACACAAAAGATCTATCGAATACTTTAAAAAAATGAACTAAATTCGCCTTTATTTCCAATAGTAGCGTGTCTTTTTACTCTATTAATATTAACTCATAGTGTCTGCTTGTCTGCGTATCGACAAAACTTAGGATTGATTTTTAACCCTTTTCCTGTGTTCCAATCGAGTTGAAACTCGTCGTGGCGACGACAAAAATGATCTAACATAAAATATTTAATTACATGATGATAAATTATTTTATAAATAAAGGAAGTATAATAAAATCTTGGTTTTTATGGGTTGGTTTTTTAACTAAAACTAGATAAATCCATCTTCTTTAGAACGATGTACATATAGTTCCTCGTATTTAAAATTTATAATTATCTGTGTTATAATTATAAAAAATTTTTTTTTTTTTTTTTTTTTTGGGAAAAAATTAAAAATAGTAGTGACAGTACTTATACCAAATTTAGAAGTACGAGTACTGCTGTACTCGTTTCTGTTAAAAAATGAGAAACTTCATAAATCGATAACATTTCTATATACAGTCGACTCAAAAAGTGAGTGCTCATCATTAGTTTTAAAATTTAAAGAAGTCTCATTTACTTTCATTACAATAGAACAAACCACTTACCGAAGCTGAAACGCGATCTCTACTTAGAGAAACAAATAAGCATCTGGAGAAAGAGAAAAAGAACATAAAAATGATTTATATAAAGTCCTTCAGGAAAATTTTTCTCCAAATTTGGGTTATATTCCTAGAAGACTAGAAGCAGTAACTAAGAGTACATACATATATAAATTAAAATTAATAATGAGCAAACTTGGTTTTTATGGGTTGGTTTTTTAACTAAAACTAGATAAATCCGTCTTCTTCAGAACGATGTGCATATAGTTCCTCATATTTAAAATTTATAATTGTCTATGTTATAATTATAATAAAAAATTTTTTTTTTGGGAAAAAATTAAAAAAAGTAGTGAACAGTACTTATACCAATTTAGAAGTACGAGTACTGCTGTACTCGTTTCTGTTACAAAATGAGAAACTTCATAAATCGATAACATTTCTATATACAGTCGACTCAAAAAGTGAGTGCTCATCATTAGTTTTAAAACTTAAAGAAATCTCATTTACTTTCATTACAATAGAACAAACCACTTACCGAAGCTGAAACGCGATCTCTAATTAGAGAAACAAATAAGCATCTAGAGAAAGAGAAAAAGAACCTAAAAATGATTTATATAAAGTCCTTAAGGAAAAATTGTCTCAAAATTTGGGTTATATTCTTAGAAGACTAGAAGCAGTAACTACGAGTACATATATAAATTAAAATTATTAATGAGCACTTAGTTCGTGAAGTATAAAACAAGGATATTTTCTGCTTTTAAATTAAAAAATTATATTTTTTTTTATAAAATTTAAGTATTTGTTATAATGAATAATAAATAAATTAAAAAATTTAAAAAACTGTAAAAAATAATGTTAAAAAACTTGTTTAAAATATGTGATGAGACTGAGCACTCACTTTTTGAGTTAACTGTATATTTATACTACATAGTGTTATACTACGTAGTCAGGGTATAATGATTTTTGTAATTACCAAAAATATGTTATTATTCCGATCGAGAATCATTTTCTGAGCAATATCATTCCGTCCGTCTGTCCGTTTGTCCGTCCGTGTAATCTTTGCAATCAAACTATAGAAATAAGCTTTTGTCGACCATATGATGAGCGCTATTAAAATTGGTGAAAATCGGTGCTTGTTCATACCCTTAAGCTTTTATCGATCATAGGATGAACGCTATTGAAATTGGTGAAAATCGGTGCTTGTTCAGACCCCTTAAATTACCATAACATCCAAATTGTTATATAGATCTCGGTCAAATTTAGTTTGTGTGTGTTTATTACATTTATTAATCAGTAGTTAAAAAAGGAGGACAATTCTTAATCATAGCCCCCATATAACACTGCTTCCCGACCTTCACTTAAATCTATAAAAAAAAAATATATAGCACAGACTTTTCTCAAATTAGGTTTATATATATATATAAACCAAAAAAAAGTGACTACCAACTATGGTCTGGATCGGTACCCATATAAATATAGGCTGTAAAATTAATAACAATGCTATTTTCTATATCCAATTAGTTGGACCTAAGAGAGAGTCTCTAAACACATGGTCTCAAATCTCTCTTTTGATTTCGATGAAATTTTGTGAAAAACTAATTTAAAAAAAAACATTGAACAAAGGTCTAACATATTCTATATCCTTTGTAGTTATAATTTGTATATCAATAATTATTAACCCATTACCTCATTTTACTTCCATTGGTACAGCTCCTAAAGGACTTATCCAAAAAAATATTCCTTTATTTTAGTTCCTTTTATTCTTAATTGAAGTCTAAAGGTGCTTGGGATCGAATGGGTGAATTGTTTGTTTGAAAAAAAAAAAAAACATTTCTACCGATTTTCTTGCTTATAACTTTTCTACAAGTTATCCATTAACTTGTTTAAATAAATTAAATAATAAAATTAAAATCTATTAAATTTTATAATTTAATCAAGATTTATCGAATTTATTTTTGTTAATAATACGTGCATCGTTCAACTTAAAACAATTTTTGTTATTCAAGCTAAAATTTATATCAAAAAAATTTTAAAAAACACAAAGGTGAAGAAAACTAGCTACATTGGCAATATGATAAAATTTAACTTTTATACTAAGTTTAATTGAAACATTTGATAATTAAATTACTTCAATTTAACTGAGAAAAGGTTTCAGTTAGTCCCTTCTTAAATTGGTTTACTTCGTTTATAATTACAACATTCGGGAAAGGTTGCATGCATTTTGTTGGTAGGAAATACAATTTTAGATGATCAGAAGATGTTTATATTTAGAGAGGTAACTTCTATGTTGTAAAAGAGAATCAAACCAATTTTTAACAAAATTTAAGTTATTGAGACAGTTTTTAACTGATGATAAAGTACACATAAAAATTTTAAGAAAAAATTAATTTATTCTTACTTTGGACTATTTTTAAGCTAATACTATTAGATTTATGTAGTGCAGAGTACTTTTTAAAGACAACATTCAATTAAGTTGCCAAATTTTACATATCAAATATTGAATCACATATCCGACACTTTTACCTCTTATTTAGTTTTTATTAAACAAATTATTACATTCATTACAGTTGATGGCAACAAAATAAATACAAATAAAATTGTAGAAAACATAAAATAAAATTGAAGAAAACATAACAAAAAATGTGATGAATCTAAAGAAAAGGTAAATTTTTAAAGTAAACCAACCGTTATTTTTCACAGTAACCCAGTTATTACAATTTTCAACACAATTACGTTTTCTTTTACTTCTCTTTTTTTATTAAACAAAAGAAAAAAAAAAACATTCAATTTGTTAACATCTTCTTATTTCTAAGCAGCATAGTTTTTGCAAAAAAAAAAAAAAAAAAAAAAAAAATATTATCTAATGGATGAACACTACACTATTTCCAATTGTATTTTTAAAATTATCGTCATTTTCTGTCACATTACGTTTTCATTACATCTTGTAAAGTTAGAGCGGCTATCATAATAGAAGACAACATTTCATACACCCGTATAAACATCGACGATATTGGCTTCAATGGAAATTTTATTCACATTGAATGTATGTATCTCAAATGATATAAGGAAAACGTTTTTAATTGGTGCCATTTATATCTCATGCAATCATCCTGCTTCTTCATTGTATGACTGGGTAAGTAAAATTTTGGACGTAGCCAGTGACTTCGATGGGTTCATAACTGGAGGTGGTCTGAATTCTAAGAGCCAAACATGGGGGAGATCAAGCTGATAATGCCAATGGAAGAGTTTTGGAGCTTTCTCGGCAATTTTTTGTTGACCCCCAATCTTCTAAACATCAGCCATCCAAATTTTAAGATTTTATCTCTACTCACATTTTTAGACCATTTTCCATTGCCCTTGGAACTACAAATGGATTTTTCCCAACTTATTTTACACAGCCCGCGTCTTTTTACTTCCTACAAGAACAACAACTGGGACCGTTTTCGCCGTGAAATAGAAATTTCCTTATGCCTCCTGAAAATAGAAACTTGAAAAATGAAGAAATTGAATTGCTGATAAACGAGTTCAACTCCAATCTTGCTTCAATTAACAATGCCGATTCAGAGAGAATGCAGCTGACTAATAATAAAATGCCAGTTTCTTGGCAAAATATTTGAACACATACTGAAGGGAAAACTGGAAAGGGAATTTGTAGTGGATCCGGTTTCTTCATTTCAGTTTGGTTTCAGAAATTTCACTCAACGCAATATGCTCTTTTGAAACTTCATAATGACGTCATTCAGAATCTGAGGGATAAAGTATGTGCTATTGCCATCTCATTGGATATTGAGGCGTTTGATTCCGCTTGGCACAAGGATATTCTCTACAAACTAGTAGACCTTGGAATCGATCCCTACTTGGTGAAGACATTTCAGAGTTACTTTTCGGACCGCCAATTTTCTGTTCAAATCAAGAAATCTCATCCGGTTTTAATATCGTGAAAAGTGGAAATCCTCAAGGTAGCGTTTTAGCTCTTTTTTTATTTACATGACTTCCCACATTTAAGTGAAAATTCAAAGGCCATCCTCTATGCGGACTATTGTATAATTTATTGTCATAATGAATCCCCGATTGAGGCGCTCAACACCGCGGCATATCATCTTGGTATTATAAACATTTTCTACAAAACATGGGGTATTAGGATTAATGCTGCAAAATCGGAGGCTATTTGCTTGAGGAATGCTTCAGGGAAATGTGTTAGATTTGTGGTTCCCCAGAGCAATCTCTCACTCGATGGTGTTGACACCCCATTTAAATCCAGTGTAATATTGATAAGCTGATGAAATTTAACTCACATGGCAGAACTGTTTTGACAAAGGCTAGGCGTGTCTCTGGTATGTTCTCCGGCTTGATGAACAATAGATGCCTTCCTCAAAATACGAAGCTTCTAATATACAAAGTTGCCATTAGATCAGTCCTAATGTATGGTTTTCCAATCTGGTTCTCTATTTCCCCAATAGTGGCTTTCTTTCTCCGAACGAAAGATTTTGAGAAAATGATTGCCAAAAACTTTCAAAATTTTACTAAACGTTACTCGGACCGATACATATAATCTAAAGTTACCCCATTCTGCAGATACGCCTTGACGCTTTAGAGAAAATTTGTGGAAAATCTAGCCTTACACGACAACAACCTTGTGAATGAAAATTTTAAGATCGAGAAAGATATAAGTACGATGATCAAGTTTCAATTACCTCTCACCAATTGGCATTTTATCTGAATCCATTTACGACGACCCGGATCTTTTTATCCGACCAAATTTTTATAATCGGACGCTTCCTGGTTCCCATAGGGGATAGCTTCACGATCAACCTGTGATATATACATTATTATTTTTTTATTTTTTTAAATTTACACATTATTTAATATATAATATTTACACACTATTTAAGAAGCGAATTAACTATTTTATGGTTATCAATGTTAATATCTTTACACTCGTACCTTCCATGTTACTTTTGTCATTTTTTACATCTCTGTGATAGTATCGTGTTATTTAGTTTTATGTTATTTATTCATTTTGTTTAACAGACACTCGCTCTGCACGCCATAGTAAATGCCGGGAGCAAGCATTGTTTACATCAGTGGTGGCCATCGAGAGAATTGAGTTAGTAATAGTGTTTATGAGCATGTGTTAGTTATACTACACTGATCGAAATCCATGGACGTAACACAATGCCGATATTAAATGGGCTTGTGTATATTTTGTATGAATGTTTATATGAATGACTAAAAGTTAAAATAGTTGAGTTCATGAAGAATATGGAAACATTTTAAATATATTTTGTTGTTTTAAAATTTTAAATCTTACATTCTGAAAAACAAAATATGAAGAACATTTGATCTTTTTTATCCATAAATTATTAAATAAAATAAGTAATTAATTTCTTTAAAAAACGAAAAAAATATCAAAACTTAAAAAGATAAGAAATTTCAAAGGTTAATAAGTGGTATATTACCAAAAACTAAAAAACTTACCAGCCTGCAGTAACTGGATATTTTTTAAAATTAAAACAAAAAAAAAAAAATTCGTAAAAGACAGCTATAAAGTTGTCAAATTGAGGCGACGTATGAAATTTTTAGAAAATGTTTAATTTATAGCAGTTTCAACTGCTTTGCGTAATTTAGTTTATCAAGTCTTCGAAATTTTCTCAACATTTTTGGTTTCTTTTAAATAAATATTCTCTGTGTACCTATAAAAAAAAAATTCATGTGAGTCCGATCACAAGGGAGATGTGTAAACATCTAAAAATTAAAGTATTTTTTAAGTTGGAAGTACTTATACTTTCAATATATTATTTTCAATTATTCAATTAAAAGTAATAAATCTTTCAATATTGTACATACGATTTGTCTTAATGCTCACAGCGTAACATGTTACGCGTAAGATGTTACCCTCACATATTACGTTGTTTTTGTGATTGTATTGTGAAATAGAAATTTACCCCCCTGCGCGTATAGATGTTTATACATCAAAAAAAAAAAATATATGAATTTCAAAAGGCAATGCGACATAGACCAGCTTTGTTCCAAAGCTTTCATAAGACTGAATGAAATTGTTGTTTACTTTTACTCCTTGGTGAGTATTTTTGTTTTCGTTCGGCTGTATACATATACGAAGCCGAGCACCAGCGTGCTTTGTATGGCCTTCACTGGTTTACATGCATGTCGCTTTATCTTCTAAAGTGTATTAGAACAACACGACTATAGTTTTAAGTTTTATTATACGTCATACTGTCGATTTGTATTTCATTATAAGTATGTAAGAAAAAGAAAAAAAGAAGCCTCAATAAAAATCCTTACTACCTTACATCCTATAAATTCACAAATATTTACGAAAACAATTTTATATTAGATGTCAAATGTTGCCATGTGTTGCAAATGACACAATAATAACAACCATTTCTTTCCTACAACTGACACCAATTGACATTAAAAATTATATAGTGAAAAGCAGACACTAGTAAAATGTAATTGATTATGTGGCGATTTGAACTCAAATTGGAAATGGTGTTATACTCGAACGTTGCTATAAAACTTTTACTCAAACAGTAAGTTGTGAATTATTTTCTTACACAGAAAACATTTTCAAACAACATGTTTTTACAATACAAGAATTAAACAACTGTTGCGTCGTATGTGAAGTAAACATTGTATCTAGATACTGCAAATGAATTTTAACGTTTTTTTTTTATTTCTGTTTGTTTAGTAAATTTGACTTTGAAAATCATACCAAACCACTACAATGAACAAAGTTTATTTCTATATTTTTTATTCCAAAAAATTTAGGTAACTTAACAGTTCTTCTATTCTGTTTGTTGAAAGAAAAAAGTATTAAAGTGAAATACCAAAAAGAAATCTAAAAAAAAAAATAAATAAAGTTGAGCATACGAGTACATCGAAATATGTATGTTCTTTATTTTTACTGTTTTTTAAACTTGTTTATCTTTTGTCACTGTAGTATTTTTTCCAAAAAATTCTTTTTTAAAGTAAAACAATATTGTTTCTTTTTTTAGTATTTATTGTCTTATTTCTTACTGACACATGATTCTTTTTATCCGCCACAATTTATGTGTTGAAATCTTTGTACGTGATGATTTTAGAAGTTTTTGATGTTCGTTTTTATTGTGCAGAAGAATCAAACTGGAGAAAACGATATCACTCTCAATGTGTGTTAACAATTTAATTAATTTTTTTTGTTGTCATGTTTAACTTTGATTTACTGAATTGAACTATTTTTTACAAATTGACTTTAGTTCTGTTAATGTTTATCATATTTCACATACAGTTCAAAGTTTCTTAGATTTTAAGTAAAACCCTCAAGATTTTAAGGTAATTTTCGAGTAAAAAAAAATGAAAAACAGATTGTTCAGTGAGCTATTTAATATTTTCCAACAATCTACTTTGAGTTGCAACTCCGATGATGTTTTTTTTACCCTTGAACTACAGCCAGTTAAGAAACTAGTTCATTAATCTGTTAAAACTTAAAATTTAGTTCATAGGAATGAGTATGCGTTTTAACCAGATTTTCGAAGCACATTTTTTCACTCCCATTGAAGTACTTCCAAAATTGCATTTTAAAATTCTTGATGTGTAAACATCTATACACTCAGGGTGTAAAAATCTATTTCACAATACAATGACAAAAACAGAGTAAGACAAAAGCGGTGTAAGGTACGATTGTATTGCTGAAAAGATTAGGAAGTGTTTGGAGATGAAATGAAGGCACGATTTCATTAGGAAGTATTTGGAGATAAAATGAGAGAGCGAATAGCTTTATAAAAACGTTGTGAAAAATAAAAAATGAAAACTGAAAAATCAAAAATGGAAAATGGAAAATGAAAAATAAAAAATGAGAAACGAAAAATTAAATATTAAAAACGAAAAATTAAAATTAACCAGTTGAAATATAAATAATCATAAATATTTTTACATTAGCAGAGCCCCTGCAGTTGTTTGCTATAAGTGATACATAGATGACGCTTTCTGTTTGATTTTAAAAAAGTGCCATAAAAAATCTTTAATTACTACATGTTTACACATCTCCCCTGTGATCGGACACCCATGATTTTTTTTTTATGTGCGGGACTAAAAATAAGTCTTGGGGTACCAAATCAAGCTTGTTTGCTCCCATGTGTGAGAGCTGACGTTGTCGTGGTGGAGATGAATCCATGCTTTTTTTTTTGTGGTAAAATGACTTCTACTATTCAGAGAATTGTGCGTCCTACGGTGCTCTATTTGAACTTTTATAGATACAACATGCCCGGATTTTCCAAAAACAGGATATCAATTGCTTAGAAGTGCTTCGTGCGTTAACATCTCTTATTGGTTTTGGTATTGGTTCATCTTAAATGAATACTCAAATTTCGGGCTCATGCGTATATATCTATTATTCGTTATCAGTTCTTATCTTATTGACGTGTCTTCGAGCATTGAAATCGTATTTCTTTTTTCCAAAATATCCATGTGTGAATCAATACGTGGCTTTTCTTCTTAGCGATTGCCAAATTACGAGTGTTCATTAGAGGAACTAATTAGTGATTGAAATATCGATAGCCGATTATTCGAGTGAAATGTAATTTTAAATTTATCGATAAATTCTCTAAATATTATCGATCATTCGGTTAATAACGGAACCAATGATGGTAACTACTTCGAATTGTACTATAATTACCTTAGATCCGTGCAAGCAAAATGTGTTCCATCATAAGATGTTTCCGTATTTTTTTTTTTTACAGAAAATTCCTGTTATTTGCGAAAAAAGGGTCGCGATTAAATGATGAACAGCGTTTATTTAATCAAACTAGCAGAGCCCAGCCCTCGAAAATCGAGTGCAAATTCCACGAAGTTTTATTTTTTCATTCAATTTTGTTCTTTCAATGTTTTTTTAATCCCTTTAATACATTAAATTTATTTCTAATAAAACTTCATATGTTGAGCTCGAGGTCAATGATTCTTATTATATAAATATTCTCCTTATTTAATCGATATTTCGATACTCTTTGAGTATCATCATCAGGATTATTCCTTAAAATTTTTAACAAAAAACAATAACTTAAGTATATGTAGCATAAATAACAATAAGACAACATAACAACAATAATTATTATAATACTTTTAACATGAATACAAAAACTTACAGTGAATGTTTACATGAACAAAACTAAATATATAAAATTTTAGGGAATAATCCTGATGATGATACCCAATGAGTATCGAAATATCGATTAAATAAGGAGAATATTTATATAATAAAAATCATTGACCTCGAGCTCAACATATGAAGTTTTATTAACAATTTGAAAGGTCGAATAAATACAACTATAAAATTAAATTTATTTCATTATAAATATTTGTTGCACACACAGAAATAAGAGCCTAACGTTATTTAAACTGCCTTGTATGCCACCTAAAGGTATGCTTATTTTAGGCAATTCACAATTCAACACAGGGCGTGTGTTATGCAATTATTATAATGAAATTCGATTGCGTATTGTCGTTATTGATTTATGTCTAAAATTATTTTTCAATTCAACACGGCTGTTCACATAAAATTTTTGCAAACACATCAAATTTAATAAACACAAACACAGCCTTATATAATTTTATGTATGTGTTAGTAGCAACTTTAAATGTATTTTACTCAAAAAAAAAAAAAAAAATGTTCCAGACGGTACAATTCTGTAAATCTGGTGAGCAATAAAAAGAAATACCTTTCACAAGAGGTATGTTTGGTCAAATCGCTTTAACTCATTTCGCTCCATTGTTCGATTTTTTTAAAAAAATAATTTATTTATGAAAAAGTCTCATTCACCAACTAAAAAAAATATCACCCCATGATCTCTCCCCCGATGTTTGGGACACATTTCTGCAACCCTTATTTTTAGACACTTGTTTAAAACTGACAAAGTTACATTGGTCACTAGAAATCGCCTTCCTATTAATATTATAAATAAAAAGAACTTAAATAAATTTATAACAAATTTGAATTGTTTGTTTTTTTTTTATCGATAATTACTGATAAGTACCGATAAATCGATTAATGAGACTTTTTTTATCATATTTTGCATTCACTCGACTAATGCATGCCTTAGGTCTTGTATATAATTTCACCCATGGCATCAGTTTTTTGACAAAACAATAGATTTTGGACGGCTATTTCGGACATTGTCCTTGAATCAATGGCGACCACAATTGAATTCAGCAAATTGTTGTTGAGTTAATCCATGGCGAAAGTTGTAGTAAATCATCGAAAATGTTCATGATATAATTACTTTTTTTGACCGAGAAGAATTTGTCAAATGAAAACCCGTATATGATTTTTATAACTTTGTTAAATTTTGCATAAATAATATTTGATTTGCATTTCCGTAAGAGTTGAAGCTTGGTGAAATTATACAGTTACAATTAGTAATTATTAACACTAGCAGATTCCAGCACTCGAAATTCGACTGCAATTTCTAGTCAGCTTTATTCTTCAACTTAGCCAATTCACAAACCAACACTTTTATGGTTTATTATTATTGTGAATGAAGATAACAAACTCATTAACAAACACACTAACAAATTTAATAAAACACACATAGCATATGTATAATTTTTTGTTTGTGTTAGTAGCAACTTTAAATACAATTTACTCAAAATATAGGACAAAATTAAAAAATCTGTAAATCTACAAAACGGCGAAAAAGAAATACCAAATAATATACGTTTGGTCAAAATCGGGATAAAACTGTAGAAGATACATCGGTCACAAGAAATAGCCTAGCCTATTAATATTATAGATTTGTAGAGCATGACCGTAGCTGTAGGTCATGGAAAAATTGTTCGTTAAGAGTCCAAAATAGTGTTCATCCATAAAACAAAATGTACAGTTTTAAGTGAGCGTGACCTTTAAACTGACAGTAGCTTTATTCGCATTCTAATGATCAAATCTTTAACAAATAATATATTACTAGTATAGCCCAGCACTCGAAATTCGAGTGCAAATTCTAGGAAATATTTTTTCATTCAATTTTTGTCTTCCAATGTTTTTTTAATCTATATATATAAAAAAATGTATGAATGTTTAAATGAGCCTAAATGTATGTTAATCAATTTTAGCAATTCACAATTCAACACAGAGCATCTGATATATAATTTAAATCTTTCGCATTAGCATGGTGTAACGAATTATTTTATATATTTTATTTTATTTAATATATTTTAAGACAGATTAAACATAAATTTTATCATTCTCAGCCTCTCCTCCATATGAACTATAACTATGCCAAATTTCACACTCCTCCGTGCCCGCATATTGCTTAAAAAGGGAACTAAAAATTTACCTTTACGTATTAATATATAGATTAGAAAGCTTAAAAGCAATAGAATATAATTTTCATTAGTTTTAAATAGATATTTTTCTCTGAGTGTTGTTATTTTTAAAAAGAAATGATTATTGATTTATTGTTTGAAATATAACAACTACAATAATGATAAACTATAAAAAATTTTAAAGTGTGCTATGGCGTCTCTACAAATTAATTAAGTTTTAACGCTTCTTTTAATTTCTTATCAACAAAAAGGTGGCTTTTGCTAACGTAACTTCTATTGTTTATTGAAAAAGTAACAAGTTTTAATGACTTTGTATACATACATACATCCGTACATACATACATACAGACATGCATACACATAAACTAAATATAATTTATGTGTTTTTTAAGAACTTGAGAACAACTTATTTAAAAAAATAATGTAAATATGTACATACATACTAAAATCACACACCGCAACAATTTAAAGTATTTGCGGTGTAGCTGGAATTGTGCTAAAATTATATTGTTTTCAAATCAGTTGATGTAATCAGATTGTTTATTAAAAACAAAAATTATGAAATGATTTCAAAATAATTCCATCTTAGCATATCAGTGTAATGATGTTCTTTACAATCATACAATTTACAATTCACATTAATTTCACGAAAGTGAAAATAATTGATGTTGCAGGTTAAATTGAAATTTAAATTGTTAATTGTTTTTTAAATACCTTAATTTCAATTTATTAAAAAAACAGCAAGGAAATTATGTAAATTTTTGTTATAAAATTAGTTTTTCTTTTTACCACACTGCCAAACATGCCACATGACAACAAGGTTAATTTCAAATTTCGCAAATGAAATAAAACCAAAAATAATAAACTTTGAAAATGAACTAAAACAAAATTTATTGCGTGGCTTTTTTTAACGTACATCAGTAATGCTCGTTTAATAATTGTCAATTTATTTCAAAAACTAAAGAAAATATACTGTATACGGTTCGTATAATGTAAAATACTGTTAACTGGTATTGTACATTTATAATATTAATAGGCAAGGCAATTGCTTATGACTCCTTCTACGCTTTTAGTTATCAACCGATTTGGAAGGTATTTCTTCGCAGATGCGCACCATCTGGTAAATTTTTTTAAAGTTGCTACTAACTCATACATAAAACACATATTTAAGACACATATGAATTGGCTAAAATCGATTAGCATACCTTTAGGCTCTTATAAAAGTATTTATTAACAAACTTATTTATATACGAGTATGTTCTGTGTGTTCAACAAATATTTATAATGAAATTCAATGAAAAAATTAAATTTCCTAGAATTTGCACTCGAATTTCGAGTGGCCACTGTCTTTTTTTTGTAATAAATTTGAAATAAATTCCACATGGTGTGAAAAAATCTAACTCCACAGGGTGCCTTAAACTTTTGGCCAAGGCTGTATAATAGTTTACATACATGAACACAGACCCTTTCTCTTTTCATGAATTGAAATTTGTTTAAATTATGGTGTGGGGTAAGAAGCGAAATGTTTTAAATGGAATGATTAATTATATGCCATATATTTATGTGTGCATTCTTCCGTGACGGAGACGGTCCATTGATCAAAATGGAAAGGATTAGGAACACAAATAAATATTGTGGAATACTTGGACAACATATGCTTCCCCATCGTCGGAAATATGGCCCCTGATAGTACATTCGAACATGATAAAGATTCCAAGAACTTAGCTTTCTAATGCCGTTTTCTTTTCTGACAAGAAATGTCACATTTTATTTACACTTTTTTCGAAAAATGTATTTTTTTTATATATTCTGAATTAAGAGCAACCTTATCTTATACATCAATCGGAAGGTCTCAAAGTCGAGCCCTGGTAAATAGCAAAAAAATTGCAGTCATTGACTTCTTTCAGGTCATAGTGTGAGAATATTATTTGAATGTTGTGACTTGACAGTCACAATCCTCTGATCTCAACACCATAGAAAATGTATAGGAGCTTGAGCCGATTTAGCGATGTTCGTCCGTCCGTCCGTCTGTCTGTGCGTTCATGTAAACCTTGCAATAAAACTACATGTCGCAAATATGAATATGTTTAGATGAATTTTAATATATACGCTTTAATCGAATGCTTTTGAAATTGGTGAAAATCGGTACATGGTCAGACCTATACCCATACAAATAACCCCTATCAGACATACTAAAATGTTCGCACGATCCAGTTATCATATACTTATATATCGATAATGTTTGGTGTATGTGTGTCTATTATAGCCACTAATAAGAGTCCAAAAATAAACCCTGTCGGACCATTTTTAGTCATAGTACCCATATAAAGCTGACTATTATTTTAATATTAAATAAGAACTAAATACTGGTGTTTTTTTTTTCAATATGTGCAATATATCAAGAGAACATGTCGAGGGATACTATTTATATTGCGGGAACTGGCAATACTAATATCAATAGCTAAAATCTGGCAACACCATAATAAAGTTTGACATTTTTGAATATAAACGTGCTCACAACGTTTTGATGTTTTGTTTACAGTGAGTTAAGAAAATGATTTTGGCCAAAAAATGGAAATTTGAAGAGATGGTTTTCGTTGGATTATTTGTCACAACTTTCGACGTGGATTATCTCAAGAAGAATCATTCGATGAACGCAGTTCTTTGTATGGCGATAAAGCGCCATCAAAAACCACAGTATATCGCTGGTACAGTGAATTCAATCGTGGTCGTAGTTCGGTCGCTGACGATTACGTGAAGGTCGCCCAAAATCGGTTGTTGTGCCACAAAACATCGATGCAGTTCGTGACCTGATAATGCAAGATAATGTGACATATTGTGAGACAGGCATCCTTGCACATTAGTTCCACTTCAATAAATTCGATTTTGCATGAACACTTAGTTGTAAAAAAAAATTAGTTCTCTTTGGATACCCCAAAAGGCTCGCGTCGATTGGAGTAAGGAAATGATTAAAAAGTTCAAGCGTGGTGCTTCAAAAGACGTGTATAAAACCGTGACCGGTGATGAATTATGGATATATGCGCACTAGCTGACCCGAATGGGTCATGTGGGCACTGTTCCGCTTGAGCAACGTAGGACGGTCAATTGTGAGTGGTACACGACCATTTATTTGTCGGAAATCTTCAGAGAAATTCGTAATAAACCGCCGAAGACGAATCATTCTCCATCACGACAATGCGAGCTCTCACAGGTGAATTTTTGAGCAGTCAAAACATCGAACAAAACATCATCCGTACTGTCCAGATTTGACACCCAATGACTTCTTCTTGTTCCCGAAAATCAAAGATAAACTGCGTGGTCAACGATTTACGAGTGCCGAAGAAGCAGTTGAAGCGTTCAAGAACCATGTTTTGGAGGTGTCTCAAGAGGAATGCTTAGTTTGACATAGACCGAATCACTTTCTGGGTCGATTTATATACATATGTACATATATATTTATTAGGGTGGGTCAATTATTTTTACTCCAAGGGCTCATCGCGATTCTGGTGCTATGAACCATAAAAA
The DNA here is from genome assembly GCA_963682025.1 of Cordilura impudica. Lineage (NCBI taxonomy): Eukaryota > Metazoa > Arthropoda > Insecta > Diptera > Scathophagidae > Cordilura > Cordilura impudica. The sequence continues at coordinate 152,840,915 of OY821520.1, forward strand.
ATATTTTTGCCCAAGGAACCATACCTCTAAAATCATTTTCGAACCCTCCAAAATTTCGATGAAAAAATCGATTTATGTCGTATATGGGTACCCCACATAATTTTTTATATTTTTATACCCTAAACCACTATGTGGTTTGGGTACAATGACTTTGTGCTGCTGTTTGTAACTACCAAAAATATTTGACCTAGATCCATCTTTTATTATACCGATCGACTCAGAATCACTTTCTGAGTCGATTTAGCGATGTCCGTCCGTCTGTGTGTCCATGTATTATTATTATTTTTTTCAAGCCTAGTTCCGCGAAGCCGAGTGGCTTGTCTGCAGATTTTTAATTTTTGGGTCCAGGGATAAGCCGGCTAGTTTTTTGCAGCGACAGACCAAAGCCTCTGGTGGGAATCGAACCCACGACCCCCGCATGATAGGCGAGCACGCTACCTACTCACCTACCGGGGCGCTTAAAAATCGATTTAAAAAATCGATTTGTAATCAAACTACAGGTCGCAAATATGAATATATTTTGATGAAATTTTGTATATAAGCTTTTATCGGCAATAGAATGAACGTTATTGAAATTGGTGAAATTCGGTCCATGTTCAGACGTAGTGCCCATACAAATGACCCATATGAAATCGACATAAATTGTCATAAGATCCAAATTATCATATAGATCTCAGTGAAATGGGGTTTGTATGTGTTTATTATATTTATTAATCAGTAGTCCAAATATAATCCCTATAGGACAATTCTTAGTCATCGGCCCCATATAGAGCTGTTTCCCGATCTTCACTTAAATCTATTAAAAAAACAAAAATATTGCACAGATTTTTCTCAAATTTGGTTTGTATATATTTTTTCAAAATATAAGTGATTTTACCAAATATGGTCAGCATCGTATTATTTTTCGACCTAGTCCCCATATAAATATGGCACCCGATATGGACTTTTTCATATCTGCAGTCAAAACAATTAAAAACAATTCCCCTCAAATTTGGTTTATGCTTATTTTCTATATCCAATTAGTTGGAATGAAGCGATAGGGTCTGTAAACCATGGTATAGGGGTATCGTATGGTCGGTCTAGATCGACTATAATTTTCTTACTTGTTTTATATGCTTTTCAAAAAAAAAAAAAAAATAAATAAATAAATAAGTGAATTTACCAAATATGGTTCGGATCGATGGATTTCTCGACCTAGTCCCCATATTAATATAGCATCCGGTATGAACTTTTTCTTATCTACTTGTTTTTTATATTTTCTTGCTTTTCTATTTTATTGATTATAACTGTGCTCATTCTTAAAGAGTTTTGACACTATAAATTTGTTCTTTTTGTTATGCTTTTACGTTTAAAATAAAGTTTGTATTTTTATTTTTATTAACATTTTTGTAAGTGTACCAAGATCAATTGCAACTGCAACTATAAATTATACTTAGCACTTTTTAATGGCAAAACGATAAAAAAAAACGATAAATTGACGCTTTGCTTTCTTCTTTTTAAGTGTTTTTGACATCTTTTAATTACAAGAGTTAATGTTCAAAAAAGTTCTATACATATATTTGAACTGTGTATATTTATATAAAGTACTTAGACTATGGCCTATATCTTATCAGATGTACAAAAATTTAAAGATTAGCAAGCAGGATAATTGGATATGGAGGATGAGATCGAATCCGAACTTGTCTCTTTAGGTTATAGTTTAGAAACGGTCTGATAAAAAAATTATCAAACAAGAGTTCAAAAGATATCTTATTTTCACTATAAAAATAGCATTGCTAATTTTTTCAACAAAATTATGAATTATCGAATTGCGTTCTAGATATATGAATTTCTTTAACCCTTTCACGACCGAATCTAAACTGCTGGACATTTTTTTTTGTGGATTTGTACTTAACGACCCAACATTTCTAAACAAAAGTGTCGTCAAAAATATATTTTTTCAATTCCTTCAAGGAAAAAATCCATGGGACATATCTGTGGTTTTCTAGAATAACCGCGTATATTGAAATTATGGGCTCGATATAAAGTTTTTAGAGCTTTTTATTTAACAGTCCTGTAGGTATGGGCAATAAATACTTTATATAAAATTTTGATTCAAAAATTTTCAGAGGAATAGATCCTAGAGAAGGACGAAAAAACAATATGTAAATAACACTTAAAGTGTGTGCAGATAAAACAACTTATGTCGACAAACGTCGTTTTCTTTGAAAAAGAAAACTACCAATGCAACCACCCATGTAGACATAAGTTGTTGTTGCTTGAAAAATTGATTTTTTTGTTCGTCGACAAAAAGTTAACGGGAATTAAGATGAGAATATAACAACGTATTAAGAATAATAGTGACAAAAAATAACAGAAATAAACACACAAGTTTTTACAAGTGGTTATAAACTGAAAACTGATCCAAAATTATTTTGCATTTTTTTCATTAATAACAACGTATGTATGTCGCTATGTGTCGTTTTCTGAGAAAATAATTTGTTAGCGAACAAACGTAGGTTGACATACGTCGATAGTGTTGCAAATTAATTTAATAAACATTTAAGTTACGTCGTTATTTAAAGAAAAAAACTCAGAAACAGTCAATATATATTTTTTTTTTTAATTAACATATGTAAAGAGCGTTAAAAATTAATATATTTGGCATCGTTAACTAAAAACTGACAAAAATGGACATACGCGGTTATTCCAGAAAACCACAGCTATATATCCCAACTAATTTACTCCGCTCAAAGCAATTCAGTGATTTTTGTTTTTATTTTTTGCATAAATAACTGTAGTTTTGGTTTTGTATTTGTTGTAAATTTTTAATTATAGATCACAGAGAATCGATTACTACTTTTTTAGTTTGTACTAAAATTGGAAAGGAAAATCGGACAAACGCAAGGTGTTCCTTTTGAAAAAACCTTAATTATGGTCATCTTCGAAGACATAATTGTTTTTGTATTCTTGCGATATTTAGAATTAACCTTTTTCTAAGTCTTTTAATTTATAGTTTAATTAATTGTTGATTTAATATTATGAATTTTTTTAATTTAATAAAAATATAAAACTATAAAACATCAATAGTAAGACGACCAATTGGACATATATGTCCCGTACTGAATTTTGTTGAATAATAAACCGAATCCAAATATTTTGATGTTTCTGAAAAACATAAATACTAGTCCATGTTATATCTTAAAAAAATCGGTTGGAAAATGTGGGAAATATAACAAAAGTAAAAATGGGACATATATATCCCATTGGTCGTGAAAGGGTTAATACATAATTCCATTAATTTTTAACCTATAATATTAATAGGCTAGGCGATTTTTTGTGACCGATGTTTTGTTCTACCGTTTTGTCCCGATTTTGACCAAACGTATATTATTTGAAAGGTATTTCTTTTTAGCTGTTCACAAGATTTACAGATTTTTAAATTTTTCCTTTATTTTGAGTAAACTGCATTTAAAGCTGCTACTAACACATACATAAAATTATACAATGCTGTGATGATTTTGTTTTTTGTGTTGATTTGTGAATTGGCTATAATTGATTAGCATATATTTAGGGTCTTTATTTAATGAAAAAATTAAATTTCCTAGAATTTGCACTCGAATTTCGAGGGCTGGAAATATGAACTACGAATTCATGCTGTGCTAAAAATGCGGAAATGATAAGTTTTTATTTAAAAATAAACAGTTGTAATAAAAAAATTGTTCGTTATTTTTTTTTTTTTTTTTGACATAAACTCCAAAAGTAAAATCGAGTACTGGCGGTTTATGGCGCTATTTGTTTAATTCAAATTTAGCGCTTTTTGTGGTACTGTTTTTCGCCTTTTGCTTGAAAAAAGTTATCGTCGCTGTATAAATTGCTTTAAAACAAACCAAAAAAAATATTATATTGAGAGAAGCAAAGAAATTTTAACAGAGTGCGAGAAACTTTGAAATCTTGTACACAGTAAACTCAATTTCTTTGTAAATAATTACATATTTCTTGTTTTTTTAAATATTTTTTTCATACTTTTATTGTTCACAATAAACATTTAATAGCTCGTTTAATTGCAATTTATTTAATTTTTCTTTTTTCATTATCACAAGACAAATAATTACACGTGTTTTTTTTATTGTTATTAGTTTTAATATGATTTATTTTTTTGATGCTTGTTAACAATTAGAAATAAAAAATTAATTATTAATGCGATTTAAAATCAAACGAATCGCTGATAATACTTATAAATACTCGTATATATTTATTTGATGGTCATGACTGACATTGACGCCGGCGGTATGATTTATTTATTTTTATTAGTTCCTATATTTGTATTCGTACTAATTTTTATTATTTTAATACGCCTATTAGTATTTTTCATATTTTTGATTATAAATTAGAAAATTAAAAAGGATGTATTTAACTGTAATAAAATCTTGAATTTTCTTGAATTTTTACTAATATGGTTTTTTTAATTTTTTGCAAATATAATGATTATGAAGCAACTCTTACTCATTTATAAGAAATACCCTATTAGAAATTTCACCAATTTACAAATACAATTTATAACAAATTATCTATGTAAAATATAGATGTTATGGAAGAATTTATTTGTGTTGGGTAATTGTAAATGTAACATTTGTAAATTTTTGTTTTTAATTGCCTGTTATCTTAAAAAAAAAAATAAATGATTTAAGATTGGAAATGTTTTTATACAATAATTCAACCGGCATATTTCTGCAGCAGACACGTTTTATTTATTTAAAATATTTATTATATTAACCAAAAGTATATTAAGAAATTAAACAACAAATGCTTGTCGACACTTTCGATTATTTAAATTTTATATATGTAAGTATATATATTTATTCAATTTGGAAAAATAGTATCGCAATCACTTTTTGCTACACACAAAACTTATTTAGCTTATATGGAATAGTGAGCTTTCGCTGGTACTAAAAATGTAAAGTATAATTTCCTTTCTCAAATTATTATTTTTTTTTTGTCGAACTACCTTAGTTTTTGTTATAAACTTCGAATTTCTTATTCAATTGAAAATTAAAGTATTTATTCAATGAAGATTTTTTCAAACTCAGATGTGAAAAAATTTTAAATTGTCATTAAGCCAATATTACATTTTAAGTGATCGGGTGAATGATGACTGGTTAAAGACGCTGTTGAGTGGTGACTGGTGAAAGTCGCTGCTGCTTACTTACTAATCCGCCAAAGTGTCAATTTGACAATGTATAATATTCGATGATCTGAAATATATATACATAAAAATACACCGACAAAATTTGTTTTGTAATTTTTCAATTAAAAAAAAATCACCCATGATTTCATACAGTGAGTGGCAAAATATAATATTTTCCAAAGGAACTCAATCTAAATGACACAATTATTACTGACATGACTTGAAGAAACTAAACGCTTCTAAAAAATTAGAAGGTTTTGTTATGATTTGGAGAGGTTTCAGCCACCTCGGGAATGGAGACTTAGTTAGAAATGTTAGAGGAAATAGTTTTTTTATTATTATGAGGAAAATATGGAGACAAATTTGAACTTCCCATAGGATCCATGTCCATGCCTCCAAGGTCATAAAAACCTTTCTTTGATCGGCTTCAATCCCAATTTTTGACTGGCCCACTAAAAGCACGGTCTTTATATATGATTAAACTACATAGTAACAAAAAAAAAAAAACACCCTTAATGAGTTTTTGTCAATGACTCCCAAAAACTATATACACACATCAATTAAAATTTCGCTTACCGTACATTGCTAGTGAAGAGTACGACTAACGGTACATTTATTCATAACAATAACAAAAAATACAAGTGTTTTGAAATTATTAGGCCATCAAAGTGTTTATGCGAAATGTATATACATATATATTTTTCAATATTATTGAAATATTATCGTACAGGCATAACCCGGTTAATGCTGGCCCGAACAACGTTGTATTTCTGTAACGTTAAAGACATTTTTTCCTATATTTCTATTGTGTTATTGTATTTTTATACATTTGCTCTCGGTTCGTGAATACGCAAGTGCTATAGCTCTTGATTTCGAGCGAGTAGGTTTCCATGCAATAATTTATCTACCAATAGAATGGAGAGTTTGACAAGGAATAATAATATACATATGTTACAAATTTTATGAAAAACAAAAAAAAAAAAAAATACAGTTCGAGTCAATATCAATTACTTTATATAATTTCCTTTATAGCCTATGCTCTCTCATATAAGGAAATTAATTTTTGCACTACCATGACGACTTTAATTTGATTATACGGTCTTCCAGAGAGAAGATTATCCTTAAAAATGGCAGCAATCGTTGGAGTGATTATTCTGATGTTACACTTTCTACGACAAAGTGCAAATATACTCAAAAATTGTCATCGTGACGAAGCTTCTTCCAAATTGGTTATAATTGAGGATGAAACTTTGAAAATTATTGTCATCTATAATATTAATAGGCTAGGCGATTTCTTGTGACCGATGTTTTGTTCTACCGTTTTATCGCGATTTTGACAAAACGTATATTTTTTGAAAGGTATTTCTTTTTAGCTGTTCACCAGACTTATAGATTTTTAAATTTTTGCCTTTATTTTGAACAAATTGCATTTAAAGTTGCTACTAACACATGTAAAATTATACAATGCTATGTGTGTGTTTATTAAATTTGTTAATGTGTTTGTAAGTTTGTTTTCTTCATTCACAATAATAATAAACCAAAAAAGTGTTGGTTTGTGAATTGGCTTAGTTGAAAAAAAGTTGCCTAGAATTTGCACCCGAATTTCGAGCGCTGGAATCTGCTAGTTTTAATAAATAAGCGCTACAGATGGAATGACCACATTAACTAAACATCATCGTTGACGAAAATATTAAGCATTTTAAATGTCTCGCTACCCATAAATTTAAGTGCAACACTAAATCTTTAATTTCTATTGTAAAAGCTCGCATTTTATCAAAAGTTAATTACTGTCTGCAAATTCACGGCACAGCCTCCTGCTCTGTTCTGGGGAAAATAAATTTCGTATGCGGTGATAAAATTTTACCTGTACTCGATTCCAATAAAAAGTATCTACTTTGAGGCTAACCTAAGGTCTATAAATGCACAGAATAAAATACTAACTTACTAATTGTTTCGTTCACTACTCTACGGCAGTAACACCCCTCTGATTAAAAAAAATTAAGCTGTCAAAAAAGATATATGTATAGAACAATTCAAAATTATAGAAAACTAGAACTACGATCATTCATTAATAGCACCAGAGTCAAAAAAATTTCCTCCCTGGTTACTAAACACAGGCATCATTGACACATGTCTACATAAATTTGCTATAGCCAATACGGTTTAATACCAATATAAAATCTTATTTGCTTCAATCAAAAGTAAACTCTATGACTAAATTTATTTTCACTGATGGTTCTAAAACGGATACGAAACAAATCTTCCTATCCAAATTAGTTTTTTTACTGCAAAGTTGATAGCAATCCATCGCTAATATCTCAAATTCTGAATTTTATCCTTCTAACATTAAGAGCATATTAATAAAAAGGTTTCCAGACATAACATAAATCTGGGTTCCTGGCCACTGGCCAAATATTCAGCAAAACAATCTTAAATTAGGAGATAAAACTATAATTAATAAAGTAATTGACAAACACTTCGATAATATTGACAGAGACCATTGTTTCGGGTCATAATGAACTTAGTATAAAAACATTAACCATAAAAAAAAAATATTTATGACGTCATGACTGGCATTCAAACTAATTTTAACAAACTTGACTGCATCATATTCCAAAGACTTCGCCTAGCCTACACTAGAGTTACACATGGATCACTATACAATCCAACCATTATACCCTTTTGTAACTGTAATTTTTCATTACCAACAACATTAAATTTCTCAAACTATTCAAGCTTTATAACAATTTTTCTAATTTATTGATCTTATAATTTCAATTGACCTTATAATTCCAAAAAGAAAGAAAATAAAAAATGTATTTTTATATTTAATTAAATATAAAATTCATTCTAATAAAAAATTGAAATATTATTTTCATATTTTTTGGTCGCTACATAAATTGGTATAATGACAGTAATTTTTTCTGGTGGAGTTGTATGTAGACTGAGCTCTTCATTCGACAAGATGTTATATGGAGTTGCAAGCAACCCTCAGCCGAAAACGCATGTTTTGTGAAATGCAGTAGTTCCTTTCCGATGTTACGCGAATAGGACCTGAAATCCATCTAGCCCATCCAAGTTGCCTTTTTTTTGATGAAAATTGATTTGATTCAATATAAACTGCAAATTTGTATAACACAAACACTACGATTAACTAAAATTCAAATTCGGACCACGATGAGTAGAACAACAAATCATATATCAATATATTCTCTATGAAGAGACGAACAAACTGATATATGATACATGCGGCGCATTTTGCCTGGAGTCCTGCTATAGCCCTGGGAATAGTATCCATATAATTGGATTTCGGAATTTTGTCCCTTGTTTTAATTTAAATGCAAATTTTGGCCCTTTTCATTAAGTTGCCTCCAGATTTTTATCGTTGCTACTCTGTGATCGTATAGAGCAATAATTTAGCCTCGTTCATTGTCAGAAAGCTGGTGCCTACCCTAAATCTCTATGCGGTCAAGGTATGTGCAGATGTTTGTAACTATCAAAAATATTTGATCTAGACCCATCTTTTATTATGCCGATCGACTCAGAATCACTTTACGAGCCGATTTAGCGATGTCCGTCCGTCTATGTGCCCATGTAAACCTTATAATCAAACTACAGCTAGAAAATATAAATATGGGTATGTTCGTAAATGCAGTAGTTATGCATCACTGCAGCATAATTAAAGTAAAACGTTCAAAAAAGCATCACTTTGGCAGCACTGATTTACGTCAAAAGTTTTTTTATGCAAACAATTCACAGTGCTGCCGCAAATTTTTGCAACTATGGCATCATTATAATTACTGATGCAATAGAGCGCGAAGTTTAACAAAAAATTAAACATTAGTGCAGAATGGAAGAGTAAGTAGTGCATTATATAAAAATTGTTAATACAAATTTAAATAATATCGTTTTATTTTATTATTTATTTAGGAATCCGCCTTCTTTTTCGTTTTAATTTAATTTGAATATATTTTGATGAAATTTGGTATATCAGCTTCCATCGGCTATAGGACAAACGCTATTTAAATTGGTGAAAATCCAATCCCTCTGCAATCCCAAATTATCACCTAAATATCGGTCAAATTTATTTTGCATGTGTTTATTACACCCATTAATCAATAGTTCAAAAATAAACCGTGTAGGACAACTCTTAGTCATAGCCCCCATATAAAGCTACTTACCGATTTTCACTTAAATCTAACACAAACAAAAATATTGCACAAATTTTTCGAAATTTAGTTTGCATATGGTTTTGTAAATTGGTCCATTTTTGACCTAGTCCCCTAGTCTTTTCCATATCTGCACACCACAAATTAATAACAATACCACTCTTATTTGGATCAAGCTTATTTTCTGTATCCAGATACTGGACTTAAGACCATTTCTCTACTCTTTCTATAGACCGACTATAATTTTTGTACTTGTTTTATATTTTCAATATTCAATAACTTCTGATAATGAATTCATTCTGACGGCACTGACAACTATGTTTTTAGTAATCGAATTTATAATAGTGAAACACTGCAAGTGTTTTGTTGTTGTTGTTCCATAAATGAATCTTTAGTGCAAAATGGTTTGTCATGGTTTCATGGTTTTCATATCCAACAGTCTGACGTTTTATGTATACAGTAGGTATAGGGATAATTTGATTGGCATAATAGATAATAGGATTTTAATTTTTTTTTTTCTTTAAAAAACAAATTTTTAATGATTCTACCATATTTTAAGAAGTTAAGTCTATATTTACGGCTTCAAACTCTTTAAACTTTTTGTATAAAACTTTTAATTTAACATAATTAATTTTTCAAATAAATTTTTGAATAAAAACTTTTAAAGCTCTGACTTGGTTGTGTTGTTAAGAGTCTCGTATACATAAAAATTACAGTCTGCATTTCAATGACTTCTGCACAATTGAATTGTTTTTCTAATTTAGAAACACAAAAATCGTTGGGATGTTTTTCGGCAACCAAAATAAACACCTACATTTTTAATGCCATGAAATAAAATTTTCAGTTTAATTAATTATTTATCATGCAATTTCTCTCATTGTTTTTAACCACTTTCCAAAAATTTTATTTAATTTCAATTGATAACGGTGATAATGACAATGTTGATTTTAAAGATAATTATGACTCCCTACTGTCAATTATTTGTTGTTGTTGTCGTTATTGTTGCTGTCATTTTGTTGCTATTCGATTTGGTTTTCTTTCATTTTTATTCAAAATTGTGCAACAAATGTCGTCATCATCATCACACATCAATCGATCGAGCTTAAACAATCAATCGCGTATCGTGGCGATCGACTATACTCGTATAACCACAATCAATAGGCCAGATATGGTTGAATTAATAATATGTATATGTCGTCACTATTTTCAATATCATCACCATCAACGCCAAAATCAATAACATTGGTTGTGGCGGTGTTGTTGTTGTCGTTGAAAACCAAACAAAATAATAAAATACCAAAAGAAGAAAAAAAAAATTGCATTTTGGTATTGGTGTTTCTCTTTTTTTAAGGTCTGGGTTAATTAATCATTCGGTAGAAAATACACCATGGAATAAATAAATGTTTTAGATTTATCATACCGTTCGACACGGCTTTAAAAATGTTCAATGTTTTTTTCATTGTCAAAAAAATTATTCGATGCTAACTGAAAAATAGTACGTACTTTGGTCAGAGATAAATAATATTTTTAACGATTGAATTACTGAATTCCTTTGTCACATAAAAGAGTGAATTAAAATTTAAGAATTCATTAATTTATTTTGAATTTCTTATGGACTTAAGTCCGAATTTATTCTATTTTGTGGTAAAGTCCTCAAAATAATTAAATTATAATCTCGTTAAATCTTATATAAGCAGTTTCCTTTATTCCTTTATTTCGAAAAGTCTTAAAATTCCTTGTCAAATCCAAAGTTTGACTTTCTATTGTAGAAACTTGTAATTGTATTTAGAACATGTTTTGATAATGATTTCGTGTTTTTATTGATTAGATGACGAGTTCGATTCCCCTGTTTCATTATTATCAGAAGAGTCGAGATGAAGTTTCTATTTAATTTATTACTAAAATAATGTTGAATGAAGTAATCTATGCATTCTTAGATCAGATATTGCATTATAGTTTAAAGTTAAACTTTTAAGTGTTGGTGCATAATTTTAGTGTTTAATAAAAAAGCTCAATAAAAAGACGAGTTAAGAATTTAAACTGATGCGAGGCAGAAACAATATTTTGTATTTTATTTTCAATCCTTAATCCTATAAAATATATGTACATATAACACTTAATTAAATTTGGTTATAAAATCAGAAATGATAATTTCTTATAATAAATCCTTTCAGAGCCCTTAAATATGGTTTCGTGTTTAAAATATTGCTGTATCTAGAATATGATTTCAAAACATATGAAATTATTGAAATTATTATGTACATAATTTTTGTCGGTTAAGACAGTATGCAAATTGTCACTGTGAAAATAACTTTATTATTATATGTACATCTATGAAAAATCATGACAATAACAATTCTGAATGGCTTTTTATTTTTTTGAATTTAGTATTAAAAAAACTTTTATGAAATGACAAATCTACATGACAACTAACATATAGTTTAAATTAATTTAGTTGTGGAATTTAAGTTTGACAATCACAAGCAATAATTTGTTATGCGAAATCTATCTTTTTTATAAGATATATCATAAGTTTTCTTAAAACACAACAACAACAACACAACAAAATGCTTGTATAGGTCATTAAATGATCAATGTTTACCGCCATTAATTTTCTCAATTGTTTTATCTTTGTTATTTGTTTTATTTTTATTTTTAATTCCATTGAAAAATCATAAACATTTATGACACAGTGCCCCATTATTATTTTAAATAAATATTATTGTTTTTGTACATGTTGCTCTTTGTTAATATTGCAAATAAATATATTTGTCATACACTCATTCTTTTATAATTAGCTTTCTATCGTACCTTCTCCTGTTACTCCTTCTTACTCTTATTTATATTTTTTTTAGTTTATACAGAAAACAAATTAATTTACTTGTTTGTCTTTTTTTTTTTAAATTAATTAATGACACCACTTACCACCATCACCACGACTCTGAGCTTGCTTAATCACTCGTTGGCATGCAATTTTATTGTGATGGGTCATTTCATTTAAAAGTGAGAATCTTTTTTTTTTTTATTTTCCTTTAATATAAACACAGAAGGATATTATTTATGTATATTTTTATTTATATCTGATTTGATTTATTTTTGTGCAATAAAGAAAAACAAAACAAATCAAAATCATTTCACTTTCATTTCTTTTAAAGTGGTTTTAATTAAAAAAAAAAAAAGAAAAAAAAACAAAGATTTCAAGGTAAATTAAATACACATGTATGTATGTACATATATGAATGCCAATTTATTGTTCTGTATTTTCGTTATTGGACCACCTTTAATTTTGACGTATTTATTAAATGTGTTTAAATGCGCTTGTAAAAATATGTCATAAATCAACAACTTTTTTGCAAAGATTATAATTTTTTGATTTATACAAATTCTTATGTTTTCATTATTCAAATTGGTAACAGAAAATATTAATTAGATGCGACTTTCATGTAGATTTTTAGCATTTTTTTCATTTGTTTCAAAATTTTATAATTTGTTGCGATTTTAGTGGGATTTTTCTTTCAGCTGAAAGGAGAAGTTACACAAACAGAATATTTCATTTGTATGGAACTCAACGTTTATGAAATTATTGTACAGGGTTTTCCATGAATTGTGGTCATTTTAAATTTAGCGTTTTTTCATGTGTCAAATTTACAGCTGTCATTCGTTGACATTAAAGTGGTAAAAACAAGGATAATAGCGGAATGAAACATAGCATTAAAGTAGAAGTAAAAATTCACTATAAAAATTGTGAAAATTTTGTGTTGGAGTGAACAAACCATGGCTTTCTGCCAAACTTGGAGCTAAGCAGCGGCCATGTTTATACCCTATACCACTATGTGGTTTGGGTATAATGACTTTGTGCTGCTGTTTGTAACAACCAAAATTATTTGACCTAGACCCATCTTTAATTATACCGATCGAATCAGAAGCACTTTCTGAGTTGATTTAACAATGTCCGTCCGTCCGTCCGTCCGTCCGTCCGTCTGTGTGTCCATGTAAAGCTTGTAATCAAACTGCAGGTCGCAAATATGAATGTATTTTGATGAAATTTGGTACATAAGCTTTTATCGGCCATGGGATGAACGCTATTGAAATTGGTGAGAATCGGTCCATGTTCAGACCTAGCCCCCATACAAATTACCCATATGAAATCGACATAAATTGCCATAAGATCCAAATTGTCATATAGATCTTACTCAAATTGGGTTTGTATGCGTTCATTACATCCACTAATGAGTAGTCCAAAAATGATCCCTTTGACCCCATATAGAGCTGCTTCCCGATCTTCAGTTAAATCTATTAAAAAACAAAAATATTGCACTGATTCTCCTCAAATTTTGTTTGTACATATTTTTGCAAAATACAAGAGACTTTACCAAACATGATCAGGATCGGTCCATTTTTGGACCTAGTCCCTTTACAGATATAGCATCCGATATGAACTTTTTCATATCTGCAGCCAAAAAAATTAATAAAAATCCCACTCAAATTTGGTTTTTGCTTATTTTCTATGTCCAGTTAGTTGGGCCTAAGAGATAGGGTCTCTAAACGCATGGTATAGGGTATCGTATAGTCGGTCTAGACCGACTATAATTTTCTTACTTGTTTTAATTGCTGTTGCTGAACGAACAATCTTTATCTGAGAAAATGTGGCTTATATTTTATACAATCATATAATGATCAATATTTTACGAAGATGCAGTGAACACACTTCTGTCCCATGCTATAATCGCAGCCGATATGAACTCTAACAAAACTTAGCACAATAGATACAAGAAACTCTCACTAAAATTTGGTTTACTTGTTATCCATATCGATTAAATACTTTATCCAGTATGATAGGAATTATTAAAGCTCAGACTTTTACCCGAAACCATGTTTTAGGGTATCGTATAGACCAACAATATTTTTTTTTAAATTGGTGGTCAGGGTGTAATTATTATGTGTTTATGTTAGTTATAATGATCGACTCAGAATCCCTTTCATTAAGGAACATATTAAATAAAATTGAATGAGGCAAAATAAAATCACTTCTACCATTTCAATGGCCATCAATTTGACAAATAATTTTTACCGCGGATAATTTTGTGAAAATAAAGCACCTTAGAAAAAAACAATCAAGATAATTATAGTCGGTCTAGAGCGACTATACGATACCCTATACCATGGTTTAGAGACCCTGGATATAGAAAATAAGCATAAACCAAATTTGAGTGGCATTGTTATTATTTTTTTTTGGCTGCAGATATGAAAAATTTCATATCGGGTGCTATATTTATATGGGGACTAGGTCGAAAAATGGACCGATCCTGACCATATTTGGTAAAGTCACTTATATTTTGAAAAAATATATACAAACCAAATTTGGAAAAAATCTGTGCAATATTTTTGTTTTTTGATAGATTTAAGTGAAGATCGGGAAGCAGTTCTATATGGGGCCTATGACTAAGAATTGTCCTGTAGGGATTATTTTTGGACTAGTGATTAATGGATGTAATAAACACACACTAACTCAAATTGACCGAGATGTATATGATAATTTAGATCTTATGGCAATTTAAGTCGATTTCATAGGGGTCATTTGTATGGGGACTAGGTCTGAACATGGACCGAATTTACACAATTTCAATAGCGTTCATAGCCGATAAAAGATTATATATCAAATTTCGTCAAAATATATTCATATTTGCTACCTGTATTTTGATTACAAAGTTTGCATGGACACACAGACGGACGGACGGACGGACGGACATCGCTAAATCGACTCAGAAAGTGATTCTGAGTCGATCGGTATAATAAAAGATGGGTCTAGGTAAAATATTTTTGGTAGTTACAAACAGCAGCACAAAGTCATTATACCCAAACCACATAGTGGTATAGGGTATAATAAAATTTTATGTTCATAACCTCATTTTTTAGATAAAGTCAATTTCAGCTAGCCATAACGGCAATTAAAAAATCGGGAAAAAAAATCTCAAAAATCTTTTGGGACATAAGAATTCATATTTCGCTTTAAGAGTTGCAGAAATAAAAAGAAACACATGAAAGTTATAGGCGTATAAACTGACTGTACGATGAACCATGAACTTTGAAAAAAGGTCTCAGGGTCTTATAAATGCACATAAAAAATAAGGTTAAACCGAATTTTGGTGAGATTGTCAGATATTTTGATAGTGAATATTTAAATGTTCATATCAAATGTGCATAGCTCAGGTCATTCTTAGCGATGTCACTTATGTGTTCCACAAACATATACAATTCAAAGTTGAAAAAAAATAAGTAAGTCTGTAAAAAGATTTAAATGAAGATCGGGAGGCTGCTTTATATGGGAGCTATGACTAAAATTGATACTATAACCATATCATATACGATCTCAGGGCAATTTTGGTCAATCTCATGGGGGGTGACATTTGGAACATGAATCGAACTTACAAAACTTAATAGTGGTCGTCCTATGGTTGACAAAATGCACAATGTTTAAATGGACGCTCCGATAGACGGACGGACAGATGAACATCGTTAAATCCACTCAGAAAGTAATTCTGATTCGATCGGTATAATATAAGGTGGGACCAGGTCAAGTATTTTTGGTAGTTACAAACAATAGCACAAACTAATTATACCGACACTAACAACACCCTAATATACATACATAGAAAGTTTTCTTTAGTAAACAACAATAATATGTACTCTACCGTCCAAAAGTATTTGCTATTCCTCCTTTCAAATTAAAAAAACATATGAGGCCATCAGTGCAAATGTGGTGTAACCCACAATTTTTGTTGGTTGCTGTTCTGGTGTTAAATGAATTCCTTACATTACCAAAACTATCAATAAACAGTGGTGTAAACCACCTTTTGGTAATCAAAAGCAGATGGAGCTGAAAAAAAAATCGTTTTTGCAGGGAGCATGATATAAAATAGTAATAGAGCAAAAGTGGTGTAAGTTGAATATACCACTTTTGCATTATGGCAACACTATGTTTGTGTGTAGCTTACATCCAAATTTCGTCTTGTCAGTGTCAAAGAGTGTAAAAATTGAGATGTTAAACACGAAATTTCATTGAATTTCTTGTTTGCTTTACAGTTTTAAAAATTTTCTGTATCTCACTCGGACTTTATTATTGAAGAAATAGATCATAAATTTTTGATCAGTGGACATTCATATTTACCGTGTGACCAAGATTTTGCCCTAATATAAAAAAATAAAAAAAATCTTCAAAGAAATATATGTATGCTCGAGAAAACTGACTCTCCTCCAAATCGCTAGAAAAAAATATAACTAACAGAAAAATCTCGGTTAACACACCAAGGTGGAGTGGTTGAAAGTTCAGTGACTACGATTACATAAAATCCATAAATTTTTAATTTTTTTTTTCAAGTAATCTAACAATAAGGCAAATGACCTTCTTGAATTGGTTCACTTAATCCCAGCTACTTCCTGGGTCTGTATATACTGCTTACAAATTTTTGCAGTATTAGGTTACAATCTTGCTGAAATATGAATTTCAGAGCCACAATTGTTAAAAGCCAGTGACCATGGCACGATCTTTCAGGATAGTTTTGTACTGGGTTTTATCGAGTATTCCTTTAATTTTGGATAACTCAGCAACATTTTTGGCAGAAAGCAACCTCAAACTATTACGGACCTCCTCCGTGTTTGATTGTTGGCACTAGACATGCGTCCGATGCTCGTTCTCCAGCTGAGCGCCTTACCAAAACTCGTCTCCCCATGAAAATACCTCATCTTCGTCCACAAAATAAGAGAAAAAGATAAGAGTGGGGCAAAATTTTAAAAACTGCTCTTTCAAAATAAAAACTTAGATGCAAGAAATGCAATTTAAAAATATTTTATTTAAAAAGTTTTTTCAATATTCAAGTTCAGTCGATCTTAATAAACTATTTTGGTCCAAAGTTTAACAACAATTGGGTTTGTGAAGTTTGTAAGACTTCGTTTTTCATAAAAAATTTCTTCAGAAAAAATTTATTGGTTAGAAATTCAACAAATCATAGTGTTGATGAATACTTTCATAAAATTTTCATTAAGATAACTTCAAATTTTTTCAATATGTTTTCAAATTTCTATGAAAATATTATTTTTGTATTGGTTGTTTCCTTACTTAATAAGTTATGAAGAACAAATATTTATTGGCTAAAATGAGAATTGAGACGCAAAATGCCTATTGCCATGAATTATGCGTATTTATTTATAAAGAAAATACACAAGGGCGGCTCAATAAATCTGTGTACTTCCCTCCTTTTTGAATTTCCCTCGTAGTTTATTACAAATCAATAGCCTTCCTTCAACTACCATCTATTAAGAAGCTACTATTGAAGCTTCGTTATTACGTTTGTGTTTTTGGCAGTTACTCAAAGAATAGAAGGTGTCGGGTTTGCTTACGCAATCGTGTGACAACTTCAAAAAATTTTTGGCGTTGTTCAACCGCAATACGAATGAGCTTTTTTACCGTTATATAGCAGTGGATGCAACTTGGCTTAATTACAATACACCAAGCCGCAGTCTAAATAATGAGTTTCTCCAGATTAACATGCGCAGCAGGAGGCCAAGGTAAGCTTGTTGGCCAACAAAAGGTCATGGCGACAGTTTTTTGGTACATCCACGACATAATCTACATTGATTTCCTTTAAAACAATAAACGTTGCATACTATACCAACTTATTGGACCGATTCATGAAATTTTGCAATGGCTCGGCGAAAAAAGATTTTGTTCCAACCGTGAATCATTGATCAAAGAAATGCCTGTTTTGAAGACCTTAGAATCAATTTATTTTGAAAAAAAAAAAAAATTTGATAAACATTAGAGAAAGTAATAGACTTAGAAAAACTTTTTCTAAAAAAAAGAAAACTGTTGCATTCAAAAAGTGACGGATATATTGATCCTCTCTCTGTGTATGGTTATCTAAACAAGCTTATACAAAATAAATAAAATTTAGAAAAATTTTGAAAAGAAATATAAGTATTGTGTCTAATTTTACATGACAACTATTTTTTAGAATGTATTTCTAACAGTGTATGCATTCAACAATTATTTTTATCTTATGGAAAATTAACGTATAATCTGAGAAAAAATAATCTGAGTCTCTTGTTATAGCAAAAATTTTGTAGAAAATGAGTAAATTATTTTTATACCCTCCACATTATTATACCCTATACCACTATGTGGTTTGGGTATAATGACTTTGTGCTGCTGTTTGTAACACCCAAAAATATTTGACCTAGACCCATCTTTAATTATACCGATCGAATCAGAATCACTTTCTGAGTTGATTTAACAATGTCCGTCCGTCCGTCCGTCCGTCCGTCCGTCCGTCTGTGTGTCCATGTAAAGCTTGTAATCAAACTGCAGGTCGCAAATATGAATATATTTTGATGAAATTTGGTATATAAGCTTTTATCGGCCATGGGATGAACGCTATTGAAATTGGTGAGAATCGGTCCATGTTCAGACCTAGCCCCCATACAAATTACCCATATGAAATCGACATAAATTGCCATAAGATCCAAATTGTCATATAGATCTTACGCAAATTGGGTTTGTATGCGTTCATTACATCCACTAATGAGTAGTCCAAAAATGATCCCTTTGACCCCATATAGATCTGCTTCCCGATCTTCAGTTAAATCTATTAAAAAACAAAAATATTGCACTGATTCTTCTCAAATTTTGTTTGTACATATTTTTGCAAAATACAAGAGACTTTACCAAACATGATCAGGATCGGTCCATTTTTGGACCTAGCCCCTTTATAGATATAGCATCCGATATGAACTTTTTTATATCTGCAGCCAAAAAAATTAATAAAAATCCCACTCAAATTTGGTTTTTGCTTATTTTCTATGTCCAGTTAGTTGGGACTAAGAGATAGGGTTTCTAAACGCATGGTATAGGGTATCGTATAGTCGGTCTAGACCGACTATAATTTTCTTACTTGTTATATATTAATTTGATTATTACAAATAAATAAAAAAAAAATAATTTTCAACATTTCTATAGAAAATAAGTAAGAAAACTATAGTCGGTCTAGACCGACTATACGATACCCTATACCATGCGTTTAGAGACCCTATCTCTTAGGCACAACTAATTGGATATAAAAAAAACCAAATTTGAGTGTCATTGTCATTAATTTTTTTTCCTTTGAATATGAAAAAGTCCATATCGGATGCTATATTTATATGGGGACTAGGTCGAAAAATAGATCGATCCTGACCACTTATTTTTTGCAAAAACATATACAAACCAAACTTGAGAAAAATGTGTGCAATATTTTTGGTTTTTGATAGATTTAAGTGAAGATCGGGAAGCAGCTTTATATGGGGGCTATGACTAAGAATTGCCCTATAGGGTTTATTTTTGGACTACTGATTAATGGGTGTAATAAACACACACAAACTCAATTTGACTGAAATCTATATGATAATTTGGATCATTTGGCAATTTAAGCTGATTTCATAGGTGTCATTTGTATAGGGACTATGTCTGAACATGCACCGATTTTCACCAATTTTAATAGCGTTCATGCCATTGCTGATAGAAGCTTAGATACCAAATTGTTCACATTTGCGACCTGTAGTTTGATTGCAAAGTTTACATGGACACACAGACGGACAGATGGACGGACGGACGGACATCGCTAAATCGACTCAGAAAGTGATTCAGAGTCGATCGGTATAATAAAAGGTGGGTCTAGGTCAAAGTCACAAAGTCATTATACCCACATATTAAGATTATTACAGTACCGAAGGTATGAAATTTTAGTTATGTATGTTACATACCGTCGGAAAGGTTAATTTGTCTAGTTTCTCAGTATAAGTTTTATTTGTAAGGTTTTAGAAACACTTCAACACAAATAGGAAAAAATTCAAAATTGTGCATATGCTAAAAATTGGAAAAGCGTTGTCTTGAGATACAAAACATTTATTTTGATGAATATCCCACTCGCACCCCATTAAGCGACCAAAAAGGTCTTCAAGAAGAAAACCTAAGCTTTCTTTTGAGCCAAAAAACCTTTTTTGAAAAAAAAGTCAAAAGAAAATTTGTTTCCGAAATAGACATCTCAACCATTTAAGACAAATTTTGCTAAGAGCAATAGGTAATAAGTTACACGGATGAGAAAAACACCTGTTCGGCTAAAATATCAAATTTGGACCCCGTCTAACTCAGAGAGTTCGTGATCGATCTTGTTGAAAATTTGTATCTAGACTACTATCTAACAGGACTAACCTTGGTGCAAATTCCATCCTGATCGGAAGACATTTGTTTCAAAAGTTGGTCACTTGACATGAAACCCCCTATATATATAGATTAAAGAAACATTGATAGAAAAAATTTGAATGAAGAAATAAAATTTCCTGGAATTTGGACTCGAATTTCGAATGCTGGGCTCTGCTAGTTTGTTATAAATAGGGCAAGGAGGTTCAGATGATAATGTAAACGTAAAACCCAGATGGGGTATCAAAGATTCAGCATAGCTTAGCATAGCTATCTTAGCACTCATACTTATTTTTTCGAATCATTTTTTGTTAAGGAATACTTTTGATATTTATTTATTGAATTCTTTCTTTTAACTCATACTCTCTGTGTCTGTCTGTCTGTCTGTCTGTCGTGGGGCAACCCCATTCCCCCTTATCCAATTGATTTAAAACTTGGTCCATAGTCCTGCTGTGACTACAGATTAATTTTGGGGTAGTCACGCACAGTCACGCATAGTCACGTACAGTCACTGACTGTTCTAAATATAATTTCCCCTCATTCGCTCGATCTGAAACTTGGTCCATACACTTGCTGGGAAAAAAGATTAACTTTGACACAGTCACGCACAGTCACGGAGAGATTTGAAACGGATTTCGCCTCATCCAATCAATCTGAAACTTGGTCGATATACTTGCTGTAAAAAAAGATTAACTTTGGCATAGGCACCCACAGTCACGCATAGTCACGCACGGTCACGGAATGATTTAAAATCCATTTCCCCTTATCCGATCGATCTGAAGCTTGGTCGATAGACTTGCTGTGAAAAAAGATTAACTTTGGCATAGTCACACACAGTCGCACATAGTCACGCACGGTCACGGAGTGATTTAAACCCCATTTCCCCTCATGCGATCGATCTGAAACTTTGTCCATAGACTTGTTGTGACCAAAGATTAATTTTAAAATAGTCACGCACAGTCACGGAGAGATTCAAAACTCATATGCATAAGGAAAGAAAGAGTTTGAATAAAAACTTTGTTTTTATGGGTTAGATTATTTTTATAATTTTGTTAAACATTGAATATTTTTCCATCAATTGCGTTTGGCTTTAGCCAAAAATGTTGTTTACATTTATTTTTATGTACGGTATCAGGCGATGAATTATTCCTTTGTAAGAATTTTGGTAAATGTTAAATACTGAGAATTTACATGGGTTTTTATGAATGCTTCTATTTGCCTTTTTTATTACATGTAGGTATTTGCATTAAAAAAAAAAAAAAACAAAACGTAAACATTCTCTTTTGTATTTTTTGGGGCTATTTTAATTTTATTTTAATTTTTTGTCTTAAGTTTAGGGTAATTGAACTTTTTTTTACTCCATCTGTTAAATCTTTGTTGATGCAATTCAATTTTATGGATGATGGTCTTTGGAAACGACAAAAAAAATAAGTTATTAATATTCCTTTGTGTAGCTACTGCTTTTCTCGGTTGCTGTGTTGGTTGGATTGCCCTTTGTTGACATTTTGATAATTTTTAACAGTAACGACTGCAGAACCCAGCACAATTTTCATAGTTTTTCAGAAATATTTCTGGATTAAGCGATATGTAACTGTATGCGACGTTATCCATTCAAATATTAAACGAATTTTGTTTTGTCAACCAGTTTTGCATTCTATACATTGAAAAGCTGATCTTATTGATAGCCATGCATTCTAAATTGAAAATAAAATTACTTGCTTCGGGGATAAATGAAATACTTGTCATAAATTTGGCTGGGAATGTAATCTACACTCTTTACAGCACAGTGAAAGCAAAATTATTATTGTTTATATTTCAATCATCATTTCCAACAATAAATAGATAATATTCACAAGAATGATGAGTAATTATAAAAGTATAAAAACAAAATCAAAAATAAAAATTGTACTAAGAAAAGAAATAAAAAAAAAAGAAACGCCAACCAAAAGATAACATTCTTTAATTTATAATTGAAATATTAATAATTCTTTGTTTGAAATTGAAGAGATATATAAAAAGAAATATATTAAAAGCAGCATAAAATATTCCATAATGGGAAATTTTTTTTGATGTATTAGTAATAAGTTTAGTGTCATGTTGTAGGGAAATCCAACAATTATCATATCCAATTGATTAAAAAAAATCACATTTTACTCTACTGAAAACCCTACACCATTTTCAGGTTTAAGCGTTTTCAATTTCTAAAAGCTATTATGCGATACTTTTTAAACAATTACCTCGTTAAGTTCGTCAGCCGCTTGCTCAAGTTCTCCCATAGGATGTAAATCGGTAATAAGCTGATCAAAACTTGTTTTAAGTAAATCGATATTTATTTTAACCCATATTCTACCAATGTTGAATTTTCGCACAGCAACTTTGAGTTTTTATAACGGGAAAACTACCAAAGATTTTTTCAATCAGTTTCAACGGGAATGCATTTCATTTATTTGGCAGCAAGTCAGGATGAAAGTACTAGGTTAGTATAGTAAAACCCATATTATTAATATATCCATGTAAAAAATAGAATAAAAATGCTAATGTATGTGTGATATAATTATTAAAAATATCACTCATACGTTACATCTCATCTACTCTACTAATAAATAATAATCATACACCCTGAATATGTTGTTATTCAAAAAATTATAAAAAGAAATGAAATGAAAGGAAATGAAAATAATTGGAAGATTTCATTCGATGGAATTATTTCAACTTGATTTGCTTCAGAATGAAATGAAAAATCATCAATGGTTCTTGAGTTATAGCTGAAGAACTAAATATTATTAAAATAATACTAATAATAATAAATGTTAACCGTTTCCCCAAAAATGTGCATATATGATGAACTCGGTAACTCTATTTGGTAAACACAACAAAAAGTTAATATGCCAAACTTATGGTCATATTTGTAAAAGAATAATGGAAAAACGTATGAAATAAAAGGCCTGCCAAATGGTTTTTATTTATTATTAAAAAAAGTAATATTTATTTATTTATTAGCTAAAAAAAGTTATATAAAATACATTGATGTTGATTTTGTAGTATTTTGGTGTTGTATTTTTTGTGTGTAATATTTACATATGCATACATACATATACCTATTAAATAATGAAATAATATACATATATTCTATATATTCTATATATTCTATATATTCTATATATTCTATATATTCTATATATTCTATATATTCTATATATTCTATATATTCTATATATGTATATCCATAGTAAACGCATGTTAAAAATAAATCGGTATTATTTTATTTATATAAAATTCTGCAATATTTTGTTTTAGGGAAAATACATTTCTTTTGTACTAACAAACAGTGTCACTTCATTTTGGTTAGTGTGACTATGCCACACTAGATGGTGCTACAACTTTTGTTCTAATTAGCTTTGCAATAGTTATTTCTATATTAACATTAATGTCAACATTTTCAATTAGATATCAAATACAACAAGGTATACACAGGAAAGAACTAAAACATCAAGATAAGGAGATTTCACTATACTGGCCTAGTACTTTCACACTCACTTGGCATTTCTTACCCTTCTGTGTAATTAGAAATTTATATATTTTTAGAATCAATATATGTTTTTCTTCTACCTTGAAAATTTCTTAAACACAGCGTAGCAGCAAATGGGTTAAGCTTAAGCATTAAAATCATATATGTATGTATTTTCTGAAAATTGTTCAAACCCAAGTTACCATGAATTTAGACAATTCTATATATAATGTTAGAATTTATTATGAAAATTTGGGGGGGAAAAATTATAGTTATTTCGATTTATATTTGAATTGGTGTAGTAAATATTTTTATTTAAACTTCAAGTCATTTGCAAATACGTAAAGTACGTGAGGCAATGTAATGATTATTGCATCATTTATAAGTTTTGTTTTTATTGTAAAATATAAACAATGTATGTAAAAATAAAAGAATAATATATTTATTTAAAAAAAAGTATTTATTGACTTCAATAAGAAAACAATGGACATAAAACTCTTAATAATACTATTTAATTTAACACGCCCCCATGTGCTGCAAATCTACGTGTTTTGTTGTTTAATTTTACTTTACAAAACAATTTAGATTAAAAAGTCTGAGATATTTAGATAATAATATTTTATAAATTCCTTAGATCTTTAAGATGTTCATATAAATGTAAAAATATATTTAGTTTGCAGATAAATTTCATCTAAAAGCTTATAACAAATGAAAAAACAGGTTGTAGTCAATGCAGGAGTTGTTAGCCATATTTAAACGTATCGTAACTATGACACGAAAAAAGTAATAACTCTGCAACTTCTCAATAAGTTTTAACGCAATTTTTATAAATTAAAATTTGAGAAACTTTATTTTGAGGAGCTCCACTTTATCTTAAATTTCCACCATAAGGGATTTCATTGTATTTTACACAACTCAACTACTGAATTTCTCTGATTGACTTTCCATCGTTCAGTCTAAAGAATAGATATAGCGTTTTCTCCAGTCATTCTTTGAAAAAATCTGTGGTGAACAAATTGCTCCTTTTTCGCAAGTGCAAAAAGCTTGTCGACATGCAAATATGTTTGAATATTTTTTTTTATAAGCACTCCTCATCGTCCATTAAACAACACTAATTTTCGCTTATGAATTTCATTAGATTTTTTAAGATATTTCGCCACCAAGTTTATATTTGAATTCCGTTACATTTTCAACCTTGTGCATCTTTTGTTATGGTAAAGTTTTCTTAATCAAAAACATTTATATAATACTACCAGATTCCAGCGCTCGAAAACCGAGTGCAATTTCTAGGTAACTTTATTTTTCAACTTAGCCAATTCACAAACCAACACTTTTTTGGTTTATTATTATTGTGGATGAAGATAACAAATTCATTAACAAACATATTAACAAATTTAATAAACACACACATATCATATGTATAATTTTATGTATGTGTTGGTAGCAACTTTAAATGCAATTTACTTCAAATAAAGGAAAAAATTTAAAAACTTGTAAATCTGGTGAATACTAAAAAGAAATACCTTTAAAATAATATAAGTTTGGTCAAAATCGGGATAAAACGGTAGAACAAGACATCGGTAACTAAAAATCGCCTAGCCTATCTTAATATATAAAAACGTTGGTGCGTATGTTGGTACTCTAATAACTGTTGAACCACTAATGCTAGCGACTTCGTATTCATACCATATGTTCCTTTGGTTCTCCGATTTGCATAACTTTTTTTTGTACCCGATAGGTGGCGCTGGGGTCGAGATTTTCCCAAAAAATTTATTTACGGTCCAATTTAGCTCAAATTCGCAACATATATTATGTACATAAAACTAAAGTTGCTGACAAAGTTTTTCACCTGTAGGTGGCGCTGGTGTTAAAATATTCAAGAAAACGTATATTTTTTTCAGTCATATTCATAATATTATTAAATCGTGCTTTACTTTTGCCCGACACTCGGTATTAAAATTTAGATGCAATATAAAATCCAGATGTTTTCTTCGGGCCAGCAACGCGGACCGGACTCAGCTAGTTAATATTATAGATTATGTTATATGCTAAGACTTCGCCGAACTCAGTCGTTATAATACTGAGTCCAAGTGAAAAAGGTGTTTTTTTTTTAATTTTAACTGAGGGGGGTTGTCGATTATTATTTTTAGGATGGTAGTACTGTTTCGACATCAGTGTCAATAGTCATGACAATATCTTCATTGGTTTAATAATTAGGTCCATTCTTGTAAACAACTAAAAGTGAATTTGGTCTGATTTTGTTGAGCAAAGAAATTACATTAAATTTTGTTTGCGATATGAAGTTTCTGCTGCAGAAATGTAAGAGATGTTGCAGAAGGGTTTCGGTGACCAGGCTATGTCGAAAAATTTTTTACAAGTGGTACAAATGGCTCGAAGAAGGTAGAGAAAGTGTTGAGGACAAAGAGCGCCCCGAACGAAAAACATCAACTGATTAACAACACGTCTAGAAAATCAAAAATTAAGTGCTTAAAAATCGTCTTAATAACTCAGGAAGCATTGATGATTTCATTCTTTATACAATGACCCCGAAAATGTTAT
Organism: Cordilura impudica; assembly: GCA_963682025.1. Taxonomy (NCBI): domain Eukaryota; kingdom Metazoa; phylum Arthropoda; class Insecta; order Diptera; family Scathophagidae; genus Cordilura; species Cordilura impudica. Next base: position 152,867,548 of record OY821520.1, read on the forward strand.
TCTGAAGTAGTGCGTTATGAATTCCTTCCATCGGGTGAAATTGTTCACAAGGAATCTTATTTGAGTGTTATGTGCGTTAGCTTGAAGCTAGACCTAAAAAGGGAAAGATTTATGGGCAAAGAACTCACACTGCATAACCAATTCTTACAAAATGTGACTCATATCGTTCCGCAATCACCATATTCGACTGACTTAGCGTCAGTAAACTCAAAAGCCGAATCTGGGGACGAATAGATTGAGAAGGTAAAAGCCGAATAGCTGCGAGTTTGGAAGGACATTCGTTGGCACGTGTTCATTGGGATTACTTTGAAAGCGATAAATTTGATTTGGAAGAACAAATATTTAAAACATATGCGTTCACAAACGCATTTTACGAAGAAAGATATGTGGAAACTTGATGGTTTCTACTAAGAAACTTGAAGGTTAGCTCAGAAATGAATGCCGTGTTGTAGTCTTCAACGAAACAGTAAGACAGATCTTGAAAAAGAACCCATAAATACAATACAACACAAAGAAAAGAGATTGTCTTTTGCTACAATGCACATTGCCCAAGCCTGATAACTATTGGGATAACGTGATATTCTGCGAAGAGAAAGCATTAGAAAGTCGAAATATATTTCCAACTGTGAATATAAAAAAATACGGAAAAACTCCAAATATTAAAAAAAAAAACATGTAAACAAAACATTTTGGTGTTAATTTTGATTTACTTATTAAATACAAGAATGAGCCAAATTCATAAAGAAATATTGACCCCATAGAGGTTGCCTTGAGAAGTGACAAATTAATTATTTACTATTACACGAAATAGACTGAAATTATTTTTAGTTACTATGTACGTCTTGAGAAGCATATTAAAACTTTTCTCACTTTTTCGGTTAATGTGGTTTGTTTGTTTACTCTGACGTCTCCAAAATTCAATCTTCTATATTTTCATTAATATTTAATGAAAACTTTAAATTTATCCTTAGACTCAATGTCTACCATATGGTTGTGAATAATTTTATACGTTATCCTAAAGTGCAAAAAACTGCATGATTGTGTGAAAACGTCATTAAGAGTCTGTGTTAATGGCGCCGCGTCATTTAAAACTACCAGTATTATGCAATGTCTTTAACAACAACAACACTAACAACAAGAACAGCCAATAAGTCTAGCACTTGTTGTTTGTAATACATATTGTAAAAATATATGAGCTTTTAATTAAGTGCGACAGGAATGAATGAATTTCGCACTCGTTTGACATGATTGAAAAATTGCAAATGGGGGTGTCGGTCGGGTGGTTCTGGTGATTGTTTCGTAAAACAGATTCCGTTGTGGGTTGTTAATGTAAATTGGATAAAGGAAAAATAAATGAAATAAAAATTACGCTGTTTTATTAACACATTTAGCAACAAAATTTTAGAGGGAGAGTCATTGAAAGCGTAGGTGGGTCAATGTCAATGTCATTTTTACTACGTAAAGTTAATATAGCATGAACACCGGTTTTAATAAATATATTTATATGTGTATATATATATATTTTTGTTTGTTTTTTTATTTAACTAGTAAGGAGTGAGTCCGATAAAATCTAATACACACATGAATTTGATTAAAAATTAATCAAATAAATTTTAAATTAAAAAAAAAAACTATTTATTGGACTAGAACTATAAATTGTAATTTTAATTGGGTTTTGTTCTTATTATCCATTTTTTGCTCAGCAATTCCTTAAGCAGGAAGAACACAGAAATCATGTTCCTGACAATAAGTCAGGTAGTCCACACAGCATTTGTATTCCCAGCATCCGCATTAACTTTACGTATAAAATGATCCGATTCTTGGACCATTCTGGATGCTTTTCAGAGGTTTGTCCTTAGCAATGTCTGTTGGATCCTAATAAGGATACTATCTTAGTAATAGATTCTGAAGATATTCCTGAAACACTGTGACAGGCCTTTTCGAAGTCATGTGTTTGGCAAATACTTGCAAAGTAGGACATATAAATTAAGAGTTCATTTTGTATAAAAGCTAATAACACTAACACACAATTTTACTCGTATTCGAAAACAATTTGAGCACGATTACAATATGTAATAAAAGAATGTACTTCCCAATGCTAAATTGAGATTTGATATTTTTATTATTAAAAGAAATATTTTTTGTTTTACTAAGATTTTGAAATTTATTTTCTTACTTCAAATAGATATTTTTAACAGAAATGACAAATGCTTCTTTAACGGATATATATAGTATATATAGTATATATATAGTGTCTAAATTTTGGTTACGAATACGGCTGTAAATTTTTAAAAATGTTTGCTTTGTGATTGAAAATTTTTTAATATTTTGTATCTACGAGTATTTTTAATGAAATTAAATAAGATTTATTGTAAACATTTTGCAATCGAAAAAAAATTCTGTATAATATTAATGCTTTGATTTGTTCCCCTCTTTTATTTGTAGGCTCAACGTCCTGAAAATACAGTAATGCAAGCCCTTGAATCGCTAAATGATTCGCAAGTCAATGATTTTCTTAGCGGAAAAACGCCACTCAACCTGAGTATGCGTTTGGGTGATCATATGATGTTAATACAATTGCAATTAAGTACCGTAAATCCTGTTAATGGTGTAGCTCACAATGGAGCCAACTGTAGTAGTTCCTCATCGCGTCCGCGTCATCATCACCACCATCATCGAAGTAGCCGGACAGCATCTACCGCAACACAAACAGCTGTCGGATCATCAGCAGCGTCAGTGGCGACGGCTACAGCATCAGCAGCAGCAGCTCATAGCCATCATCATCATCACCATCATCATCATACACCAACAGCAGCAGGAGCCACAACTGCTCCAACAACAGCAGTTTCCGTGGCGACAACAACACAAAATATTACTGCGGTTCGAAAATTAGAATTGGATACAACCTGTCAAACACCACATCCAAATGGCGCCGCCGCCACTTTAATAGCTCCACACACCACTAGAATTACCACCTCAAATGGTTCAACTACATCTTCCAGCTCGTCGTCATCACCGAAAAATTCCGATTTGAGTTCATTTTTAAGTAAACGTGACTATGAGAGTTTACAAAATATTGTCAAAAGCATTGCTATGGCTCAACCATCACGTTTAGTTCAACAATCTGTATCTACAGCCACCAATGCACAATCTGCACAATCTTCGGTCTCTGCCATCGTGCCGTCGACTACTACCACAGTTCAAGTTGTTCAACCACAGACATTTCACACAACCTCAGAAGCAGCATTGTTGGAACAATCGCCCATTAAATCTTTATCAAATTTAGTATCCAGTCCTATTAAAACAACCGCCATTAAAAACATTCCCAATATATCGAATAATAGCAATAGCTCATCGTCTTCCTCCTCAACAACAAATAATGTAGCCATGGGACCACATACAGCTTCTATATCGGCAGCTACTTCTTCATCCGTTTCAATTGGTGGTCTGTCGCCGTCAATTTGTCAAGATCCGATAGCGGCCAAATTAACTTCATGTTTATGTACTAGACTTAATGGTGGAACCATGTCATCCAATAATGCACCACCTCATTCAACGTCCAAACAATGCATTGAGACAGCTTGTACCACACAGCATCAACAACCAATACAACCGCAGCAGCAGCAACAACAACGTACTAGCACTATTATGACCAGCACTCCAAATTATAAAGTTTCTACAGCACCCGGCACCATAATAACATCGATAAATGGTCCAACAACTTCTTCATCATCGAGATCAAGCGTATCTTTACACAAGACCGCTCACAATCCAATATCAAGAAAACATCGTCATCATCATCACCACCACCACCATCATCATCATTATCATCATACTGGCACAGTACAACAAATAAATGAAAATAACAACAACAATCAGAAAATGCTAACGAATACTACAACTCCTGTTAAAGTTTTAGCCAATGATAGTGGTTTTAATTCGAGCGACGATTCGTCTTTAAATATATCCACAAAATCTCCTCTAACTACCACCACCAGCAGCAACAGTCAATCAACCACCTTGAATGCTACCCCAGTGGTAGTAGCGGCAGCGACAGCAGCTCCCTTATCTAACACCAACGTAACAGTAGCAGCAGCAGCATCTACAGCTACAAATCCTTCTGCCGCCACACCAATTGAATTAGATGATTCTGGGATTGTATCGGACTCTCGCACGCTTGCTGAGGCCTCGCGCAATTTAACACAAACTCTTCGCAAATTATCCAAAGAAGTTTTTACCAATAAGATCGATTTTTCGGCCAGTGAGGAGACGCCACGCCACAAGAGTGGCTCTGGAGCTGTTATAGAATCGATGAAAAATCATGGTAAAGGTATCTATTCTGGTACATTTTCGGGTACTCTTAATCCAGCTCTGCAGGACAGATATGGTCGTCCCAAACGGGATATTTCAACGGTGATTCATATTTTAAATGATCTTTTGAGTGCTACACCACAATATCATCGTGGTGCTCGTATTAGTTTTGAGGCTCCTTCTACATCGGCTGCAGCTGCAGCTTCTGTGGCTGCTGCTAGCGGTTCAACTGGTATAGTTCATCATAGCTCCAGAAGTAAACACGTAAGTATTCTTAAGTTGTATCCTGTAAAGTAAAAATTCAATACTTCAATTTTTAACTAAGTTCATTTTGATATAAATACTTAAGCAAAAGCCGTTTAATTTTCCTCTAGTATTTTCTCTTAGATTCAGTGAAGTAAGATCTTGCTATATTTAGATTTAAATCCAGGGTTGTGTGTAGTAGGTGTAATAGTCGCTAAGCTCCGTCTACACTTCTGTCTCAGGTTAATATATTTTGAAGACTCAAAATATGCACCGCAGAAAAAAATTATGTTTCATAACCCCATTTTTTTTTTTTTTTGAAAAATCGTTTCTCGCGAGCCCGTACCGACATTCAAAAAAATTTGAAAAATTTATATTGAAAATGCCAATTTTCAAAAACAAAAAAAAAAATGTTTTTGGTGAAACGCCAAACTATTTCACAACTTTAAGTAAACTCAATTCATTGTTCCTATACTTAAAAGCTTAAGCTCTTCGACATTTACGCCCTTTGAGTTTGCGCTAATGTTTGTAACTATCAAAAATATTTGATTTAAACCCATCTTTTACAGGTCGACTCATTTCTGAGTCGATTTAGCCATGTCCGTCAGTCCGTCTGACTGTCCGTCTGTGTGTCCATCTAAACCTAGTAATCAAACTACAGGTCGCAAATGTGGATAAATATATTGATGAAATTTGGTATACATATAAGCTTTCATCGGGCTATTGAATTTAATGAAATAGGTGCATATCCATAAGACCACAATTATCATATAGATCCCGGCAAAATTTGGTTTATGTGTGTTTATTACACCCCATTAATCAGTAGTCCAGAAATAAACCCTATAGGACTATTTTAGTCATAGCCGCCATATAAAGCTGCTTCCCGATATTTACTTAAATCTATCAATAAACAAAAATATTGAACAAATTTGATTTGTATATTGGTTTCGCAAAAAAATGAGTGTACCAAATATGGTCAGGATCGACCTAACCCTTATATATAAATTATAGCGTGTACTTTTTTATATCTGTAGACAAATAAATTGATACCAATGCCACTTAAATTTGGTTTATGCTAATTTGCTATATCAAATTAGTTGCATCTGAGATCCCCACTCCGCACGCATGGTATAGGGTAGCGTATAGTCGGTCTTGTTTTTTGTTTGTTTGAGAATATAAAATGTAAACAAAGAAACGTTATTGTTTATTTCTTTCTTCTAAAAACTCTTTAAAAAAGAGTAAAGAACTAGCTCACACAATTGACACTGTATACTTGTATCGACATTTTTTGCTAGAAATATCAATTTAAAAATAATAATTTTTTATGGTTTTCGACGTTTCAAGATTTTTCATAATATTCTGTGCTCTCTACGTTTGCTCCATTTATAATTGCAATGTTCTTAAAATTTAGAAAAATCAGTATCATAAGGGCTTTACGGTAAATTCCCGGAGTAGGATTTAATTTTCGTCATTTCTGCCTCTGCATGAAAACTTCCATAAAAGTGTTCCACAGTGGCGTACCTATTCAATTTATCAAGGGAGATCTCAATTTAAAGTTTTCTAACTAAACTTTTAATTTAGATGTGGATGAGGCCGTGGTCTTCCATAAGAATTTGCCAATCCTATTTCTTTAGCTGATGGCTTAGAGCCTCCCAAATACTATTTTATTGTATTGTATATTTGTACAATATACTTATATTTATATATCTGTGGTCGCAAGCGATAACCGCCTAAGTCGACTTAAGAACGATTTGAGTTATGTATGCTATCATATTCTACTAAAAATGTTTTATATTTACGTGAAATCCCCATTTCTCTAACACTGTATTAAAAAGTTATTAATGAAAATTTTCTGACATAAGTCGTAATGAAGCTCCATTACATTTATATAAAAAGTTCTCAAAAGCATGATTTTCGACTTAGGCGGTTAATGCTTGTGACCACAGATATGTATACATATATTTGTATATATATGTTTATTAAAAATCAATAAAAGAAAACTTCAAAAAGAAAACTTAAAGTCTAAAATTTAAAAACAAAACTTAATTCAGATCACTTGTATTAAGTGTTACAATTTTTTGTGCTTATGTTTAGTCTTTTAGTTCCAACAGTCTACGGATTTTTCTATTTTGTCCTCCACTTCGATAAGCTACAACTTTTCCACCACCACATTATGTCGCTTTAGTTCTTCGAACTCTTCTTTCTTCGTTATCTCCAATGATTCAAAATGATGCTTTTGAAGATCGCAATGCCGGTCAATTTGTATTTTGCTTCTGAGCTCCTTCGCAAGTACACCGGCAGGAGAAACTTTTTGTGTATGCAGCAAGGTTCAGAAAATACACACACGAAACACACAATGTTCTGTTCAAAAGCAGCCAACACATATCTTTATTTTCATATCAATTATGTGCGTTTCTAAATTTTCTACGGTGCCCAACACAACCATGACTGTGTTCGTTTTAATATTTCGTTATTTACACGAACATTTTTGTATCACATACTTTTTGTTTCAATCACACATAAAGCACACATTTTTGTGTGTTGCTTTATTTGAAGTTCATGTTCTGGTACGTGTAATGAAAAAAAACACAGAACATGTACAATAAACAGGTTCGAGTTCACTTATATTTTAAGTCGTGTTGTGGCTCGTGTAGTAAGAAAAAACACAACATGTACAATAAACAGGTTCGAGTTCAGTTATATTTTAAGTCGAGCCACAACACGACTTAAAATATAACTGAACTCGAACCTGTTTATTGTATATGTTCTGTGTTTTTTTTTTTCAGTACACTTACCAGAACATGAACTTCAAATAAAGCAACACTCAAAAATGTGTGCTTTATGTGTGATTGAAACAAAAAGTATGTGATACAAAAATGTTCGTGTAAATAACGAAATATTAAAACGAACACAGTCATGGTTGTGTTGGGTACCGAAGAAAATTTAAAAACAAACATAATTGATATGAAAATAAAAATATGTGTGTGTTGGTCTAAGTTATGTTTGTTTACATATATGTACGAGTTTTTTATTCAGTGTGTGTTTTTTTCTGAACTCTGGTATGCAGTTGACTTTGCACGCTTTTTCGTTATTTTTTCCGGTTACTGATGGAGAATCGCTTCTCTACTACATCTATCAGCAACTAACGCAGTCTGAATGACTTCCAGAGTTTGCATCGAAATTATGAAAACAGATTCTTTCATACCAATTAAATGGTATATTGTCTCGTCAGTGTCCGAGACCTTTTGTTCAATATTGGGGCCTCTACCAGTTCTCCTGCTGGCTTTAAAATTTTGTGCAGCCTTGTGTCGAACATATTTCTTCCGATAGGCCCATGTATGTAAAATCTGTGGTTTTCTAGAATAGCCGCGTATGTCATAAAATCGAAATGTTCAGGAGAGCCAAAAAACGTTATATTTGAAATTATGGGCTCGATATAAAGTTTTTAGGACTTTTTATTTAGCAGTCCTGTAGATATGCGCAATAAATACTTTATATAAAATTTTGAGTCAAAAATCTTAAGACGAATAGATCCTAGAGAAGGACGAAAAACAATATGTAAATTACACTTAAAGTGTGTGCAGATAAAACAACTTATGTCGACAAATGTCGTTTTCTTTGGAAATGAAAACTACCAGTGCAACTACATTTAGACATAAGTTGTTGTTGATTGAAAAATTGATTTTTTGTTCGTCAACAAAATGTTAACGGGACTTAGGATGAGAATATAACAACGTATCAAGAATAATAGTGACAAAAAATAACAGAAATAAACACTCAAGTTTTTATAAGTGGTTATAAACTGAAAAATAATCCAAAATTATTTAACATTTTTTTTTCATTAATAACAACATATGTCGCTATGTGTCGGTTTCTGACAAAATAATTTGTCAGCGATCAAACGTATGTTGACATACGTCGATAGTGCTGCAAATTAATTTAATAAACATTTAAGTTACGTCGTTATTTAAAGAAAAAACTCGGAAATGGTCAATATTTTAATTTAACACATGTAAAGAGCGTTAAAAATTAATATATTTGGCATCGTTAACTCAAAACTGACAAAAATGGACACACGCGGTTATTCCAGAAAACCACAGAAATGTTTTATACTTGAATATTTTCCAAATTTTATTTTTCGATAATGGCTCTGCTGAGTTCAAAAGGAGCTTTATCTGGTTCTTAGTTATTATTCAAATTATAATAAATCTTAAAGTTAAAGCACTAGCAACTTAGGCTATTGGCTTAGTTATTGTTTTTGACCTGAAAGTAAGAGAGATGCCATAATCATAATTAAAATAAGATTAAATGACAATAATTATTTAATATTTTAAGGAAAAGATTAATTACTTAATCTTTTTTTACATTTGAAATACGTACTATTTTTTCGCAGGGAAATACCGATTTCTCATGCGATGAGAGAAATACAATATTGTCTCTTGTTTTGCAGTATTCTCATCCCGTTAGAAGAGTTACAGAGTATTCTGGCTATAAAACAGAATTATGTGGAGTTTTAGACAGTTTCCAAAGTGCTGAGGTAATCAGTGTTGAAGTTAGTTTGAGGTTTGAATCGCTGTCTGCGTATCTGGATGTAAAACATCTTTTTGTTTTACATTTTCTGTAGTGTCAATTACATTTAAGGGGGTGGGGGTAAGGTTTTAAAACCATTTTTTGCATTTTTTTCTGTATATACAACATGTAGAGAGAGTTATGTCAAAATGTTAACTAAATCGCAGCAAAACTAAAGAAGATACAGCGTTTCTAACGTCCGGCCTCATACGGTATATCGTATATAAATCAGTTTTTAACAATCTTTAAATCGATTTTCTCGCAAATAACATGTTTGAAGTCCGTGCATATCATAACTCAAAATCTATTTGACCGATTCTTTTGAAATTTTACACACTATTTCTACATATAAATCAAGTAACCACGAAAAGTTTTTTTTTTATTTTCCATTTTCTTCCCCATTTTTTAACAACAAATTCATCGAAATTTTATAACAAAAATCGAGTTTTTCACTTCAAAAATATAAAATTAAAAAAAAAAACTTCGTGATTACCTCGGGAAACATGGCACCTTTTAAACGCATTTAGATTTTTTTATTTCACATGATCCGGAAACGAGTTGTGATGTTCACCGCAAAACAACAACGCCTCCGGAGATTCGCTGTCACGGACTTATTTATTAAAATTTTTAATTGAAAAATTTTTCAAAGATTCTTCAAATAATCCAACATTATTCACGTCTTCAAAAAAAAAAAAAATTATGAAAATACGCCTTTTTTCGCTTTTAAAACCTTACCCCCCTTTAAGTTAGTTTGAATTGTTTGCTTTTTATTTATCGACAACATTTGTTTAATTATTCTATTATTTTTTTTTTTTTTCTATACTAGCAGCTCTCATCTAAACATCATCAATCTGCCCATCCTTGTGTCAAATGTATTAAAACTCAAAATTCTTCGTTATCGTCTACGACAACGACTACAGTCAATTTACAATCTGCCTCAACTAATGCCACAAGCACAAGAACAAATGGCCACAGTTCACCAGTATGCGCCTACGGTGAATGCAATGGTCATTATGTAAGCAGCAAATCGCAATCAACGAAAAACTATCCGTGCTGTCAACAAGATTCATCAGCATCAACCTCAACTACGGGAACAGCACAAGCCAACAACTCTAGCACCTCATCCTCGAATGGCACCAGTAGCAGCAGCAACAGCAGCAGCAGTAACAACCATCATACCTCGTCACATCATAATCATCACCATCATAATCATCAACAGGTTGATGAGCGTAAAGTGTGTCAGTGTCGTTATCGAGTACACAGTGAGACGGGTGAACGTGAACGAGATTACACCTGTCAAAAGTGTTGCGCCGAATTGGATAATATTAAGACCAAATCGAAATTAGATCAATTACGTTTGGTAATGCAACAACGTAAACAAAAACGAGAGGCCCGCAAATTAAAGGGTGCTCCCTATGGAGCTCGTGTAGTGGGAACAACTACCACAGCTGCTGTTGCCGGAGTGTTGGATAACACAGCCACATCTTTAACAGCTTCGAATACTTCTCCTCTTACAACACCCATAAGTGTCGCCGCCTCAGCTACAACACCCAGTGAAGTATCGCCAAACCATTTGGTTGAAGAAGTTGATACAGCTGCTTGAATTTTAATGAAGAAAAATCATAAATTTAATGTTTAAATAGACTTTTGTTTTATACCACCACATGACAATTTTCATTGTCACACAATTTTTTATCATATGTCATGTTACATGATCTATCAATTGGTATTCTAGTAAAGATTTTTTTTCGTAAGTTCACCACTAGAGCTTCAAGAATATCACACAACCTTGACATGCGTTTAAGCGTTTATGTCACTGGCATTCATTTAGGAAAACAGGCGTTTTGTTTACAATTGATCTGATTCGATTTTATAGTTTTCGCTTCAAAATAATAACAATTCTTTTTATTTTATTTAATATTTTTTTGAGTAGCATTTATTAGTTTTTAGAACACCTCTCTTCACACATTACCACCACAAATACAACACCAATTATAATTGTACTACTATTTTTTTATTACTATTATTATTAATACGAGTATTTTGAAATGCAAAAAATGTTTTTAAGTTCTTCATTCTTAAATGGACAATTAATGTTATTTGGATTGTTAAAAATAAGGTTTACTTTTTTTCTCTTACGATTATTTAGGAATATTTAATATTTTTAGTTTTTTTTTTGTATTTAAAACATATATATACATAAATTTCAATGAACTTTTGTTGGCTTTAATTTATAAGCTTTTTTCTAAAACTTTACTACTTAATCCCATTTTTCAAAGAAATGTTATAACTAAAAAAAAAACTAATTACTTTACAATGCTGTGTCTAAAACTTGTTTTAAAATTTATAACAGTTAAAAAATATTCACATGAAATATGTTTTATTAAACTGTTATAAGTTTTAACATATTTTATGAATGGCAGTGAGAGAATTTATTCTATACATATTTGTTTTCTTAATAAATTGTCATTTAGTTTTTAAGTCGGAATTTACAAAAGAAACTATATAAAAGGTAAAACTTTTCTAATTTCTTTAAATAACTAATTTCTTTAAATGCAATCGTAAATATTTTTTCTTTGCTCTGCTGGCTGAGCTTTATTATGAACGCAAAAATAGACATTTCTTAGAAGAAACGCAAACAATAAACGTCTTTTTCTTATGCAATGAATTAAAGTTAATATTTTGCCTTATTTTTACTATAACTTTGTTAGTTTTTTACATATTTTATTTTATTTAAAAAAAACCCCCCTCAAATTACACACTTGAAAACTTTTTTGCCTTTTGGTTTTATTAAAAACTACCTACCTTAATTTTAAATTAAATGAAAAAAATTAACTTAATTTTATTAATTCTTATTATATAAATATATTTTTAATTTTTTTTATTATAATTATTATTTTAATTTAAAACTTTTATGTGAAAAGGAAATAAATTCGTTTAATTATATGAAAAAATTAAAATTTTTTTATTTCTATTTATATTTGTTTTTAGATTTGCTATTGAATTTTTTTTTTTTTTTTTTTGATATACACGAAAGTTTACATGAATTAATATTAAAAAAATAAATAAACTTGTAATTATTAACAGAGGAATTTAAAAATTTCTATACGGAAATGTATCAGATTTTATAAAAGTGTTTTGTAGAGAAGTTTAAATATAGTACTAAATAGCTGGAGAAACTGGTGTTAAGCCCAACAATATATTAAACATAATGATATCGACTTTCCACTAAACAACAATACAAACTTTTTAAAACACAATATTTAGAAAACATTCTTGATTTACTAATTACCAAGGAAACCAAAAATATTCCATATGTTTTTTTTTTCTATGAATTAATTGATAAACAGGCCAAATATTTATCTTTTTGAATACAATTTGAAAAATCTAGAATCAGTTTTTTGGAGCATATTAAAAAATAAAAGCTTATTTTTAGAACACATATCCAGTTTTAAAAGTATATTTTCTGCATAGAGTGTATTGGTTGCGCTTGCAAAAAAATAAATAAAATTTATCTTAAATAATGCATTTTTAAACTAAAATGTAAAGAAAATATTACCATTTAATAGAAAATATGCTTCCATCAAATCTGTTGCGATAAAATTAAGTTTTTTCAATGTACAAATATATTCTTGGAAATAATTGGCAAAAATCCTTATAATTTTCAGCAATAAAATATACAATTAAAAAAACTTTAAAAATAATATTTATCAAACCTATTCTGATTTTCAAATTTCACTTTCGAATCTTTTTTACTCGTTTATTTTTGATAAGAAACCCCCTAATAAATAATTGTCGACGTATTAAAGACATGGAATGTTTTTTTTTTTTTATTTTAGCAAAATCGATATAACTTTGCATATATTTACATCAAGAAACAACAGTTATAAAAAATCTTTAAAATTCACTATATTTTGTTTTTTTATTGAATGGTGGTAACAAAAACACTATTATCACGAGTAATGACTTTCACAATCTTCAAGCATAAACTATACTAATTTTTCAATAATTTTAACTTTAAAACAGTTATTATTTAAACTAAAATCGAATGAATATTAATTATTGGACGTGATTTAAAAAAAAAAAAAAAATGTGGATTAAAAACAAGTCGAAAGTAGAAAATGCTATAATAAATTGCAAAGGGCCGATATTATTTTAAATATCAAATACCTAGCATAGGTTCAATTGTCCTTTTGTGAGCTACCACAGAACTAATCCCAAACATGTCACCATACTAGTACATCAATATATATAAAAGTTATAGATCGTAGGACCAGTTCAAATGACTTTTTCTGTAGGATATTAATTAAAACTTTAAGTACATTTTTTGCATTAAAAGTTAAATCAGGGAATGAATAAAAACAGTACATAACACGTACAATACACATTAAGTTGTATTTATATTTTTACGGTCTTATTTATAATATGTAAATCAAAACAATTTTATATGAGTTTAATAAGAAAAACAGTATTCATAAACACAAATTTTATTATAGGCTGTACGCTTTTATAAACCTACAATAATATGAGTATGAATTGTTCTAAGAATACCCAAAAGTAAAAGTTTTGTCTCCAATAACTTTATATCTCAAATAAAAGCTTGATATATTTGAAATACTTGAAATATTTCCTCAATTAAAATTTAAATTTTTGTATGAAAAAATTTTTGTATGAAAAATTTAAATTTGTTTAAAAATAAATTAAAAACTGTTGCAACAAAATAGTCATGTATGTATAAAAAATCAAAACACACCCGAAATTCAAATAGAGGCATGTGATGGAAATCGATTGATTTTAAATCGAAAACGAAATTCTAAAAAGAACGATTTAATAATAGGTGTGATGAAAATTAAATTCGTTTTTGTTCCTCTTCATCATGTTTCTTTCAATAAAGTGTCACTATGTTATTATTTTGTTATTAAATACAACGCTGTGTTATTGTTTTTCACAAAAAAAATTCAATATTAGCTTATTATAGCATAGCTTCTTTGGAGCAAAATTTTTTGGTAAAGCAATTTTTCAATATTAATTTTTTTCTGTCGTGGATTTACGTGTTTTCCCCTGAAAAATTATAATCAGCCCTGTTCTTGAAACGTTATTTGAATAAGAGTGAATTTAAAATCACATGAAATTGAAATTTTGGGTTTCTTGAAACCACTTTTTTTTATTTATTTAATGGAAACATATGTTTGAGTTAAGAACCATATATTTGAGTTAAGAACATATGTTATCTAGAAACCGAGATGCCATATGGTTCTTTATTCAGTTTCACAAAAAACTTTTAAGTATTTTGTGCATGTTTTTTCTTAAGTTTACAGAAAAAGTATAAAGAAAAATATTTTCTTTTAAAATAACAACTTATTTGTTCATTTAATTGTTTTTGTTCTTCAATTTCATTCAATTAAAAATGACTTTTCTATTTTTAAAAAGTTAGGCATCACCAAAAAAAAAATCGATATTCAAATAAATTGGATTTGACTGGCATCACTACTGTTTCGAACATATGCAAAAAAATAAAAATTTGTGATTTGATGAACAAATTTTTTTAATTCCTTTATTTGCAATAATTAGTGCATTAAGAATCTATGTTATAATTGAAAAAAATATAATGGAAAATAGATTATGTAAATAAAAAGTTTTTATTATAGTTATAGAACAGCATCATCGCAAAAAGTGTGTTTTATTAACATCGACCACTTATTACGAGTTTTTTTTTTAATCAGCGCAAAATGTAGACGTTTTTTAAAATCGTTTTTTTCCATAAAATTAATGTCTAATTTTTTAAAATAATGACAAGGTACAATAAAAGACATGTTAGAGTTTAAATATCAATTAGTTTTTTTTATCTCTTAAGACCTGCTTAGTAGAAAAAAAGAGCATTTGTTTTGATTTCAAAAAGCCTTTTCTATGTGAATTAAAACGAGAAAAAATATTCTTATTGAAATTAGAGAACAGCAAACAACTCGTAGATTTAAGAATTTTTTCATTTACGAGTTTTTTTTTTGTGATAGTGGTTTCAAGAACAGGGGCGATTAAGTAAGACGTTATGTACGTAAATTTATTATACTTACATTTTTTAAGTTATATTTTTATTAAAGCGTTGAAAAGTTAAGAAAAAAGTTATCTGTTTCAAACCGAGAAACAAAGTCTTCTTGATTTAAAAACGATAAAAAAAAATAACAATTTCGTATTCCATCACATCTTTATTTATCCAGATTTCCATAGAACAAAATGGAAAATGTAATATGTATATTTATTCTTGAAAAAAAAAAAACGAAAGCAAATCGAAAAATTGATTTACATCACACCTATTTTCGATTTTGTTCCGTTACCAATACCATTCAATATCATTTCGGTTTTCATTACACGCCTGATAATCTTGGAAAAGTTATTGAAATAATTTTTATAAAACATTTTATTGAAATTTCTATGCTTTACAGCATAAAGAAATTTGATTTATGCATAAAATAATTTTTTTTAATAAAAATCAATCGATGCGTATTTTGTTCTGATTAACAATTTTTTAATGTGTCACTAACGTAAAAGGAGAAAATGCAAAATGTTGCCAGCTAAAAAACATAACACATTCATAAATTTGTATACTATTATTGATCGTTTATGAGTACAAAAATCTTATTAAAGATTTCTACAATAAAAGCTGTTTTAATAACAAATGTGTGCATCGAAGCAAACATGAGAATTTTTTATGAATACGGGCGATAGTGTGTGTGTATTTAGAACACATACACAAAGAATACACAACACGAATATACTAAACTTTTCCTATGTTTACTGAACTTTTGAGTGCATGTCAGGACTATACAAAAATGTATGTGTCCTAACATGCACTCAAAAATACACTAAACATACGGTAAGTTTAGTGTGTTCGGATTGCGAACTATTTGTGTTCGTTCGCTGAAAAATAGACAACGACTACGAGGTAGTGTATGTGTTCTAAGTGCACAAACATTAAGAAGATAAATAACACAAGGGAACAAAATTGAACTTTTTTGGTATTGGAACTGTTTACTAATTTGAGGTCGTTGACTTCAAATCTGCACTTGGTTTTTTTCTATCAGTTCGTCCAAAATTAAGTTACTTCCACTACATATATTGGAATAACTTGAAAACGGTTCATCATATTCAGTTAATAAAAATCCAAAACTCGTCAACAATATTATCTTTAAGCCGCGCTTACATTGATTTTAAATTTGCCCAGCAGTTTCAGAGATATCATGGAAGTTTTGAAAAAAAAGAACAATTTTCAAAAATAAAAAATGTTGTTTTTAAGAATGCATAAAAAATAAAAATACGACATAGATCACAGGTTTGGTTTAAAAGCATTTAGTTAAACACATTTTGAATGAAATGAGTTTTATTTCATTGTAATCTGTGCACAACTTATGATTTTGTTAACAATTTACTGAGAAAACTCGATAAAAAAATCGCGATAAGAGAACAGGGTTTTTGTTGATTAAGAACTGAATGTTGTTTTTAACGTTAAGGTGAATCCAAATCTGCACTTGGTTTTTTTCTATCAGCTCGACTTTTCGCTATATACCGTTACGTCCAAACTTAAGGCACTTCCACTACGTATATTGGAATAACTTCAAAACTGTTCACCATTTTTTGGTGATGTTCAAAATTGTTTTTTTTTAGATGTAATTGTTACCTTTGGAAAACAATCAAATTTTTAACAAAACACCATAAAATTGGCTGAGTAATGGTAAAAAAAGTAAAAAAAAATGAAATAAAAAAAAAATAAAATTTTGTATATTTAAAAATCATGAAAAATCCAAAAGTGGAAAAAGTGTGAAGCCTTATTACTCTTACATAAAGTCACATAACCTATGAACAAAATGAGACATATGTCATAAATATCGATGAACGCATAAATAGAACAGCAACAAACACACACATATTAAAAAATTTTATTTTTGTAAACTGTGAACAAAATCAAAAGTTGTGCTCATTTCATTCGAAATATGTTTAAGTTAATGCTTTTAAACCAAACCTGGGGGGTTATTATGTAATACGATTCGAAACGAAAATATTTTCGAAAGGAATTTTATTTCGAAAATTGAAATGGAAATAATAGTACGAAAGCGTACTACAAAGTATAATTTGTACGAATTCGTAAATTTTTTCGTTCGAATCGAATTACATAATAACCCCCCTTGTGATCTATGTCGCATTTTTATTTTTATGCATTTTTAAAGAACAAAAAAAGTTTTTTTTTAAATTGTTCTTTTTTCAAAACTTCCACGGTATCTCTGAATCTGCTGGGAAAATTTAAAACCAATGTAAGCAAGGCTTAAAGATTATATTGTTGACGAGTTTTGGATTTTTTTTAACTGAATATGATGAACCGTTCTCAAGTTATTCCAATATATGTAGTGGAAGTGCCTTAATTTTCGACATAGCGGTATGTCGCGAAAAGTCGAGTTGATAGAAAAAAACCAAGGGCAGATTTGGATTTAGCGTCCCAACACCTTGTTCCCTTGTGTAATTAATGTATTATCTTAATAGTATTTTTGTACATTATACCGCTATGTGTTCAGGGTATAATGAGTTTGTAACTACCAAAAATATTTCACCTTAAGAGTATTTTATTACACCGATCGACTCTGAATGATTTTCCGAGTCGAGTTGATTTTTTCCGTCCGTCTGTGTGTCCGTGTAAACTTTTTAATCGACCATAGGACGAATGCTATTGTAATTGGTAAAAATCGGTGCATGTTCAGACCTACTCCCTATACTAATGTTCCCTATGAGATCGTCTTAATTTGTCATATGATCCAAATTAGTATATAGATCACATGTGTGTGTTTATTATATCTATTAATCAGTAATACTCCAATTCTTAGGACAATTCATAGTCATAGCTCCCCATATAAAGCTGTTTCCTGATCTCCACTTAAATCTATCAAAAAACAAATAAAAAGCTTACCAAATATGGTCAGCATCAGTCCATTTTCGACCTAGACCCCATATAAATATAGCATCCGATATGAACTTGTTCATATTCGAAGGCAAAAAAATTAAAAACAATACAATTTGTTGGATGGACCTAGAGTATCGTATAGTCGGTCTAGACCGACTTGAAATTGTTATTCAGTTATTCATACTGATATACAACATTTCCATTTTATTTCGTAAATTATTGAATGTATTTCATTTCAGAAGTAATTAATTGAATTTTAGAACCATTCTAAAACTTATCATTGTGTTTTTAGCAACTATCAACTGTGTCAGATATTACCAATTGTATATTATTTCAGAAAATTTTAAGTATTTTTCTTTTTAGAAACTAAACTAAATTGTGTTGAAATTTTCTGAAATCTAATTGACGATTTTTGAAAAAAAACATTTAATATTTTTGAAATTTCTTTTTGTTTAAATCAAATAAAAATTTCTGAAATACCAAATTTCGAATATTAATTTAATATATTTAATAGTTTCTGAAATACAAATTCAATTGTTAATTTCTGAAATATGGTATTGGTAATTTCAGAAATGTAATTGGAAAGATGTAGTATATTTTCTTTTATTTTAAGAACGCATTTGGTCTATATACCAACTCTATATATAATAAAAAAAATTAAAATGTTGATTTATGCATTGAAAATTATTTTTTATACAAAGTGGAATTCAAAGAATATATTTAAATTAAAAAGCAGTATGTTTTTTAGCGAGCATTTTTTTAGGATTTAAGGCCATGTATTCAAAAAAAAAAAAAACACCAGAGGAAATTTTTGGTTTCCGTTGTTACTACATTAAAACTTACATTTTAAAATTTTCTTAAAACTGTTTTTACAGATCTCTGAAAGTATTCTGAATAAATATTAAGACATAGATGATTGTAATTTACAAATTGACCGAGTCAACATGATAATACATGTGTTGTATTAAACTTTGTTGAAATATCCAGTCGAATTGGTGTCTCAGGTAGATAAAAATGCTTCTTCTGTACAACATGCTCAATAGCTCGTGTCTTTAGACAGATTTTAAATTTCAAAATTATCCTATTTAAGGCCATATAACTTAAAACGCAAATAAATATTTTTTTCTGCTAGAAGTACTTTGGGCATGATAAGGTTAAAATTTTTTTTCTTATATTTACTTCTGGTTGGTTAGTGGTTAGTTTTTTTTTCTCTTGCAATAAGACCATTAAAATTTAAAAACTTTATACAATTTTTGATATGGGTAGACATAAAATTTAAAACTTTTGCTAAATTTGAAAGTCTATGACGTGTAAGCGGTGGTTTATATGTAAACACAATCAATAAAACTCATTTAGGTCATCAAAAATTTTAAAGATAAAAAAAAACTGATTAAAAAATCTTAGAAAATTTTAAATCAATAGTATCCAAATGATTTCTACTCTAACAGCAAAAGGTTCTTACTGGTTAAAAATTTATTGATAATATATAAATTGTCATTAAATAAAAGTTCAGAAAAAAACACACTGAATAAAAAACTCGTACATATATGTAAACAAACATAGCTCAGACCAACTAATATATATTTTTATTTTCATTTCAATTATGTGTGTTTCTAAATTTTGTACGGTGCCGAACACAATCAAGACTGTGTTTCGTTTTAATATTTCGTTATCTGCACGAACATTCGAGTGTAGCTTTATTTAAAGTTCGTTTTCTTGCACGTGTACTGCTTAAAAAAGAGAACATGTTCTTCAACGCGTACATCTAAAAATTAAAACATTATCCACTCGCGATCGGATCGGATCTGAAACACCCCTATAATAACGACAACAATTGGTTCAACCAAATTTATTAAAAAAATCTAAAATAATTCAATAGCAGCTATAAAAAAATAAAAATAAAAAGATAGTAATAAAATAGAAAACAGAGATATTTTATATGTTGTTTATGACTTAATTTCGTTTTTTTCCGATCGCGAGTAGATAATGTTTTAATTTTTAGATGCACGGGTTGAAGAACATGTTCTGTTTTTTTTAGCAGTACACACAAACGAACTTATAATAAAGCTACACTCGATCTGTGTTATTTATGTGTGTTCGAAACAAAAAATACGTGATAGAAAAATGTTCGTGTAGATAACGAAATATTGAAACGAAACACAGTCATGATTGTGTTCGTCAACGTACAAAATTTAGAAACACACATAATTGATATGAAAATAGAAATATGTGTTGGCTGCTTTAGAACAGAACATTTTGTGTTTGATGTATGTATTTTCTGTACCATGCATTAACTAAAACAGTATAGTAATAAAATTGGAAAATTATAATTTTGGTATTCTATTTATTTATTTTATATTTTGTATTTTTATACTTTTTGACTTCAGGTAGTGTAATTTAAGCCGTTGTTAATTATGAAATTTTATAACTTAAACAAAAGAAATAAATTTTTTCAATATTGTTACATGAGTAGTACAAAAAAAAATATAATTTTTTTCCGCTAATGAGTGATCAAATTTTTGAAAAGTTTTTTATTTCTACACGATTAAAAGAAAGAAGCTACAATGTAAATTTTGTTATTCATATAATTGTGCCAATATTCTTACTTTTTGTGGTATGTTTTATTATTTTATATATTATTATAAATGTGCAATTCGTTTTACATAAATTAAAACATAATTTTCATAAGTTTAGATAAAAAATTATATAATGAGTAATATTTTTTGAGTATAAAATTTAAAACAAAAAATATTTTAATTAATATTTAGATTTAAGTATTACTTATATTACAATATACAATATACATGTTTAAGAATTCATATTTTTATGTGGTTATTTATAAAACAAACATACACACATACAATTATCATTAGATGAATGTTTAATATTCGCACTTAATTTCATAAGTGTGGAGAAATGGAAAAGAAAAAGATGCATTTGTAGATTGATATTGGGTTGAGTGATTTTAATAAGAGAATTGAATTATGTCTGGAATTTGAATACTTTTTTTGATATGCAACAAGTATTTATATGAGAATTTTTGTAGAATGTGAATTGTTTGATTAATAATGGTGGCAAGTTTTTAAATAATTTTATTCATTTGAATGCAAATTTGAACAAATGTATGTTAATTGCATATTCGTTGAAATCTTGTTTTTGTGCATTTGAATTAAGTCAATTTTATAATAGTACAGAGAATAAACAGGCTCAGCAAAATGAAGAAAACTATGAGGATTTTTTAAACCAAATGTTATAAAAACTAGTTATAAACAACTCTTACTCCAGATTCGTATCCCTCCTATCCAGTATACAATGTTTATAATGTTTTAAAAAACATAATTTGTATAAAACACTGTAATAACTAGTTTTCTTTTTATACCCTATACCACTATGTGGTTTGGGTATAATGACTTTGTGCTGCTGTTTGTAACAACCAAAAATATTTGACCTACACCCATCTTTAATTATACCGATCGAATCAGAATCACTATCTGATTCGATTTAACGATGTCCGTCCGTCCGTCCGTCTGTGTGTCCATGTAAAGCTTGTAATCAAACTGCAGGTCGCAAATATGAATATATTTTGACGAAATTTGGTATTTGATCTTTTATCGGCCACGGGATGAACGCTATTGAAATTGGTGAGAATCGGTCCATGTTCAAACCTAGCCCCCATACAAATGACCCCTATTAAATCAACATATATTGCCATTAGAACCAAATTATCATACAAGTTTTAGTCAAATTGGGTTGGTATGTGTTTATTACATCCATTAATCAGTAGTCAAAAATGATCCCTATGGGACAACTCTTAGTCATAGGCCCTATATAGAGCTGCTTCCCGATCTTCACCTAAATCTATCAAAAAATTTAAATATTGCACTGATTCTTCTCAAATTTTGTTTGTATATATTTTGCAAAATACAAGAGACTTACCAAACATTGTCAGAATCGGTCCATTTTTGGGCCTAGTCCCCATATAGATATAGCATCCGATATGAACTTTTTCATATCTGCAGCCGAAAAAATTAATAAAAATCAAAATCAAATTTGGTTTATGCTTATTTTCTATATCCAGTTAGTTGGGCCTGAGAGATAGGGTCTCTAAACGCATGGTATAAGGTATCGTATAGTCGGTCTAGACCGACTATAATTTTCTTACTTGTTATGATTAAGGCCCTTAATTCTTATTGCTTACGTGAGCGTTAGAGAGGGCCCACTGTATTTAAATGATATCCGGTTCGAAGGGCCAATAAATATTTCGTCGTGATATTGGTTTTTTCACAGCTACCAAAAATTAGCGAAAAATAAAACACAAAACTTTCGTGGGTTTTCTATAAAAAAAGTAAATCCAATATTACTTCCCATTTAAATATTACAACAATTTTAAATGAAAATGTCATATAAAACGAAAGCCTTAAATAACTACACTGCACTCTGTATGTGACCATGCATTGCAATTAGACATCATTTTAATTCAGTGGACCCCCTTTAACGCTCATGTTATCCTTATACTTCGATGAGTCTTAAGATGGAAACAAATGAGTTTATAAGAATATTTCTCCTTTTAAATAATATTTAGATTCTAAATACATTTTAATATTAAAATTGCATTAAATTCTTAATACTTTCCGATATGTTTTTCTATTTTTGTATTTTTTGTTATATATTCAAAACATTTTGATTACTTTCCAATAAAACAGCAGTTTCTAAATTTGATAGAATTTTCTAAATTACCATTAAGCTGTTCAAAATAAATTGGTAATTGCTTAAAGGTTGAGTTAAATAAAAAAAAAATCAGCCCAATTACGAATATTCTCACGGAAAATACTTTTCTCGAGAAAAAAATCCTCCAACTATAAATTCCGCATGAACAAAAATATAAATAAGTGGCATCATCGAATTTCGAAGCCAGTTGTTTTGCTTTATGTGTGCAAACGAAAATAAACAATCGAACTGAAAATAAATTTATTTTAAAGAAAAATTAAATAAAAAAAATGAATAGCATAGCTATGATGCGAGCACTCGTGGACGAAATTGGTGTTGTAGAACAACAACAACGAAATAGCTAAAGGATTGCTAGAAGTCAATTGCGAGCTGAATCTATGGAAAACGCAATCAATGCCTGAATGGCATCGAATTTAGAAGCCAGTTGTTTTGCTTTATGTGTGCAAACGAAAATAAACAATCAAACTGAAAATAAATTTATTTTAAAGAAAAATTAAATAAAAAAAAATGAATAGCATAGCTATGATGCGAGCACTCGTGGACGAAATTGGTGTTGTAGAACAACAACAACGAAATAGCTAAAGGATTGCTAGAAGTCAATTGCGAGCTGAATCTATGGAAAACGCAATCAATGCCTGAATTGGCTCTCATTAAAGTTAACAAAAGTTGAAGTTTGGCTTGATTTGTGGTCTTCAGCTTACAAGATTAATAAAATATTAATTTTTTTATTTAAATTTAGTTTTATTAAAATTCTTCTTACATTTTTATGTAAACTCCAGTCTGTTTTGCAAGGGAATTTTTTTCCGAAGGAATTTTTATTCATAATAGGGGAAAAGGGAGAAGTGAGAAATTTCATGCGGAATTTTTGTTTAGAATTGGGCTGAATATATCGATTTTTTTTTTTTTGTGAAATTTATTAACTATGGGTGAGTTCCAAAACGTCATTTGCAATGCAACTAAACAAAGTCATGCATTCCTAAACGCAACCGTGTAAACGTTGACAATGTCGTACATCCCTAAATGTATAGTAAAAGTTATCGATGCGTTAAGAAAAGCAAACTTTGCATTACTAATTTTGTTGATGCAGTGTTTTTATTACAAAGTAAACAACACACTTGTTTGCTTTGTTTTGAAACGGTAGTAAAAAGGCATCATTGCAATGTATTTTGACGTTTTGGAACTCACCCTATTGTATGCAACATAAGTGTAGGTATATGGTATTCATGATTCTACTGCATCTTTCATCACTTTCGTTAAAGTTAAGTTAGCATTTTACGTTTAGAACTTTAAAAATGTAACATACTTTTAGGTTTTAGCAAAAATAACAAATATACACTCCGTTTCACTTGAATAGCACACACTAATTTTTTGTTTATATTTGATTATCTACCCTATCAATATTCATTGACTGAACTGTACTTGTTGTTGTACTATTTTGTTCGTCTTCCTATCCACATTCTGTGCGACAAAATTGAAACTCTGAGAAATTACCGTTACACTTTTCTGTTTATTTCATTTTCGTTTGCTTCCAATTCTAATGAATTTTCTGTTTCACTTGAATAGTGGTTTACAAGATAAAGTAAACCACCATTATTTTGAATATTTAAAATATATTTTAAGAATATTCCATAATAATGGGTCGTGGTACATCCTTAACGAGCGAGAAACAAATAAAAATAAAAACTTATAAGGAATGTGACCTTTCTGTGTCTGAAACAGCAAAAAAAAAAATTGGAAGAAGTAGAAAAGTCGTATATAATTTTATTCAGAACAGCTCAAATTATGAAAAAAAAAAATGAAAGGTCGTGTAAATAGTGTACTTTCCAATGCAGATAAGCGATTTATACTGCGCGAGCTTTCCAATTCGCATGACCCTGTTGACAAAATAAAAGCAAAAGCTGGAGTTAACGCAAGTAAAACTACTGTGTGGCGGGTGATTTCTAAAGCTAAACATCTGAAGCACCTAAAATTAAAGAAAAACCACAACTTACCTTTCTACGCAAAGAAGCTCGGTTTAGTTTCTGTAGAAACTATGTACATGTCATGGAAGACAGAGTGGCAGCGCGTTGTATTCTCTGACGAGAAAAATTTAATTTCGAGGGCCCTGACGGGTATAACTATTACTTCCATGATTTAATAAAGGAGACCCATCAATTGGAGCGTCTACGGAGCCATATCCTATTTTGGTACATGCGAGCTTGAATTTTTGACTCCGAAGATGAACGCACAATCGTACAAAGAAGTTTTAAAAAAAGGTTTTTCCCTACTAGAAAGTCTTTTTGGGATTTTGTCATGGACTTTCGAACAGGATATTGCCCGAATTCATACATCCAGTGTTGCAGTGTTGTCAAATCATGGATAGAGTCAAAAAATATCAATCACTTAAACTGGCCTCCATACTCGCCGGACCTTAACATTATCGAAAATGTTTGGCGGTGATTGGTCAGAAAAGTTTATGAGTCAGGGAGACATGGGCTTCAATTTCCCTTGACTATATTAAAAATCTTTATGATTCCTTATCAAATAGGATTTATGAAGTTATTCTAAACAAATGAGGTTCTCCCCATTATTAAATTAGATTTATAAACCAATAATTTATATATTTAACAGAAAACAAGTTGCTTAAAATTAATTAAATAATATTTAATATAGTTTAAAACAAAAAACAAAATGTACGCGCTATTTTTAGGTTATTTACTTTTAAGCCCTGTAGCTTGAACAATACTCAATAAATTTTGGATTTGTTTATTGCTAATACAAACTAAATACCTTAACTATAAATTCAAGCCAAGAAATATTCTTTTCTTTCATTTGTTTAAAAGCTATCGTGAAATGAAATGCACATTGCCAAGTGTCATATTCAAGTGAAACGGAGTGTATATAGGTAATGGGATGAGTTCAGGACAATTTCATTGAGATGTTATTGAAGTCAATGCTAATTAAATGATTTTTAGTACATTGATTAAAATTAAATTTCCATTAATAATGAACCAATTGAAAAAACAATTAGATGTCTTTGATTGATATATGTTTAAATTTAAAAATCGGGTTAATAATTTGTTTTTTTTTTGTTTAATTCCATTTCTTTGTTTTGTGAAGTATTCTTTCATATTTTGAGCATATATAAAAATATAAATATTTATAAACAAATTATTTTTCAGAAATTTTTATTGGTTTTTTAAGGAAGTTGTTCCATTTAATTACAATTGGTTCAATCAATGCCAATGAAAAATAACATTAGCATCAAATAGTAATGACATTTTTTTATCATTAGCATTAATTAGTATGAGGTAAATGTTTTAAAATTTATGAAGTTTTAGGTTTTTATTAATCCTTAAAGTACATATGAGAATTTCCACAGAAGGGTGACTGTGGCCAAAAAATAGAATGTTTAAAAATATTTTTTTTTTATCAGATATTATAAAAAAAAAAAATATATATTAAGATTTTATTACTTTCAAGAATGTACAGCTTTACTCCGTTGTCAAGATAAGAAAACTGAATTTGAATTTATATGTTTCTCTATATTAGTAACTTTAAATAGCATGTCACGCCATATAATTTAAAAAATTTAAAAAGATTTTTCAACAATTTGCCAACAACACAATTATGAATATAATTTAACAATTTACCAAATCATTTTTACCAACCATTTAAAAAACTCGGGTGCTTTTCGAAGGTTTTTCCATTTTTATAGAGGAAGACAATAATATCTTAAGACCACACTTCCAATAGCTTTTACTGAAAATATAGTGCTATCCAAATTAAAAAACCAAGGAAAAAATTCAGTTTTCTTCATTTTTTTTATTATATTGAAGACGACTAAAGTACGCCTGTCACGTGCGTAGCCAAGAAAATGCCATATATTCAATTTTTATAGGGCTTAAATTGAAATGTTGACAGACCTTAACAGAAAGTGATAAAAGATACAAAACCAAAGTTTTTATTAAAACTCTTTCTTTCGTTATGCATATGAGTTTTGAATCTATCCGTGACTGTGGGTGACTATGCGTGACTATCTTCAAGTTTGGTGACAACAAGTCTGTGGACCAAGTTTCAGATTGATTGGATGAGGGGAAATGGGGGTTTAAATCACTCCGCGACTGTGTGAGACTATCTTAAAATTAATTTTTGGCCACAACAGGTCTGTGGACAAAGATTCAGATCGATCGGATGAGGGGAAGTGAGGTTTTAATCTCTCCACGACTGTGCGTGACTATGCTTGACTGTGCGTGGCTACCCCAAAATTAATCTATAGTCACAACAAGACTATGGGCCAAGTTGCTCCATGGCAAAGTGCAATCACAAATATATATGAGATAGATGCAGGTTTAAATCCCACGGCCGGCCTTTGCACAAATTTCATATAGGAGCAATTCCATGTCAAATGATCCTAAGAATGCCGTGCCATGTCAGCGAAACTTCGTGTATATCTTTTCTTGGGTAGTGAAAGAAAATTTGAATTTTAAGAAAAATTCAAAAAAATTCTAAGTAAATTGATTTAAAAATGTTGTGTCCTCTTTTAAATGCCATAACTTCGCTTGTTTTAAAGATGTCTGAACTCTTTTTTTTTTAATTTACTCGCAATAAAATGATTTTAAGAAAATATTTTTTGTGGAAAATAAAAAAAAATTATCTCAACTTTTGAAAATAAATTTCATATACACATATACATATATATTTATATCGAAAATTATTTGTTTACCAAAATGTATGCGCAGCATCACAGGCGAGGACGCGCAATGAATTCTTTTTTTTTTCACTATCACTTGAACTTTAATGTGAATTTTCTTCAATGATATGAAAATCTATAATATTAACAGGCTAGGCGATTTCTTGTGACTGATGTTTTTGTTATCCCGATTTTGACCAAACGTATATTATTTGAAAGGTATTTCTTTTTAGCCGATTTGCAGATTTTCAGATTTTAAAATTTTTTCCTTTATTTTGAGTAAATTGCATTCAAAGTTTCTACTAGCACATACATAAAATTATACAATGCTATGTATGTGTTTTTTATGTTGATTTGTGAATTGGCTATTTAATTGGCTTTATTTAATGGAAAAATAAAATTTCCTAGAATTTGCGCTCGAATTTCCAGGGCTGGAATCTGCTAGTGAATGAATCGTCTTTATCTTATAACGATATAATGATTGTAATTTTTAGGATAAGTCGTTTTTAATTTTTTTTTTTTTTGCTTATTAAAAAATATCCTCAAAGTCCAAGTTTAGTATTAAGGGATAAAAAAGGTTTAACGAACTTTTTATTGCGATTAAATAAAAAAGAGTTCTAACATCTTTAACAAAAACTTATGTTATGACACTTTTAAATAAAATGACCAACACTTTTACGTGCCGCGCTGTACATTTTAATTTCTATCTCGTAAAGTTACCGAGATAACCCTCTGTAATTTACAGGGTCTGTCTGGATCTTGACTTAATTATTTCCGAACTCTAAGTTATTAAGGTTTTAAAATCAAGAAAAGAGCTTTTTTTTTCTTTTTAATCAATTTTCCAACTTAATTAACTAAACTAAGTTAATATTTCAGATCTTCCACCATTATTAAATATATGTATGTATGTATATTATACATACATATATGAAAGAAAAATGGCTTTTGTTTGGATATTTCATATCGCTACAATATGAATTTCAAAACAAAGTACAAAGTTAATAAAAAAAAAAAAAAATAAAAACAAACAAACGAAAACACAAAACTACGTTAATTAGGCAAAATTTTTACTTTATAAAACTAATAGTAGAAAATAAAGAATCATTTTTAAAAATAAAATAATAGTAAAAATGTAAACAATTAAGTTTAATAAGTAACATTTATTAAAAAATATTTCAATACTTTTATTTTAAAAAATATAAAAATAATAATAATTCATTTTGATAAAATCAATATTAAATTATGAAAAATAATTCAAATTCAACCAAAAAGAAAATATATAAAAGTAAATAAAAAAAATTATAACAAACTCTCTACAATATTGAATAATATTCATATATATAGTACATCCTTACATACACATACATATATATACATATATATATATATACAAATATTAAAATATTTAAAAACCTCAACAAATTATTTGTATAGGCTAAATTGTCAAATAAAAACGAATAAATTAATTTATATACATACATACTAACATACATATATTTCCATATTTTTCTAAATCTTTTCACCATAACAAATTTATAACTTAGGAAATACCTCCCAAAATTCCACTCCAACTTAAAGTGATTTTCTACTTTGTTAATTCGAACTTTGTGTGTAAATAAATATATTCAAAAATGGTATTGAATCAATTATTTAAAACCAAATTAGCAAAATATACATATTTATTATAAATATTAAACTTACATACAATTAAACTTACTAACATTATATTAAACAATAAGATTTCAACTTTTCTTTAAACAATATAAAACAAAAAATACTTTAAAGATTTACTAAATACAAATTTACTTAACACGTTTATTTGTAAAACTCTTTAGAGAATACTACGGTATATGTCACAAAAATGAAACAGATATGAAAAAATAAAACTTTGTTATATGGAATACATATTTTAAAACGAGAAAATGAATTAACTTTGTATGTAGATGTTGGGGGCAACATTCAACTTTGTAAAGTACTATATGATCATTAAAACAAAAATACAAATAAATTTTATGAAAATACATTGTAACAAAAAAAAAAATAATAATAATAGTTTTATTTCTGTACTGAAGATAAGATTTTTTTCCAATTTTTAAATATTTCGATAAAAGTTGGCACTTCCCAACAAGAAAAAGAGGTAGAGTTGAGTTATCTAACGTTTACTAACTAGCTTTCATTTTCATTTCATTTATTAACTTTCCATTTCCTGTACAACAAGAATAAATCTTATAGTTAAATTACAGGCAGTGTTGCCATTTTAGCATTTGAGTTGTTAGATTTAGCAACTTTTTTTGTCATTTAGCATCCAAAATTTATGAAAAGTTGCTAAATGCTAACTTAGCATTTTTTATTAATAAAAAGTTGCTTTTAGTTCTTTTTTTTTGATTTTTTTCATTATTTTTGAATATACAATTTTAATTTTAATGGTATTGATATGTTTTAATTTCTCAAAGTGTAATACGAGAATTTTGTGTACTATTCTTTTTACCACTCTGCCCGTTTCTTTCAACAAATATAACAAACCATTTTGAAATAGAAGAATGTAAACACCAACAACAGTTTTTAATGAATTAAAACTTCGATTGCCAAAAAAGATTATTGTATTAAAAAAATGCTAAAATTTGCAATACAAAACACATTAAACCGGGTAAAAGAACCAATAACCAATATATTAGAAGAGTTTAAATTTAGACCATCTGATATAGAAAAAATTCAAATCCAATGGAGTTATATCATAGTACAATACTGTGGTTTTCTTGAATAACCGCGTATATCCATTTTGATCAGTTTCGAGTTAACGATGCTAAATATATTAATTTTTAACTGCTCTTTACATGTTGTGTTGAATTAAAAAAAAAAAATATTAACCATTTCTGAGTTTTTTCTTTAAATAAGGACGTCACTTAAATGTTTATTAAATTAATTTGCAGCACTAACGAAGTATGCCAACCTACGTTTGATCGGTGGCAAATTATTTTCTCAGAAAACGACATATAGCGACATACGTTGTTATTAATTAAAAAAAATTCAAAATAATTTTGGATTAGTTTTCAGTTTATAACCACTTGTAAAAACTTGTGTGTATATTTCTGTTATTTTTTTCACTATTATTCTTGATACGTTGTTATATTCTCATCCTAAGTCCCGTTAACTTTTTGTTGACGAACAAAAAAATCCATTTTTCAAGCAACAACAACTTATGTCTACTTGGGTGGTTGCGTTGGTAATTTTCTTTTCCAAAGAAAACGACGTTTGTCGACATAAGTTGTTTTATCTGCACACACTTTAAGTGTATTTTTTCGTCCTTCTCTAGGATCTATTCCTCTGAAGATTTTTGACTCAAAATTTTACATTAAGTATTTATTGGCCATATCTACAGGACTGTTAAATAAAAAGCTCTAAAATCTTTATATCGAGACCATAATTTAAAATATAACGTTTTTTGGCTCCCCTGAACATTTTGATTTTATGTTATTCTAGAAAACCACAGAATATTGGGATACAAAACTGAATATAACCTCTTTATGGATTGAAGTTAACAAAAATTCTATTGGCGAAAATCCATATAAAGAGTTATCCATATTTGTATTGTCTTTATTAGTTTTGTCTTTCTCAAAAGCCGAAGTTGAACGTTTGTTTAGTTTAATGGCTTTAGTTAAAAGCAAACTTGGAACAGAATAAAATCTGAGTTGTTATGTTCTGTAATACGTATAAAAGAAGGTTTGAAATTGAAAAATGGGTGCTGTTACAGTTACAATATACCGAGCGATGTCGTTGATAAAAGTCGATCGTCAGAAAAATATCAGAGCCAAGAAGAACATGAAGATGAACACATCGCAGAAATATTAGATTCCATAAACCAATTATTGTAATATAACACTGTGGAACAAATTCAGGTTAGCAAAAGTTAGGTAGATTCTGAGAGTGAGGGGTGAAAATATAGGTTAAATTAGAAAACCCGTATCGCGGCGTTTGTTTATGTTAGTTCGATTTTTTTTTAATCGACCTTCGAACTTTGCAGTCAAATGCCGATTTTCAGCATATTGTTTATATGGTTTTTTGGCTATAACTCGTCGACTAATTGATATTTTTTCAATCTGTAAAAGCCAAATTATTGCTAGAGACCTGTGCAACAATTAAAATTTTTAAAAAAATTAATTTAGAAAATTTTTGTGGTGCTTATGAAGCAAAATGTTGTAAAAATTATTTTTTTCCATGCTTTTTGAAAATATTTTCCACAAAACTAAGTCTTTTTTGCTTTCTGTTTGATCTATAAGACGCTTCTCAGTTTCTTCAATAAATTTTATTTGAAAAGAAAATGGTCTTAAATAAATAGCGATTTAGGTAGAAGTAATTAAAAAGGGAAGTTCCAAGAATTAGGAATTAGTAAAACAACTTTTTTGTTTTCAACCACCACACAGTATTTTTATGATTTAAGTTAAGTGCATCGGTTTCATAAAAATAAAAAAAACATTGTATAATATATATTGTATTAAAAATGTCGGAACCAAAATGTAAAATGGACCATTTTTGTAATGTTTGTGGACGTTTCAAAAATGTGGCAATGCAAGTGATTTTTTTTGGAAGCCTATAAACAATATTTCTCGCAAGAGTTTATCACTGACGTAAAGTTTGCTTAATTGCTATTCAACTCTTATGCAATGGAAAAGTGAAAAGAAGGCTATGCTTTTTGGTATACCAATGATGTGGTTAGACAACAGCCCGCATCAAGAAGAAAATTTCTATGGATGTATCAACTACCATAAAACTTTGAATAGAATGAAAGCAAAGAATAAAACTTATGTCCAATTACCATTACCCAAGTGTCCAATTACCATTACCGCACTCAGAATTCGTTCCAGTACCAACATACCAAAGTATTTGAGTTTCAAACAGATATCAGTACTACAACCGCAGCTGCTACATCCATGGATTTCTTCTCAGAATACGACCCTGGTGAACATCAAAGGACCCAATCCTAGTCACACAAAACCAATTGGATGGAATTGTTGCAAATTTGTGTTTGACTCAGAAAAAATCAGAACTACTGGCTTCATTTTTGAAAGGAAATAATTTGCTGGCGAAAGGTACCAAAGTAACAGCATATCGAAAACGCCAAAAAGAGTTAGAAAAGTTCTTCAATGTGAATGATGCAAAAAATTTCGCTTATTGCAACGATATTGAAAAGTTAATGGAGACGATAGGGTTAACCTATAAAAAAGATGATTGGCGTTTATTCATCGATAGTTCACCAATCAGCTTAAAAGTTGTGCTTTTGCACAAGACAAATAGAATGCCTTCTGTTCCGATTGCGTATAGCACTGACACTAGTGAAAATTTCGATAATTTGAAACACATTCTGGAAGTAGTCAAATATAATGAACACCAGTGGCGCATTTGCTGCGACCTCAAAATAGTTTCGTTGATTACAGGCTTAACAGCATCTGGCCGTCCAAAATATCTGTGTTTTTTGTGCGATTGGGATTCACGATACGGAGAAGGTATTAAAGGAAGAAACCAGTACAAACAGCATAACTGGAATAGTCGCATTGGACGGAAATGGCCTAAAGACAATAGGCTACACGAAAGTCTTGTTCCTGAAATGAAAATTTTGTCGCCGTTGCTCCACATTAAACTTGGCATTGCTAAAAATTTTTTTGAAATGTATCGCAAAAAGACCAGCAGTATTCAACCGCTTAAAAGACATTTTCCCAAGACTAAGTAACGCCAAAATTCAGGAAGGGGTTGTTAATGGTCCCGACATACGGAAACTAATGAGTCGTCAAGATTTTGACCAAGTTCTGACAGACCGAGAATTAAATGCATGGCTCGCATTGAAAGCAGTCATTAAAGGACTTTTGGGTAAAGAACGCAAAGACAACTACAGGCAATCTGTTGCAAACATGTTGGCAGCTTTCGATGAAATTGGGGTTAATATGTCGTACAAAATTCATCTCTTGCATCAGCATCTTGATCAACTCGCCGAACAGTTGCCAACTGAATATGATAAGCAACGTTCGCCTTATCACCAAACTGCGCTTCCATTTGAAATAAGGTAACTATAGAGTGTGCATATTTTGAATTCCTAGATTTTTCTAATGTCTTTGTCAGAGTGCATAATTTAAACATGTTAACGATTGAAAACTATTTCCGTTTCAGGTACAGAGGAAAGAAATCACCAGATGCAATACCCGCTGAAATTTGTTGGTGGTATAAAAACACCTTTGAAGAAGAGGAAGACGAGGAAAAAGAGGAAGAAGGGGAAGACAAAGATGAAATTCCAGATTATCTGTTGGACGAAATTATCGACATTTTTGATGATGATGACGATGACCAAGATATTAGAGAGAGAGCAGTGATGTTGATCCACAGCCGCCTGCTAAACGGCAACTGGCCAAATCATTAATTTAATTTATTTAATTTTTTTACTTAAAACTTTTCATAACTAACATTTCAAAAATATATTTTTTTTTCCATATTTTTAAAATTTCTTTTTCAAAGTTTCTTCAAAACCAACACTGAACAAAATTGGTACATAAAAAATGAGAAGTAAATTAATATTAAGCTGGAAAACGCAAGTTTTGTATTATGATTGTTTTCTTTTCAATTAAATTTATTGAAGAAACTTAGAAGCATATTATAGATCAAACAGAAAGCAAAAAAGACTTAGTTATGTGGGAAATATTTTCAAAAAGCATGAAAAAAAACAATTTTTCTAACATTTTGCTTCATAAGCACCACAAAAATTTTCTAAATCAATTTTTTAAAAAATTGTAATTGTTGCACAGGTTTCTAGCAATAATTTGGCTTTTACAGATTGAAACAAGTAAGAAAATTATAGTCGGTCTAGACCGACTATACGATACCCTATACCATGCGTTTAGAAACCCTATCTCTTAGGCCCAACTAACTGGACATTGAAAATAAGCAAAAACCAAATTTGAGTGGGATTTTTATTATTTTTTTTGGCTGCAGATATGAAAAAGTTCATATCGGATGCTATATCCATAAAGGGACTAGGTCCAAAAATGGACCGATCCTGATCATGTTTGGTAAAGTCTCTTGTATTTTGCAAAAATATGTACAAACAAAATTTGCGAAGAATCAGTGCAATATTTTTGTTTTTTAATTGATTTAAGTGAAGATCGGGAAGCAGCTCTATATGGGGTCAAAGGGATCATTTTTGGACTACTCATTAGTGGATGTAATGAACGCACACAAACCCAATTTGAGTAAGATCTATATGACAATTTGGATCTTATGCCAATTTATGTCGATTTCATATGGGTAATTTGTATGGGGGCTAGGTCTGAACATGGACCGATTCCCGCCAATTTCAACAGCGTTCATCCCATGGCCGATAAAAGCTTATATACCAAATTTCATCAAAATATATTCATATTTGCGACCTGCAGTTTGATTACAAGCTTTACATGGACACACAGACGGACGGACGGACGGATGGACGGACGGACGGACATTGTTAAATCAACTCAGAAAGTGATTCTGATTCGATCGGTATAATTAACAAGTAAGAAAATTATAGTCGGTCTAGACCGACTATACGATACCCTATACCATGCGTTTAGAAACCGAATCTCCTAGGCCCAACTAACTGGACATAGAAAATAAGCAAAAACCAAATTTGAGTGGGATTTTTATTAATTTTTTTGGCTGCAGATATGAAAAAGTTCATATCGGATGATATATCTATATGGGGATTAGGTCCAAAAATGGACCGATCCTGACCATGGTTGGTAAAGTCTCTTGTATTTTGCGAAAATATATACAAACAAAATTTGAGAAGAATCAGTGCAATATTTTTATTTTTTAATAGATTTAAGTGAAGATCGGGAAGCAGCTCTATATGGGGCCAAAGGGATCATTTTTGGACTACTCATTAATGGATGTAATGAACGTATACAGACCCAATTTGAGTAAGATCTATATGACAATTTGGATCTTATGGCAATTTATGTCGATTTCACAGGGGTAATTTGTATGGGGGCTAGGTCTGAACATGGACCGATTCTCACCGATTTCAATAGCGTTCATCCCATGGCCGATAAAAGCTTATATGCCAAATTTCATCAAAATATATTCATATTTGCGACCTGCACTTTGATTACAAGCTTTACATGGACACACAGACGGACGGACGGACGGACGGACGGACGGACGGACATTGTTAAATCAACTCAGAAAGTGATTCTGATTCGATCGGTATAATTAAAGATGGGTCTAGGTCAAATATTTTTGGTTGTTACAAACAGCAGCACAAAGTCATTATACCCAAACCACATAGTGGTATAGGGTATAAAAATATCAATTAGTCGACGAGTTATAGCCAAAAAACCATATAAATAATATGCTGAAAATCGGCATTTGACTGCAAAGTTCGAAGGTCGATTAAAAAAAAAATTCGAACTAACATAAACAAACGCCGCGATACGGGTCTTCTAATTTAGCCCCTATTTTCACCCCTCACTCTCAGAACTTTTGCTTACCTGAATTTGTGCAAGAGTGTAATCGTATCTTTTAATAACGTAAATTCTGTTATATTTGAAATTAAAAAAAAATCCCTCTAAAATTAAAAATATTTAATTTAAAATTAAAAAAAAAACTCAATTGATGTTTAAAAAAATTACAGATGAAATCCAAAATAATTTTAATTAAAATTTAAAACATATAAATCGAAACTTGTTTTATATTAATTTTTCGATTTAAAAACCAAAGAATTTATTAATAAGTATTTAATTTTTCAATATAAAGGTAATTAAATTTGAAAAAAAAAAATTAGCATCTTTTTTTTGACTCCAATACGTTTTAGCATCTTCTTTTGCAATTAAGCATCTTTACAATTTTAAATTATGGCAACACTTATTACAGGAATGCATTATTCATAGGATAGTTTACAAACTTTATCTATAATTTTAATAGGCAAGCCGATTTCTTGTTACCGATGCTACTGTGTCAGTATTAATCCTATTTTGACCACACAAACCTCATTTGAAAGGTATTTCTTTTTAGCTGTCCACCAGATTTAAAGATTTTTATACCCTATACCACTATGTGGTTTAGGTATAATGACTTTGTGCTGCTGTTTGTAACAACCAAAAATATTTGACCTAGACCCATCTTTAATTATACCGATCGAATCAGAATCACTTTCTGAGTTGATTTAACAATGTCCGTCCGTCCGTCCGTCTGTGTGTCCATGTAAAGCTTGTAATCAAACTGCAGGTCGCAAATATGAATATATTTTGATGAAATTTGGTATATAAGCTTTTATCGGCCATGGGATGAACGCTATTGAAATTGGTGAGAATCGGTCCATGTTCAGACCTAGCCCCCATACAAATTACCCATATGAAATCGACATAAATTTCCATAAGATCCAAATTGTCGTATAGATCTTACTCAAATTGGGTTTGTATGCGTTCATTACATCCACTAATGAGTAGTCCAAAAATGATCAATTTGACCCCATATAGAGCTGCTTCCCGATCTTCACTTAAATCTATTAAAAAACAAAAATATTGCACTGATTCTTCTCAAATTTTGTTTGTATATATTTTTCCAAAATACAAGAGACTTTACCAAACATGATCAGGATCGGTCCATTTTTGGACCTAGTCCCTTTATAGATATAGCATCCGATATGAACTTTTTCATATCTGCAGCCAAAAAAATTAATAAAAATCCCACTCAAATTTGGTTTTTGCTTATTTTCAAAGTCCAGTTAGTTGGGCCTAAGAGATATTGTTTCTAAACGCATGGTATAGGGTATCGTATAGTCGGTCTAGACCGACTATAATTGTCTTACTTGTTGAATTTTAAATTTGTTTTGGAGTAAACTGCATTTAAAGTTGCTACTAACACATACATAAAATTATGCAATGCTATGTGTGTTTATTAAATTTGTTAATGTGTTTGTAATAAAACTGAGGTTGTTTTTTTTTTTTGTTGATTTGTGAATTGGCTATAATTGATTAGCATATCTTTAGGGTCTTTATTTAATGAAAAATAAAATTTCCTAGAATTTGCAAACGAATTTCGATGGCTGGAATCTGCTAGTAAATATACATACAATCTAATACAAAAAAATATGAAACAATAATTAGATTTAATGCAAAGTTAACATACAATAAGAAAAAATATACATTTAAACAATTAAGGAAAAAATTTAATAGGAATTATTTAAAGCTATTTGAGTTGCTATCGAGTTGTTGGTTGTGTGGAAGAGTATTCCATAGACGTGAGGCATTTATATAAAATTGCCACTCAGATACGAGGGAGCTATGACGAGGGATTATGATTTTTCTACCCCTTCGGGATCTGGCAAACCTAATTTTGGCGTATAGATGTTGAGCCTTTTGTGTGTAGATTACCTTATGCATAAAGATGAGAACACGAATTTTTAGCAAGGATACAAACGATACTCCATAGAGATTACTTGATACATGTGAAACTTCCCCATATTTTCTTATTCCATATACATATCGTATAATGTTGTTGTACCATACGTTTGCTAGTAGAATCACAGTTGGCAAATTACTCACATCTATAAATTAGTCCAGGAATCAAGTAACATTTAGCAAGAAGTACTCTTATTCTTAATGGAGTAAAGAATTGAGTCGACCAGAGTGACCTCAACTTTATATAAGTTTTGGCCAACCAGTGTATTGACATGATGGGTCCATGTTAAATTGTTATTAAAAATCAGTCCAAGATTTTTTGCAGTTTTAACGAGTTTTATTTTTTCACCATTTATTAAAACATCATCGTCTAAAACAGGATCAGCAATTCCGTTATGGATTATCATGAACTTTGACTTTTGAGGATTGATACAGAGGCCATTTGCAGTTGCCCAGGCATACATTTTACGTTAATCTTAATTAAGTTTAGCAATATTACTAGCAACGGTGTGAGAAGGGCTACTTAAATATAGTTGCACATCATCCGCGTACGTATGGATTTCATAGTTGGAAAGTTGTTTTGGCAGATCATTAGCATATATTGTAAATAACAAAGGCCCAAGAATACATCCTTGAGGCACTTCTCGAGATATGTTTATAGAAATAGACCATGTATTATTTACATAAACAGCTTGCGTGCGATCGGTTAAGTATGAAGATAAAAGATTAGTCGATGTTTGAGAGAACTTAAAAAAAGCGTCGTAATTTCAGGCAGAGTGTGTTATGATCAACAGTATCAAAGGCCTTTGATCAAGCAGCACCAAAAAATTTATTTTACCATTATCTAGTTCACGTCGAATATTTTCAGAAACATCCAACAAAGCAGACACACAACTGTGGTCAGCTCGAAACCCCGATTGCATATTAGTTAGCAAAGAATTTTCATTAATAAATGAATTTATTTGCCCATGTAAAATCTTCTCTAATACTTTTGAAAGGAAACATAAAACAGCTATTGGCCTGAATTCCGAGGAAAACAAAAATATTGCACAGATTTTTCTCAACTTTGAGTTTTATAAAAATGACCATACCAAATATGGTCAGGATTGGTCCATTTTTCGACCTAGTTCCCTTATAAATGTAGCATCCGATATGAACTTTTTCATATTCAAAGGCAAAAAAATTAATAATGTCACTCAAATTTGGTTTATGCTTATTTTCTATATCCACTTTGTTGGACCTAAGAGATAGCGTCTCTAAATGCATGGTATAGCGTATTTTTGCTTGTTGTTGTTCAGATGCACAAAAAACAACAATATCGATATGCACATGTTCTGATAGGTATAAACATTTTGCCCTATTTTTCGTTTTTTGTATGAAATTTTATTGGAGTATCTTTCCATTTTCATACGTCATTCCTCAAGTTGTACCAATTTCCCTCCAATTTGATAAATGTTTATTTTCTTCAGTACGGATGGAACTAAGACAGTTTCTCATGATATAGGGTATCGTATAGTCGGACTACATTGAATATAATTTTCTTACTCGTATTTGACTAAATTAAAGGAGGAATGAGTTCAACGGCATTTTCTTTTATACTTGAGAAACAAAAAAACAATGGAACAATATTATTCCAACTAAGTTATTTCTATTAAAGATCGGAAGTTACGACACCACTAGTTGTTACTGTAATTTGCGAGAAAAACAGACTTCGTGTAATGGAT
This sequence comes from Cordilura impudica, assembly GCA_963682025.1. Classification (NCBI taxonomy): domain Eukaryota; kingdom Metazoa; phylum Arthropoda; class Insecta; order Diptera; family Scathophagidae; genus Cordilura; species Cordilura impudica. The sequence continues at coordinate 152,907,157 of OY821520.1, forward strand.
TCCAGTCTGCACAACATCAGCAAATACGGCACGTTATAAAATTAAATTTTATTACTTCATTTTAAAAGGCTTATGTCAATATTAAGTAAACGTTTCTAACTTAATCTATCAACATTCATGTTTAGTTTTTAAATAAAGTTAAAGATTTTTTTTGTTTAATTGAACCTCTTAAAAATAATGTATCATATGATTAATAAAAGATTTTTTAGTTTTTATTGGACTTTAGCTTTTTTAATTATTTTATTAGACATTTTTCTGTATATAAATATGATTTATTTATACATACATATACATATATATATACACACATTACAATACAACTATAATTTAATGCATTGTAAATTAATCTTTGTTGGAATTATATATTAATTATCAATACTACAATTAATTTTCATGGTTTTGTTCTTTTAATTAGGAGTAAAATTATTACTATTTATTTCATAATTACATACATTTATTTCAAGACAATTTTTTCATTAAACAAGTAACTCAAATTAAAAATAACCGATCGTTGCAAAGAAAAATTAATGCTAAAATTCTAGTAAATTAGAAAAATGTATTCATAAATATGTAGGGGAACTTTTCGATTTTACTTTATTTTATTTTCTTCAGTGCAACCATCACCAAACTAATTAGAAAAATTGTAAGTATAATCCGAATGCTTTGAAAATAATTTCATAACGAAAAACAAATACCAAACAGAGAGATAAGTTACTGCAAAACATAAATTGTCATTTAATATAGTTGGTAGAAATGAATCAAAGGTCCTGTTTTTTGAATTAATTTAAATCACGTTGTTCATACATACAATGGAAATTATTTAATTTTAACAAATTGTTCTAAAAAAATTTCAATTTAAAAACTATTTTTACAAAAAATAAAAATAAAATAAAGATATATATGTATATAAAAGTAAAAAAAAAAAACAATGCAAATTTGTAAAAAATATTTTCTATAAACTATATCTTGGCCACTATGTGATAGTCATTTATGTTAAATGTGGTTCCAATTAATACTGCTAACAATGTTTTTATGTGACATTGTCAACATCATCAATTAGGTGGTGTTTTGTTATTGTTGCTGTATTTATTTGGATTGTGCTTTTATGAACCAAAATGTTCTTTCTCTTGATCGATATGATCGAATTCGTAACTGCCACGACCATCGAACTGCAAAAAGTAGTCGTGGTGGACCCACAATGATTTACGATGCGATACAGTGAATAGCGTAATACCAGCTTCACGACAATAACTGTACATTTTGCCCTCGACATCGACAGACACAGCACTAGTACACTCATCCAAAATGGCAAATTGAGGACTATGATAGAAGAGACGAGCCATGGCAACACGTTGTTTCTCACCGCCCGACAATACATCAATCCAATCTTCAATGGCATCCAAACCATTTTCTCGTTGCTCCAAGTATGTCAGTTGCACGATATCCAAGTATTGCATAAGATCTTCATCGGATTTACCATTGCGACGCATATCATCACGGGTATGAGGATAAATAATCTAAGTGTAATATAAAAACAACATGAAGTTAATTTGTATACACATGAAGTTTGAAACCGTCTTCCAATAACATACCTGATCCCTTAATGAACCCAATGTCATATATGGTCTTTGAGGAATATAAAATAGTTTGCCACGTAGAGGTTTAGTTACTTTACCACCCCATGTCGGCCATAATTCACCCAAAATACGGAATAAACTAGATTTACCACAACCATTTGGACCACACACCAATACGTTTGTACCAGATCTTCAAAAGTATCAAAATGTGTTGCATTTCATTATTACAATATTAATAAAGTGATCAAAACCGTTTACTTACTTGACTTCAAATGTCAAATCTTTGACTAACACATCACCGTTGGGTGTTACCAATGGTACATTTTCAAACTTAATAATATTATCAACAAACACCATTTTACCCTTGCCTGGTCCAAAATTAGTATCGCTGTTAACAACATTATTAACCATGGTGCGTTTATAGGTGCCATTATTGAGATCATGCAATACCTGAATTAATTCAGTCACACGTGCAGTGAAACCTTAATGGAAATAAAATTAAACATTATTTGGATGGAACAGTATTTAGTTGTAAAATCTTACCAGCCAACCGTGTCATTTCACGACCAGCCAACACCAAACGACCAATAGCCTCTGCCAGCTTAACCAACATTCTACCGTAGGTATAATAAGCCTATATGCGAAATAAAATAAATAAAAACAAAACAGATTATAAAAATTATTTTAAAAAAAAACCCTTAATCTGAAACACAATTATTTCAAAACTAGTACAAGATCGACAGCTTATTGTTTTCATTTCTTCAGTCAGAACAAGTGAAAATTTGGAAGACGTTTTCATATGCACAGTGGTTCCAAACAAAAAAGTGGTAATATTTATCCAACTTCGAAACTATTGGTCAGATTGGAATACTATGTTTTGGGCGTTTATAACCAAGGATATAGACTTCCAAAATATTCAATTTCGAGATACCCGTTACAACACAGTAAGTATTTTATATATGAACCAATTTACTTTGTGCAATCTACATAAAATGGTTAACAAAAAGAAGTAATATTGTTAAATTTCAACTGTGTCTTAAATTCAATATTATAACCAATGTTGGATCCAGTTTTCATTTTAATACAGTTGTCAATGCTTAACCTTTAAGCATGAAGCCATATGGTTTGTCTGCGGGATGTACAAATGCTACAAACAGCGACCACAACAACAACAATTACAGCTATCACACAAAAAACAAAAATTTAGAATAACAACAATAATAAGTACAACATAGAAAAATCATATTGTTTTCAAGAGTTGTTTACATTTTCATTGAAATCTCGGGACCTATAGAACCGAATTTGATAATTTTAAATGCAACCTACCTAGGATTTTAATGATATATTGATCATTGAGAACGTGATCGTGATTTCCACAGACGGACATCGTTATATCAATTCCGCTTATTATAAGTATCAGGCCGAGAATGACCCACATCACACTGGTGTGGGTCAAAATTTAAATCTCCATCAAAACTTTTTTTAACGACTTTATAAAAAAAAAGGGGGAAAAAAGATTTTTTAAATATTAAGTTAAGTTTTAGAGAGTTTTTTTTTTAATTATCTCAAACCGGTCAGTGGGAAAAATCTGAAAGTCGTCGTGTGTCCTAAAAATTGCATTCTTCATTCATTCACATTTTTCTCAAAACTTTGGTAATAAAAGCAGATATTTTTTTACATGCTCTGAAATAATTGGCTTTCAGAATGGTTGTTAGTAAAATTTTTGCCGAAATTTGTCAAGTAATTTCGGATTTTTGGAATTAATACAAGAAAAAGACATCGATTTCTGTATATTTTAAAACGCTGTGAATTTTAATATATTTGTCGCAATAAAATGCTCCATCACATAAACGTTAAAAAGATAAAATTTTCGAATTATTTTGTTTTTATTTTTTTGTGTATTTTTATACCCTCCACACCACTGAGCAGTTTGTCAATCTGTTTGTAAATCATCGAAATTAATTCCGGAAACCCCAAAAACTATATGTATTCCTGATCCTTATAAAAGGAGAAGTCGATCTAGCGATGTCCGTCTGTCTGTCTGTCTGTTGAAAACTTTCTCCTGCCCGTATTAGGTGGAGTATGTCGTACTACTTAGGTTTAAAATATTCGTCAATAGTCAAGAAATGACGTATGAAAATGTAAAGATACTCCGATAAAATTTCGTGTAAAAAACTAAAAATAGTGAGAAATGTTTATACGTAACAGAACATGGGCATATTGATATGTATAAGCGATGCATGCACGTTTTTGATTGCTTTTCGCTTTTGTTGTTTTTTGTTGTAAATGTGAACAACAACAAGCAAAAAAATTTGTATGCACCGTTATTAAACAAACAAAGAAAAATCTAATTGTATGTGTTTACATTTATGCTGATTGCATTTTATAATTGCTTTCAATTAAAAAAGAACGAAAATACCTAAAATTTTTTTAATTATATTATTAATTTTAAAAATCATTGTAAAAAATCTACGTTGATAATGTGAAATCTAGCGTTTTTATCTCTTAAGGCCTAGTTAGCCACATATTGTTAAAGGCCAGTTTACACTATCACACTTTGTAATACGACCTGTCAAAAAGTCGAGTATTATGAAAAAGTCCTATCATGTAAAAAGCTTATGTTATGAAATTGGCAGTCTGTAGGATTTTATTTTCGAAGTCCGATGGTTTTAGAAACATTTCTAAAAACTTGCCATTTTCATCGGACCAGAGTTGTTTTTTGGTAATATGAAAAAAAAGGCAAACAAAAGCAAAGAAAGTGGAAATAAATTATAAATTTCAAAATAATTTTGCTTGTTATTCTAAACAGCTGTTTTCATAAGACTTGAGTGTGATGGTGTAAATGGCCTAAGTACGCAAATATATTGTCGGTATGACTTTATGACAGTCCGATGAATTTCATCGGATTTTTATTTCGAAAAATCATACGACTGAGTGGTATCGTGTAAATGGGCCTTAAAATGTATCCGTACCGCAAATGTAACGTTGGCATTTAGTGCAATTATAGAACGTAAAAAACGAAACAGCATGTGGCTGTGAAAATTAACCAAACTTTATCAGCTGTTCACAAATGTCACGTACAAACGTAACAAAAATTTATTTTCAACATATTGGGACGTTACGGTTACGTGACAGTTGAGTTCGGTAACTGCTCTAAATGTTTTTCATGTAACAGGAAAAAACAGCTGACACGTTTGGTTAAGGTTACGTGTGGCTAACTAGGCCTTTAGTGTTAACAACCTTGGTTATAATGTATTGAGAACATGGGTGGAGGGTATCAAAGATTCGGCACAGCCGAATTTAATACTTTTACTTGTTTATGTTGAAATTGTTTATTTTTAAGATATGTTTGTTATTGTTATATATTATAATATAAGCAGATTTAAAAATCATTTCGATAACTTTAATAATTATTAAGTTATTAATATCCGAGACCATATTTTGTGAAATGTATACAGCCCAAATTGAGATTAGTCGAACTCAGTGGCATATTTCATTCGAATATCATTACATTTGTGAACAATATTTAGATTACAAGGTTTACATGAACACAGACATGCGAACAACCGACTAAGAAAGTCAAACTGGGTCAATTGGTATGTATAAAGAAGGGAGACAGGGAACTCACAGAATATGGTACAAAGGTGCAAGAAATAACAGATGTTAAAGTAAGAAGTAATTCAGTAAACTTTGTAGTTTTAAAATCATAAAAAAAACAGTATCGCTATATTGGGTAAATGGAAAAGGGCCGAAATAGAAATTTATTTTGCCAAAGCAAAGTTTTGTGTGAAAAATTCAAGTATTTCAGGAATACCATACGCGCTTTTATTTTACTTTCAGTGATACGTTTGGTGGATACAGACTGTCTCCGAGCAAAAAAAAAAAAAAATCATGTGAGTTCGATCACAGGGGAGATGTGTAAACATCTAGTAGTTAAAGATTTTTTTATGGCAATTTTTTTAAAATCAAACAGAAAGCGTCATCTATGTATCACTTAGCAATCAACTGCAGGGGCTCTGGTAATATAAAAATATTTATTATTTCAACCGGTTAATTTTTAATTTTTCAGTTTTTATACCCTATACCACTATGTGGTTTGGGTATAATGACTTTGTGCTGCTGTTTGTAACAACCAAAAATATTTGACATAGACCCATCTTTAATTATACCGATCGAATCAGAATCACTTTTTGAGTTGATTTCACATTGTCCGTCCGTCCGTCCGTCTGTGTGTCCATGTAAACCTTGTAATCAAACTGCAGGTCGCAAATATGAATATATTTTGATGAAGTTTGCTATATAAGCTTTTATCGGCCATGGGATGAACGCTATTGAAATTGGTGAGAATCTGTCCATGGTCAGACCTAGCCCCCATACAAATTACCCCTATGAAATCGACATAAATTGCCATAAGATCCAAATTGTCATATAGATCTTACTCAAATTGGGTTTTGTATGCGTTCATTACGTCCATTAATGAGTAATCCAAAAATGATCCCTTTGGCCCCATATAGGGCTGCTTCCCGATCTTCACTTAAATCTATTAAAAAACAAAACTATTGTACTGATTCTTCTCAGATTTGGTTTGTATATATTTTTGCAAAATACAAGAGACTTTTCCAAACATGATCAGGATCGGTCCATTTTTGGACCTAGTCCCCATATAGATATAGCATCCGATATGAACTTTTTCATATCTGCAGCCAAAAAAAATTAATAAAAATCCCACCCAAATTTGGTTTTTGCTTATTTTCTATGTCCAGTTAGTTGGGCCTAAGAGATAGGTTTTCTAAACGCATGGTATAGGGTATCGTATAGTCGGTGTAGACCGACTATAATTTTCTTACTTGTTATTTTTCATTTTTTATTTTTCGTTTTTCATTTCAATTTTTTCATTTTTCATTTTTCGTTTTTAATTTTTTATTATAAAATAAAAAATTAAAAATTAATAACGAAAAATTAGAAATGAAAAATATAAAATTAAAAATGAAAAATAAAAAATGAAAAATGAAATATGAAAAATGAAAATGAAAAATTAAAATGAGAAATAAAAAATTAAAAAGAAAAAATCTATTTTCATTCAAAATTTTAATTTTTAATTTTTAATTTATTTTTTTATTATTTATTTTTCATATCTAATTTCTAAAAAAATTTTCTTTTTTCATTTTTTCTTTTTAATTTTTTATTTCTCATTTGTAATTTTTCATTTTTGATTTTTCATTTTTCACTTTTAATTTTTAATTTTTTATTTTTCATTTTTAATTTTTTATTTTTTATTTTTCATTTTTTATTTTTAATTTTTTATTTTTCATTTTTAATTTTTAATTTTTTTTTATTTTTTATTTTTCATTTTTCACATTTTATTTTTCATTTTCCATTTTTTATTTTTAATTTTTTGTTTTTTGTTTTTCGTTTTTCATTTTTTATTTTTAATTTTTCATTTTAATTTTCAAACACCAATAGTTTTTGTGATTGTATTGTGAAATAGAAATTTACCCCCCTACGCGTATAGATGTTTACACATCAAAAATGTAGAATTGTTAGCGACTTGCTTTGTGCTCTTCAGTACTCTTTTTTGTGGGCCTTATTTTTTTGTACCATTCAACAATCAATTTGTTGTAATGCCTGATGCAATATTAGGCCAAAAAACGAAGATGCTGCTTTTTAAAGCATTTTTTAATGTACAAATCTGTATTAATCGTACCGGCTGTCACATATGAACTGCATCTTTTCCCACAACTACAAATAGCCTGCCAAACAAAAAAATTTCGGGAGATTGTTTTTTTTTGTTCACGGACATACCTTCTTAGTATCGGATACCAAAAATCCACTCCTGAGCTGTGAGAAGTCGCTAAGCATAATGCAGCATTCATATGTGTTGATGAAATTATGTTTTTTTAAGCAAATTCTTTTACCTCGATATTCTTCTGTACTTTATATGATTTGAGAAATTTTTTACTTGTCTTACAAAATAATCCGAGAATTTGAGAATTTTTCTCCTCGAATTATTCGGATTTTTCTAAAAAAAAAAACTACCATTATTTTTCAACCTTTTTACTACTAATACTACTACTACTCAGGCTTCTCTTAATATTAAAATATAATTTAGCCTCATAAGCGATCGTTTAAAGAGTCTCTATCGGTTTTCTCATCATAATTTTTATTAACTTTTACAAGTGAAATGTATATTATAGTTTTTTTGTGCACTAACATTATAGTAAAAATTTATTTTAAATAATCGTGCCACATAACATGTCTGCAGAAGAGTTATAAACGATTTAATTGAAATAAATATGTAATGTGATGTGGAAGATATTCTTTGCTGCGATTTTAATTTTAAGCAAAATGGTCTTGTTAGGCGAGATATATCAATATAAATCTATCTGTGACTGAAAATATAACCATAAAAGCGGCAATACTTAGTAGTGTCCTCAAATTATTATATCGCCTTCCATAAAACCAGCCCCCTCCTATATAAAAGGAGTAATACCACAGTGTGTGACAAGACATATGCCCGAGCGTGTGGTTAATACAATATGGTTTAATAACATTAACAAATACATTTGAGGAGGTAACAAAACGCAATAATTCCACCAGAACAATTTTTTGGAAAAATGAATAAATTTTATTAAAGACAGTGTATTGGAATTGCTTAATTTTGGTCTAAATCGTTATTTTTGAATTACAGTAAAATTATTGACCTATGGTATGGGCACATAGATTTTAATATGTAGAAACGGATTTAGTCAAAAAAACTAAGAACTTAAAAAGTGGAATTATTGCGTTTCGTTATGGACCTCCTCATTTTGGGTTTCGAATTATTTTAGTTGTTTATAAAATAAATTAACTAAATTTACTAAAACAAAATAAAAACAAACAAAATTTGTTATCAAAAATTAAAAAAATCATATTAAATCTTTAATACAGTTTTTGTAAACGACAAAACAATGGCACATTTTTTGTTTATTCAATAAAAATTAGAATTTTACTAATATTTTGTTAAGTTGCTTTTTTTTAAAACGCTAGATAGATAGACAAAATTTCACCGGCAATTCCATTCCATGCAAATTCCACTTGCCGGAAAATGCCGTCCCTATTTCCGCAACAATCGTATTTTTTACGCTCTACAATATCCCATAGCTTTTCAAAACGTTAATCTGATTGTTTATAAACCATTTATTCACGCATTTAGCCATGTGTTTTGGGTCGTTGTCATGTTGATACCTCCACTTAAGTGGAATTTATACTCTGCGTGTGGCAGCATTACACTTTTCAGGATATCCTCATACATTAAACGATGCATTATGCCTAAAGGCGTTGTCCTTTAGGTCTGCTAAATCCATCAGGATTTTTTAAATTAAACTTCGACTCATCATTGGGTTGCATTCCAGTTTATTTGTTCTTTTGCAAATTCCATTCTAGCCAGTCCATTTTGGCGGATATAAATTTTTTTTTACATTTCGGTATGATTTTAGCTCACCTTCAACAGCTCGTCTTTGGATGGATCTTAATAAAACATTTACTTGCAATTGGTGTACAATAGATACAAAAGGATACAAAGCGATCCTTTTTTATTAATCGGAGTATTGCTTGGTCGTCGCATTTGCTAGTTTTCCGTGGCCGACCATCTTTATGTGTGGGAGTCAAATTTGTTTGCAATGTATGTCACTAGTTCGCCTCTTTCATAATCATTTATTATTTTTTCTTTTACTTCCACCAAGTACTTATTATTAGTAATTTTTTTATATTAAAATATTGCAAAATATGACAAATGACTCTGAAAGATCAGAAGCGGCTACATACTTGAAAATTTTCTCTACTCATTTTACAATGTCCAAAAAATAATTCTTATTATTTAACGTTAATTGTTGTTGGTAGTCTTTTACATCTAAAGAATAATGTAAATAACTATATTTTGTGATTTTGTTTTGTCGCGGGCAAAAAACATTGTTGTAAATTTAATATTCTTTCTTTCTGTTTTATTTTATTTTTATTTTGGTTTATGTCTTGTATTATTAAAATGGGTCCATCTTCGTTAAAAAAAAAAGAAAAAGAATTCAAATCCCAGTGAGTTTTTCTATGCAATTAAGCTATATGATAGTAAGCACAAGTTCGTGCATATGTTATATCGCACACTGTATATAGACGAAATTGAAAGCGTTACAGAGATAACTATGATCACCAACAAATGGCCCATCTGAATAAACAAATAACAGTGGAAATAAACCAATTTAGAAATCAGTCATGGATTAACATGCTTTCTACTATTTCCATCTTAAAACACAACAACACATTAGGTTATATCCAGCAAGAGAAGAGTAATATACCGGCTCAAAATTTTAGAGCTAGAACCATTGTTTTGATCCCACCTGACCGATGATTCTACGATTCCGATGTGGAAAATGTTTCAAACCATATTAATCACTGAAGTTAAAGCCATACAGCAATTACCCTATTACAAGGCCAAAAATAATTCAGATTATAAAAAATAGAAAATCTCTAGGATTAGACGGTATTAACAACAAATGCTTAAAAAACCTCTTCACCAAAGGTTTTAATTTTCTCATCACCTTGATAAACTCTTGTTTACAATTGTGTTATTTTTCCCAATCATGGAAAATCTCTAAAACTATCGCAATTTTAAAACCAAATAAACCAGCGGGCTCCCCTCCCTCTTATCAACCGATTAGTCTACTTTCATCTATAAGTAATATTTTAGAAAAGACAATTAAGAGAAACTCATAACTTTGTTGAAGTTAATAATATTCTTCCACCTCATACATTCGGCTTTATAAATCAGCACAATACCTCTCAGCCGTTACAATAAATAAGGAAATCAGTTAAGAATAATTTTTAAAATTTATTATGCTTTTTGACTCGATGTGTGGCACGATGGACTTATTTTTAAATTGAATAGTTAACTTTCCATTCGAAATCATAAAAATTATACATCGTTTTCTCTACAAAAGATCATTTAATGTTTACTTAGGAACTACAAAGTCTATACCAATCAACATTACCGAGTGTTGTCTCAAAGGTTCATGTTTGTCACCTATTTTGTACAATATCTTCATTGCCGATGTTCCTACTTTTACTAATTGTATTAAATCTATTTTTCTGATGCTACTTCGATTCTCAATTTCGATATACTCGTATGTATATAGTGCAAATTTTATATCAAACCCACAATCCGTTCTACAACATTATTTAACAAATTAAACATTTTAATTAATCCAGAAAAAACTCAGGTCATATATTTCACGAGGAAACGCAAGCAAAGTTTTATCCCACAAAGCCCTCTAAGATTTATAAACCACGACATTCCCTGGAAACAAAATGTAAAATATTTATGAGTTATACTTGGTACTATATTAAACTTTAATGACCACATACCATGCCTGGTGGATACAATCAACAAAATCACAAGAATAATGTACGCGGTACTAAACAGGAATTCTGAGCTAAATATTGGAAATAAAAAAATATATAATTAAAGCAATATTTCTTTCCGTTATGTTCTACTGTGCTCCAGTTTGTTGTTCGTCTGCAAAATGTCATTTAAGAAAACTTCAAGTAGCTCAAAATAAATTACTGCAAATGATTTTCAAACTATCGTGATATTATTCGACCCGTCGCTTACACGCATTTGCTAACTTTAAGCTTGTTAATGATAAAATACATTGGCTTACTACAAACTTCTAGATGTGAAATCTCACAATATAATCATATTAATGAACTGATCTAAGCATAATTCTACCAAAGTCAACATAGCTATATTCTTATCTTCTAACTCTGCTTCAGTTTTTGTCAACTTTTCCCTCCCTTAATTATAACATAACTCAAAACGTAGATACGTAGTTAAATTCATCACTAAGCAGAAAAGGAACGTAGTTCATAAACTCTTAACTACAATGAGTCTAGAAATAATCGTCATATTTTGGTCGAAATTATAATAACTAATAATAAGCTTTGGAAAATTGTACTTTTTTCGTACCATTGACAACCAGAGCAATGTCAAATGTTTATTTTGTTGCATTTTTAATTTTTTACTAATGTTTGGAAAATTTCTACTAGAATACTTTTTATACCCTCCATACCTCAGTGGCAGAGGGTATATATAGGTTTGTCATTCCGCATCGAAATAAATTCCGAAAAATTCCCCAAAACCATATATTTTCTTGATCATTATAACAAGGGAAGTTGATTTAGCGATGACCGTCTGTCCGTATGTCCGTCTGTCTGGAAATCACGATCACGCCGTCAATATCTAAGCTAGACCGTTCGTTTTTGTATAAAATCGATTATTAACATTACAAAGGAGTTGCCATTTAAAATCGTCAAAATCGGTCAAAGGAGCCACGAGTTATAAATGAAACTTTGAAAAACTCTTGAAAAAATAAAATTTTTCAGTGTGTTTGTTGTTGTATGTTGTGTATGTTGTATATATTGTAATTCTTCTTATTGTTGAAGTCAATGCAATTGAACGTATCTTAATATTGCACGTGTCCATTGGCCTAAGCAAGTATTACTACTTTTTTTATCGTTAAAATTAAAAATTAAATATTAAAAATTAAAAATTAATAAACAATAAAAAATAAAAATAAAAGTTAAATATTTAAAATTAAAAATTAAAAATTAAAAATTAGAAATTAAAAATTAACAAGTAAGAAAATTATAGTCGGTCTAGACCGACTATACGATACCCTATACCATGCGTTTAGAAACCCTATCTCTTAGGCCCAACTAACTGGACATTGAAAATAAGCAAAAACCAAATTTGAGTAAGATTTTTATTAATTTTTTTGGCTGCAGATATGAAAAAGTTCATATCGGATGCTATATCTATAAAGGGACTAGGTCCAAAAATGGACCGATGCTGATCATGTTTGGTAAAGTCTCTTGTATTTTGCAAAAATATGTACAAACAAAATTTGAGAAGAATCAGTGCAATATTTTTGTTTTTTAATAGATTTAAGTGAAGATCGGGAAGCAGCTCTATATGGGGTCAAAGGGATCATTTTTGGACTACTCATTAGTGGATGTAATGAATGCATACAAACCCAATTTGAGTAAGATCTATATGACAATTTGGATCTTATGGCAATTTATGTCGATTTCATATGGGTAATTTGTATGGGGGCTAGGTCTGAACATGGACCGATTCTCACCAATTTCAATAGCGTTCATCCCATGGCCTATATATACCAAATTTCATCAAAATATATTCATATTTGCGACCTGCAGTTTGATTACAAGCTTTACATGGACACACAGACGGACGGACGGACGGACATTGTTAAATCATATTTGCGACCTGCAGTTTGATTACAAGCTTTACATGGACACACAGACGGACGGACGGACGGACGGACGGACATTGTTAAATCAACACATAGTGGTATAGGGTATAAAAATGAAAAATGAAAAATCAAAAATCAAAAATCAAAAATAAAAATCAAAAATGAAAAATGAAAAGTGAAAAGTGAAAAATGGAAAATGAAAAATGAAAAATTTAAATGGAGAATGAAAAATGAAAAAACAAAAATGAAAAATGAAAAACGAAAAATGAAAATTGAAAAATGGAAAATGGGTAATGGAAAATGAAAAATGGAAAATGAAAAATGAAAAATGGAAAATGAAAAATGGAAAAAGAAAATTGAAAATGGCAAATGGAAAATGAAAAATGAAAAATGAAAAATGAAAAATGAAAAATGGAAAATGAAAAATGAAAAATGAAAAACGAAAAATTAAAAATGGAAAATGGGAAATGAAAAACTAAAAACGAAAGATGAAAAATGAAAAAGGCGAAATGGAAAATGGAAAATGAAAAACGAAAAATGAAAATTGAAAAATGAATAATAAAAAGTGAAAAATTAAAATTGAAAATTACAAATTTTAAATTAAAATTAAAAACTAAAAATTAAAAACTAAAAATGAAACGTTAAAAATTAAAAACTAAAAATTAAATATTAAAAAGTAAAAATTAAAAATTAAAAAATAAAAATTAAAAATTACTAGCTAATTCAGATAAAAATATTTTAGAATTTGGTTTTTTTAATATTAATATCTGAAAATTTTTAGCCATGTATGAATTTTTTGATTTTTTTTTTCTGAATTATCGTGAATTATCTTAAAACTTTTTATAGGGATCAAACTTTGGGTGTTATAACGCTGGCTGCGTTATGTAATGAATTTCATTAGGGTTTTGTACTCTAGTAAAAGAAAAATAATGCCATTTTTCAAATAGTAACGAATTCTTTCTATAGAAGACACAATAATTGTTTTTTATAACAAGGAATTATAATAGAAACTGGCCAACAAGAAAAGCAATTAACTTTAGATTTGATTGGTATTAGAAATTTAAATTTCAGTACCGACAACAGTTTTAAAGTGGTAGCCGTACCCAATATTGATTGTAATATTGAGTTTAAGATGCAGGTGGAGGGTATCAAAGATTCGGCCCAGCCGAATTTAACACTCTTACTTGTTTTATTTGATTTCAGTTAAACTACTGTCTAATCTTACCTGCAAACGTTTGCCACTATTTTCACCAGATAACATTGGATGATTAGGACTAAAGAAGGGAAGTGATACAGCATAGAAACCAACAACAGAAGCAAAATCTTAAAATAAATAAAACATAGATTGAATATTACTTATGTACATCAAAACAATATCTCACTTTTGTCTAACTTACATTTGCCAACAATATTATCCACAATACCCATACCAACTCGGAATTCTAAGAATTTACGCAAATGTGTACGTAATTTGGAATAACTAGCCAATAAAGTGAGCTTTTCACGAGTGTTGCCCTGATAGAATGCAATCTCTTCGGAATTGGTAATCAAACGACTGTTCACATAACGGAATTCACCTTCTAATTTTTGTTCTTCCACGGTCAAACGACCAGTAGGACGACGCATATGTGTAAGTATAACACCAGCAAACAGCAGATAAACCATCAATATGGAAGGAGTCTAATGGGAACAAATAAAACATGACTTTAACAATACGGTACATTAAAGAAAAGTTCACTTCAAAATTACCTTGCCACCCAAATTGACAGTCAAACGATAGACATAAATGAATATGTCCAACACTGGTTTACTGATATTCGAATATAAATCTGTAGCACTTTCACAGAATTTATCAATATCTGTTGTTAACAACTGATCTGCATTAGCTATTCTATTATCTAAATTAGACATTTTGTAATAGGTGTAACCACTGGAAAATAAAAAAATTGATTATGAAATTAATAAATGTTAGTACACCGTATTAAACCCTTTCAGACCGGAGTAGTAAAACGATTGTAGTCATTGTAAAACCATCAATATAAAAATTCATTTTTAGCGAAGTCTACTTTTTTTAAATTATCTTGTGTAAAGAGGACGCAAAGGAACTCACAATCACTGAATACCGGTAAAAAAAAAAAGTCAGAAAAAATTTATTTATTTATATTTTAAGCACTAAAAACCACATCTCACAATCGGCATAGCTAGGTCTGAAAGGGTTAAAGCGGTAGAAAACTTACGTTAGGTATTGATTGTATAAATGATGTGTTAAATTTGTTCTAAATCTCAATTTTAATTCTCCCAAACTCCATTTTAAAATATTTGTTACCACAGAAATCTTTAGGAGGGAATAATTATTTTATTAGGCTTAATATTTAATAGCAACAAACTCTGGACCTACCATTGGTAATGCAGCTAAATATTTGACTAAAGCCTTTTGAAAGCTAGGCTTTTTCATGTGTATAATTGAGCTTTCCACAACGGTAGCATTTTGTATCATCCAAATGTCGCTGACGGAACGACCAACAAGGGAAGCAGCTACAAGGACTAGTAAGCCAGTTTCAATGCTCCAAAAACCAGGAATTAAAATGGCTACAAATAAAAAGTTTTTAACAAATTATTGTACATTGAACAAATTTGCTTTACTCGTATGTATGTATATTATAATATGGTAGGGTAAGTTCGGGTAATGTGGATCCCCATTTCATTTATCTCTTCCATAATCAATTGCCTATCTGTATTTTAGATGACATAATTATATATTAATATTTAGAAAAGTTTAATACGAAAAAATATAATTTTTAAAATATGGAATTGCACTAATTGATAAATTCTGAAAACTGGTTAATGCCAATGGTACTAAAAACATCATATGTATTCAAAAACTATTTTGTAAAATGTAGTTATGGTAATACGAAATGTCTTTTTTGAGTTAAAACCCATTTAAAAATGTTAAATAGATTTTACAGCTTGAATCCCATTTCTGAATTTCTCTTTTTTTGACCGTGTTAATATAAAAAATTGTAATAAATTTATCAACAAAGAACTAAAAAAGTAATCTAGGTTATCTATATGACAATATGGTATTCCACATTACCCGATTACCAACAAAATTATATATGTGTAATATTAATGCACAAAATCGCACTTTGAAAACGCATTCATTAAAAACAAATAAGAAAATTATAATCGGTCTACAATACCATATACCATGTGTTGCGAGAGGGAGCCTTGGATACAAATTTACCAAACTTTAGTGTACCACTGTTATTAATTTGTGGCCTGCAGATATTGGGACTTAGTCATGACCACAATTAGTAAAGTCACTTACTTTTCTCAAAACCATATATGTATAACCAAATTTCAAAAATATCTATGCAATATTTTTAATTATTGATATGTAGATTTAAGTGAATATTGGGAATTAGCTTAATATGGGAACTATGAGTTGGAATGGTCCTACAAGGTTTATTTATGGATTACTGATTAGTGGGTATAATAGATATACGTACATGAAATTTTATTAATATATTCATGAGAGCCTGTTTATTACGACCATTTTAGGTAGCCTGAAAGGGGTTATTTGTATAGGGACTAGGTCTGAACATGCACCGATTTTAAACAATTTCATCGAAATATCTTCATATTTACGACTTGCAGTTTGATTACACGGACACATAGGCTGACAGACGGACAGATAGTGAGGCGGATGAACATCACTAAACCGACTCAGCAAGTGATTGTGGCATACGGTCCCCAAATTGTATTCCCCATGTTAAAGTTTTTGACCTTATGACATTGAGTTTTCTGCAAAAACTTGATGCTTCTATATTCGGAACATATTTTCGGTTGGGGTTTGATCTGGATCTGACAACGCAGGTCACTTAATGTATTTGTAAGCTATGTCCATAATTTTTTTTTGTGACTTAGGTTAAGTTGGCGCTAGCTCCAGCTAGACATAATGTCAGGTCTTGCGACATATAGATCCCTAAAAACCTATGCCTTCGTAAGTGAGGTTAGGGTGAGCTATTTGATTTCAATCATTAAAACTATCAAACTGAAAGGTTATGTAACATAACCAGAAAGCATGCACCTTGGTGCATAACCTAACTGCATGCTGAGTAAAAACCACGAGGATCAACAAATAACCACCGCAACGTGTTATCCCTCATCCGGAAATAAAAGAAGCAACGAAAACGAAGTTTATTCGTTGACCCGCAAATTACTGCAGAAAGCATGTACTTAGGTACATAACCCAACTGCATGCCCAGCAGTAACCACGAGGCTCAAAAAATAAAAACCACATCGTGTTTTCTTTAAACAGAATTATTTGACGCGACGAAAACGCTGTTTATTAGTTGAACAGTAGATTGAAACAGATCCATAATTTTATTAAATACATTTATTTTAGTTTTCTGTTGTTTGCCTTTAAGTGCGGATATAGTGCGGATGTAGTGAAAAAAAATAACAGATATAAGCAAAGTTTTACCATTTCCGATCGCGAGTGGATAATGTTTTAATTTTTAGATGTACGCGTTGAAGAACATGTTCTGTTTTTTAGCAGTACACGTGCAAGAAAACGAACTTAAAATAAAGCTACACTCGAATCTGTGTGGTTTATGTGTGTTCGAAACAAAAAATACGTGATAGAAAAATGTTCGCGTAGATAACGAAATATTAAAACGAAACACAGTCATGATTATGTTGGGCTCCGAAAAAAATTTAGAAACACACATAATTGATATGAAAATAAAAATATGTGTTTGTTGGTCTGAGCTATGTTTGTTTACATATATGTACGAGTTTTTTATTCAGTGTGTGTTTTTTTCTGAACTCTGATTTATATTACCAATTAAATTTTAAAAATAACTAATCGTAATTCAGAAATTATATATTATTTCACATTATTAAGTGCAGCGTAAAATTTTGTATGTACAGTGTGGGACAAAACATATACACGAAATTGTGTTTACTATCATATAACTTAATAACATAAACTCACTGGAATTTAAACCTTTTTATTTATTTATAACTACAATAGACATCTTTTATTAATTATAATTATAATAGACATCTTTTACTAACACAAGACATAAACCAAATAAAGATTTTTTTAAACAGGAAAAAATTATATTAAATTTACAACAACGCTTTTTGTCCACGACAAAACAAAATCACGAAATAATAGATATTTACAATATTAATTAATCGTAAAAGACTACCAACAATAAGTACCGCTAAATAATAAAAACTCTCTTTTGAACATTGTAAGAACAATTAGAGAAAATGTGCATGTGCATGTTATAGTCGTTCCAGATCTTTCAGTCAAAAATAGATTAGCCAGAATTTACAAATCACGTAAACTGGAGTACAACCCAATGGAAGAACGTAAAAATTGTGGGTTTGAAACTCATATTTCAGCAAGATAGTGACTCAAAACATACAGTAACAATTTTTAATCAGTATTTAGAGATCCAGGAAGCAGCTGGAACGTGTAAAGTCATGGATTGGCCACTAGTTCAGAAACTTTGAAAAAATTGATTCAAAGGATGACAAGACTATGTCGTGAAATTATACGGAATGAAGGTGCAGTTTCAGAAAAATAATTATGAAAATAGTAAAGGTAAATAATAAAGAATATGGTCCGTATGCAAAAAATTAAAGTGTACTTCAAGTAGACTTTATCAACAATTTTGTATGAAAAACATACAATAAAGTCTACTTGAAGTACATTTTATTTTTTTTTGCATACGGCCCTATATGTTTTAAATTTGAAGAGTTTTCATTGAAATACAAAAGAGACATGAACATTTGAAATTTGAGGAGGAGAGATGGAAAATACTTTTGGACGGTTGTGTTTCTATACCAAAATATAATGTAAATTAATATTAATTATTAAATAAAACGAATTGTTTTAAACTTGTAAATCCATATATACAAAATATTTGTATACATCTTCATATATATATATATATCTGTGGTCACAAGCAATAACCGCCTAACTCGAAAATCATGCTTTTGAGAAAAATAGCTTTTTATATAAATATAATGGGGCTTCATTACGACTTAGGTCAGTACATTTTTATTAATATCTTTTTTATTAATAGTGTTAGAGAAATGGGGATTTCACGTAAATATAAAGCGGTTTTAGTAGAACATGATTGCTAACTTTTTAACTTTATATCTTTTTATATAAATGTAATGGGGCTTCATTACGACTTAGGTCAGCATGTTTTCATTAATAACTTCTTAATAAACAGTGATAGAGAAATGGGGATTTCACGTAAATATAAAACGTTTTTAGTAGAATATGATAGCATACATAACTCAAATCATTCTTAAGTCGACTTAGGCGGTTATCGCTTGTGGCCATATTAAAATTTCCTGAAATATATAATATTAATAGGCTAGGCGATTTATTGTGACCGATGTTTTGTTCTACCGTTTTATGCCAATTTTGACCAAACATATATATTTGAAAAATATTTCTTTTTAGCCGTTTTGCAGATTTAAAGATTTTTAAATTTTTTCCTTTATTTTGAGTAAATTGCATTTAAAGTTGCTACGAACACATACATAAAATTATACAATGCTACGTGTGTGTTTATTATATTTGTTAATGTGTTTGTAATAAAAATGAGTGTTTTTTGTGTTGATTTGCGAATTGGCTATAATTGATTAGCATACCTTTACCGAATTTCGAGGGCTGGAATCTGCTAGTTTGAAATTATTTTGCAAACGAAGAACTTCTGGCCACAGAAGCTAGTTCCCCTTTCACAATTACTTTATAATAATTTATTATTGTATAGTTATTCATTAAATAAAAAAAAAAATAATAAAATAATTTGAAAAGCAAATGTGTTGGACGCTGTTATTAAGGCGTATTCATATTAACCACTACGTGTATATGTTACTATAATAAATTCATCTGATTTTAGTTAGTACCAACCTTCAAAATACACGTGTATTAATTTGACGGCTTTCGAACAATTGGTTCGTGAGATATAGCTTTGTGAGTGAAGCAAGGATTGATAAACATTATCTGAACTCTGCACCAGGAAAATTAATCATTGCGATGCGTTTTGCTAAATTTAAACGAGAGAAATGAGCATCGTAGACAATGCAAGCAGAGGACGTCAGAAAGAGGCTGTTACCGACAAAAACAAAATTATTTTGAATGATTATAAAGTGTAGTTGATCGAGATATTTGAAACTCTAAAGATATCGAAGGAACGTGTTGGAATTATTGTGCATAAATATTTGGACATGTGAAAGCTGTGTGAAAAGTGGGTGCCGCACGTGATCACAATCAATCAAATCTTTAGCGATATTGAACCGTAATAAAAACGAATATTTCCGGCGCTAAATTACAATGGACGAAACATGGCTCCATCACGCGTGGTATTATATTTCCGATTACCTCAAAAGGGCCGGACCAACAACAATGAGTATTACATACAAGACAATGCAAAGTGTCATAAATCTACGAAAACGGTGGCAAAATTGTATAATTTAGTCTAAGAATTGCTTCCCCATCCACCGTATTCTCTAGATCTGGCCCAAGTGACTTTCTTGTTTGCAGACCTCAAAGGAATGCTTGCTGGAAAGAAATTTAGCACTGATGAAAAGGTAATCGCTGTAACTGAGGAATATTTCGAGAATAAAAAGAAATAGTACTATAAAAATGGTATAGAAAAATTGTATGACCGCTATAACGGATAATAAAAGTGAATTTTACACACAAAAAATGTGTTTTACTATGATAGCCTACGAACTTTTCAGCCAAGCTGTTATACACATATAAATACATTTGAATTTCTGCTATTAAAATTTCCTGAAATATGTATACACACAATTTAAGGTGCTTTTTAGCACCTAACTATAATAGTTTATAATGCGTTTTCTTAAATGATTTTTAATAATGATTATTAATAGTTCACAATTCTAACCATCTGTATTTAATAATATATTTAAAAAAAACTACCAGATTCCAGCCCTCGAAATAAAGGAAAAAATTTAAAAATCTGTAAATCTGCAAAACGGCTTAAAAGAAATACCTTTCAAATAATATACGTTTGGTCAAAATCGGAATAAAACGGTAGAACAAAACATCGGTCACAAAAAATCGCCTAGCCTATTAATATTATAGATACCAACTAAAACATTTTTATTTTATTTCTTTCAGAAAACTACCGTAATCCCATTGAGCCAGAATTAGCAAACATACAATAAACAACAGTATACAATAGTTCTTTAATATCTAAACTATATCAACTAACAATTGTTTACATTAAAACCCCAGAAAATTCATTACACCCTATTATTTGCAGAAACCAAACACTGTTCATTACTTAACCGCAAAGAGTTAGTTGATACAGCCTGTAATAGTGGAATCTATAAATTAGATAAGCAAATATTTTTAAAGCTAGACAAGTTTTGTGAAAAACGTTAAATTCAACACCGGGTGATTTTTACACAAAAAGATCGACTCATGTAAACTAGGAATAAAGTTGTTTTTCTTATACATAGACTTACATGAACAAAGAATCACTACAGATTATAAATTTTGTTTCACTATTACTGCCAAATTTCACGAAAAATAACTATTTCGAAAAAAAACTATGAGTGGAGTTGCCAGTTGTTCTTGCTTATCACTTGAACCTGGTTTTGATTAAATATTTTGCAATTTGTCTTGTGGATGTTCTCCATGACGCCTTTGATATTCTTTTAACTGCTGTGGCTCATAATAGAATTTGTATTAATTCCAAAAATTATTCCAGGAAAACATAATTAGCAAAATATAAAGAAGAAAGGATACAAAATATATAAGAAAGTTGATAATATCGAAAAAAAAAATAGAAATTTTGACATGAACTTTAAGGGCATGTCTATTTACCAAAATTATTGAGAAATTTTATGTAGAAAATGTCTTGAATTGACTAAAAATTACAAATCGATGTTTATGTTTCCACTTATAAAATACATGCCTTATATGCAGGAAAATTGACTCACATTGTACGAAAATTTCGATGTTTACAAATAATTTTTTAAATTACAGAAATTCCAAATAGCACAAAAATTCAAATGTGTACCGTAGATACAGTTTTCTTTTTGAAACATTACCAATAATAGAATTTCAAGTAGAAATACTTTAAAATAGAGAAAATTTTAATAATTAAAATTTTGGCTTAAAATAATTAAAATATAAAAAACCTGATGACTTAAATTTTAAATTGCCAAAAATATCAAAATATTTGTAATAAAAGTTCAACACACCCAAAAATGCTTACAAAATAACTAAAAACAACGACTATTTTCACAACTTCAAATGCAATATTTTTCGCCATGTCACGTACATATTAGCTCAGATTTGCGAAATAATAATTAGTTTTCGGGGTGGTACACATTACCCGCATTCCACAATACCAAAACTTACTATAATTCCAATGATAACTAAAGGTAATTACAATATCCCATCTATGTAAGTAATTGTCGTCATGTTTAATGCGTTTTACATTTTCAGGGATAAAAATAATAACTTGTTTGTAAAATTTAAATAAATAAATTTAAATTCTTGTTTAGGTTCATCACAATGGGTAAATAGGTTTCTAATGCTGAGACGAAGGAACATTAGTTGAAACATGCGTAAAAACTGTTTTCCATTTTTTAATACAGACATGGCAACCAAAGGCGAAACATCAGTTCTGTGTGTTTATTTACTAGTACCTAACAAATACACGCGGAAGAAAATAAATTTTATTTTCAGCTATAAAATTGAAAAAAAATAACTTAAAGCAGCAGATTCCAGGCCTCGAAATTCGAGTGCAAATTCTAGGAAATTTTATTTTTTCATTAAATAAAGACTCTAAAGGTATGCTAATCAATTATAGCCAATTCACAAATCAACACAAAAAACAAACTCATTTTTATTACAAACACATTAACAAATTTAATAAACACACACATATCATTGTATAATTTTATGTATGTGTTCGTAGCAACTTTAAATGCAATTTAGTCAAAATAAAGGAAAAAATTTAAAAATCTGGAAATCTGCAAACGGCTTAAAAGAAAACCTTTCAAATAATATAAATTTGGTCAAAATCGGGATAAAACGGTAGAACAAAACACCAATCACAAGAAATCGCCTAGCCTATTAATATTATAGATTTATATTCATTTATAAATTTTTTATTCATTTACATATAAAATTCCTCAAATTTTCATCATTTTAAATTTTATCATATTCGTCTCTCTACTATTTTTTTATTTTTTTTTTACTTCGAAAAACAAAACAACATTACAGCACGATTGCTCTCAATGAAATAAGTAAGCAAAAGCAGTAAACATCGATACAGACGATGAGTTCGGAAACATAAAATATTAAAATAATTTGATATTTGAGGAACCAAAAATTTTGGCATGAAACATTGCTACACGTGTTAACGTTTATATAGCAAATAAGATTTCAAACATATGCCTGGTTTTCACTATGTCATATAAGCTGACAACAAACAATTGCCTCAACTGACATCTCG
Source organism: Cordilura impudica (assembly GCA_963682025.1). Lineage (NCBI taxonomy): Eukaryota > Metazoa > Arthropoda > Insecta > Diptera > Scathophagidae > Cordilura > Cordilura impudica. Next base: position 152,930,569 of record OY821520.1, read on the forward strand.
TAATTATACCCTATACCACTATGTGGTTTGGGTATAATGACTTTGTGCTGCTGTTTGTAACAACCAAAAATATTTGACCTAGACCCATCTTTAATTATACCGATCGAATCAGAATCACTTTCTGAGTTGATTTAACAATGTCCGTCTGTCCGTCCGTCCGTCCGTCCGTCTGTGTGTCCATGTAAAGCTTGTAATCAAACTGCAGGTCGCAAATATGAATATATTTTGATGAAATTTGGTATATAAGCTTTTATCGGCCATGGGATGAACGCTATTGAAATTGGTGAGAATCGGTCCATGTTCAGACCTAGCCCCCATACAAATTACCCATATGACATCGACATAAATTGCCATAAGATCCCAATTGTAATATAGATCTTACTCAAATTGGGTTTGTATGCCTTCATTACATCCACTAATGAGTAGTCCAAAAATGCTCCCTTTGACCCCATATAGAGCTGCTTCCCGATCTTCACTTAAATCTACTAAAAACAAAAATATTGCACTGATTCTTCTCAAATTTTGTTTGTATATATTTTTGCAAAATACAAGAGACTTTACCAAACATGATCAGGATCGGTCCATTTTTGGACCTAGTCCCTTTATAGATATAGCATCCGATATGAACTTTTTCATATCTGCAGCCAAAAAAATTAATAAAAATCCCACTTAAATTTGGTTTTTGCTTATTTTCAATGTCCAGTTAGTTGGGCCTAAGAGATAGGGTTTCTAAACGCATGGTATAGGGTATCGTATAGTCGGTCTAGACCGACTATAATTTTCTTACTTGTTTTCTATTCATTACGTATTCATAACATCTTATAAACGAACAAAAAATCCGGCTGTCAAACACAAACAAATTGCGATCATGCTGGCAATTTCATTGCAGATGTCAAATGTTGCCAGGGGTTGTAAATGACAAGACATTAAAACCTGTTTTCATACATCTGACAATAATTGACAACAATTGCCATTGAAAATGACATAATGAAAACCAGGCAATACTTATGTATATTGTTGCATTCCACATGACATTAAATCTGTGCGGGTATATTTATACAAGAAGATATATTATATCGAATTCGAAAAAAAAATTTGAATCGAATTACAGGTTAATCCCGCTGGATTTTGTACGTAAACTATACTTTATAAAAAAATATATATATGTGAATCTGCATACGAAACCCCACCTAGTGTGTCAAAACAAGTTTTTGAGTAAAACGCAATTAAAGTTTCCCCACTGTGTTGCATTTAGTGTGCGCGTTCCCATTTCATTTTTAAGTACGTACATAGGTACTAAGTTCTTGTGATAAATAAAAAAAGAAAAGAATAAATTGTTTTGCATATATCGCAGATTCTTTTGAGATCGAAATAATTATTTAATAATCGAAATAATTATTTAATACATTAATAAAAACACGGAAAATTGGATAGAAAAAAAATTCACACACTAAGTGGGTTTTTGCTGTTTCATATAATTGCATTTTTATATTATTTTCCGATGTCTTTGGGACTTGCGAGCGGTTTCATATGAAAATTGAAGGTTTTTCACAAACGAATCCAAAAAAAGTCAATTCATGAAATTTGACACACTAGGTGGGTTTTCTTAATCACGGTCACATATATACAATTTTCCCCTAAAAGTTATCATATATCACCAAAATATCTTACAGCTGACTTCATTATAGAGAAAATTGTACGCAAGAAACGTATCTCGGGCAATATGTTAGATAATGTGCCGATTAGAGCCTATTTAAGAACAACCCTAATATCTACTTGGAACATTGTCTAACAAATGCTTATAGGAAAGTTTCAATGGCCTTAGTTGTCAGTGTTATATTTGTTTGAATAATTAAAAAAAGGAAAGAAAAAATTCTACTAAAGTAAAAAAACAAAAAAATTTTAAATAAATATATTATTTTCAAATTCGTTGTCGTATCTAATAATGGCATCTTTCAGTGCTATAGCAATAGCGGCCATCCTACACATTGTCTTTCGGATTTCCTTTTTCATTGAACAAAATAGTGATTTGTGTTCGACCGCACCCACTTTGGCAAGTTGGATATTTCTAATAGCTTTTTTGGATGTGCTACTTGACATCTGTATCTATCCAGTACGTTATATGCATTTGCCATATATTTGTCAAATTGTGGCTGAAACAATTGTAACAATAGTCTTAACCGAATTTGGTTCGCTGGTTGTCTGGTGTTCCATAGAAAAATTGTGTTGTAAATTGTGTAAATCTGTTTTACTTTTAACTGGTGTATCTCCCACTTTTTATTACAAATATGAAAATTTTATATTGGGTACATTTACAACTAGCACAAGTTTTATTATGCTTTTATATGTGGGCCAAGCGACAGATCACTTTCATTTCCTGCATAAAAGGTCACTTCGTATGTGTCGCAAAATAAATACAAGTCTATCAGATCTGTGGAAGAAAGCTAGAGACATGATACAGAAGAAGAGCTGTTATGATGTTACTCCAACTTTAACTTGTGAAGTACCGAAAGAAGAAAAAATATTTAATTGTGAAACGTTTCATCAAACAAAATACAACTCCAATAGACAAAGTCGAAGTCGTAGTCGTAGTCGTGCTCGTAGTAATAGTCGCAACCGCAGCCGCAGTCGTGGCAGAAAATATAACTATTGAGTTATATAGAGGAGAGTGTTTAGAAAAATCTATTTTAAATTTAATGTGTATTATGATGGATGTATTTTGTATTGTAATTGTATTATATATATATATATATGTGCTTACGTAATAATTGTTTTAATTGTTTGAAGAAAACTGCATTTACGTGAGCTTTTGATCCCTTTTTATCCTTTTTCTCGGCAATTGTGTATTGAATTTTTTCTTCGTAGCCAGGTTTTCTGCAAAAAAAAAGAACAAAAATGTGTATTAAACAAAATGCAGTCACAATGTTTTTGTAAGAGAAATTTAATTCAAAGTGTTTTCAAACATAAAAAACTTTCATTATTCACATTAAATTATTCCATCACTTCTTAAACCTGCGATCATTTACCACGCCAAATTATTTATTTTAGAGTAGAACAATTTAAATATTTCTAAAAATAATCATTCCGATGTGATGGAAATCGAGTTTGAGGTGAGAATCAATAAATGTTTTTTTTTGCTGTTTTGTCTTATCTATTTCAAACGCTATTTTGCTCTGTTATTTATTTTTTAAAATAAATTATTGCAAATGCTTAAGAGTGCATTTTTACTATTAGACATCAGACTTGTATCTTTATATATAAATAACATGGAACAAATTGAAAAATTAAATCGATCTTGAAATCGATCGACTTCCATAACGAACCTGTGGTCTAATTGTGTCATTCGTTATCGAAATTTTTCGATCGAAATGATTTTTTATTTTCCGCAATAAAATACTAAGAATAATTTTACCTTGTCACAGTAAACAAATTATGGCCTCTAGTTAAGAGTAAAAGTGATACGAGATCTGACTTTTGTACATCGAATCGAATTTTTTTAAATACATACATATATTCGTATCTAACTACAAACTGGGACAATATATAAGTGTTCTTTCTAAGAGCATAAGGTACAAAAGAAATAAAAATTGTGTATGCTAGATTGTTTCTGGGACCCAACATATTTTAAGATTTAGTGTAACAGACTTTCAGCTAATTTTAATACTTTATGTGCATTCCTTTACTTAATATCACCGCCTAAATACGTTTATGCATTGATTGCACTAGTTTTTATTATTTTATTATTGAGGACTGATATTCTATCATTCTTCAAGTAAAGCTTTTTTGGATATGGTCTGATTTTTGATCTATTGTCTCAAAATTTTCCATAAGGTTTGTGCTTGAGTTCGTTGTCTTGGTAAAAATAGAAATCATCCCCAAGACTGAGAGTATCAACCGATCTAGCCAAATTGTTTTTTCAAAATATTTAGATATGCCCTTTGATCAATAATTTCATCAATAAATTAGAGAACGTCGGGTCCTGCTGTTGAAAACAAGCCCCAAGCCTCCTTCACGTTTAATAGTTGGTTTTAGATTTTTAGGCAACAGCGCTTCATGGGGCTTTCTCCATAAACTTGCTGTCATCAGTAAATTAAATCTTTTGCCAGAACAGAAAATCTCGTAGTCTATGGTATTTAGCGAACTACAAAATTTTTTCTTATTTTCTTATTAGGCTTTTTTATAAATAATTTTTTCTGTAACTTCATCCTCCCAAATTTTCTTTTCGTAGCATATTTCAGTTGGTGGAAACACTTGATCTTTTTCCCAAATCTGTTTTAGCAGCGGGTGTTTATCAGTTTGTCAATCCGTTTTTAACTCATCGAAATAAATTCCGGAGACCCCATAAACTATATACATATATTCTTGATCCCTATAAAAGGAGAAGTCGATCTGGCGATGTCCGTTGGTCTGTTCTAAAACGTTCCGCAATAGGTCGAGTGGGTCACACTACTTAGGTTCAATCTGTTTGTCGTAATCTGTATGCATCGCTAATAAACAAACATTTACATTTAAGCTAATTGCATTTAATAATTGTAAGACTGTTAAATTCGGCTATGCCGAATCTTTGATACCCTCCACCTGGATTTACGTTTACATTAACATCTGGACTTATTGCACTATTTATAATAAATGTAAAAATATTTGAAAAATTTTATAGATTTAATACTAAATTATTACAACAAACACACACACCTTTTTTAGAGGTGTCTGCATATTTTAGGCCCTATCCGTTTTAAATACGAACCTACTAGAAATAAAGATAAACAATATTATCCTATTTAAATGGTGCGTGGTAAAGAAGAAGAAAGCATATATTTCAAAAATTCATAACTGCACTGTATTCTTAATCGGACCGGTTTCTGGCATTTCAGCCTTCATCAGCGATTTATTGAACATTGTGATAATTGTTATGTTTTAATTGAATAGATTGTTTCTATATGAAAATTTTTTCTACTTAGGGCGGCCGTGAGGTTTCGAACCATGAACCTTCTCACATACACTCGTACTTGCACTTTTTGGTCAGCGCTTTAACACACTCACCTAAAGTCAGGCCTACGAGCAGTGTGGTTAGTTTTCACTTTTCGTACCATACAGCTTTACTTTGTATTAATTTCAGAAGATACAACTCTGTCCAAACAAACAATCGTTATTTTTGAATTTTTTTTTGAATATTTTTTTTGCATTTATACTTCTAATTTCCACTATTCTCAGTTTTCGTAAGAGTTGTCATATGTGATGTACGGTTTTTGTACATACCTACATATGCACTTTACATTATTTGAGATGACGCTTTGAAGCGAAGAAAAATTTTTTGTTTGTTAGATTTATCGTCATTTTTCAGACATATTGCAATTACTACTGTAATTAATATGCAATTTTTTAATTTTGTTTAAATGGTGCGTGGTAAAGAAGAAGAAAGCATATATTTCAAAAATTCATAACTGCACTGTATTCTTAATCGGACCGGTTTCTGGCATTTCAGCCTTCATCAGCGATTTATTGAACATTGTGATAATTGTTATGTTTTAATTGAATAGATTGTTTCTATATGAAAATTTTTTCTACTTAGGGCGGCCGTGAGGTTTCGAACCATGAACCTTCTCACATACACTCGTACTTGCACTTTTTGGTCAGCGCTTTAACACACTCACCTAAAGTCAGGCCTACGAGCAGTGTGGTTAGTTTTCACTTTTCGTACCATACAGCTTTACTTTGTATTAATTTCAGAAGATACAACTCTGTCCAAACAAACAATCGTTATTTTTGAATTTTTTTTTGAATATTTTTTTTGCATTTATACTTCTAAGTTTACCCAGGTAAATTGTTGAATGAGTGTTATTTCAACGGAAGACGGACGTACGGACAGACAAATTTTCAGTAGAGGCAAAAAACGTTTTTTTTTTTATTTACTATAAAATTTAAAAACAGTTGTTTCATTGTAAAGAATTCCGAATAATAAGTACACAACAGTAGTTGTTTTTGCGATTTTTTCAGTGATCATCAAAAATAACAATTTTTTTTGGGTGCAACTCAAAACATCTTTTTAGTGGATTCTGAAGAACCTACTCTTGTAACACAAAGAGAGTTACAACTGTATTTTTTTTTTTTTTTTTTGCGAAAGACTAGAAAAATCGATGTAAGATTTTTACAGTGGATAGATATGACCACTGTGTATCCTTTTTTGCAAAAAGTGAAAATTGAAAAATTTTGAGTTAACTCACTTTAGAGGTACAGGTGGTTATAATATTGTGTTTAGAACCAGGGTTGAGGGTATCAAAGATTCGGCCCTGCCGAATTTAACACTCAAGCATTAAACACATACACGACAGCGACTACACGACTACAGCCTGTGAAAAATAAAATACACACGTATATATGAAAACGATTATTTTCACACCAACACAGCTACACGGCTATACGACAACTTTTGCTCCTGTAGTCAACTTGACAATATAACAAAATATGTAATAGAAATTAGTGCTATGAAATATTTTATTTTGTTAAAAAAAACATCGCAAAGTTAAATGATATAATTCTATTAATAATCAAAAGGGGTTAAATAAATGTATTTATTTATTTTTACGTTATAATATTGTATTATATATAACTAATTGTATATTTAAGTCAAGTTTATATACGAGTCTACAATCATGCACGTTTTTCTATTTTAATAAATTAAAAAAAAATATAATTGGTACTACTGAAAACAAAATGCATTTGCATAAAACCAGCTGTTTATATTGTTGTTATATGATGCTGTCGTTTTCAAAAAAATTAAGTAGCTGGCTACACGACTACAATTGCAGCCAGCAGCATACTTGTTACTTAATGCTGATTTATTATGAAACAAAAAAAAAATACAATATACTTTATAACTTTTAAATACATTTTTTTATTGAAAATAGACGTAAACTTTGTTCCAGTTAGGATTACACCAAATGTATATAATAATAATAAAACTAGCAGATTCCAGCCCTCGAAATTCGAGTGCAAATTCTAGGAAATTTTATTTTTTCATTTTAATAAAGACCCTAAAGGTATGCTAATCAATTTTAGCTAATTCACAATTCAACACTTTTTGTAAGCACATTAACAAATTTAATATACACACACACAGCATTGTATAATTTTATATATGTGTTAGTAGCAACTTTAAATGCATTTTTCTCCAAAAACAAAAAAAAAATGTAAAAATAAATACCTTTCAAATGAGGGATGTTTGGTCAAAATAGGATTAAAAATGACAAACTAACATCGGTAACAAGAAATCGCCTTGTCTTTTAATATTATAGATAATAATAATTATATAATGCCTGGGTCGAGTTCGAAGTTTTATACTCTGCTGAGAATGGAAAAGTGCTGTTATTTGTTATTCGGTACAAATTAAATCCTTGCTGCAGCATTTCAAAGACATCTTGAGGCCTTGGTTCAACAAGTACCCCATTAATTTCAGACTGTAACACAATTTACATAGTATTTTCAACTCTTTCTTCACACGATGTTAAGCTGCTTATTTTTCATTCATTCTATGTAACATACATTTCACTCAAATATTTTTAATATCGTTTAATATTTCGCTGTATAATTGAGAAATATTATCTTGTCTGAGTATTCTTAATTTTATAAAGAAATAAAATAAAATTATATTCCGGCTAGGGCGATTATAATTTTAAATTGAACTCATATGTGACTTTACATTGGCGACCTGTTGTAAGGTTTAAATTGTCACACTGCCAAACACAAAACAAAGACAAAACATTGCTTAAAAACATCTGTTGTCTGCATCGTATTGCATATATTAAATTTGAATTTAAATAATATTGTATTTAAACAAAATTTTTTAGAAGAACAGGACCAAATCACAAAAAAAAATATGTAAATCATGGCTTTATATGATGCCAGGTTAATCGCGGGAAATAATGATCCGATCATGTAAATTCATTAAACAATGTGTTATCATCCACTTTACGCCAATGTTGAAAGTTTCAGAGCTCAAGCTAGTCGGGAAGTTGGTGAAAATTCAATTACGAAAATCCGCCTCAAACACACAACCGGACAAACAAATAGACCAATAGAGATAAATAAAAGCATATAGAAATTAATTTGAATTGTAAGATTTTTTGAAATTTAAAAAAAAAATATAATGAAATTAACAAACGACATGGAAAAATAATTAAAGTAAAGTAATTATATGCTAAACCACTGGGGACAGTTATGAGTTTATGCTGATGTTTGTAACTACCAAAAATCTTTGAGCTATACCGATCGACTCAGAATCACTTTATCAATTTATTTAGCAATGTTCGTCTGTCTTCTGCACCTTATAATCAAACTACAGGTCGCAAATATAAATATATTTTGACGAAATTTGGTACATAAGCTTATATCGGCCATAGGACGCCCGCGCCCCGGTAGGTGAGTAGGTAGCGTGCTCGCATATCATGCAGGGATCGTGGGTTCGATTCCTACCCGAGGCTTCGGTCTGTCGCTGCAAAAACTAGCTTATCCCTGGACCAAATTAGAATCTGCAGACAAGCCACTCGGCTTCGCGGAACTAGGCGTAAAAAAGCTATTGAGAGTGGTGTAAATCGGTACATGTTCAGACCTAGCCCCCATATGAGATCGACTTGAGTTGCCGTAGGATCTAGATCATCATATAGACAATGGCCAAAATTGGTTTACGTGTGTTTATTACACTCCTCATTTCGCGATCTTCACTTAAATCCATCAAAAAAAAAAAAAAATATATAGCAAGATTTTCAAATATGGTCTATGTTTTGACGTAGTCCTCATATAAAAATAACATCCAATTTTATAAAATTTTTCTTTTGTGACCATTAAATGTAGAATTATTGTTGTAAAAAGGAGTTTCCTTACGGGCTAATGATGGTCAAATTTGGTGTAAATAAAAAGATCAATTTATTTTCATTTCTCACCCAACGTTTCGTCTGTTTTTTTCAGACTTCTTCAGGAGTGTATAATTTTATTTAAATTGATTCTATATTACATCCTACTAATTGTAGTCACTTATTTATCTAAAAAAAACTGGACTTCACGACACAGAAATTGTAAATAAATAAATAAAATAAATAAATGATGACAACACAGTACACAGATATCACAAATTGATCTTAACACTAGTATCACAGAACTTTAACTATGTTAAGATCAATTTGTGATATCTGTGTACTGTGTTGTCATCATTTATTTATTTTATTTATTTATTTACAATTTCTGTGTCGTGAAGTCCAGTTTTTTTTAGATAAATAAGTGACTACAATTAGTAGGATGTAATATAGAATCAATTTAAATAAAATTATACACTCCTGAAGAAGTCTGAAAAAACAGACGAAACGTTGGGTGAAAAATTAAAATAAATTGATCTTTTTATTTACACCAAATTTGACCATCATTAGCCCGTCAGGAAACTCCTTTTTACAACAATAACATCCAATATTTAACAAATCGTTTTTATTCACTGACAGAATTTAAAGAATTTATTTTTTATTATTATTTTTCTATATAACAAAAGCAAAATTACAACAATGTTTTTAAACACTAGCAGATTCCAGCCCTCGAAATTCGAGCGCAAATTCTAGGATATTTTATTTCTCATTAAATAAATACCCTAAAAGTATGCTAATCAATTATAGCCAATTCACAAAACAACACAAAAAACAAACTCATTTTTATTACAAACACATAAACAAATTTGATAAACACACACACATCATTGTATAATTTTATGTATGTGATAGTAGCAACTTTAAATGCAATTTACTCAAAATAAAGAAAAAAATTTAAAAATCTGTAAATCTGCAAATCGACTGAAAAGAAATACTTTTCAAATAATATACGTTTGGTCAAAATCGGGATAAAACGGCAGAACAAAACATCAGTCACAAGAAATCGCCTAGCCTATTAATATTATAGATCTGTTGCAGAATACGTCATCATTCAAATTCATGAATTGAAATAATATTGAATTTATGTATTTCGTTTATTTAAAAGCCCCAACACGACAAGATTATATAGGTTACATAGGTATCCAATTATGAGCTCAACAAAGCTGGATCTAATACCTCTTCTCGATATTCATTTTATAGAGTATTGTATAGTCGGTATATGCCGATTAAAATTTCTTACCTGATTTTTTTAATAACTGTTAGAAAATTAATACAAATATAAATATATAAGTATATATGTATATTTAAACAAACATTTTAAGAAACAAAAAAAAAAATATTGTAACCAAGGTATCCAACACTTAAATCAAAAATGGCTAGATTTCCAATTATAATGGCTAGATTTTTTACAATATTGTTTAAAATTAATAAGATAATTAGTAAAAATTGTAGGTACTTTCGTGCTTTATTTAATTGAAAGCAATTATTAAATGCAATCAGCATAAATGTAAGTACATACAATTAACCATATTGGTTATTCTCATCGATAAACTATTCGTCCACATGTACAAAAATTAAAACATTAAAACAATAAGCAAACAAAAATGTGTGTGTATGCATCGCTGATACATATCTACACAAGTGTATGTACATTTTCTGTTACGTAATTCGAAATTCGAGTGCAATTTCTGGGCAGCTTTATTTTTCAACTTAGCCAATTCACAAACCAACACTTTTATGGTTTATTATTATTGTGAATGAAGATAACAAACTTATTAACAAACATATTAACAAATTTAATAAAACACACATAGCATATGTATAATTTTTTGTATGTGTTAGTAGCAACTTTAAATGCAATTTACTTATAAGGGAAAAAATTTAAAAATCTGTAAATCTGCAAAACGGCTAACGAGAAATACCTTTCAAATAATATATGTTCGGTCAAAATCGGGATAAAACGGTAGCACAAAACATCGGTCACAAGAAATCGTCTAGCCTATTTATATTATAGAAATGAAATTTTATAGAATTTTTTTTAGAGGAGTCTCAACATTTTAGGCACAATGGCTCCCAATATTAGCCTAACTTTCTCATGGTAAATGGTATATTGTGTGAATGAGCGTGATTTCAATAGACAGACAGACAGACAGAGAGACAGACAGACGGACATCGCTATATCGACTCGAGTTGTTATAACGATCAAATATATATACTTTATAGTCGCAAATTCATATATTATAAATGGACCGAGAAATTGATCATGTAGATTAATGTTTTAAATAACTGAAATACACAAACGACAGCGAAAAAAAAATACGTTAAATATAGTAATTTATTGAGAATAACTAGGTATTGAAAAAGTTAAAATAAATATATTTTCGGAATTGTATGAGTGTATCCAATTATGAGCTCAGCAAAGCTAGATCGAACACCTTTTTTCGAATGTAGAGCATAACTGTTTTAAAATGAAACGCATCACATACGAAGCATACGGCTCACATTGTCCAAGACTGGCTGTTTTATTATGCAGCAATTTAGTTCAACTCGCCTCCCCAATCACCCAACATCAATCGAGTAGAGTGTTTCTGGGATATTTTGGGAAAACAAATATAAAAAATACGAAATTAGCCTAGAAACCGCATTAAGTTGAAGTTGTATCTATGTATATAATATCGGAAATCCCAAAAACCGATATAATACTAAAATTTTAGGGAAAAAAAACAATTTTTTTTATAAAATATATTGTTTCTTTTGTTTTTATTATTTTTAGTATGTTTGCGGCTGTCATTTATTTTTGTAGGGAGGAACTTGCTCATTATTTTCTATATCGTCCATTACATATTGGTAGTTTTTTGTGTTTTCCGATTTTCTTTAAATTTGCTACACATATTCTCTAAAATACAAACTCAAGAATTAAATTAAGAAATAAATTTTAATTTCCATTCACAACTTCCTAATATTAATATACCTATTTTATTTATTTATTGATATCCTGTACAACAAGACCAAGTCTTTTAATTATAGTACAGGATTATATCGGGATAAGGGGTTAACAATCTTAAAATTTTATATATATGGTAGTAATAATAATAAAGTTTATATAAAGAATAAGTATAATTATTTACGAACAGAAATAGCATAGATACAAAAAAATAAAAATAAAAAAATTACATATATCACAGAAAATAGATTATGGAAAAAGGTTAAGTGAAAAAATTAAACAAAAAAGTTTTAAAATGCAATGCATTGCTATTAAGCTGTTGTTCATGTGGAATTGTATTCCAAAGACGAGCGGCATGGATAAAGAACTGGCATTCCGAAACTAAATGTCGATGTCTTGGTATAATGATTAGTTTGCCCCTATTCGATCTTGCAAACTGAATTTTGGCATACATATATTGCGGGTTTTTTGTATAAATAACTTTATGTAGGAGTATTAGTACTCATATCTTCAATAAGTTTTCAAAAGATACTCCGTATAAGCTTTTTGCGAAAGTAGACACATAGTCGTATTTTCTTAGCATACCTAATGATGTTGTTGTACAAAACATTAAGCTTGTTTCTGCTTATAAAGTCACGACTGGAGACGAGTTCACAACCATAGATAAGTCCCGGAATAAGATAGGTCTTTGCCAGAAGTATAGAAGTATACTAACTCTTAAAGGTGTAAATACCAAAGGTGTAAACCCAAAGCGTTCTTAATTTCACATAAGTTTGACACACAATTAAATTTATATGAACAGACCAGGTTAAATTTTTGTTGAAGACTAATCCAAGATTTTTCGCTGATTGTACAATTTAAATTTTCTGACCATTTATAAGGATTTCAGGTTCGATATGCGGGGTTATGGTTCCTTTGTGCATCACTAAACAATTGATTGTCGAATACTGGAGGTGCACCAAGGTTTATTTCTCGCCGTAATTATGTTTGTTTTCAAAGGGACAGCTTTATCATATAATTGTAGTACATTGTCTTCTAGAAAAGACAATTGTTCGTCAACCGAGGTCATAAAGTAAATGCTACTCCAATTGATTTGTGAAATATTCGCATAGAGTACGTTGTCATTCAAGTTATTGAAATCTCGAAAAGAGTAATATTGATCATCCCGTTGAAGAAGAAATTCATATTTTGTAAAGATTAAATCGTGTTTAGAGAAGCATGATGCAGAAATTTGGTCGTATAGATTGACTTTTGACAAGTCACCCACGTATATATGAGCGACTAGTGTACTGCATGTGTTTGTCGAGCACATCTTCTATTTGCTTAAGATTTCCTTTTTCGTTCAACCACATGTTCCTGTCTAATTTAAACATTTATTTATATTTTTGTCTTATCTAAAAAATTGTTCTGCGAAAAATATCAATAAGCAAACGATTATTTTGCTTCAATACCTTCTTTACCTTTTCGATTTCTGAGCTGCTTTTATGCTCGATATGTTTTGGGTTTTCTTAAAAAGTGACACTTCTTTCTTATTTTTGTTAGGTCTCTGCGAAAAATATCGTTAAGCTAACGATTTTTTTAACGACAAAATTTGGTTTAAAAAAAAATGACATGGAATCAGTTTTAACAACAAATATAGTAAGTTATAAAATTTTGGAAAATTATCTACCGACTTTTGTCGTTAAATAGTTAGAGAATTGAGGTACATGTACACAATCTGTGAAAAAGCAGTTGCAATAAAAATTATTTATAATTTTATTGTTTAAAAAAAATAAGCAAACCTTTAGAAACCAGAGATTGCTTGGAATTGATTAAGTTCAGTAGGATCGTGATTAGATAAATGTCTTTAAAATTCCAATGTTAGACCTTGAACTTAGTACAAATAACAAATTCGTTATAATGTGATAAAGGTAACACTTAATCTTTTATAATTTTTTTTTAAGAAATGAGTACAAAACCATTTAATCTGTCATAAATATATATTATATACATATTTATATATGTGTGTATATATAATTTGGTATTAACAAACTAATCGCAATTGTTAACACTTATTAAGTAAACTATATGAACTTTGAATAAACAATAAATAATGATTTATAATATGCATAAAATAAGCAACCTTAAAATTAATCAGATTTTAAATAAATAATAAATAAACATGTGTAGTTTTTTATTTATTTACAGCTACAACTGCATGTATACATATAAAGAGTAAAAAACACGTTAAAATAATATTTGTTTTATCGCTTTTTATGGCAAAACACCCTTAAACTTGTATAGTTTTCTTTAAGTCATGCTGACCACGAAATTTTTTAAATTGTGTACAAAAACGCCATCGAATTAGCAGTGTTGTTTCAAGACAAAAACTATTGAGAGGGCTTAAATATATATTAACTTAAACAAAAGCTTCAAAACTAGTTTTTTTTTAACGTTGGCACTATAGCCGGGCATTGACCAAAAAGTGAGAAAATGTCTTTATAATGATGCCGCCATTACAACAGTTTTCCGTTTAACTGAGTTGGAAAAAAACAATAATACGGAAATTCGGCTTTTGATTTGTAGTTCTAAAAACGTCGCGTGTTAATAATTAATAATTATTTTAAAAAATGTTTGTCGCGAATCATTTTAAATGCAATGCATAACCGATTAGGAAACAAACGGTCCCTGTAAATCTTACTGTTTATAAATTTAACCAACTGACGAACCAGTAATCATTTAGTAAAATCATTTAATAAGAGTTGTGGGTTAAGGTATAATATTTTTGACAGTAACAAACATTAGCGCAAACTCATGACCATAGAGTGGTAAAGAATATAAAATTAATAATCTTCAGCAACAGAAAATAAAAAAAATTTTCACTAATACTATTATTTATGTTTTTTTGTAATTTTTTGTATATCCTATACCACTATGTGGTCAGGGTATAATGACTTTGTGCTGATGTTTGTTACTACCAAAAATATTTATTTATATTAACATATCTATAATATTAATAGGCAAGACGAGTTCTTGTGACCGATGTAACTTTGTCAGTTTTACCCCGACTTTGACCAAACATACCACATTTAGAAGATATTTCTTTTTAACATAAACCAATAACGACAATAAAGCAATCGATATTTAAAAGTGTTGAATTTTGAATTGGCTAAAATGAATTAGCATACCTTTGGATCTTATAAAATAATTTATTAAATAAAAAAATAAAATTTCCTAGAATGTGCACTCGAATTTCGAGGGCTGGGTTCTGCTAGTATTTTATTATACCGATCGTAATTCTGAGTCATATTTAGTTTGTGAATTTTTTGGAAAAAATAAGTGAATATACCAAATATGTCCAGGATCGATTCATTTTGTGACCTAGCTCCAATGTAAATATAGCATCCGATATAAACTTTTTTATATCTGCAGACAAAAAATTAATGACAATGACACTCTCTAAGCGCATGGTATAGGGTATCGTATAGTTTTTTTTTTTTTTTTTGTTTTATGATTTTATCGCAAGTAGTTGGATTATTTTGACTATATCTGGGGTTAGGAACAAGCAATCTAATTACTAGACATATCAATATGAACATAATAAAAAAACTACAACTTAAACATTGCTTTCAATAAAATTAGTAATTTAAATGCAATTGCCAGGGATATAAAAATAGAATGCTTTTTCAACCAAAATTGAAAGTCACATCAATGACTTGCAGTTAGTGCTAAACCAAACATTGTGTTAACGATTTAGTGTTAACCTCAGTTTATTTATTTTATTGTTAACGGAACTAAAAAAATTAAACTAAAGTTTTCTTTTACGAGTATATAAAAAGATTTTTTTTGTCTAATTTAACATTATATTGTGAAAAAGAAAAAAGTTTAATATTTTGCCTACACTATTGCATATGGAAGTTTCATAGATATCTTAGGAATCCCCTTCGAAGAGACATTAAATGTTAGCTTTTTGTAAATAGTACTATTTTAAAGAATATTGTAAGGAATTCTTGTGAGCGTATTCTTTACAAGTTATAAATTTCTGTGAATATTTCAAATAAAGCATGTAAACGAATTTTTTTTACAAATTCAAATGCGATGAGAAAAAGTGCAGCTAATTTTTAAATATTATAATTTTTAAATACATGATTTTCTAGATTATGGCGTCAACATCAAAATTAGAAAAACAGAGAGAAAAAAATGTACAAGACTAATAGATACGCCCCAAGCAACTGCAAGTAACGTCAGAAACCGGTTTAGGGGGAATTCCTAGATTTGTTAATTAAAAATTTGCGTTGAAAGTGAGGACTGCATTGGTGTATAAACCAGACATAACGTTTTGATATTTAGCGAAAAAATTCATAGTGTCTCATATGCATGTTCAAAAAGTTATGAAAAATATAAGCTTAGATCATACAAAGTAATAAAAGTGTCAAACAGAAGTCAGCTAGTTGATGTGAGGGCCAAAAATCGGCCAGAAAACTTTTGAAGACAGTTCTGAACTATATATTAATAGATGGCGAAACATTTTAAGCAAATTCCTTGATCCCAATTCTACACTGCATTTATGAGGGAAGGTGTAAGGAAAATATATATATATGTATAAATACAAAAAAGTTGACAAATTTGCATAAAAAAGTTCTTCGTTTGCAAGCAATTTGCAGCTGTGCCTTTTAACATACGAGACCCATTGAACAATGTTTATTGCCTTTGTATAAAACCCATTCTACCTACCAATATTCTGGCCTCATTAAGCAACAATTCATTATTCAAAAAAGAGTGCAATCTACCAAACTGTCCTGAACTTCATCCAGTGGGAAAATTATGGGCTCATATACAATCAATTCTGTGAAAAACATCAAAGGTAATTACAACTAAGAAAAATTTGTACTTTAGGTTCAATAAAGTTAATAACATTGGTAGAAAAGGCGTCCAAAAGCTTATGATTGGCTTAAAGTGTAAAATTGTAATTTTTTTTATAGTTTTAAAAACTATAGAGCATAGCTGTCCAAAATTGATTTGCGGTTGTATTAGTGAGCATGAAAGAGAAGTGCACCGGAAGAAAAATTAAGCGAATTAAAAAATATGTCATTTGCTCCTATATCAGAATCCATATTTTTATGCAAAATTAATGAAATTTTGTGCAACATATTTTATAGGTCTTAAATAAAGTCTTGTATATTAATATTTTTATGGTAGTTTCGTATTAATAAAATATTTTTTAAATGTGCTTTAGTCATACTGTTGCGTTGCTTTGAACAAATGAATTTCAAATCAGAAAAAATTTTTTCGCAAATTTAAGTAGAGGGAAGAAACGAAAGAAACTTTAAATAATTTTTTTTAAGTTTGGGATATATTACATTATCCAAATTTTTCCAGAACTCTAATATATTAATTTTGTCTGGAACATTTAATTCGCTTTCAAGTATTATTAGTTCTGATTGTTATCAAACTCGTAGTTGGTTACGTCGCAACTAAAAGGGTTTTCGAAAAGATAAAGCAGTGGTTGTACAATTTCAAAATCTTTAAATCTATATTAAAAGTTATAAAGAAGTGTTTCAAATATTTGTATATATTCATATATTTTAATATTATTTTGTTTGCCATGAGTGAAGTTTTTTGAAAATTTTAAAAATCACCGGACTGAACTTCTGAAAGGAGTAAAAATATTTTAATTTTAAAATCGAAAAGAATTTTTGGCAAATCATATATATTCTTGTCTTTTCCTTACAATCTTAAATTAAATTCATTTAAAAAGGTGGTTGTATCTGCCAAAAAGGCTAAATCTAAAATAAATTCATTATCTTTTTAAGTCTGTGTTAAACATTGTTCTATATTCTCCCTTTCTAGGAACTGTAACACTTCTTCCCGTAAGTCAAATAATCTATATAAACAACCATCGCGGCTTAGCCACCGAACTTCAGTACACATTTTAAGATCATTGTGGGCGGCGTTGTTCTTTTTCAAGAATCTAACAAATTTTCTGTGGCTGAGTGACTGATGCCCTCGTATTTTATTAATTATTAGTTCTGCAGTCTTGATAGCGGGATAATCGCTTATAAACTTTGATGCAACAACTGCCTGATGAATTATACAATGAAAGGTATTAACTGCAATTCCATGTTTTTTTAATTGGCCTATGAAACCTTCATATTTGCCCGTCATTACATTTGCTCCATCTGAGCAGACCCCAGCAAATTTGTTAGTGTCTACAATAGATAGAAGTTTTTCGCTGACAACATCGAACAACAACTTATCTGTTACATTTGCGTAAAAGGTTTCAAGAGAAAACATTGATTCAAAAACATTGTAATCTTTATTTAAGCTTGAAATCTCAATTTTGAATTAGTGATCTGACTTCGTTTCTTTGTTTTCTTCTCCTAACAACCATTTTTTAATTTTACTAAAAAAAAGTTTTTATTTCTATTAGACAGCTCATCTCTTTCCTCATCATTAAATTTATTCACATTACTATGAAATGAATCATTATGTCTTTTAATAACATATTCTCTATATTCCTTAAATGTTTTATAATATAAAAGGCATTTTGGATGTTACCAAAATCATTTTTTATCATATAATATTTTTGGAATGTGATCATTTATTTCTTGCTATGTATCTGAAAAAATCGCAATACATTCGCTATCATGTGCACTCGTCGCTGTCTCATTGACGAATAAATGAAAGAGAATAAGAATATGTGTGAACTAGTAAAAGCACAATTGTGCTATGAAATGGACAGCTATGCTATAGAGTAATGTTTATACCCTATACCAATATGTGGTTTGGGTATAATGACTTTGTGCTGCTGTTAACTACCAAAAACATTTGACCTAGAATCACTTTCTGAGAATCACTTTTTGAGTCGATTTAGCGATGTCCATCCGCGCGTCTGTCCGTCCGTCTGTGTGTCCATGTAAAGCTTGTAATCAAACTACAGGTCGCAAATATGAATATATTATAATGAAATTTGGTATACAAGCTTTTATCGGCCATAGAATGAACGATATTGAAATTGGTGAAATTCAGTCCATGTTCAGACCTAGTCCCCATACAAATCACCCCATCCAAATTATCATATAGATCTCGGTCAAATTGGGTTTGTGTGTGTTTATTACATCCATTTATCAGTTGTCCAA
The DNA here is from genome assembly GCA_963682025.1 of Cordilura impudica. Classification (NCBI taxonomy): domain Eukaryota; kingdom Metazoa; phylum Arthropoda; class Insecta; order Diptera; family Scathophagidae; genus Cordilura; species Cordilura impudica. The sequence continues at coordinate 152,949,537 of OY821520.1, forward strand.
AAATAAACCCCATATGGCAATTCTTATCATAGGCTTCCCGATTTTCACTTAAATCTATCAAAAAACAAAAATATTCCACAGTTTTTTCTCAAATTTGGTTTGTATATATTTTTTCAAAATATAAGCGACTTTACCAAATATGGTCAGGATCGGTCCATTTTTCGACCTAGTCCCCATATAAATATAGCTTCCGATATAAACTTTTTCATATCTGCAGCCAAAAAATTAATAACAATGCCACTCAAATTTGGGTTATGCCTATTTTCTATATCCACTTAGTTGGACCGAAGAGATAGGGTCTCTAAGCCATAGTATATGGTATCGTATATTCGGTCTAGACCGAGAATAATTTTCTTACTTGTTTTAATTTGTAATTAATTTCAATTCTGTTATTTTTACTTTAAAAGTTATTAATAAATACAAATGTAAAAAAATATTCCGTTTAATGTTTTTGTATAAATTTAAAACGTTTCGTTAATGTAGCTCGTAAGTTACAAACAAAGTATAGATGAATTCAAAAACATGACCTGTTCTTTCATTCCCTATTTTATTTACAAGAAACGCATTTCTATAAACATTTGACAGTAGATATATGAAGTCTGTTTTGAATACATTTATTTTAAGTTTTATTTTGCTGATAGATAAAAGCTAGACATTAGTCAGTTTGTACACACCATACGATCGAAGTCCAAACACAAATTTCATTAATAAAAGAAGTCCAAAAAAAGACGTCTGATTAAAAAAAAAATCAACAACAAAAAGCAAAAAGAAATAATAGTCCGGCTAAGCCGACTATGCGTTCCCCAATATCTTGAGTTTTAGGAAAGGTGAGGTCATTAATCAACATAAAAAATTATCCAAAACCAAATTTAAGTGAGATTGTCCTTAACTTGTTGTCTCTTGATATTTTACATTCATTTCAGATTAAATGATCACTTATATAGTTGAATACCGGGAAGCAGCTTTGTGTGGAGATTATGTTTAAATGAAACGTCAGAGGGCTGTCGGAATAATAAAAGTTGAGCCTAGGACCTGTATTTTTAGTCAGTTACAAACATTAGCACAAACTCATTATACCCTGACCATTATCCAGAGTGTTTAGGGTATAAAAACGGTGACGAGAAATTTGTGTGATTAGTTTGGAAGTTGTTTAACCCTTCAAAATAGGTACTGCTGTTCTGAATGATATTTCAAATATACTGCTTTATTTGCAAATGTATCTACCGTTGCCAAGTTAGTATAGATTACATATGACAACCTTTTATTGTTTGCTTTGTTTTATCAGTTATTAGTTATTAGTATTTATTAATAGTACTGATAAGAGTTTGCACACATCATCATATTCAAAATTACGTTAATAATTTGCAAATAACTTTAGGAATTATAATTTTAGTGTAATAATGTTCCCACTATACTCAAAATTTATATGGATTGCTGTAATAATTTACACAAAAAAATATTCTTAAAAATAAACAGTTTCGAAAAATTGTCTCAGATTGTTATATGGTGACTAGGTCAAAACTCATGTATCATATTTCATTCCACCTCATATTTGAGATCTTTCTCTTAGATTCTATCGTTATGAGCTTAGAAAACGGTTGAATAAAAATCAATCATTGCAAAATGTATTAAAAAATTCTAGAAATATAATTTACAATTTTTATAGGAACCTTGTTCGCAATCTACAAGTCACAAATGGGACTTGTAAGTAATATCACTATCCGATATTAACTTTAACTACTATAAAGAACTCATAAGAACAACTCCCGCCACATTTCCATTCTTTTGTTCTTTTTTAGATCCTATCGTTATATTATGTATTGTTATTTTAAAATGTTGGAATTTAAATGAAATTCAATCATTGCAAAAATAATTAAAAAATAAAATGATTGTAAAAATATAATTTATAAGAAAAAAAGAAAATAAACCCGCAATGGAAAGATATTTTAACAAAATTTTCTATGTAAACATTGATCGACAAATGGAAGATCCGGTTTTGAAATCGTCACCTAACATTCATTAATTCAAATTTGGTTTAATCAGACCATTTTTGGTATTAGTCCCTACATGATACTCAATATTCGATATTAACTTTATCTATCTGTAGACAACAAATATATACACTCCGTTTCACTTGAATAGCACACACCAATTTTTTGTTTCTATTTGATTATCTACTAATATTCACTGACTGAACTGTACTTGTTTTGTACTATTTTGTTCGTCTTCCTATCCACATTCTCTGCGACAAAATTGAAGCTCTGAGAATTTACCGTTACATTTTTCTGTTCATTTCATTTTCGTTTGTTTCAAATTCTAATGCATTATCTGTTTCATTTGAATAGCACATTTGCGTTTAAGTTTGATTTACGTCGTGCAGATCATCGGCAAGATAAAGTAAACCATTATTTTGAATATTTAAAATCTTATAAATTAAAAAAATTTATGAAAACTAAAGTCAGTCCGTCTGGCCGTTCTATCCGGCCGATTTCCTTAATTTTTTTTTTAATGAAAGGTATTTAGACACAGATATGTCATCAAGTTATACTCAAACGCGATTCATCCCTGTACATTTCTTATGGGACACATTCACTCAAGCAATTCGAATTCTCATTGCTCCTCTTCTAATGAATGGATCTTGATCGTTTCACTCTCAATGGATCAAGCTCTTTCTTTTGAGCTATTAACTGCTTAAATTCGTTGAGTTTGGGGAAAGTTATGCGTGCACAATCAACTTTTCATTCAATTTTTTCAAGATTTTTTCAATATTTTCCTTCACTCAAACCTCTATAACTAGAGTTCTAATTAACGTAGGCTGTTGAATTGCCAAAAATTTGAATACCTTTATTTCTTTGTGTTCAACAAATATTTATAATGAAATTAACTTAATGAATTAAATAGATTAAAAAACATTGAAAGAAATAAATTGAATGATAAAATAAAATTTCCTAGAATTTGCACTCGAATTACGAGGGCTGGGCTCTGCTAGTATATTTTAATAATATTCAATAATAATGGGTCGTGGTACAGCCTTAACGAACGGGAACAAATTAAAATAAAAACTTATCGGGAATGTGACCTCTCTGTGTCTGAAATAGCAAAAAAATTGGAAGAAGTAGAAGAGTCGTATATAATTTTATTCAGAACAGCTCAAATTATGTAAAAAATATGAAAGGTCATGTAAATAGTGTACTTTCCAATGCAGATAAGCGATCTATACTGCGAGAGGCTTCCAATTTGCATGACTGTTGACAAAATAAGAGCAAAAGCTGGAGTTAACGCAAGTAAAACTACTGTGTGGCGGGTGATTTCTAAAGCTAAACATCTGAAGCACCTAAAGTTAAAGAAAAAACCACCACTTACCCCTCTACGTAAAGAAGCTCGGCTTAGTTTCTGTAGAAACTACATGTCATGGAAGGCAGAGTGGCAGCGCGTTGTATTCTCTGATGAGAAAAAATTTAATTTCGAGGGCCCTGACGGGTATAACTATTACTTCCATGATTTAAGAAAGGAGACCCATCAATTGAAGCGTCCACACAGCAGAGTTGGCGGGGTTATGGTCTGCAGAGTCATATCCTATTTTGGAACATGCGAGCTTCAATTTTTGACTCCCAAGATGAACGCGCAATCGTATAAAGGAGTTTTGGAAAAGACTTTTCCCCACTACAAAGTCTTTTTGTGATTTTGCCATGGACTTTCCAACAGGTTTTCTACCAAATCTGAGGTAATTCAGGATATTCGGGAAGCACGGGCTTAAATTTCACTTGACTATATTAAAAAGCTTTATTGTTGTTGTTGTTTGGCCAAGTTTATGGTAATTTTAAAAGCTTTATGATTCCTTACCAAATAGGATTTGTGAAGTTATTCTAAACAAAGGAGGTTCTACCCATTATTATATTATAAATTAATAATTTACATAATTAACCCAAAACAAGTTGTTTAAAATTTACCAAATAATATATAATATACATAGTTTAAAACAAAATGTGCTCTTCAAATGAAACAAAATGTACGCGCAATTTTTAGGTTATTTACTTTGTAAGCCCTGTAACTTATTCCTAATATAAACTAAATACTTTAACTATAAATTCAAGCCAAGAATCATTCTTTACTTTCATTTGTTTAAAAGCTATCGTGGAATGAAATGCATCTTGCCAAGTGTGCTATTCAAGTGAAACGGAGTGTATATGAGTCACTCTCAAAATTGGGTTACAAGGTTTGCACACGAAGAAATTATAACATACATTTATTTACACTTGTTAATATGTTGGCTTTGCAAAATATGACGAAATATATTTTCCATATATGTACATATGTATATCAATATTTAATAATTATTTTAATTTATTAACATGGACTGTGAACGAAAAGTACGTGAAAAAATTATTAAAGTATAATCGCTTATGAGGCAAAAACTTATCGATAAACGATTTCCTAGATTATTGAAATCTATAATAAACGTCTTACTATTATGAAAAGTCTGGGGGATGTGGCAGAAAAAGGCCTATACTGATTTCAAACAAGACTAGAAAATTAGTGGCGCTTTTTAAGAAAAATTCGAATATTCCGCCCAGAAAAGCAGCTCAATAACTCGAAAAAAGTAAATAGGGTATCGAAACCAAATAATTTGCTGAAAAACTGAAACATAATTTCTTCAACAAGTTTGACGGCTGCGTTAGGGAAGATGAAACATACTTGTTTGCCAACGTCTCACAGGTGCCAGAAGTGGATTTTTACGTAGCCGATAATAAATATAATGCCCTTGAACAACTTAAGTCATAAAAGTAAACAAAGTTCCCGAAAAAATGTTTAATTTGGCAGACTATTTGTAGTTGTGGGAAAAAGAGCAGAGACAATTAATATCGATTCATAGATTAAATAATGCAAAAGAAAAGAGACTACTGCCATTCCTAAAGCAATAAGAGGTATCTACGGTTTTTGGTCTAATCTTTCATCATGTTATTACAGTAAATCGCCTGTTGAATGGTACAAAAAAATAATGCCCACTTCGTACCAAGAATTGCGAATCCACCCAACTGCCGAGAACATAGACCCATAGGGAAATATTGGACTCTTGCACAAAGAGTGATGAAGAGCACAAAGCTAGTCGCCAACAATACAACATATTTTGCTTGAAAAGGGTCTGTGTCCAGCAATAGGATTACTTAAAGCACTATGGGAGATATTCCCGAAAAACTTAAAATTTTCATACTTAACAATTAATTTAGCAAAATAATTTACTATATCGCACTAGATCAACAAGAGGGTATTAACTCAAAATTTTTTAAATTTCACTTTTTGCAAGGAAATCGACTAACAACATCAATATCTATCTGTCTATCCCTTTCATCTTGAAAACCACACCATTTTCTTGATAGTGTGGTGACTACCTTTATATCAACAAAAAGGTATTATTTTGAATTAATACAAAAGTTGAAATATGTATTTTCATAAAAAATGTATTATTTTGATTTGAGCCTTTGTTCAAGTTAAAAATAATCAAATTGTTTTATTTGTTTTACTTTATGATTTTAATTCGAAATGTGACTCTTTTTATGATAAAATTGTTCACATTTTTATTGTTATAACCATTTTCATGATATCGTGTTTATAATAAATTTAATTTAACAAAAATACTTGCTGATAACGATTGATCATTGCAGTAATAATGAAAATATTTATATATAAAAAATTATTATGTTTTATATTGTACGAACAAACAATAGTTAATTAAAATTTATTTGACGTGTCCTACAACACTATTCTGCATCTTTCCGTTTAGAGGATATACATAGTGACAATAATAGTTATAGCTCTGCAGATCCATTCAGCGATGATTCGAGTGATCATTTCAATCCGTCGGTAGTAAGTCGAAGAATTTTTTCGGACATAGAAATGCAGGAAGTGATTGATGGAAGAAAAAAACTTGTTAATTACAAAACACAAAACAAGAAACAACAACGGCAACAAAATTTGAGAAACTCAGGATATTCATATACTTCGCTATCTAATTCGAAAAATAAAAGAAAAGTTCTTGCGAACTACTTGTGGAGAAAACTACCGTTTTATGTGCAACGAAAAAATTACAGAATCTTCACGTTTTCAAATATTTAAAAAATATTGGGATACAAGTGACTTACAGAGACTGAGGAATTCATTTCTAGTCAAATAAAATAGATAAGACCCAAATATAGATATTCAAGCCCTCAAAATTACCGTACGCCTTTTTGTTGGAAATGGACTCAAAACTTATCCAATATGCAAAACATTTTTTGAAGGAACTCTCGATATAAATGATAAAGTTATTGCAACAGTAATTACAATAAGTAAGATAATTATAGTCGGTCTAGACCGACTATACGATACCCTATACCATGGTTTAGAGATCCTATCTCTTCGGTCCAACTAATTGGATATAGAAAATAAGCATAAACCAAATTTGAGTGGCATTGTTATTAATTTTTTTGGCTGCAGATATGAAAAAGTTCATATCGGGTGCAATATTTATATGGGGACTAGGTCGAAAAATGGACCGATCCTGACCATATTTGGTAAAGTCACTTATATTTAAAAAAAAATATATATACAAACCAAATTTGGAAAAAATCTGTGCAATATTTTTGTTTTTTGATAGATTTAAGTGAAGATCGGGAAGCAGTTCTATATGGGGCCTATGACTAAGAATTGTCCTGTAGGGATTATTTTTGGACAAGTGATTAATGGATATAATAAGCATATACAAACCAAATTTGACTGAGATCTATATGATAATTTGGGTCTTATGGCAATTTATGTCGATTTCATAGGGGTCATTTGTATGGGGACTAGGTCTGAACATGGACCGAATTTCACCAATTTCAATAGCGTTCATCCTATGGCCGATAAAAGCTTATATACCAAATTTCATCAAAATATATTCATATTTGCGACCTGTACTTTGATTACAAGGTTTACATGGACACACAGACGGACGGACGGACGGAAATCGCTAAATCGACTCAGAAAGTGATTCTGAGTCGATCGGTATAATAAAAGATGGGTCTAGGTCAAATATTTTTGGTAGTTACAAACAGCAGCGCAAAGTCATTATACCCAAATCACATAGTGGTATAGGGTATAAATATGACCGAAGAAGGAATTGTGGAACCTGATTATCGCATAATAAGCACAAGAGTGTTAGCCCAGAAATCAAGGATGGAATAAGGTAGTTTATAAAAGATATCCCTAAAATTTAGGCCCCTACTTACGCGCCCAAATATCCCGTGAGTTTGTAGAGAGCGGTAAAAGCATTGCAGACTTATACAGGGACTATGAAGAAATGTGTGAAAGTAACCATTTCACACCAGAAAGTAACATTGTGTTCAGAATATTCAAAGAAGAATTTAATATTTCATTTTTATACCCTATACCGCTATGTGGTTTGGGTATAATGACTTTGTGCTGCTGTTTGTAACTACCAAAAATATTTGACCTAGACCCACCTTTTATTATACCGATCGAATCAGAATCACTAGCTCATTCGATTTAACGATGTACGTCCGTCTGTGTGTCCATGTAAAGCTTGTAATCAAACTGCAGGTCGCAAATATGAATATATTTCGATGAAATTTGGTATATAAGCTTTAATCGGCCATGGGGTAAACGCTATTGAAAATGGTGAGAATCGGTCCATGTCCAGACCTAGCCCCCATACAAATGACCCCTATGAAATCAACATAAATTGCAAAAGATCCAAATAATCCTATAAATTTTAGTCAAATTGGGTTTGTATGTATTTATTACATCCATTAATCAGTAGTCCAAAAATGATCCCTATTGGACAACTCTTAGTAATAGGCCCCATCTATCAAACAACAAAAATATTGCACAGATTCTTCTCAAATTTTGTTTGTATATATTTTTGCAAAATACAAGAGACTTTACCAAACATGGTCAGGATCGGTCCATTTTGGGGCCTTGTCCCCATATAGATATAGCATCCGATATGAACTTTTTCATATCTGCGCCAAAAAAATTAATAAAAATCCCACTCAAATTTGGTTTATGCTTATTTTCTATATCCAGTTAGTTGGCCCTGAGAGATAGGGCCTCTAAACGCATGGTATAGGGTATCGTATAGTCGGACCGACTATAAATTTCTTACTTGTTTATTCATAGCGTCATAGAAAAGCAAGTAGAAAGACAACCGATATATATGGCAGATCAATACATCACACTAATAGCCACCGGTAAAGAGACTGGCAATCCATATAAAGATTTAAAGCATGATAGATTTTATGATATTAAGAGCTTACAAGAGCAATGGAGCCAAAATTTTGTTAAAAATTATGCCAATGAAAAAGTTAACTGGCATATTATCAAAATGTTGTATGTAGAATATGAATATCTCAATTCATTTTTTTATAAAAATTCCTATAAGGATAGAGAATTTTCGAAAATAACTGTCCCAAAAAAACAAATTCAAATGCACCAGCTATTGGGAAAATTTTAAGTAAGTTTCAATTCATTAATTTCTTTACGTTTTTCTGCTATAATTAGGAACATCTCTTACACTTATTACTGATTTAGTTTATCCTCAATTTATTCGGTAATAGAAGAAGGACCTTAAGATCCTTGTAAAAAAAAAATATAATCACAAAACATTTTTATGAGTTGTATAACAAAAATTTAATAGATACTTAATTTAAACACATAACTGTTAGCTTTTTTAACTTTGTGGATATCATTTAATAAGGACTACTCGTAGTAATATATCTGGAATTAAGAACATGTATTCAAGATCTAAAAAATGTGGAGCTAATACCACCTTGTTGATAGAATATCATATCAAGGTAGGATAACAAATTTTTTTTCGAGTTAATACCCTTTAGTTGAAAAAAATGGTATTAACTCAAAAAATAGATTTTTTGCAATAATTGCAAAAATTTAAAAGATTTCAAATTCTCTTAAAATGTAACCACAAACAGTTTTTGACCTCTACTGAAAATTTTTCAATTTTGAGTTAATACCCTTTTGATGATCAAGTGCGATATGTTAATTTCAAAAACATTCCCAACATTGTGCGCGATCTTTATTAATATTCTTATGTTCCATTAATACTGAATACTTTTGGACATGACACCCATTTCCGATACTCGTAACGTAGAGTATAAGGAGTGAGATTGAAAAAATCTTATAACAAGGAAACCATTAAACCTAGTTTTGATTTGTTTTTAATTGAAATTATATTAAAGCTTCCAAAAATTTATAATATTTATAGTTCCAATCACTAATTATGAACTTATGGACCTTTACCGGAAACCCTTCCATTTGGGATTTTATAGTGGTTTCTGTAACTTTCTTGGAACTGGTATTCCATCTCCATCTCTTCAGCTCTGTTCACAAAAGCCCAATATTCCTCCAGACAGTTTAGAGGATTTCCTTCCCTTTTTATAAAAGCCATGTTATTGTTCCTAAACCACTCAAGAGCTTTCTAACCTTTGTGACAGAATGCCAAATCGAGCCAAAAATTGTGCCGACTTATGGAAGGAAGGAGTCTTTTTTTTCAAATACTCCTTAATATAAATTTTGTTATTTGTAGATCCCGTTGCAAAAAATGACTTACTTCTTTTGCCACAACTACTTATCGCTGACCATACTAGGAACTACAAATTTTGACCCGGAAGCTGCGAAAAACCTGTCAGTAGTAACGTTTCGTCGTCCATTATGCAGCAGGAGTTTTTTTTTAATGAAAATGATTTAAATTTTTTGCAGCGTTCCTGTCTGGAACTTTTTGGGCTTTCTATGTTTTCAAACCTGCTTTTCTAGAGGATGTGTTGGGAGCTCTTTTCAATATGCTTTCAATTTTCTTGGTCCTACAAATATCATGTGGACCTTTCTCTCTTCCCGAACCAGGTTTCCTATCAATGTTTAAATTCTTCTAAATCTTTCCAATAATATTGAAAACAGTTTGACGGCAGACCTTTGAATCCTTGGCCAACTTTTTGTAGGATTTTGTTGAAAGTATTTAATAGTTTTAGCATGGACTTTTATTTCGTCACTCATTTTAATCAAATTAAAAATAAATGAACAAGGTTGTCATTAAAGATAATAACTGACACTCTTTTCAAAGATAACTTTATCAAAAAAAAAATATTTAAAAAATATTTAAATAATACTTGAAAAAAAGTTAAGAATAAAAATGTGTGTTAAGATTTTTTCGATATCACTGCTTATTATAGTCGGCCTAGACAACTTTTACTTTCTAACATGTCTAACCATGCCAAAATGTTGTTATTATTAATTATCTCAGGTTTGTCGCTTTTAAGCAAATCTAATTCAAATTATTTCATAAATATATTTAATTATGGCACTTTTACTTTGTAATGTTACTGGCAAAGGTCGTTTTTAAGCCTTTTTTAATGAGAAGTGTATTGAATTCAATTAAAATGAATGCAATAAAAAAGATTTGAGCTAATTAAATTGCTTTGGCTTTAGAATCTAATTATACCATAAGCTAGTCTGTGGTGATGGTCGGAAAACATCAATCATAACTTTCTTACTTGCTTTTCAATTGTTATGTACAAATATGAATAACCAATAATTTTGAATGACTATGCAACTTGTGATTAATTCATTATAAGGAATAAGTTAAAAGTTTTACAATAAGTTATTTTAATTCATATTTAAAATATAAGGTCAAACTAATAAGATAATTTTGTTAATAATTTTCAATTTAACATTTAAAACTAAACAAAGTCCCACTTTGTTAAACACAATCCTCGGTAACCGCAACTTCTTGTTTATTGTAACAGCTCAATTATTTGTATTGTTAACTAAACGTTTTTTTAACGCATCTTTATTTAATGCTTGTGCTTGCTTCTTCTTTTTTGATGTGTAAACATCTATTTCTATTTCACAATACAATCACAAAAACAAGGTAACATTTAAGACAAAATCGGTGTGACTTATGATTGTGTTTCTGAAAAAATTACAAATGACAAATCAAAACTGAAAAATGAAAAATAAAAAACGCCAAATAAAAAAATTAAAAATAAAAAATGAGAAATGAAGCTGAAAAATAAAAAATGAAAAATAAGTAATTAAAAATTAAAAATTAAAAATTAAAAATTAACAATTAACAATTAAAAATTAAAAATTAAAAATTAAAAATTAAAAATTAAAAATTAAAAATTAAAAATTAAAAATTAAAAATTAAAAATTAAAAATTAAAAATTAAAAATTAAAAATTAAAAATTAAAAATTAAAAATTAAAAATTAAAAATTAAAAATTAAAAATTAAAAATTAAAAATTAAAAATTAAAAATTAAAAACTAAAAATTAAAAATTAAAAATTAAAAATTAAAAATTAAAAATTAAAAATTAAAAATTAAAAATTAAAAATTAAAAATTAAAAATTAAAAATTAAAAATTAAAAATTAAAAATTAAAAATTAAAAATTAAAAATTAAAAATTAAAAATTAAAAATTAAAAATTAAAAATTAAAAATTAAAAATTAAAAATTAAAAATTAAAAATTAAAAAAGGAAAAATTAAAAATTAAAAATTAAAATTGAAAAAAAGCGTCCCGGTAGGTGAGTAGGTAGCGTGCTCGCCTATCATGCGGGGGTTGTGGGTTTGATTACCACCAGAGGCTTTGGTCTGTCGCTGCAATAAGAAGCCAAATGGTCTTTGTCACCCGGCTTATCCCTGGACCCAAATTAGAATACAAATTTACTTTGCATTGTAATTAGTATAAATAGATAAATAATAATTGAAAAATAAAGAATGAAAAATAAAAAAATTAAAATAAAAAATGAAAAATAAAAAATAAAAATTAAAAATAAAAAATGAAAATTAAAGTATGAAAAATGAATAACGAAGAATGTAAAATAAAAAACGAAAAATTAAAAATTAACCGGTTGAAATAATAAATAATAATAAATATTTTTATATTAGCAGAGCCACTGCAGTTGATTGCTATAAGTGATACATAGATGACGCTTTCTGTTTGTTTTTTAAAAAGTTTCATAGAAAAATCTTTAATTACTAGATGTCCCCTATGATCGGACTCAAATAACATCAAATAACTTATTTTGTTTAAATGGTGCGTGGTAAAGAAGAAGAAAGCATATATTTCAAAAATTCATAACTGCACTGTATTCTTAATCGGACCGGTTTCTGGCATTTCAGCCTTCATCAGCGATTTATTGAACATTGTGATAATTGTTATGTTTTAATTGAATAGATTGTTTCTATATGAAAATTTTTTCTACTTAGGGCGGCCGTGAGGTTTTGAACCATGAACCTTCACATACACTCGTACTTGCACTTTTTGGTCAGCGCTTTGACACACTCACCTAAAGTCAGGCCTACGAGCAGTGTGGTTAGATTCAGTTTTCGTACACTACAGCTTTACTTTGTATTAATTTCAGAAGATAAAACTCTGTCCAAACAAACAATCGTTATTTTTGAATTTTGAATATTTTTTGCATTTATACTTCTAATTTCCACTATTCTCAGTTTTCGTAAGAGTTGTCATATGTGATGTACGGTTTTGTACATACCTACATATGCACTTTTACATATATTTGAGATGACGCTTTTGAAGCGAAGAAATTTTTTGTTTGTTAGGTTTAGTCATTTTTCAGACATATTGCAATTAATGCAAATTTTTTAATTTTGTTTAAATGGTACGTGGTAAAGAAGAAGAAAGCATATATTTCAAAAATTCATAACTGCACTGTATTCTTAATCGGACCGGTTTCTGGCATTTCAGCCTTCATCAGCGATTTATTGAACATTGTGATAATTGTTATGTTTTAATTGAATAGATTGTTTCTATATGAAAATTTCTTATTTTGTTGTTACCCACCCTTTTAAATGTTAATGAAAATATCGGAGAAAGTTGTGAAATTTATATCGAGTATTTCGATTCAATTATTCCTTTTTTCGGATGTATTTTTCAAATAGCTGTTACAAAAAATGCCAAATTCTGGACAAAAAATTTAACTAGGTTTGAACATTCTCTTGAATTAAAGCAGTAAGAAAAGTTGATTTATCGTTATTTGAGTTAAATAACATTCCAAAGAAAGAAGCCATTACCGGGAAATTTAAAGAATTAGCCAATGTTGTAAAACGTATAAACGAAAGATATGCAATGATTTCGAAAGAGATATATAATCTGTAGAAGAAGCTTGATTGAAAACCAAGGATTCTTGATCATAAAAGAAGATATTAAAACATTAGTTCATTTTATCAAAAAAATATAAAACGTACTGAAGACTTTAACATTACAATAAACAATTAAGAGTATTAAATTCGGCTGTCCGGAATCTTTGATGCTCTCCACATGGGGTTTTTCTTTACATTATATCTGGACTTATATCAGATATATATCAGGTAAACAAAATATAAGAAATGTAAACAAAATCTTTAAAAATTGATAAACTAAAAACTAAAATACACCAACAAAAACACTGAATTTTTAACATTTTGTGGAGGTGTTTTCATATTTTTCAACATATATTGGCACAGTGATGCCCGATTTACCCCATTTTGAATTCCAACCGTCTCGAAATAATGACAAACAATATTATCATAACTTTACCCAGGTACGTGGCTTATTTTGTGAGTGTGCGTGATTTCAGCAGAAAGACGGACAGACGGACATCGTTATATCGACTCGAATTTTTATAAGGATCTGGAATATATATACTTTATGGGGTCGCAAACGCATGCATTACAATGTTTGACAGTGATCAAGATAGCGATGATGATGATTTTGATGACGATAATTATACAATAACAGCAAGACATAAGCCATCTAAAATGTCTTTAAAGCCACCAATTAAATTAATAACAGATGTAAAGGTTAGCACAAATAAAGCAGCAACAATTTGTCATCATTTGACTAATGCCAGTATAACTATTCAAACTCCATCACAAGATGGAATATATAAAGCTGTTATAAATCCTCTGAACAAAGAGAAGAACTTTACAAAGATATCTTAAAATATACAAAAAGTTTGGCAAAAAGAAAATGAGATAGACGCAGGTTCAAACCTCACGGTCGCCCTAAGTAAAACAATTTCATATAGAAACAATCTATTCAATTAAAACAACAATATCACAATGTTCAATAAAAATAAGTGAAATGCCAGAAACCGGTCCGATTAAGAATAAAGTGTAGTTATGAATTTAGAAATATATGCTTTCTTCTGCTCTACCCCGCACCATTGAAAATAATAGTAGTTGGCATTAAAAGTTAAAATAGGAAATAAAGTTGGCAGTTCCGGTAATTGAAAATAGTACGTCATAAACAATATATAACTTTAACAAGTTTAACTTATGGACGTCTATTAAAATGTTAATATGTGATACAAGTGTAAATACCAGTAAAATAAATGGAGTTGTAACTTTACTGCGGAGTACATGTTATTGCCTCCACCACATTATCTTGGGTAACAGCATCATGCCCTCGAGACATGTCATGAATGAGTCTTTTTGTGGTAAAACATCCTCCAAATATTGCATGTTGTTTCGGATCTATTGGAGAACTACGAAAATATTAAAGCAATCTTTAAACAAAATGAAGTGTTCCTTAAAAATTTAAAAATTAAATAGAGTGATGGCATAGTTCTAATACGAACTTTGCATATAAGTTCTTCAAGTCAAATGGATTATACCGACATATATTTTAAATCAGGCACCGGATGTTAATACTTTTAAAATCAGGAATTTTTATTTTCCTTAAAACAAATCATCTGTGTACATAAAAAATATATTTTTCTTGATGAATATTTTTATTTTCAACATATTTGAAATAATATTGTTCTTTTTCGTTGAAGATATTTCTGTGGCCACAAAGTCGAGTTAAAACAATATATTACCTCATAAAATAAAGATTATATACCCCCATAATCCAATTTTATTGTTTTGCAATAACAACCAAGATAATTGAGTTTAAGAGCCAATATTATAAAATATCAATTATTACTTAATTAGTTTTACTTATATTTTCTACATGAAAACTGTATGGCTAAAAAGCATGTGGTTATGGATTTACCAGATTTCAGATAGCGATTTGGAAACGCAAAAAACTAAAATTTTAGCTGTGGTGCCTTGTGACCACAGATTTATCAACAAGTAACACACGTTTTTCCTCTCAATTTTTTTCGGAAGCATTATTTGATTTTTTTTATCAAATTTTCTTTGAAAAATATGTCAGTTATGCTTAATAATACTCATATTCATTTGCTGCAGCACGGTTAGCTTAGTGCTCGGACTATTTGGTGCGAAAAGTTAAAGTCAATGAAGGTTTAAAAACATACAAAGTCCAAAAAGTTCCAAGCAGGAAAGCTGTAAAAATGTAGTGGCCAAAAACAT
Source organism: Cordilura impudica (assembly GCA_963682025.1). Taxonomy (NCBI): domain Eukaryota; kingdom Metazoa; phylum Arthropoda; class Insecta; order Diptera; family Scathophagidae; genus Cordilura; species Cordilura impudica. The sequence goes on from OY821520.1 coordinate 152,964,902, forward strand.
AAAAAATAATGGACGACGAAACGTATGTACTGGAAGATTTTTCTAAGCTTTATGTTGCTAAAGAAATGTCGAAGATAAAATTAGGACCCAAAAGAAGACGAAATTTCCAAAAAATAAAGTTCCTGGTATGGCAATCAATATGCAGTTGCGGCAAAAGAAGCAAGTCATTTGTTACAACGGGCTCTATAAATACCGCAATTTTTTATTGAGTGTTTGCAAAGAAGAATACTTCCTTTCATAAGCCAACAATAAGTGTTAACATATTTTTGGCCCCATTTAGCAATCTGTAGAACAATAACGTAGTTTTTGTACCAAGGGAGGCAAATACTCCAAACTGTTTGGAGCTTAGGCCAGTGGAGATATATTGGGTTCTTGTGAAAAGGGAGTTGAAGAGCCCAAAAAAGTACATCTACACCTTTTCCAATTGTATTTCAGAAAGATTAATTGTATTTCAGAAAACATCAATTGATTTTCAGAAATACTTAACTATATTTCAGAAAACATCAATTGCATTTTAGAAAGTATCAAATGTATTTCAGAAAACATCAAATGTATTTCAGAAAGTATCAAATATATTTCAGAAAACATCAAATGTATTTCAGAAATTATCAAATGTATTTCAGAAAATATCTACCTACAATACCGAAAAGTTATTATTGCTTCTATTAGTGATTTGGAGTCGCAGAAAATGTTTAGCAATATTTGGACTTATTTGTTATGCATTGGAAAATTTATCAAGGGCAGTCTTCTAATCGAAAGAAGATGAGGTCTTCATTTGTTAATCAGCTACAATACATATAAACACCAGGATAGAATTTTGACCGATTTTGAAGTCATCATTTTGAAAAAAAAAACCTTTATATCGTCACCTAAAATGCAAAAGGCCGTAACTAACAAAAAGTTCAAAATTGACTTTTTGTATTGTAGTTACGGCCTTTTACTTCAAATCTACTATTTTACCATAAATTTGTTTTCATAAATAACAATCCATCTTTATTTTTCAGCTTGTTTCTAAAATTTGTGTATTAAGTTTAAAGTAGTTTTTGTTTTATGATATTTTCGCTTCTCCTGTATAAAAATAAAAATATTAGTTACGGACTTTTGCATTTTAGGTGACGATATGTAGTTTTCAAGAAGTATTACAAACCCAGTGTAATACTTAAAAAAATATGTTTTTATATAGCGTTCTGACTATTTTTCTGATACTCAATTGATATTTTCTGAAATTCACTTCATATTTTCTGAAGTAAATTTAATAATTTCTGAAACTCAATTGATATTTTCTGAAATTCAAATGATATTTTCTGAAATACAAATGATAATTTTAGAAATACATTTTATATTTTCTGAAATACATTAGAGAATTGCTGAAATACATTTGATGTTTTCTGAAATACATTTAAAATTTTTTGAAATACATTTGATGGATTTTGAAATACATTTGATAATTTTTCAAATACATTTGATGTTTTCTGAAATACAGTTGATATTTTCTGAAATACATTTGATAATTTCTGAAACTCAATTGATATTTTCTGAAATTCAATTGATATTTTCTGAGATACAAATGATACTTTCTGAAAATCAATTGATGTTTTTTGAAACACACTTGATACTTTCTGAAAATCAATTGATGTTTTCTGAAATACAATGGAAAACGGTGTAGTAATTAAAAAAACACCTAAGTTTATTTTTGACTTCTTCAAAGTTATCCTAGTATTTAGCTTTTTAATGTATCAGGCAGCTATTCACAATAGATAATGGAATTTCAACTCTGTTTGTGTTAAATGTCAAGTAAAATGAAGACGACAATAAATTTATGGAAGCAAATAGAAAAGTAAAAAATACGTGGAAAGAGGAAAAGTTGACGAGAAAGGTTAATTTTTCTTTTTTCTTCAAGAAATTTAAGCGCTTTTAATAAAATTATATAGAAAATATGAAATTAAGAAGTTTTTGCATGTTTTAAGTGCAGATAATATAGTGAAACACAAAACAGAAATGAAGAAAATATCATAATGGTTGCACCAATACACTCACACCTCACACCGTTTTTGTCTTACTCTGTTTTCCTGATGAATTAACTGAATGTAAATTCTATATATAAATTTGTTTAGTGTACATAAAAATATTCGTGGTAGTCGTAGATTTTAATTAATGGTTGAATAAGATAAAATTGGTGTTTATTCAATAAACAATTATCCTTCTATTTAAAGATATACGGTATAATTCATAAAAAAACAAAACTTTTTTTTTGCCTTTAAAGTATGATTTTGTTATTAAACGGATATTGTTTTATCAACCATTATTGGAAAACACTATTCTTAAACATGTAATAACAGAAAATTAGCTATTAAACGTTTCATTTGTTTTATAGTATTATGGTGGCAGCTCTAGTCCTCTTTAGTTGTCAGTTTGTTTGAATAAAGTAAATAAATGATCTAATCGGTAATTGAATAATATTTTATTTATATTATTTTATATTAGAAATTATTTTAACTTTTATCGAAAGACAACTTTCCTTTAACAAAGAAATAAAAAATATTTGTAAACAAATGATAATAATATAAAACAAGTAAGAAAATTATAGTCGGTCTAGACCGACCACACGATACCCTATACCATAGTTTAGAAACCCTATCTCTTCGGTCCAACTAACTGGATATAGAAAATAAGCAAAAACCAAATTTGAGTGGGATTTTTATTAATTTTTTTGGCTGCAGATATGAAAAAGTTTATATCGGGTGCTATATTTATATGTGGACTAGGTCAAAAAATGGACCGATTCTGACCATATTTGGTAAAGTCACTTATATTTTGAAAAAATATACACAAAGCAAATTTGAGAAAAATCTGTGCAACATTTTTGTTTTTTTGATAGATTTAAATGAAGATCGGGAAGCAGCTCTATATGGGGCCTATGACTAAGAATTGTCCAATAGAGATTATTTTTAGACTACTGATTAATGGATACAATAAACACATACAAAAACAATTTTACTAAGATCTATATGATAACTTGGATCTTATGGCAATTTATGTCGATTTCAGAGGGGCCATTTGTATGGGGACTAGGTCTGAACATGGACCGATTTTCACCAATTTCAATAGCGTTCATCCTATGGCCGATGAAAGCTTATATACAAAATTTCATCAAAATATATTTCATCAAAATATATTTGCGACCTGTAGTTTGATTACAAGGTTTACATGGACACACAGACGGACGGACGGACGGACATCGCTAAAACGACTCAGAAAGTGATTCTGAGCCGATCGGTATAATAAAAGATGTGTCTAGGCCAAATATTTTTGGTAGTTACAAACAGCAGCACAAAGTCATTATACCCAAACCACATAGTGGTATAGGGTATAAAAAATAATTTTTTTTGCACATTTGTTCGATGCGGTAGTAAAAGTAGTCGGAAAACGAATATGGCACAGCAAAATAAACAACACCGGTTTGTTATACCCTATACCACTATGTGGTTTGGGTATAATGGCTTTGTGCTGCTGTTTGTAACAACCAAAAATATTTGACCTACACCCATCTTTAATTATACCGATCGAATCAGAATCAGTATCTGATTCGATTTAACGATGTCCGTCCGTCCGTCCGTCCGTCTGTGTGTCCATGTAAAGCTTGTAATCAAACTGCAGGTCGCAAATATGAATATATTTTGGCGAAATTTGGTATTTGATCTTTTATCGGCCATGGGATGAACGCTATTGAAATTGGTGAGAATCGGTCCATGTTCAGACCTAGCCCCCATACAAATGACCCCTATGAAATCAACATATATTGCCATAAGATCCAAATTATCATACAAATCTTTGTAAAATTGGGTTTGTATGTATATATTACATCCATTAATCAGTAGTCCAAAAATGATCCCTATTGGACAACTCTTAGTCATAGGCCCCATATAGAGCTGCTTCCCGATCTTCACTTAAATCTATCAAAAAAACAAAAATATTGCACCGATTCTTCTCAAATTTTGTTTGTATATATTTTTGCAAAATACAAGAGACTTTACCAAACATGGTCAGGATCGGTCCATTTTTGGGCCTAGTCCCCATATAGATATAACATCCGATATGAACTTTTTCATATCTGCAGCCGAAAAAATTAATAAAAATCCGACTCAAATTTGGTTTATGATTATTTTCTATATCCAGTTAGTTGGGCCTGAGAGATAGGGTCTCTAAACGCATGGTATAGGGTATCGTATAGTCGGTCTAGACCGACTATAATTTTCTTACTTGTTTTGATTTTATTTTTATTTATATGTGAAAAAAACAAAGAAAATGGATGAAACAATCATACAAACAAATTCTGCATACTGTTGGTTGCGTTAGCCCATGAAGATCAGCAGCATCATCTTGTATCTATAAACATTATTTTTTAGAAAAAGATAAACTTTGTAATTAACACCTAAACTTACTTCTCTCCCACCCCAGCAACGCAATGCCCCCAAAACCTGCAACTAGCCAGATGTTCTTTAAAGTTTTTGGACGTCTGGCAGTCTATATTTGGTCAATTAATATGTAAAATATGTTAAAATGTGTAGAAGTTTATTATAACTACTTAGCAATTCTTCTAATTAAATTCATCAAATCCATATTTTTTATGATTTAAAACGGATTTATCTATGGTTTTATTAAAATAAACAAAAACGATCATTTCATTTCAACTATATGAAATCAATTAATAAATGTAAATAAACATTGAGAAATTACATTTTATGAAAGATTTAAAGTAGGGTAAAGGCTACAATAAAAATTTCATATAAAACAAAAGTTTACTAAACGTTTGATAAGCTATTTTGTGTTTATGAGTACTGTTTTTCCGATTTTATCTTATTAAAAAGGGTTTATGAATAAGACTGATATAATTTTATTCCTTTTTAGAGTATAATTTTACGTTGTTGTTATATCTACCAAATTTCATCCAAATATATAGAGTAGCGAGTGTGTACATGTTTAGGAAATTTTTACTTAAAATGTCATAAAATGGTAACCATTAAAGGAAATTTTATAAAACTTTCAGCTAATATTCTGAAACTTTCAGCTAATATTCTAAAAAACTAACAAAAATTCAACACAAAATTATAAGGCAACTCAATTAACTCATTTCTGCCTGTTTCTTTGGTGGAACTATAAAGAATTCATTTTAGTACGGTATCCACAATCCATTGTTTTTAATAACGTTTTTCATACGCCTGGACATACTTTCTACTAAGTTCTCTTTAAATTCTCTTGGAGTATTTTTCCATTTTATCTTTTCACGGTTCCTAGGCTCGTCTGCAATATAGACCACAAATTTTCTATCGTGTTGAGGTCTGGTCTTCGCGAAGTCCATAGACAGTCAATTTAGACATTCTTTACCGCATGTTTGGAGTCTCCGTACTGTTGGAAAGTGTCCTCATGATCGGGATAAGCGATGTAGTTCACAAAATCGGGTAATTTGGTTTAAAGAATTTGGAGGTAGTCCTCTTTCTTGATTATTCCATTAATTATTACATGCGCTCCCAAATTACACATTGTGAAACAACCCCAGACCATCAAGCTACCACATAAACGCCTTGGAATTACTCATCCTGCTTTGAGTTTACTTGTTCAAAACGTGCAAATCCGAGTGAATTTTTTGTTTTTGTTCCGTTATCATGATAGTGGGTATAACATTTTTTGAAAAAAAAATTCCTGAAGTACTTTCCATTTTACGACACTTTTTTTTCATCTTTAAGTTAATACTAGTCTATAAAGACTAATTAGTTCTAATTACAATATTTAATAAGGGTTACAGATATAGAAGTTTTATTAATAAACTCAATCCGGCTTGAATCGACCTATCAGGTTATGGCGTTTGTAGCGATTAATCCTTCTTGCTAGACCCGAAGTATCAAGACACTCGGGAGTTTCATTATTGGGATGACTCAGTAGCCTTAGGCCGAGGCCACGCAATGAGCGGCAAAGCGGCAGAGCGGTGAGCGCCAAAAATTTAAAACATATGAAATACTACTGAAGTGGCCACGTAATGAGCGGCATGTGAACGGCATTTTTGAGCGGCTAAGCGGCACCGCTCAGGAATAGAACTTGTTCCAATTTTTAGTTGTTTTATGAGTGGCAAAGAATAAAAATGACAAAAAAAAATAGCTTTTCTTTGTTTTGTCAATCTGTAGCGCGATTCAGTAACTTCTTTTAACGATAATTGAATCGTTAAAAAAAGAAAACAACAAAATTATCGATTTTGGTATTCAGTAAAATTTTTAAACGATTCACTATTGTTAAAGTCAGCTGTTGTTGTTATCTTAACGACAACTATTTTTGTGTTGTTTTTCAATCGATAAAAAGTTAAAAAGGTGGAAATGTAGTCATGCATAAATAAAAATCATAAAATAGTGAAAATATTTTGCTTTTATTATAAAAACTTTTTATATAAATAATAAATAATAACATTGACAATGGCATTTTGACAACTAACCGCTCAGAAATGACGATCAGTAATAAGCCACTTGCCGCTCAAACTCGCCGCTCGCTGCTTTTCCGCTCATTGCGTGGCCTCGGCCTTAGCCCATGAGCCTCAGCATTACGCCTTATTTCTTCATTTATGGTGCTTATTTTTAAGTCACGGTGAATGTCGGTATTTCTAACGTACCATGGGCCATTAACAATATTCTTTAAAACTTTAATTTGGAATTTTTGTATTTGTTGTATGATGGAATTTTTGCACATCCCAGACTTGATTCGATAGGTCCAGACTGGTTTCAGCAGCTGCTTGCTCAGCATAATTTTGTTGTGTATACAGAGTTTCTACCTATACGCCAACTCATTTTTCTGTATTTCATTTCTAGTTCATCATTTTGACGTGTTCTTTCCAATGAAGTTTTGCATCTAACGTCATACCAAGATATTTTGCAGAGTTGTTGTCAATAACAAGTGGTATGTAATTTATTTGTTGGTTTTGTTTGCGAAGTTAATGCCCCATCTTTCTGTCCACAGTTGAACCTCATCTAAAGCTGTCTGTAGTTGTTCGGTTGCAATTAAGTTGTTCCGTGCTGTTGATAATATGACAGTGTCATCAGCAAAAGTACCGACCACACAATTATTATTTACTGGCATATCATAGGTATATAAAGGGTACAAAATAGGGTCTAGCATTCTGCCCTGTGGTACACCAGATTTGATAGGGTGAAGACTGGAATACTCATCTTCATTCTTTACTCAAAAGAATCTGTCTCTCAAATATGATTCCAGAATTTTACTATAAAGTTTAGGCAATAACATATCTAGTTTGAGAATTAATCCATCATGTCAAACACCATCGAATGCTTTTGCAACATCTAAGAATACGGCGGACCATAACTCTATCTTTTCTAGAGAGATTGCTATCGAATGGGTTATTCTATGTATTTGTTCTATTGTCAAGTGATTCACACTAAATCGAAATTGGGGACAAGGTATCAGTCCTTTAATAAGAATTATAGATTTTAATCTTTTACTAATTAATTTAATAACGAAATTGGTCTATAAGAACTTTCTTCATCTGGATTTTTTCCCGGTTTCAATATCATAATGATTTCAGCCACCTTCCATATACTTAGAAAATAGGTCAGTTTTAAAGCTTCATTAAAAATTGTTGGTAGTTTGTGGTAAGTTTTTTAAGAGGTCAGCTGTTATCAAGTCATACCCAGGTGACTTCTTAGACTTAAGTGCTTTGATTTCTTTTTTTAAATCTGTGACTGTTACTGTTGTAATATTTTCGCAGTCGTTATTTATTTGCACACCTATCTCTTGCTTATTTGGGAGATCGTTGATAAAAACGGTGCTTAAGTATCCTGCAAATTTTTCGACACGAAGTAAAAATATGTTGAACATGCATAATAAAGCTAATAAATGAATTTCGGTTTCATTACAATAATAAATCCCTTGTCTTAACAGTATAAGTTTTATCACAGTAGAAAACGGTTAGCTGTTATTAAATTTCTGTTGATACAATCGAAAATACAGTTGTTAAATTTTATAACAATTCGGTTGGTGGTTTTAACCCTTTAATGCCCGATGTTACCTAACATTGTATATTTTAGCTTATAAGTCCCGTAACTGAAGAGGTTAATACCCTGTACCACTAAGTTATCAGGGTATGAGTTTGTGCTGATGTTTGTAACTATCAAAAATATTTGACCTATACCCATTTTTTATTATACCAAACGACCTTCAATCACATTCTGAGTCGATTTAACGATGTACATCAGTCCGTCCATCTGTCCCTCCGTCCGTCTGTTTGTCTATGTAAACCTTGCAATCAAACTATAGGTCGCAAATATAAATATATTTTGAAGAAATTTCGTATATGTACAAGCTTTCATCGGCCACAGGGCGAACGTTATAGAAATTGGTGAAAATCGGTGCATGTTCAGGCCTGGCCCCCACACAAATTACCCCAATAAGATTGACTTAACTTGCCATAAAATCCAAATAATCATATAGATCTCGGTCAAATTTGGTTTGTGTCTTGTAATTACACCCATTAATCAGTAGTCCAAAAATAAACAATTCTTAGTCATAGTCCCGATATAAAGCTACTTCCTAATCCTTATTTCAATCTATCAAAAATGAAAAATATATGGTTTGTATATGTTTTTGCTAAAAAAAAAATAAATGACTTTATCAAATATGTTCATTATCGGTCCATTTTTAAACCTAGTCCCCATTTAAATAGAGCATCGGATACGAAGTTTATTATATCTGCAGGTAAAAAATTAATAACATTGCCACTCAAATTTGGTTTATGCTTATTTTCTATATCCAATTAGTTGGATCTAAGATCCTTTCTCTAAACGCATGGCAAGCATATTTTTTCTGCGTTTTTCTGCGCTCTGTAGTTTGCGGTCAAGATGTACACCTCGATTCACAAAGTTTTTCTGAGTCAATCATTATAAAAAAAGGTAGGTCTAGGTGAAGAAGTTTAAACTTTAATGCAAATACAATTACTTTACTGTTATTGTGTGTATTTTCACTTACGTCTGTTTGTTTTTTTATTGTTTTAGAATATATGTATGTAAAAAAATGAAATAGTTTTTTTATGCCTTAACACTCTTTGTCTGTTTGTTTGTTTGAGACGCATTATTGTAACTGAATTTTCGCCAACTTTCCCACTTGCTAGAGGTCTGAAACTTTTAATATTTACGTATTATGGATGACAACATATTATTTAATCATTTTCTACATATTCGTTTTTCCCCGCTATTAGGCGAAAACGTATAAAAAAAATTTTTGATTTATAAATGTAAATTTATTTAAAATTTAGTACAAAAAAGTAACTTTAAAATTTTAATTGTAGATTTTTTTAGATAACAAAATTTACGTTAGTTCATTCATTTTTAAGAAATAGTTGTTGAAACTCCAGTCCAACGTAATTTTACATTACTTGATTTTTATAGGTTGCAAAACGAAACGGAAACCAAATACAGAATTAGAAAATTTGGTCCAAGGTCCAACCACACCGAGCGAGGTTTAAACCAAATTTATAGAAGATTTTATAAAATACGGGTCGAGATTCCAAAATGGCCCGTCATAATATTATATCTGTGGTTTTCTAGAATAACCGCGTATGTCATAAAATCAAAATGTTCAGGGAGCCAAAAAACGTTATATTTGAATTATGGGCTCGATATAAAGTTTTTACAACTTTTTATTTAACAGTTCTGTAGATATGGGCAATAAATACTTTATATAAAATTTTGAGTCAAAAATCTTCAGAGGAATAGATCCTAGAGGACGAAAAAAACAATATGTAAATAACACTTAAAGTGTGTGCAGATAAAACAACTTATGTCGACAAACGTCTTTTCTTAGAAAAAGAAAACTACCAATGCAACCACCCATGTAGACATAAGTTGTTGTTGCTTGAAAAATGGATTTTTTTTGTTCGTCAACAAAAAGTTAACGGGACTTAGGATGAGAATATAACAACGTATCAAGAATAATAGTGACAAAAAATAACAGAAATAAACACACAGTTTTTATAAGTGGTTATAAACTGTAAAAATTATTTAGTATTTTTTCATTAATAACAACGTATGTCGCTATGTGTCGTTTTCTGAGAAAAATAAATTTTCAGCGATCAAACGTAGGATGACATACGTCGATAGTGCTGCAAATTAATTTAATAAACATTTAAGTTGTTATTTAAAGAAAAAACTCACAAATAGTCAATATTTTTTTTTTAAATTTAACACATGTAAAGAGCGTTAAAAATTAATATATTTGGCATCGTTAACTCAAAACTGACAAAAATGGACACACGCGGTTATTCCAGAAAGCCACAGATATAGTAGTCACAATTCAGAGTAAAGTATTTCTTATTTCTATGTCTTTCGGATATATTAAGAGAAGTCGGAAGATAACTTCTAAGGAGACTGACATTGTTTATTTTAGACAGATGGTCTATGGGTATAATATATATTAATTAACATAATTTGAGTATATTGGTCTAATTGCAATTTAAGCCCGAATTTGAGAGAACATTTAGATGGACTCAAATATTTTTACAAATTTCAATAGCACATACAAACATTTTTTACGAGTAGTTTGACGGACCGACATCGTTTAATCAACACGCCAAGTGGATCTGGAAATTTATTTTTGGTAGTTACAATCACCCGCAAAAACTCTTAATACCCTGACTAAAGAGTGTAGGTGTAGGATATAAAAACTGTACATTGCTATGGTACAGTTTCGTGTTTTATTCATATTTAAAAATAAAAACGTATGCTCATTTGTATAAGCAAATAAATATTTCCTAACAATAACAAAAAAAATAAATTAGAAATACTAAAAAGATTTTTTCGTTACGCTTATACAAAATAACCAAATTCTTAAATGTAATGGTTTTAAGTTGTTGATGTGATTAGGTCGTTCCATGTTAAATTCAATGATTCAACTCGACTGCTTCAGATTTCAATTAAAAATCTCCAATTTTACGCATGAATAAACATGTTCAATCTAAAACCAAGTTATTTAAGTCACAAGGTTTAAGTTGAAATGCAAAGTGATTTTTTTTTTTAATTTTAAATTTTAATTTATAAAATTTTTTTAAGATAATACTTAGGAGGAATAAAGAGGAGTAGATAAATTATTTTAAATTTTTAAGATAGTATTTTTTAAAAATTTTGACAAAAATTTTTTAAATATTGAAGTTGGCTTTAGAGTTTGAGATCTTTAGAGGGGAATCACAACAGTATCAAGAGTTATTAAAATTTTAATTCATAAAATTTTTTAGATAACATTATACTACATTTTTAAATGTACAGTTAACTTAGACTCGTGATCCATTAAGAGAATACTCTATAAATATTAGGCTATGAATCTTTAGTACACACAATGAATTTTTACATAAACTGAATCCAGTTTCCCCAAAACTTATATTATGAACTTTCAATCGGATTATGAAATTGTTCATACATTTTCAGTTGAATCATTGTTGGTTACCATAAAAGAAAAAAAATAAATCTCTATTTTCTTTCTCTCATATCTTCAATTCTGTTTTATTTGACTTATTTAAATTATCTTCTATTTAAATTTAAAATTCTAAATTTTTTTCAGATTTGACACTCAAACCTTTTTTTAATAGTTCAATTTCTTACCCTTTTAGCCAAACCATGTAACAAAAAATTTTTCAAACTCACATAATTTAAATTTGAAATTTCCTTTTAATATTCTAAAGTAAGATTTAAATAAAATTTTAAATAATTGGATATGTTTTCATAGCCAAAATTAGTGCAAATGGTCTATGGTCTGATGTCTAAACACCCATTCTGCAACATGTTTTCATTTTAGGTGTCATGGATCGAGGCGCGGTTACATTTTTTTATGATTTTATAAATATTTCTAGTTTAGATTTTTGTTAGTTTTCTTACTAAATTAATTTTTTAGCATTAATTATAAAAAAAAACTTTCAAAATATATAAATTTGGAAAATTTAAATTAAATATAAAATAATTTATAGATAAAATGAATTTGTTGATATATAAAGGGTTGGGCATATAAGACCAACCAATGTTAAACACGAATAACTTTATTTTGCAGGTTATAACAAAGTGCAACATTTTTGAAGTCGTTGAGTGCAAACTCCTTCCCGAAACTAACAAAATCCCATTTGCTAGTTTAGCTGCTGTTCGTATTTTATGGCTTCATGTATATTTCGGCTAAAACTTAATTTTTTCGAAGAACATGTAATTTTTCTTACGGCTATATCTCAGTAACCAATTGGAATTTTGTTTTCCTGTCTTCGGCACAATTGTAGCTATAGAATAGGAGAAAAAATCTGCATCTAGTGCCCTAAAATTGCTAAAACGTCGAAAAATGTTCACGATTCATCTGTCTTAACTCGCTGTCGTTCCGTCCAATTGGACATTTAAAGAACAACATTGCGGAGAATTTTAAAGTTGGATCTTAAAAAAATTCTTTTGTGCAAACACTGCTAGCGCAAGACCATTACCGACATTGGTTTACATTGGTAGTTCTTATTTGGCCCACCCTGTATTAAGAACGAAAATTAATAAAAACAAGATTTTTCTGTGAATTAAAAGAAACATATATTTTTTTTACAATTGTAAGAATTGTTAGAATACTTTTTAACATGTCGCACCTGTACCTCTAAAGTGAATTAACTCAAAATTTTTCAATTTTCACTTTTTGCAAGAAAACGATACACAGTGGTCCACTGTAAAAATCTCACATCGGTTTTTCTAGTCTTTCGCAAAAAAACATACAGTTGTAATCCCATTTGTGCTATATGAGTAGCTTCTTTAGAATCCACTAAAAAGACACATTTTGAGTTGCACCCAAAAAACTTCTTATTTTTGATGATCACTGAAAAAATCGCAAGAACAACTACTGTTGTATACTTATTATTCGCAATTCTTTACAATGAAACAACTGTTTTTAAATTTCATAGTAAATATTAAAAAAATCGTTTTTTGCCTCTACTGAAAATTTCTAAATTTTGAGTTGACTCACTTTAAAGAGAAAGAGCTAGTTTTGTATGACAACCAAGGATTTAATTCCGCCAGATTAAAAGTACTTTTTGCTCCCAACAATGAATATTTCTCCATTTTTTGATAATTTCTCTTTTCGAAGGGTTAATTAGTAATCCTAAACACTTCCGATTTTCACCCTTGGAACAGATTTGCAGTGAATACCATGAATATTATTTTTTTTATTACTTAATATAACAAAGAGTTAAAAAATTTACTTAAAAGAAATATACAAATATGAATATAATTAATGGTCGAAGAAAAGTGGTAGCAATATGCATGTTTGTCTAAATCAAATATGTATGAACAATAAAAGCTCTCATAGTCGGACAGCGAGGGTCAGAGAGCTTGCAAATTTTTGAGAGACGTTTTCTTAAAAAAATATATTTGATGATTTTAATGCTACACTCAATATAAGTTTATCTGTATTAACTTTAGTTATAAATATTAGCCATCGAAATTATTTACATATGTTAGAAAAACCCTTTTGTTGAAACTTAGTAATGCAAAAACAAACAAAAATTAAGTAAAACAACGAAACTTTATTTGATTTAAAATAGAAATCGTTCGTTTGCAAAACTGGTTTTTATATTAAGTTTTACGTCTTTTTCTTTTTGTGCACTACTTTTATATCTGTTAAAAAAAAATAATTGTTTGTTATTATGAATTTACACCATGATTAAAGCTTAGCAGTCCTAATATAACTGTTTTAACAAATTTAATCACAATAATAATTAATTTTAAAATGAGACATCCACAAATATGAGCGTTTTATTTAATAATTAAAATACGTTGTGACGATGATTTTAATACCATATACCGGGCTGTGGTAAGGCTGATTTCTGAAACTACCAATAATACTTGACCTACCCACACGCCTTTCGCTTAAATTTGGTTCATGCTAATTATTTTATTTATGTACAGGGGATGACGATCCATAGGAAACTTTTACAAAATTCTAAATTTGCCAAATTTATTTTTTTAATAATTTCTCGTTAAGTAATACAATTGGGTATTTTTCCCGAACACACTCTGATGGTTTGTTCTCTATCGAAAGATAACAAATTTGTTACAAAAAAAAAAAAAATTTAAGAAGTATATAACGAAAAAAAGTATTTTTTTAGTTGTGACAAAACAATGGAAACTTTTAAACTTCTTCACCAGAATTGACTATAACAATAAATATAGAAGATGGTATGAAAGAAAATGTATAAAATTGAAACCGTTATTTTAATATTTATAGTTTCCGACGTTTTCTTTCAACTGTTTCTCAACGCATTTGTATTTTTCAATGTTTTAATCTTGTAATTAATTATTCTAAAATAATGGAGAGAATAAAGTTTTGTGAAAAGTCAAAAACCAAAATAATAGATGATTTTACTGCTGGTCTTAAGCAAAGGAAAATTTGTGAGAAAAAATCTACAGACAGAAAAATAATTCACTAAACGAATTATTCTATAACTAAACAACTGTATTTTCGATTGTATCAGCAGAAATTTTAAAGCAAGTAATTATTTTCTATTGTGATAAAATATTTACTGTCGAGGCAATAGAATTGCAGTTGTAAGCAACTCAAAATTCGGTTATTAAGTTTATCGCAATTCGGTTGGCAGCATAATTGGTAGTCACAACGAATCTGTTTTCTGTGTGTATAATTTCAAAAATTATCAAGACATATCGTGAAAGAGGTACGTACGGTGACAACTCAACATTTTGGCACAGGCCCCGTAACACAAGGCAAAGACAGTATAATTTAATAGCAAGAGAGTTTAAAACATCTCCAAAAAAACTACTTCTTTAGGTAGGTCATTAACAATCTGAAACTAAAAATATATGCCTTTTTCTTATCGCCCTGTGAAGAAACTATTAATATCAGAAAAAATCGTCTGGCCCCAATAAATTTTGCTAAAGAACATATGAACTGGTCAAGGCGAAATTGGAATACTTTTTTTTTCAGATGCGTTCAAGTTTAATTTAAGAGACCAAAGGAATAAAGACTAGACCCAAAATATACAAATAAAACTGTTGTTTGGCGGTGACAATATTTTGGTATGGGGTTGCTTTTCGGGCCAAGGAATGGGTAAATGGGTACTCTACCAGGAATTGGATACAGGCAATCCTAGATGACGTAATGTATCCATACGCGAATGAAAATATGCCCCTGGTCTGGAAGTTCCAACATGACAATGACCCAAAACACACCTCCAAAATTGTAACCGAATGCAGTTAGTGCTTTGGCCAGCCCAAACACCATATATATATCCCATAGAAAATCTATGGGAAATTTTAGATTGAAAAATACTGACACGATATTACACAAACATGACAGATCTCATAGAGGCAGTTAATTCAGAGTGGCAAAAATTTCAATGGATATCATCAACAATTTAATTGACTCCATGCTTCGACGTTGTGAAGCAGTACTTAAAATAATAGATACCCAACAAAATATTGAAACCAAAAATAGGGGGGAAGTTTTCAATTATTGTATAGTAAACGATGTCATTGTTTTGTCACCAGCATAAAAATTAATATTTTTAGGTTTTGTTATTTTTCTTTCTAAAGTTAAGCTATTTTATGTTAATACTTTTTCTTGTTTAACTAAATACAACATACAAATTTATTAATTAATAAAATATTTTTTAACTTTATGATCCAATTTTCTGGTCTTCAAAAATATATTTTGTAAAGTTTCCATTAATGGACATATAGGTTTTGACATATATACTGAATTTGCATGACATATAAAACTAAGTTCAAAAGTGCAAGTCCAGAAACTACAAAACTATACTTTAAAGTTTTTGATGTGTAAACATCTATACGCGCAGGGGGTAAAAATCTATTTCGCAATACAATCACAAACACAACGTACGATGTAAGACGTAAGACAAAATCGGTGTGACTTATGATTGTGTTGGTGAAAAAATTGTAATATGTCGCTGTTTTCTGCATTATATTTCTTCACTTTTTATAAACATTTATAATTAATTTTCTCAATCATATAAAAGTATTCTTAACGTTATAATTTATTCCATATAAATAACTCAATTATCACAGCATCTATAATATTAATAGGCTAGGCGATTTCTTGTGACCGATATTTTGTTCTACCGTTTTATCCCGATTTTGACTGAACGTATATTATTTGATAGGTATTTCTTTTTAGCCGGTTTGCAGATTTACAGATTTTTAAATTTTTTCCTTTATTTTGAGTAAATTGCATTTAAAGTTGCTACTAACACATATATAAAATTATACAATGCTATGTGTGTGTTTATTAAATTTCTTAATGTTTGTAATAAAAATGAGTTTGTTTTTTGTGTTGATTTGTAAATTGGCTATAATTGATTAGCATACTTTTAGGGTCTTTATTTAATGAAAAAATAAAATTTCCTAGAGTTTGCACTCGAATTTCGAGGGCTGGTATCTGCTAGTTTAATATTAATGCTAATCAAACACAAAAAAAAATAAACGAATGAAGTAAAAAGGAAGTGTTTGGAGATAAGAATGAAGGCATAATTAATTGGGAAGTGTTTGGAGACAAAATGAAGGCACGATTTCATTAGGAAGTGTGTGGAGATAAAATCAGGGAGCGAATAGCATTATAAAAACTATTAGTTATAAAACAGGGTCGTAATTTCGGAATTCCATATAGAATGTTGCTATTTTATTAAACATTTCTTTTTATAAACATTTATAACTAATTTTCTCAATCATTTAAAATTATATATACATATACATTGGTACACATTCCTATAAACGCATTTACATTTTGTGTCTCTCTTTGTTATATATCCACTGTTCTCAACCAAAAACAAAGCTATATCTAAATGAGTTCTTCTAAGTAAACATTATTTGTTTCTAGCTTTTGTTATTTGTCTTAAGTAATCGATCATAAGCTATTGGTGCTCATTTCAGTGGAAGATTCCTATAAACGCATACGCGAAAAATTTGTTTAAAACGTAATTGAAAACTTTCAACCTTACCCTTTGAAAATAAAATAATAACTGCTTTAGGCCGAGGCCACGCAATGAGCGGCAGAGCGGTGAGCGGCAAAAAATTAAAACATAAGAAATACTACTGAAGTGGCCATGCAATGAGCGGCAAATTTGAGCGGCTAAGCGGCGCCGCTCAGGAATAGAACTTGTTCTAATTTTTAGTTGTTTTCTGAGCGGCAAAGAATAAAAATGGCAAAAATAATGGCTTTTCTTTGTTTTGTCAATCTGTGATTCAGTAACTTCTTTTAACGATAATTGAATCGTTAAAAAAAGAAAATAACAAAATTATCGATTTTGGTATTCAGTAAAAATTTTAAACGATTCACTAATGTTAAAGTCAGCTGTTGTTGTTATCTTAACGAGAACCATTTTTGTGTTGTTTTTCAATCGATAAAAAGTTAAAAAGGTGGAAATGTAGTCATACATAAATAAAAATCATAAAATAGTGAAAATATTTAGCTTTTATTATAAAAACCTTTTATATAAATAATAAATGATAACATTGACAATGACAACTAACCGCTCAGTAATAAGCCACTTGCCACTCAAACTCGCCGCTTTGCCGCTCACCGCTCTGCCGCTCGCCACTTTGCAGCTCATTGTGTGGCCTCGGCCTTAGTGTTTTTCTATTTAAGGTAAGTTTTTAATTGCAGAATCTCTATTTACGGAAAATATTTTTGTTTAATAGGAAATTTTATAATTTTAAAGGATGCCTAAAGGAACTTTTCTTACTGATCAGGAAAAAAATTCAAATTAAATTTTTTCGTTATCAAGGCTGTTCTAACAGAGAAATAGCACGTAAAATTAATCGTTCCGAAGGAGTAATTCGTAGCTTGTTTAAGAAAGGGTAGAAATACGGAGTACGAAAACCCACAAAGGGCAATAAAAAGTTAACAAAGAGACACTTTAATATGATTAAATAAGGAGCCACCCGTAACAAATTAAATGCTTCTCAAATAAAAAACAAACTTGATCTTCCTGTCACTTCAAAACATGTTGCACACATTTTGCGAACGGATGGTAACATAAAATGGAAGAAACCCAAATGTAAGCCAAATGTCTAAAATTTGCGCGCAAATACATGAAATGGACAGATGAGTGGAAGAAAATAATTTTTTCAGATGAAAAAAATTTAATTTGGACGGACCCGATTCGTACTCTTGTTTCTGGCATGATTTATGATCGAATGAGATTCGCATGTCGAAACGCAATTTTGGTGGAGGTAGTGTTATGGTTTGGGCAGCTTTTTCTGCTGTTGGAAAATCAAAAATATGTTTTGTTCCAACAAACGAGCATTTAGAAGATGCTCTTATCTCATTTATGGATAAAAAAAAAAATGAATGAAGATTGCATATTTCAACAAGACAACGCTGCAATACATGTTTCAAAACAATCCAAATCATGGTTCGGTGAACACAATATTTCTTTGCTGGACTGGCAGGCTTGCAGTCCGGATTTAAACAGAACTTGTGGGGGTACATGGCCCGCAAGGTTTACGTAAATAATGCCCAGAATCAAAGCATAATGACGTTGACAGATTTGAGACTAAAAATTCGACCAGCTTGGGAAGAAATTAATCGAGAATTTCTGAAAAAATTAGTGGAATCTTTGCCGCACCGCAGTTTTGAAATTATCGAAAACAAAGGATCATCAACTCATTATTAATAATGCCAATTTGCATTATTGCGTTTATAGGAAAATGCCTCTCAAAATGACATTAAACCACTAAAATTAAAATTTTAAAAAATTTTAAATATAACTCAAGTTTTTAGTGAATAATATTTTAAGTTTAACCAATAAAGATTTAGTAAATTAATTTTTTAGCCCCTTAAAAATACTTTAGCTTCGTTTTTTGGTATGTTGTTTTAAAAACATGATGTGCGTTTATAGGAATATGTACCAGTGTATATTAAACAACTATCACTGTACTAGAATTTAAAAAGATTTTGAGCAAAATCACGAGATTTTAAACCAATTTCATACTTTATAAATATCTGATATTTTGATGTGTAAACATCTATACGCTCAGGGGGGTAAAAATCTATATCACAATACAAGCACAAAAACAGAGTAGGGCAATTCCATAAAAATGTCACCTTTTATGAAAAAAAATATTTTTTCATTCATATGAAGTAAGTTTAAAAATATATTAAAATACGTTCCAAGTTACATAATGTAATTCCTTACAAGCATTCTAAATAATAAAATAAATATAAAATTTATTTGTTTACTCAATTTTCTTTTAATACATGTTTAAAAAATTTAGTCATTCCGTCACAGTCATTCCGTCACGTCAAGTGACAGTTAATAAATTCGACGCTATTACAGGCCAGTTGCTCTAAATTATAATTGTATATTGCTTATATATCATATGTAAAATATGCATTAGTTTAAAATCTGACTTGCTTCTTAATTTACAAAAGTTCCCAGGTTTTAATACCAGGACATATTCATGGTAGCAAAAATGTCATTCCGTCACACAATGAGAAATTACTCAAAAATAAAAGAATAAAATAGTGTAAAAATTGTTTCTGAGTTTTTTTTTAAATCTCTTAATCACTAGCAATCATTTTCAAACTGAAGAATAATTTTCAATTCAAAATAGCTTTGTAGAATAGCCTTAACTTCAATTCTACAGCTCAAAATGTCATTCCGTCACATATGGAATTGCCCAGTAAGACAAAAACGGTGTGAGGTACAATTGTATTGGTGAAAAGATTAGGAAGTGTTTGGAGATAAAATGAAGGCGCGAATTCATTAGAAAGTATTTGGAGATAAAATGAGGGAGCGAAAAATAAAAAATGAAGACTGAAAAATTAAAAATTAAAAATGAAAAGTAAAAAATGAAAAATTAAAAATTTTAAATGAAAAATAAAAATGAAAAATAAAAAATGGAAAATGAAAAATGAAAAATAAAAATAAAAAATAAAAAATGAAAAATAAAATATGAAAAATAAAAGATGAAAAATAAAAAATTAAAAATAATAAATTAAAATTAAAAAATTAAAAATTAACCAGTTGAAATAATAAATAATAATATATATTTTTATATTAGCAGAGCTCCTGCAGTTGTTTGCTATAAGTGATTTCTGTTTGATTTTAAAAAAGTGCCATAAAAAATCTTACTAGATGTTTACACATCTCCCATGTGCATTAAAACTTTCAGCTTTTTCTTCTTGTAGTGCCATTAAGAAAAATTTTAAATTTCAGAATTTTTCGAATTCGAAAAAGCGAACAATGGCTAAATGTATCCCAAAGTAGAAAAAATCTATAAATAGTAATGATTTTAAAAATATATAAATTACAAATTGGTTAAAAATATTAAAATTTCCTTTTTTTGTTATTTTTCTTAATATGGTGGGAAAAAAATGTGTTTTTTTATATATGCCAAAAAAAAAACACTTATAAATAAACAATTTGTTTTACTGCCACATGAAAAGTAAGTTGGTGAAAAAAAATGTCTTTTATACCCTATGTGGTCAAGCTACAATGAGTTTGTGCTGATGTTTGTAACTATCAAAAATATTTGGCCTAGAACCATCTTTTATTAAACCAGTCGACTCAGAATAACTTTCTGAGTCGATTTAGCGATGTATGTCCGTCCGTATGTCCGTCTGTGTATCCTTGTAATCAAACGACAGGTATATAAGCTTTTATCGTATACAAGACGAACGATATTGAAATTGGTGACAATCGATGCATGTTCAGACCCAGTCCCCATACAAATGACCCCTATGATATCAACTTGTATTGCCATAAATCCAATTATCGGTCAAAATTGGTTTGTGTGTGTTTATTACACCCATTAATCCGTAGTCAAAAAATAAACCTTATATGGCAATTCTTAGCCATAGCCCCCATATAAAGCTGCTTCCCGATCTTCACTTAAATCAAAAAACAAATATATTGCACAAAAATTGAGTATTCTATGGTCTCTCCAGTTGTGTATCAAAACATTTAAATGCAGCAAATAATTACTATAAAGAATGTGGTATAAAAATAAATGTTTCCAAAAGTGAAATGGTTTTGGAAAATGCAGACGGTTTGTAGTTTCGGAAAGTAAACATCTAATATTGTTTCCTGGTGGTTATGAAATTCCTTTTTGGCAGTTCATTTTAACAAATTGGTTAAGTTCAATTTACATGAGACGATTTTGCTTAGTACGTATACCGTTGTTTGGATGATTACTTAAAAATAAATATTTGCCAGAGGAAACGAAACTTTTTCATTATAAAACAATCATTAGAACAGTTTTATTTCATGCTAATTCGATATGGTACTCTTGCTGACCAACTGTAAAGAAAGACTTTATTATTCGGTTATGTATTGATTATGACATGTCTAAACTCACACCGTTAGCATCTTAAGGTAAAGGTACACAACACACTTTATACGCTTTTTGGACTACTGTCAAAAAAGTTTAAGTAGTGTATTTTCATAGAGTGAGGCACATCAAAAGTCTACAAAGCGTATGCCGAAAAAAAATTTTCAACTTTTTCAAGCGTTATAGTCATCATGACAGCTAATCAGCTGTTCTTGTTTATTTGTGAATGTGAAATACAATTAAAATAAAATGAGTTTTTGAAAATAAGAAAGAAAATCTAAAAAAAAAAGTTGTGTGTACAAAAGAAAATATTGAGTGTAGAAATAGCAAAAAAAAAAGGAGGAGAAATAAAGATAAAATAAGTTTATAACGCGTGCTTCGTATCAAAAACCTTGGAAATATTTTTTTTTTATGTTTTTAAGTGTTAGTGTTAAGTTTGGATTTAAACCTAGTTTTAAGACTATCTTTAAATGAATTTTCTCCAAGTGTTGTACCGAGATCAATCAGTTATCATTACAATTGTAAAACTTGTTAATACGAGTACATTTAATTGTCAAGCTAAAATACATACATTATAGTTTTAAGACTTCTTCAATTGTGTATTTTACGAAAAATTGTGTTTTATGTTAAAAAATAAAAGAGTAATAAACTTGAAAACTTAAAAACTTCTAATTTATTTCGATGTTTTTTGATTTTAGCATCTCGATTTTCATTTGATTTGGAGCAGTGGGTAAATTTTGTGAGTTTATTTAATACTATGGAATACCAAAACATCTATATATAAACAAAAATATATTTAATTATGTACTTTATATATTTTATGGGCTTAATACAAATGAACTTATTAATTTACAAATTAAATGTTGCTCAAAGTCTAAATTAAATTGAAAATAATGCGATTATTGTCTTGGATATATGCATGAGCAATATAACAATTTTCGGACTTTAAAGTGTAATACCATTTAAATTTAAATTTAAAGTTAATTTCTTTTCTTTTTTATTGTGTATCTATAAAAACAATGATGGTTTTTTATATAAAAAGAATTAATTTCTGTATGAAAAATGGATTACACAGTACAACAATGTACGGATTATTGTACAGTGTAATTTACAATCCATGTACAAGCATGTATAGATATTAGGGTGACATTGGAGTGTATGGAGATATTTTTTTTCTGAATTTTAACTTTACCCAGCTGATATAGTGTACTGTCTAAAACTGGTGTTTTGAAAATTTGGTAATAATCGGATAACATTGACCCGTCCCCCTTTCAGTTCAAAGTTTGAGCGAATATCGATGAAAATATATTGATGAAAATTGCTGAACTTAATGTTTCAAGTGTGTTATATGATCATATATTCAGGAATATTTTTAGTTAAATTAAAACTTGTAAGCGCTGGAAATATAAAATATAATATGTATTGTTATATTTGGAATCAAATCCACAATTGTTCAAAAACGTTGTAAAATACCCTACAACAAATAGAATACTTTTTTTTAAAGATTATTTATCATTGTCCTAACAGGTTACTGACATGTTTCTTACGAGGTTTTTTGCAGGACAACTTTTAAATATGTAATCGAATGACAATTTACAAAAATTTGTTAATTTTGTGTTTCTTATTTTCAAAAAATGTTTTCAAGTGTTTTAGGGAAAGTGCACAATATTCCGTCTGAGAATTGGCGAAAATCCAAGGTTAAAATTTCAATGTGAAGTTAGTTATATCATTTCTTTAATTAGTAGGTTATCTTCCCCCAATTGGGTACTACCTTTTGACAACTCGTAATTCGATGCTTCACTTGCCAAATTCATTAACTTCATTTTTGGATTTATGAGATTTTTAATGTCAAAGCTCTTGATTGACGGCTAATAACACTATGGAACATTTTCGGGGTTAATGTCTGAAGTGTGAGAAATTCAGTCAGGGTGAAAGTTTTAGGCCAGTGGAATTCTCAAGCCAAACTTTTTTTTATGACCTATTATATTGTTTCCTTGTCTTATCCAGGTATAAACATTCAATTTAAAGTTGTTTTACTGCATAAGACCAATGTAAAGCCTTCGGTTCCAATCGCGTATAGTACAGAAATTAAAGAAACATATAATGTATGTACTGGGAAATTCGCCACATATGTGACGCATAATTTTTTATAGTTACAATTCGTAGAACTCGAATAAAAAGACCTTGTTTTTAAAGAGAATATGTTTTTTTTTTTTTTTTTTGAAATAAAAACTACGTATTTCATTGGTACGTGCTCAAAATTATTTAGCATTGTCTTTGGCTTTCTTTTTTCAGTTGGTTATGGCTATGAGTTATTGAGATATTAGCGAAAATTTATAAAAAAAAAAAGGGGGAAGATTTCATTAGTCCAACTTGATGTTTTACATGGATATATTAATACAAATTATTTAGTTAAGCCTTAGCTTAAGAATAAAATGAGAAATCACCAATGGTTCTTGAGTTATAGTTGGCCTAAGACAGCCAAACCCTTTGGAGGTTTTGCTGGCTCTCGGAAATATCGCGCAATGAAAAATCGGCAAAAAAAAAAAATTAAAAATGGCCCAATGAAAAATTACCAGAAAAAAATTAAAAATCGCCCAAAAAATGAAAAATAGCCCGAAAAAATGAAAAATCGCCCAAAAATAAGAAAATGTTGCCCAAAAATATCAAAAATTGTACAAAAATATGAAAAAGGCAAAAAAAAAAAGAAAAAACGCCCAAAAATTAATCAATATTATCCATATGAAAATTCAGTCAAAAATCAACTAAAATTATGCAAAATTAAATATTTATTTATATAGAAGTTTATTTTTCGTTATGGAAAAATAGCACATAAAATTATATAATGAATTTGTTTTGCTTATGTGACAGTTTAAAAAATATTTGTACAACTGCATGACAATATGGGCAGTGAAAAGAGCTCAATCCTTTCGCCAAACTGGTTGCTTATATTTTTAAAACGCTGGATGTATCGCGCAATTTTTTGTTAATGCAATTCATTTTAGCCGATGAAATGTCTGTGAAGCCAAAAAATATAAAGATAATATACATGGCAATCAAGAAATGGTGTACAATGAGTTAATGTGGGTGCGTTCGTCAAACCAACGCGTTAAGATGTATTCTCTCAGCATGCAAACGAGTTTATGATAGGTATGTTTATTGAAGTTGTAGTAATTAATGAAAAAAGCTACAAGTTAACCAACCTGCATTTCTGTCATTATAAAAAAATTTTACAAAAGCGAAAAAAGTTGGACCATTTTTCATTTTAGGGAATTTTGTAGAAGATATTCTTTTGGCCATTTTTTTATCAACGATTTTTCATTGGGCGATATTTTCATAAATCAGAAAATGGAGTTAACCAATTTGGCAAGTGAGGCACCAAAAATCATTGCTCTATTAAAACCCATTAATTAACTCTTTTTGCTGTCGCTGTTTTCGTGTGAAATAAATAAATGGTACAAAAGAAAAAATATGTTATCAAAATTCTGGATTTACTAAGGATAATAATAAAATTAAATTAAAAAAACTAATTATTTCTTTACGATAAAACCATTTGCCAATTGTAAATCGTACAAAAACAGATTTATTACGTGAATCTCGACACATAATAAGCTCCGAAGAGACCTAAATCAAACATACACAATTATTTACACGATCCAAAACATTTCCGAACGCGATAAACGACAAATTAAACAATAAATTAACAACAACACTTTTTTAAAATCAAACAGAAAACGTCATCTATGTATGTATCACTTATAGCAACCCACTGCAGAGGCTCTGCTAATATAAAATTTTTTATTATTATTTATTATTTCAACTGGTTAATTTTTAGTTTTTTATTTTCCGTTTTTCATTTTTTATTTTTCATTTTTCGTCTTTGATTTTTCATTATTCATTTTTTATTTTTAATTTTTTTTTTATCACTTTATATTTATGATTTTTTATTTTTCGTTTTTCATTTTTCATTTTTCGTTTTTCATTTTTGGTTTTTCATTTTTCATTCTTTATTTTTCAGTTTTTATTTTTCATTTTTCATTTTTCCTTTTTTAATTTTCATTTTTGTTTTTTACTTTTCATTTTTGATTTTTCATTTTTAATTTTTATTTTTCATTTTTTATTTTCTATATTTTATTTTTCATTTTTTATTTTTCATTTTTATTTTTAATTTTTCAATTTTCATTTTTTATTTTTCATTATTATTTTTATTTTTCAGTTTTCGTTTTTCATTTTTCATGTTTCATTTTTAATTTTTAATTTTTTATATTTTATATTTCATTTTTCATTTTTGATTTTTAATTTTTTTATTTTTCATTTTTTTTTTTTAATTTTTAATTTTTCGTTTTTCATTTTTAATTATTTGTTTTTAATTTTTCATTTTTTATTTTTCATTTTTTATTTTTCAATTTTATTTTTTATTTTTTATTTTTCATTTTTCCTTTTTTATTTTTCATTTTTCATTTTTCGTTTCGATTTTCCCCAATTTCAATAGTTTTATTACATGGATTACCATGTAGTTTTCTCACATACATAGACACACAGACAGACCGACAGATATCGATATAATTAATATAAAAGTAAAACCTGGGTCAAGGGTATCAGAGATTCGGCATAGAAGAATTAGCCCTCTTGTTTTTATTGATATGATTAATTTGGTAGATTAACATGAATAAATAACTGTCCTTTTTTAATAAATATAAGAAACTTACTTAAGTAGGATATTATAGCCGAAATTTCAGTTTTGGCGAACACTTATTGTTAGTGCTGTTTTTTGATTTATATTCCACCACTTAAATTGTTTTAAGAGCCTGGATTGCTAAAGCCAAAAACTTGAGCGTTAACTATAAAATCGGCCCCAATTCTTAGGGGGACTGAAGTGAAAAGTTAAAGTTAATTAATTCAAAGTTTAGTCTTCCTAAGCCAAGAGCCAGTACACAACTATCGTGCATTTCAATTGAAGTTATTGAATGTTTTGGTCATTTCATTATTTATTCAAGTATTGTAATACAAAAGCCATCCAGGCCTAATGAATCTATATTACATAATTCTAATCCTGAGATCAAAAGAATTTAAAATATCTTAACCTATTAACAACCTATTAACCAGACATTAAACATATCGGCTCGCCAGCCATAACGCAAGATAGGAAAAAGAGAAAGTAATAGTCAATATTAGTCATTCGATAAATTTTACTTCAATGTATGATTTCCTAAAAACACCAATCATAGTTCCAGTCACAAAGGAAACCAATACATTGACAGAATATTGTCGCTGCTACAACGTTTTCAGTTATTTGTTTCAACTGGGTTTTCAGAAGAGAAAAATATCTGTTTTATTTTGTCATTGCGCTATATTTTGTAGGTATCAGGTGTTTAAAAAATACATTAATACATTGTACCGTAAAAAAGCATGACTTTCATATAGTTTTTTTTGCTAACTTCTGGTGTTGTTGGTAGTAGGTGGAAGTATGACGAATCAAACTTTCAAATGGTGCAATAAAAAAATCAAAAGAAAGTCACAAACATTCAATACAATTTTAAGGAATTAATATATCAATATGTGGCGAAGATATAATGAGTTTGTTTTGACCTTTGCTGATATCTGGGGACTAAGCGCCGCATTCGATATCGAGTAAAATCAATCGAAATTTCATATTTTGATTTATAAAATAAAGAAGACGGATAAATGTCAGACCTCGCTTCACTTTTAAAATACAAAAATAATTTCGATCGACGATTAGATCCCCGAGATTTTATTATGCAGATCGGCTACGAATCACTTTATAAGTCAATTTAGCGATGTACGTCCGTCGGTTTGTCTGACGGGTTTGTATTCAAATTACATGTCGCAATTATGCATATATTTCCAGCAATTTTGCATATAAGCTGCATGCATGATTCAGATTTTCATATATATCTCGGTTTAAGTGTGTTTATTACCCACATTCATCGGTAGTTCTAAAATAAATTAAGTACGCGTTTAGACGGCTAAGTTTTTGCGCTTTCAGTGCGTCAAGTTACATAGCACGCGTTATAAACTTAGTTAATTTTTCTTTCTCTACCTTTTTTGGTATTTCTACACTCAATATTTACTTTGCATACACAAATTTTTGTTTCAATTAAATTTTCGTTCATACTTTAAAAATTTTTATTGTATTTCACATTTACAAAAAAACAACAACAGCTAGTTAGCTGTAATGATGCCTACAACGCTTGAAAAAGTTTAAAGTTGGTGAACTTTTTTCGGCATACGCTTTGTAGCCATTTTTATGTCACTCCATGAAAATGCATCACTTCATCTATTTGAGCAGTACTCCAAATAGCGTTGAAGGGTATAAAGCGTGGTGTGTCCCTTCACCTTTAATCTATAAAAAAACAAACATTGCATAGATTTTGCTCAAATTTGGTTTGTATATGTTTTTGCGAAAAATAAGTGACTTTACTAAATATAGCCATAATCTGTCCATTTTTCGATGTGAACTTTTTCATATCTGCGAGTAACAAATTCCTAACAATTTGGTTTATGATTATTTTCTATATCCATATATTTTGACCTATACTCTAAACTCATGGTACAGGGTATCGTATAGTCGGTCTATAACTTTTTATAATTTGTTTTTCTTTATTAAAAAAAAAAACAAAGTCAAACCGTTTTTTTATCATCTTTCCTTAACATGAGTTTAATATTATTCAAAGTCCATTCTTGCTCAAATCTCTAGTAAAGAAATAGTATAGAGTAGTTTTATTTATGTACATTTAAAAACAGATATTTTTTTTAACGTCTATGGAAGTATTTTCAAGAACTAATAGCATTTAACTGAGACGTCACAATCGTACATTGAATCATATTATTACGTATTCAAATTGAGGTTAGAGAACATATTTTTTGACCTTTGTAATAGATTTTTTTGTTTCTTTAGAAAACTAAGTATTTTTTGTGTTGTGGCAAATTTTACATTTTCTAGATCAAAATGAAATACTCTCACAGTTTGCCAACATATTCTAAATATGAAATATCCTTTCATGTAAAGCTAACTATGAGCTGTACTTTGAAAATTTAGCTTGGATATAACTTTGATAAATAATACCGGTTTTAAATAAGATCCCAGTAAAAATTAAGGTTTTAAGGGAAATAGAAAATATCTATTGAATTTCAGAATCCAAAATCAGTTTATCTTACAAATTTTAGTGGAAAACAAATTGAACATATCTATGTTTAAATATAAAAAAAAAAAAAATATTAATGAATTGTGGTGTTTTTTTTTTTGTACGCATAAACATTGGTGCACTCCTTCAGTACAATGGGATAATGTATGTATGTTAAATTTTTTGTACAGATTTCAGTTTCCTGAGACGGATGTAAGAACATTTTAGGATATTCCAGTAGAATTGGAATTACTTTGCAGTAGCGAGAGTGAAAACATAAGTTAAGAAAACATATGTTAGTACCAACAGCAACCAAATGGTGGAAATTAACATGGATATGCCTAGTAGCAACTTTTTTCAAACTTTTAAGTAGAAGTATTTGAGAAAACTTTTGATGATGATGCTGTGCAGCTAATTGTCACGCAGTAACATGCATACGTTTCATTTCACCGAAGAAGAGCTCAAAGCATGCCAAAAGAGCGTAGGTACTGGCAATTAGACGAGGATACAAACTTACCTTTTATTTCTAACAATATATCGGGTAATTGTTTTCAAGAAATAAAACGTTACATTAATCGTGTGGATAAGTCTAAACTGTATTTCAAACTTTTGTGCGAAAGGATTTGTCAATTTGGATATATCCACCGAAATCTCTCAATTGAGGAGTCAATTGTCAAAAATTTTGGTAGCCATTCCGACAAACAATTTATTAGAGGAAATGCTGTTTGGTTTGGTTTGATTTTAAAAATTGGATGCTTACCAGCAATTGGGGCTTTTTATATCAGTTTGATACGTATAGCGGAGCTAAAGCAGTTGAGAGTCAATGCCAACACCTACCATTAGGATCAAGAGTATTTCTTGACCTCATATAAAAATTTTATCAGCCTACAGACCATATTTTGTTAACTTTGGTACTTCGTATGCCTTTAAAACAAAATGGATTTAGAGAAATAGGAACTATTCGAGAGCGAAGGACAAAAAAAATTTCCTCTACTATCAAACAAAAAGTTTTATATAGTATACGAAGCTTTTATCTTAACAACAGGTATGGTTATTTCGGAATTCTTTTCGTAAAATGGAACGATAACAGTGTAGTGACTGTAGGTAGAAACTTTGATGAAATTCAGAGGAAACAAATGGCGGTGGCCTCTTTTTACGCCAATGATTAATTCGCGTTACGTAAATGTCTGGAAGCTTTATAAGAGTGCCAACAATAACAACATAGATCTCTTGAATTTCCAGCGAGGAATTGTGCGGTACTACCTACGAAACTATTATATTCGTGCAATAGAACCAAGACGTTCTACTACATTGTCCATAGCAACATCGGCAGAACACAACTTTCCAAACACATCCAAGTAACTAAGTTTCAAAGTCTGTCACAGCAGAATTCGATGGATTTGTGAGCTTTACAACGCGACAATTTGCGTGGAAAAGGACTGTTTAAAAAAATATCATGCCGAGTTTATAAATATGCCTAACAATAATAAATTTAATATTGTTTTATTTATGTTTCAAAATGTCTCAAAATATGAATAACAGTTAATTTCAATTAAAATCTATATGTATTTAAAGTTAGCTTAATGTAGCAACTTTTCCATCGACATTGTCTCATTGTAATAGTAAGAGTACAGGCTATAAAACTCTTTTCCAAAAACTTTTTTTCATTTTATTATTATTTGCATCCTACTAAGGTCAATATTAAAAAAAAAAATCTATTTTTTTTTTGTTTTAAAGATGGGTGGGATCTAAATGGGTTAAGCGTATTTTTTAATATACGTATTATGTTGATATACAGTCGGTCAAAATATATTGGAAAAAATTGTTTTCCTACGCTTTGGACTAAGAAAATTTATTTAACCTCATTTGCAACAAAAACTTAATAAAAAAAAAACATAGAACTATTAAAGTTATTCTCTCTCTAGAATTATTAAAATAAACAAAATGACAACAAAAGAACATAAATTGCAGCTGACTAAACATATTTGACAAAAGATAATATAAGATTCATATATGTCAGCTAACAGAGTATTGGAGTTTCTTAATATAAAATTAGAGCTGCAAAAAAAACCATTTATAGCGCAGAAAAATCACAAAGCTCGCTTAAAGTTTGCCCAGGAACACCTTAAATAGATCAGTGTAACAGTGTTTTATTTTCCGATGAATCCAAATTTAATTTTATGGATTCTAATGGAAAGAAAAGAATACGACCTGCTAATAACAGGCTAAAACCGCAGTAATTTACTGGCATTGTCAAACATGGAGGAGAATATGTTATGTTTTTCAGGTGAAAGCTTAGGAACCTTACACTAAATCAACGGATTAATGGACCCATATATGTATACTTATATATTACAGGATATAATGCTTCCTCATGCCAATGAAAATAGCCCACAGCACACTTCAAATTAGTTACAAAGTTACTTGGAACAGAAAAGTGTGACCGTTATGCCATGGGCTGCTGAGTCGCCCCACCTTAAAACCTATTGCAAATCGTAAACAAAAAGGTCAATAGCGAATCGGTACACAGGGAACCAACCAAGCTCTACAAATAATGCATGGTCAGTCATTCCAACGTTGACAGTGGAGAACCTTTTTAGATCCATGCCTAGAAGATGTGTGCCAGTTCTTATGAACAGTGGTACGCAATAAAATATTAATGTTTATTATTTAATCCAAAATGTTTTTCCAATTGAATATATGACTTTTGTTTATATTTTGTTAAGTTTTTTAACGTTTAAGTGGGAATCAAAACGTACACGAATATTTTTTTGTTTTGTTTTAATCATTGAACGTCACGAAGCAAAAAAAAAAGAAAATTCATTTTAAATGTAAGGATATTTGAAATAAAACCTTTCTGCGATGTCGAAGAAGTTGTGTTTATAATTATTTAGACTAGCAGATTCCAGCGCTCGAAATTCGAGTGCAATTTCTAGGCAGCTTTATTCTTTAACTTAGCCAATTCACAAACCAACACTTTTATGTTTTATTATTATTGTGAATGAAGATAACAAACTCATTAACAAACACATTAACAAATTTAATAAAACACACATAGCATATGTATAATTTTATGTATGTGTTAGTAGAAACTTTAAATGCAATTTACTCAAAATAAAGGAAAAAATTTAAAATCTGTAAATCTGCGAAACGGCTAAAAAGAAATACCTTTCAAATAATATTCGTTTGGTCAAAATCGGGATAAAACGGTAGAACAAAACATCGGTCACAAGAAATCGCCTAGCCTATTAATATTATAGATAAACTTTTTCAAACATTGTCATTTGAACAATAAAAAGTTAAAGTTAGTGAAGCACTGACGTTGCTGTAAAAAAAATGTTTAAAAAAAATGGTAAAAAAAACAATTTTGAGAAAAAGAATACTTGTGTGGCGTTCAAAATACTTTCTTATGCTTAACTAAAAAATGTAAATTAAGCTGAAAATGAATCAAAGCCCGGTTTATTCTTTTATAAAAAATAATAATAATTTTAGTAGTAGTATCAGTATTAATAACAAGTATGCGTTCTCGACTTTCGGATCAACTTTATGGCAATAACATAGTTTCGCGGTCAGTCAGATGTTTGCATGGCAGAAGCAAGAGATATTTCTGTGTAATATTTCACCTCTGGATCCCGTAACTATTTGGTGAATATCTCTTGCGCCATGAACAGTTTTTACATTTTTGGGCAATATGTTTTTCATATTGAAAATTTGTTTTAGAGATACGTAAAATAATTCCACATTTTGCCTAAAAGCGATTGGCACAATTTTTCTGTATCTGCTATATCTTCTCCGTAAGACACAAGAGCGTCTGTTGTTCGCTTAATGGCAGGAACGTAATGGCAGATACGTAAAATAATTCCACATTTTGCCTAAAAGCGAGTGGCACAATTTTTCTGTATCTGCTATATCTTCTCCGTAAGACACAAGAGCGTCTGTTGTTCGCTTAATGGCTGGACCCACACCATCGGCTGCTCCCTTTCGAGTTTTCAAGAAGTGACCATATCGCGCATTTAAAATTTTTCTCAAAAATTCGATTACAAAAAAAAATAAAAAATTAATCTTTTACATAATCCAATATTAGATCTAAGTGAGCCCAAATAGCAGTAGGCTCTCAGAAATTGAGAATTGAATAAAGCTGATTCACAATTGCACACAATTTATTTCACTAGCCGTGCAGTACTTCTTTCAGAAGCAGCTTTTTGTTAAATAGTATTTCTATACGAACCCGAAGGTTTTTTTTACAAAAGTGACAGTTTCATTCTTTCCAGCGCAAATCCTGCTTACATCATCCCTAAGAAAGAATAGTAACTGCATTTATTTTATATGCGCTTTTACTAGTAGGTGAGTTTCGATATACTTCTTTTTTAATGGTCAGCAGTTTCTTCAACCCGCAACGTTTTAAAAGTTTGGAGGCCATAGCGAGCAATCTGACTTCCTTTCTTTATATTTCTTTTTTAACGAGTTTCTTTCAAAGTTTTGCAAGAAGAACTAAGAACTTTCTTTCATTTCCTTTGAATTTGTTTCTTTACTCTTTGACATCTTTTTTGTACTTTCGTTTGCCTCTTTCAGATTCTTTAAGTTTATGTTTTAAACGCTCGATTCTAATTGTAGTTCTCGATTTCTTCTTGTAATCCGATTTCTATACCTCTTTTTTCGGTTTTCAGCAAAAATGATTTGGTTTAGTTCGGTTGATCTTCGTAAAATTTGTCTTTCATTACTTGAAAGTTTTGATTAAACTAGCAAAATACTGGAGTTGCTGTTCTTGTGCAATTATTTGTTTGAAATTTCTCTTTCTTTTTGGATTCTCTTTTAGCACGAATATATTCCCTTTATTTAGCTCATTCCCGCTGAAGTAACCTCTTGGGCATGTCTTTTCACTCTTTTCGCATTTCTATTAAAAGTCGTATTACTAAGTGAAAATAATAATCTGTCTTTGTGCTAACTTTTATCTACTTCGTTAAGTTCCTTATCGATCTTTATTTTTTTCTATACCTTCGAGATCTTTCAGCGACCGTTAATTGTGTATGTTTAAGTAGTTGGAAGAAAAATACAAAATTAATAACTTTTATGCTGGTACGACATATCTTAAAAGTAGCGTTCAAGACATTTACTACTTTTTAGTTATTTTTTTATGAAGTTTGTTTTGCAAATGCACTAAAAATCAAAATAAATCAATCAAAGTCTGCAAAACAATGATTTTGAACTTAGATTTTTCTTTATTTAGTGGTTTTTTTTTACCGAAATTTCGTGTGACGTTCAAGACATACCACTGCTTCCTAAAAATCGACGTAAAAGAACACTTTAGTTATTGCTTTTTTTTAATTTTTATATATTGTGTTTCTTAAAGAAAGGACTTCCTTATCCTAATACTCCCCAGTTCAATTCGATAATCCAATCAGTAAATTTTAAAAAATTGAAAGAGCGTGGCGTTCACGACAATGCGCAGGGACAAAATGCTTTCAAAAATATAACAAAATTTAAGAAACAATTACAATATTTTAAAAATAATTATAACGTGTTTTCAATTAACATTGTTTTAAGTTTTTTTTCCATATTGTTTATCACAAAGTGCAGCTAGAGACCAGGGATTTGTATGAAACGAGTATTAGGGAACAACAAAATAGTGGAATAGAAGACTGACAAACGCTCGACCACGATTCGATTTTCTTCTTAACCAGAGGACATAATTCTTCAATTATGAGAAAGAAAAATTATTCTTAACATTTTATTTTTGGAAATGAAAAAAATGATTTCGATCGAAAAATTTCGATAACGAATGCGGTGATTTGGCCCCTGATCTCAGTTAATTAAAATTATGAAATTCTGAGAAATATATTTCTTGTACTACATATATTCTTAAATGACTCCTCTCCTATTTTTTCCTTTTTCCTTCTTTTTTTCTGTTTTTACCTTAATACAGAGTGGAAACAGTGGGGACAAAAGAATTGCGTTTAGATTGCAATTGACCCATATATTAATGTTTATTTAATCCAAAATGTTTTTCCAATTGAATATATGACTTGTTTTTATTTTGTTATTTTGTTTAAGTGGGAAAATACTGAAATATATTTATGTTTTTTTTTTTTTATTGAAATCAGGGAATATCTTTTATGTTAGAGTTCCTTTTTTAGTTTCAAAAAGTTTTTTTTCCACTTTTTTGTCATTTCAAAATTAGTAAGAACATGATATTTGTGCAATACCGATTTTTAACGGCCTGCCTTACAACCTTCTAATGGATAAGTTTAAACTCTCAAAATCTAGTTTTATCTTAGTGTAAGGTTTTAAAATATTTTTATATGTAAATCATTTAATTTACTACTTCTCAGTAATGCTCATTAGTAAGCACATCCATAAGTGTTTTTGTCCTGCTTCCGAAACCCTAATGATATCTAACAATTTCCAATTTTTTTTTCTTTACCAAAATATATACATTATGATATTATTGTTAATTTTAGCTAAATCATTGTTCAAGTATAAATAAAGATAACACAAACAAGGCAGCCATAAAAACTTTTTCAACATTATTTTGCTTCGAAATTGAATGCTGATTGCTGTCATATTTTCATAACCTTCTATATATTTTAACCATAAACTGACTGGACGTGAAAAAATTATTTATTTGAAGTGTTCAGAGTATATTGATTATCGAGTAACTACCATAAATACCATCTTTTATTACGCCGATTGCACCGGTTACACAGAATATGCTTCTGAGCGGATTTAACGATGTTCGTCGATCCATTTGTATACGTTTTTATAACTTACAAGTGATCTCATAAAATAATAATCACATCTGATTAGAACTGAAAGTATCTCCAGGTCAGAAATACATATATGCCAGTTCACTAAAACTTGCTTTATGTTTATTTTCTATGTCCATTAACAAGCTCATTTTCAGCTAGTGCCGCTAATTAACTTTCTTTCGTGGAATATTTTACAAAATTTGATGTTAATAAATTTTTTATATTGACAATTTAAGGAAACTTCAGTAAAAACGGCCCTGAGGAAAATTTTTTTAGAAAACTGACAAACTTCTTTCATAACACGTATTTAACAATAAACGCTTTTTTGAAAAAGTATCCGTGCATCTAAAATTAAAACTGTTATGCTAAAAACTAATTTGAATAACTTTCTTTTTTCTAAAAAAATAACACCGTGCGACAGTACTTTTTAGACTTGACACATAAAAGCGGAGATCGTATATAGTAAAACTGCATTCTCAGTTTTTCATTTATTTATTTATATTAATTACAATGCAAAGTAAATTTGTATTCTAATTTGGGTCCAGGGATAAGCCGGGTGACAAAAACCATTTGGCTGATTTTTTTTGCAGCGACAGACCAAAGCCTCTGGTGGGAATCGAACCCACGACCCCCCATGATAGGCGAGCACGCTACCTATTCACCTACCGGGGCGCTTAACTCTCAGTTTTTCATTTTCTGATCTGTTCTTCTTTTTAAAAGAGTTCAAAGTTGTATAAATATTTATAAAATTTAATTTAAATATTTCCAAACGTAAAAAGAGAAACAATTCATACAAAAAAAACTAGATTTGTGTTAAATATTGCTTAAGTCAGTAGGATATTATCATCTGTGCTTTAGGAGCCGATTTAGCATCGACTTAACTGATTTTAAAGTATCCTCTTTACTTATTTCACCCCCGATTTTTTAATATTTGGTGAACGGCATCTTCATGGATGTATTTGCTGAAGGATTCTTTGATTTTAGAACTAATTTGGTAAGCAGTAATTCTGGAATTCTGTTTTATTGTAGCAGTTCGCTTTCCGCGCTCAGTTAGTTTGGAGGCGCGACCAGAACGAGGTTTTGATAAAATTGACGCACAGTTGGGCGAATCGCCACTGTTCCACTCAAATTACTCTACACCTCACATAGTTCAACTGTTTGAGCTGGGCCTTTTATTAATGTTCGTCTTGAATTTGTCCATCAATTCCTCTTTTGGAATTTTTGATTTCGGCTCATATTTTTCTGGAATTTGTCTACAAAACTTGATTTTTATTTAAATACAATATAATTTTCGATTAATTAATTAATATAGTTACTAATTGAGTTATATTAAAATAGGAAATGTGTCGTAAATGTATTTCAGATTGAAATCATTTTGAATAAAAATCTCAATATGTTACATGTTCGAGTACAATATTGCAAGACCTAAAATGACTGCGAAAATAAATAACAAAATAAAATAAACCAAAATAAAAACTGATGTAATATAAAAAAAGACCAACTAAATGTAATCAAAAAAAATATATCATTATTGTGTAGTAGTTGTAAATGTTTTGAAAACTGAACAATAATATGATAGCGATGGACGGAAAAGCATGATGGACAACATGCAACAGTTGGCAATAGTTTCAAGGAATGAATTCTTAAAAAAATATTTATACTCGTTAAATTAATTTTTTATATTGTTTAAAAACATTTATATTTTAACATACGATTTTAATTAACCTCCAATAATTGTTAGTTTTTTTTAATGGATATGAATATATATTTTAATAAAAAACCAAAATATAATTTTTTTTATAAAAACCGTTCTTGGCATTACTGGCCATTGTTATCGGATAATAGAATTGTTTCTGCGATTCTCTTATAAAATAATAATACAATTTTATTGTTTAACAAGAAAAAAGACAATTTTAATTTCAATTATATAGAAAATAATATGGAACAAAATGTGTTTAAAAAAGAGTAATGAAATAAATCTTTTAAAATTATGGAGTAAAATCTGTAAAAAAAAAAAAATATATATATACAATTTTGTAATATGAATAAACTAAACAATGAATATTACCAAAAAGTTTAAATATGAAGTAAAACATGTTTTAACATAGCAAAGTGTTAAAATATAAAGATTGAAAACGATTTCAAAAGGTACTGCAAAAAATTGGGTGAGTTTTATGAAAAAAAAATAAATAAATAAATATATGTATATAAAATTAATATGCATATAAAAATATATTGTATAACATCTGTTAAAATGGACTTGAAATCTTACGCAATTATCAAAACCGGAAATTTTACAAAAGAATAATAGTGTCATATTTTAAGGAGAAAATGTCCTCGAAATAACCTACAAACAATTAAGAAAGTTACAGTAACCTAGACCCACATGATATCTAACCTCTTAATATGCTTATCAGAAAATGATTACAATGGATTAGAATGATGGACTTAGAAAATAAAGATGAATCAAATTTGAATAATGTTGTTATTTGGAGACATGTTAAAGTTCATATGGTAATTGTATGGGTAACTAGGCCAATAATGATCCGATCATACATATTTAATGAGGTTATTAGTGTGTTCTAAAAACACAAGCCAAATTTAAAATATGTGATATTTTTACATCTTTAATGATAATCGGGAAAAATGCGAAAATGTGCATTTGTTATTGAAAGAAAATAAATAATATTTACTAGCAGATTCCAGCAGATTTATTTTTCAACTAAGCCAATTCACAAACCAACACTTTTATGGTTTATTATTATTGTGAATGAAGATAACCATCTCATTAACAAACACATTAAAAAATTTAATAAAACACACATAGCATATGTGTAATTATACCCTATACCACTATGTGGCTGGGGTATAATGACTTTGTGCTGCTGTTTGTAACTACCAAAAATATTTGACCTAGACCCATCTTTAATTATACCGATCGAATCAGAATCACTAACTGATTCGATTTAACGATGTCCGTCCGTCCGTCTGTGTGTCCATGTAAACCTTGTAATCAAACTGCAGGTCGCAAATATGAATATATTTTGATGAAATTTGGTATGTAAGCTTTTATTGGCCATAGGGTGAATGCTATTGAAATTGGTGAGAATCGGTCCATGTTCAGACCTAACCCCCATACAAATGACCCCTATGAAATCGACATAAATTGCCATAAGATTCAAATTGTCATATAGATCTTACTAAAATTGGGTTTGTATGCGTTTATTACATCCATTAATGAGTAGTCTAAAAATTATCCCTGGGACAACTCTTAGTCATAAGCCCCATATAGAGCTGCTTCCCGATCTTCACTTAAATCTATCAAAAAACAAAAATATTGCACTGATTCTTCTCAAATTTTCTTTGTATATATTTTTGCAAAATACAAGAGACTTTACCAAACATAGTCAGGATCGTTCCATTTTTGGGCCTAGTCCCCATATAGATATAGCATCCGATGTGAACTTTTTCATATCTGCAGCCAAAAAAAAATTAATAAAAATCCCACTCAAATTTGGTTTATGCTTATTTTCTATTTCCACGCATGGTATAGGGTTCATATAGTCAGTCTCGATCGACTATAATTTTCTTACTTGTTTTATGTATGTGTTAGTAGCAACTTTAAATGCAATTTACTCAAAATAAAGGAAAAAAAATTTAAAAATCTGTAAATCTGCGAAACGGCTAAAAAGAAATACCTTTAAAATAATATACGTTTGGTCAAAATCTGGATAAAACGGTAGAACTAAACATTGTACCAATGGTTTGAGTTTTAAACAAATCTGGGTTGTGCCCGTAAGCTATACTTTAGCCAATCTACCAAAAATGATAATGATTTTTATATAAATGTAAGCTACAGGTCCAGGGCTATAAGACTGCATTAAAATAATCAGAATTAATCAAATTGTGTTTACAATATGGGCTATAGAATAATTAATTTCTAAATTTTAGAAATTTCTATTAGTTTTTTGTGATTATTTTTTCATGCTGAAGTCCGATTTTAATTTGTTCAATTTTCATCTTAAGAGCTACAAAGTGAATGAAATACAAAATTTTCGTGGTAAACTGTTGATAACAAATATATTACACTGTGGAACAAATTCAGGTTAGCAAAAGTTAGGTCGATTCTGAGAGTGAGGGGTGAAAATATAGGATAAATTAGAAGACCCATATCGCGGCGTTTGTTTATGTTAGTTCGAATTTTTTTTTTTTATCGACCTTTGAACTTTGCAGTCAAATGCCGATTTTCAGCATATTGTTTATATGGTTTTTTTGGCTATAACTCGTCGACTAATTGATATTTTTTCAATCTGTAAAAGCCAAATTATTGCTAGAGACCTGTGCAAAATTTTTTAAAAAATTGATTTAGAAAATTTTTATGGTGCTTATGAAGCAAAGTGTTGGAGAAATTATTTTTTTTTTTTTTTAACACTGAACAAAATTGGTACATACAAAATGAGAAGTAAATTAATATTAAGCTGGAAAACGCAAGTTTTGTATTATGATTGTTTTCTTTTCAAATGAAATTTATTGAAGAAACTGAGAAGCATATTATAGATCAAACAGAAAGCAAAAAAGACTTAGTTTTGTGGAAAATATTTTCAAAAAGCATGAAAAAAAAATAATTTGTTCCACAGTGTTATTTAGGACAATTCTTCCTACTATATATTTTTTCTTAAATTAATTTTTTATACAAATTTTAATTGTAAATCAATAAAAAAAAAATACATAAATAAGAATATTGAAATGGCTCAATTCGGACTAAACTATACTCTACAGCATAGGTTTGGAAAAAGTCCCAGGTCGGAAATGGTTATATCCCAATCCATTTTTGAATCGGATTTACGACTCACTAGTGCAATTAAATGTGAGTCACGATAAGTTTGCAGCCCACACTTATAAGATTATGAAAACAGAGTGGTACATATTATATTTAGTTACTGGAGTTGCAGTTCTACACCTTTTCCAATTGTATTTCAGAAAACATCAATTGATTTTCAGAAAACATTAATTGTATTTCAGAAAACATCTATTGATTTTCAGAAATAATCAATTATATTTCAGAAAACATCAATTGAATTTCAGAAAGTATCAACTGTATTTCAGAAAACATCAAATGTATTTCAGAAAACATCAAATGTATTTCAGAAGTTATCAAATGTATTTCAGAAAATATCAATTGAATTTCAGAAAATATCAACTAAATTTCGGAATCAAATAGCGAAAAGTTTTTATTGTTTCGATTAGTGATTTGGAGTCACAGAAAATGTTAGCCAATATTTGGACTTCCTTTTTATGCACTATTTAGCTACTATATAAAAACATGGGCAGGAATTGGGAAAAAAGTTTTAGCTGAATCGTGAAGCCCGTTTTTGAAATCATCATTTTGAAAAAAACAAGTTTATAGTTTACAAGAAATTTTACAATTACAATGTAATACTTAAAAATATGTTTTTGTTTAGCGTTCTGACTATTTTTCTAAAATTCAATTCATGTTTTCTGAAATACAATTGATACTTTCTCAAAATAAATTGATATTTTCTTAAATACAAAAACTAAGAGAAACCTCCAATAAAAACTTTTACAAAACTGAGAATAGTGGAAATTAGAAGCCATATCTATAAATGTACAAATAATCTAAAAATAGAATTATTACGATGGTCTTGTTTACTGGTATTGTGTATTCCCATATTAATTCAAAGTAAAAGCTTTTCGGTATGAAACTGATTCTTAGCTACATTGAGGTGAGAGCGTTAAAGCGCATTTCCGAAAAGTTCAAGTACGAATTTTTATGAGATACACGCAGGTTCAAACGTCACAGACGTCCGAAGTAGAAAATTGTATATAGAAACAATCAAATCAATTACAACAATAGCAATTATTACAGTGTTTAATACAATCACTGATGAATGTTTAATGGCAAAAACTGGTCTGATTAAAAATAGTTACAGAGTAGAACTGATTTTAAAAAAATACACATATACTTTTATGCTTCCTTCTTCTCTATCATGCACTATTGAAAAACATTATTTTTTTTAATTATAGAATAAAAATATATTATTCGTATTTTAATCGTACTAGGATGAAAGTCATTATCGAAAACTAAGACTATCAAAATTTTTCTCGAAATTTAAATAAAGCACAAAAAATGTTATTCTAAAAAATGAATCAAAATTCATTGAATCATTCGAGAAAAAGTTTAAACGATAACTTCTTAACTTTCAAAAAATACTTTTTTCTTAACTTTCAAAAAACTAAAATTAGTTAATTGCAATACCTTTCAAACAACATATAACATATAATATGCTGTAAAAAAAATAATAAAGACAACTAAATTTTTAATATTCTTATGAAACATTTTTCTAACTAAATTTTTTAACTAAATTTTGCTTTGAAATATTTTTGCAATAACATAGGTCACTTGTAGTTAACATTAATCCTTAGAGGACCAGTAGTTTTTATATGTTTTTTATGATTTGTTATATTTGACACATTTTCCAAACGTTTTTTTCAAACTGAATTGTATCGACGATGTTGTAGCTTTTAAATTGTAAATTATAAATTATTTTTTTCCTTTCTCGAATTTTATTGGACCTAAGAGATTATGGACCAATAATTCCTGTTATTTAAAATTGGTTTATTCCCTTTCCGAGAACACCCTGATATAAAATGTTGACATATGTCTCCCAATAGTCGTCAGAGATAAAACAGAGTTTTTGGTAGTATTTATTTTTTACATTTTGTTTTTATTTTCTTCTATTTTTATCCTTGATTTAAAATTTATCAATTGTTTATTAAATTTCACTTTTAAAGACAAAGAAAAAATAAATTCATTCTATATATGTATACATATATATATGTATATTGCACCTGTAACTCTAAAGTGAGTCAACTCAAAATTTACAAATTTTCAGTAGAGGCAAAAAACAGTTTTTTTAATATCTATATATCTGTGGTCACAAGCATTAACCGCCTAAGTCAAAAATCATGCTTTTGAGAAAAATAACTTTTTATATAAATGTAATGGGGCTTCATTACAACTTCGGTCAGTATGTTTTCATTAATAACTTTTTAATAAACAGTGTTAGAGAAGTACGGATTTCACGTAAATATAAAGCGTTTTTAGTAGAACATGATAGTAAAGATAACCCAATTCGTCAAATACCGAGCTTTCGAGAAAAATTACTTTTATATAAATGTAAACAGCGCTAGAGAAATGGGGATTTCACGTAAATATAAAGCATTTCTAGTAGAATATGATAGCATACATAACTCAAATCAGTCTTAAGTCGACTTAGGCGGTAATCGCTTGCGACCACAGATATATAAAAACGTTGGTGCATTTGTTTGTAACGAATGATCTCCGGAACCATAAGAGCTGTCGAGCTAAGATTCGCACCATAGGTTCGGTTCGAGCTCTTCTGTGTTTTTTTTTTTTAAATTTAACCCTCTAGCTGACGTTGGGGTCAAGTTATAAACGAAATTCTTATTTTCAGTGCGATTTGACTGCAATTCAGAATGTATATATGTTTCGTCATAAGAAATTTTTGTATCTATCGGGCGCTGGGGAAAAGTTATTTCGAATATTCTTATTTACGGTGCGATTTTACTGAAACTAAGAATATACATATATGTATGTTAGATGATGCCAAACATTCTTTTGTTGGACCCGGTAGATGGCGCTGGCGTTCAAAAAATAATGAGTTGTCAAATTTATTTAAATTTTATAAGTTACAAAATTCACAAAAGTTTTTATATATAAACAATCTAACCAAAAAGTAAGAAAAAATTGCATTGGCTATTGCTTCGTCCAGAATAGCCGCAACATTATTGCATGGTGGTCGTACAGCTCATTCAGCACTCAAATCACCGTTAAACGTACAAACGAATGAGAATGCCGTATGTAATATCAAAAACCATTCCGGTATTGCAAAAGTTCTGCAAAAATGCAGTATTATTATTTGGGACGAATGTACCATGGTTCACAAATATTCCTTAGAAGCATTACATAGAACTTTAAAAGATTTGAAAGGCAATGAAAGACTTTTTGGTGGAGTTCTCATTTTATATCTGGAGATTTTCGTCAAACATTGCCAGTCATACCAAAATCAACCTATGCTGACGAAATAAATACCTGCTGAAAATCATCAATATTATGGAGTAGCGTTCAAATTAACAACAAACATGCGAGTACGATTCAAAATGATCCAACGGCTGACCAATTTTCAAAACAACTGCTTGATCTTGGTAATGGTAAAATCAATATTAACCCAAACTATTAAAATATCCACAAGATTTTTGTCAATTTATATCGTCACGCGATG
Organism: Cordilura impudica; assembly: GCA_963682025.1. NCBI lineage: Eukaryota > Metazoa > Arthropoda > Insecta > Diptera > Scathophagidae > Cordilura > Cordilura impudica. The sequence goes on from OY821520.1 coordinate 153,008,476, forward strand.
AATTAATTGAAAATGTATTCCCCGACATTCAAAATCAATATTGTAACCATGATTGGTTAAGTGAAAGAGCTATTTTAGCCGCATAAAATTTCGATATCGATACCATGTTGTTATTCAGGACATGACTGATTCCAAAACGTTTTCTTTCAAATCTATGGATAGTGTTGTTGAAGAAAATGAAGCAGTCAATTGTCCAACAGAATTTTTGTATTCACTTGATGTGCCCGGTCTACCGCCACATTTATTAAAATTAAAATTTGGTTCTCCAATAATATTGCTACGTAATCTCAACGCTCCGAGACTTGTAATGGAACCAGGTTAATTGTTGAGAGAATAATGCCCAATGTTATTGGGGCCACAATGTTTTGCTGCCAAGAATTCCTATGATTCCTACCGACACACCGATAATATTCAAAAGATTGCAATTTCCGATCAGATTGGGCTTTGCCATGACCATTTATAAATCTCAAGGACAATCATTGCAAATATGTGGTTTGGACCTCGAAAACAGTTGTTTTTTCCCACGAGCAACTATATGTGGCATGTTCCCGTGTCGGAAAGCCAGCAAATTTTTTCATTTACTGCCAGAATAATGAAGCTACAAATATTGCTCATTCTTTTTAGAATTACAATAATAGAAATATATTGGTCGTTCTTATATGTATGTTACAATAAATATTTATTTTCATTTTCATAAATAAAACATGGTTTTTCTTTAACAGTTTTGAATTAATATTAACAAATAGTTGTTTCATTGTAAAGAATAGCGAATAATAAGTATACAACAATAGTTATTTTTGCGATTTTTGGGTTTTTTGGGTGCAACTCAAAATATGTATTTTTAGTGAATTCTAAAGAAGATACTCTTATAACACAAAGAGGGTTACAACTGTATTTATACCCTATACCACTATGTGGTTTGGGTATAATGACTTTGTGCTGCTGTTTGTAACAACCAAAAATATTTGACCTAGACCCATCTTTAATTATACCGATCGAATCAGAATCACTTTCTGAGTTGATTTAACAATGTCCGTCCGTGCGTCCGTCCGTCCGTCCGTCTGTGTGTCCATGTAAAGCTTGTAATCAAACTGCAGGTCGCAAATATGAATATATTTTGATGATATTTGGTATATAAGCTTTTATCGGCCATGGGATGAACGCTATTGAAATTGGTGAGAATCGGTCCATGTTCAGACCTAGCCCCCATACAAATTACCCATATGAAATCCACATAAATTGCCATAAGATCCAAATTGTCATATAGATCTTACTCAAATTGGGTTTGTATGCGTTCATTACATCCACTAATGAGTAGTCCAAAAATGATCCCTTTGACCCCATATAGAGCTGCTTCCCGATCTTCACTTAAATCTATTAAAAAACAAAAATATTGCACTGATTCTTCTCAAATTTTGTTTGTACATATTTTTGCAAAATACAAGAGACTTTACCAAACATGATCAGGATCGGTCCATTTTTGGACCTAGTCCCTTTATAGATATAGCATCCGATATGAACTTTTTCATATCTGCAGCCAAAAAAATTAATAAAAATCCCACTCAAATTTGGTTTATGCTTATTTTCTATATCGACGTAGTTGGACCGAAAGATAGGGTCTCTAAACCATGGTATAGGGTATCATATAGTCGGTCTAGACCGACTATAATTTTCTTACTTGTTTTTTTTGCGAAAGACTAGAAAAATCGATGTAAGTTTTTTACAGTGGATAGATATGACCACTGTGTATCGTTTTCTTGCAAAAAGTGATAACTGAAAAATTTTGAGTTGACTCACTTTAGAGGTACAGGTGCGATATGTCGGAGTACTGATTATATTCATAATATAACACTTATGTCAAAGCTTGGGTAGAATCGACTGACACTACTGAATTTAAAAAAAAACCATCAATAGAAAAGATTCAAAAATTAAAGAGAGCAAGTCGAGACTGCCTCGTTTTCAATTTCTAATAAATTTAAAAATAAAATAAATTATTTTAAATAAATTTTAGAAAGTTTTATTTTAAATTTGTTTAAATAATACAATTTATTTCAAATAATTTATTTTATTTTTAAATTTATATACAGTGGGGGAACTTTCACAAAACTCTAAATTTGCCAATTTTGTTTTTTTTTTTTTTTGCGAAATCACTCTTTGGGTGTGTTCTCGATCGAAAGATAACAAAATTTGTCCCAAAAAAAATTGTATAGTTTCTGACATTTTCTTTGAACTCTTTTTTAAATACAATTGTATTTTTCAATGTTTTAATCTTATAATAAATTACTATAAAATAGTGGCAAGAATAAAGCTTTGTAAAGCGTTAAAAACCAAAATAATAAATGATTTTACTGCTGGTCTTAAGCAAAAAAAAAATTGTGAATAAATCCATAGTATTAAAAATTATCAAGATATATCGTGAAAGAAGTACTGTAGGGTGAAGACTCAATATTTAAGCGCAGGCACCGTAAAACGAGTCAAAGACATGAGAATATAATAACTGGTTGTTATCGTCCTGTGAAGAAGGCACTGCTATCAGACAAGACGGAATTGGAATACTGTTCTCTTTTCAGATGCGTCCAATTTAAATACATGATGGAAGAACGTTTGCACGACGATAAAAGGGAAAAAGACTAAACTCAAAACATAAAAAGAAAATCTGTTAAGTTTGGCGGTGGAAATATTATGGTATGGGGTTGCTTTTAGTAGTAAAAGATACTCTAACTGGAATTATAAGTAGATACAAGCATTGAAACCAAAACAAAAGGAAGGTTTCCATTGTGAATTGCTTTTAAGTTTTGTAATTTTTTTTTCGCAGTTAAGCTATTTTATGTCAATATTTTTCTTTTCCAAATAAAACATACAAATTTTTACATTAATAAAAGAGTTATTAGTTTTATGATTCATTGACCGTTCAAGTCGTCAAAAATATATTTTGTTTAAAGTTTCCATTTTATTGTCACTGTATATGAAACAAAATGGTTTGTGCAAATGCCTTTGTTCTTTTAAGTACAAACAACACATCGTTCTCTGATACGTAATCCATTCTAGTGAGATACTGTTTATCTAAAGGGCTATAAGCTAACAATATTGCACGACTGGGTCGATCTATTGATATGAACTGCTTTAGAGTTATCGGCACGTATAAGAATTGATCAACTAAGTGGCCAATTGTGAACGAAGTTGTGGACATTTTTCATATACAATACAAGAATTTAGCACTCTCAAATCGAATAATAAAAAAAAGGCAGGGATAGAATTTGTTTCAAACTAAATAAATAAAGAGAAGTAATCGACTCTGTGTGTTCCATATTAAATAATTAACAACAAATACAAAGCAAAAGATGCAGTTATTTATGTAAGAATAAAAAAAAACATTGTATATTCGCTTTGATCAAGTAATTAACTTGGTCACAAATAATGACCGTTGACGACTAATGGGACATCCTATTGCCTTTTTTATATTAGGAGGGGGAAATATATTTTTGAAGACACTTTTATCTAGAAATGTTGGGTCGATAAGCACGAATCCGCAAAAAAATTCCCAGCGGCTTATTTTGGGCGACAACGGTTCAAGTCAATTTTTAAGATCAATATAAGAATAAGAAAATAATGCATTTTAACACAATTCGGGGTTTTCTCTAAAACAAGAGATACTCATATTGCCTTTATGTTATATCCTAGATTGCCACCAAAACTTAAAAGGTATCTTCAGAAAAAATCGGCTAAAACTAGCCGCTGTATCAAAAGCTGGAATAAAAGTTAGATCTATGATAGGTTAATTATATTTTTTGTAATAACAAACATAAGCTTAAACTGATTACAACCTGACCACAGAGTTGTATAGGCTATAAAAACTAACTTAAAAATCTCCACTATAACAAAAGGGAAATAGATTTCAAAAATTTAACGATATGCTTTAATAATTAATATTACCAACTACATATGAAAACAAAAATATATTCAAAAACGACTTAATTTCGAAAATACAGAAGATTCTTGCTATAAATTTCTCCCGAAATCGTAATTAAACAAAAACTTATTTTTTGTTTTGTAAAAAATATATCTGTGCTTCCTTTGTTTACTTCATGATTTTACGATCAATTATTTATATAAACAAAAACATTAGCTTCTAAGATCGTTTGTCTTGTTTTTTTTTTCTGTGTTCTATTGTTTTTGGCCAGCTTATAGCATATGGCCAGTCTGAAGTTTAAAATAAATCAAATATTAGATATATTCCAAAATGATTTTACTATAACAAATTAAGAAAAAAAATACTATTGCTTCTTTAGTATTGTAGGAAGCAATACACTTGCCACATCTAGAATAACTTTTAGACGTAACAGTATTACTCGTATGTTATGAAATGTTAAACAAAAACCGGATTCCAGTCATTACAACTAACTATTAAATTAGAGAATTTTAATTATACTATTTACTAATCTACGTCTACAACTGTTAACATAAAACAACTAACTTGACAATGACTTTAACGAAACGATAATTCAGGGCCAATGAAACACTGCAGAGCTTGTGTAGTATAAAAAATGCTTGATTGACAATTATAAAACTATTGTGGTGCTAAATTATTAAACACAATTTGTTGAATGTTTTCATTACCAACCTGCGTTTACTATTCATTTTGCCATATGTAATGATCCATAGTGCAGCCGACACGCCAGTTAAGCCAACGATTACATTTAGATTTTCGCGCAATTTACTTAAAGCAGGAGCCATTTCTACTTGTAGTTTAGTGATAAATCAATATTATGATACTCTTACAAATATTCTGTATTATAATTAATTTATTACAATTACGCGTTTGTTTTGCAATTTTACACAAAGTATAGACACACACATATAACTTATACACTCTCTTCTCCAAACAATTAAAATTTCCACTTGACGTTCTCAGTTGCAAGTGAAATGTCACTTTTTATTTAATATTCTTCCGCTCCCCTTTACTTATTTTTCAATAATTCACTTAAAGGCTTCTAATGTTAATTAACCTTTTTTGCCAGCTTTTCGACGTTTATTTATTTAGATTAAATACAAATTTCGAATTCGAAGTCACTGTTTTAATGAATTTTGTTTTTCTGTTACGTTTTATATACCCTTATTTCGTAAAATTCTCTTATCTTTGTTACACTATTAGTAATTTATTGAAAAATAAATAACTTTGTTGCAAAAAAAAAGAATCAGTAACCCATAATGTGATAAGTCAACTGCACAAAGTACATCTGATGATATTTCTTTTTGGTGATTGTTTTTTGCCAAATAGATCCACATTAAAGTTGCCAGGTTATAAGATAGAGATAACATATGTTATATTTAATTTATATATAAAAGCTTATTGCTTTGAAACTTTTATAGCTAGTTGTGTAAAAACGAAGTTTATCAGGGTATAGTTAATGATTTAATATACTTCTTTTCAGGATTTTTTTAAAATATATTTCTACCAATGAATTCCATGATCAAGATTTATAGATTTTATTATTGCATCTGAATAACAGGAGAGTTACTCATTAGGGTTAAAGAAACCCGCAGTGTGATTTTATTGCTATTTATTTATGAACTTCAAAAAGCTGAATGAATAATTTTCATATTTTTATAAAACAAAATGTTTAATTTAATTTCATTTTATAAAGCGTTTTTTAAACAGGTATAATTAATGATTTTTCAACAGACATGCCTTCTATTTAATACCTCAGTTACATTAACAAAAAATTCTTGTTTTTTGGCTTGATTTGATGATTGAAAAACTAAAATTTCTTATGTTTTTCCATACAATTTAAGAACTAAGTTACATCTCTATTGCCGAAAACCACATAAAAACGGCCAACAACATTGTGCAACACTTCGTTTTAAATAGTAGATCTATGTTTTGCACAATAACATGAAAAGAACTATAAAAAAAAAAACATTTAAAAAATGAGTGAAATGGAGCAACAAATAAGAATTTTTAAAGATTCGTCGATTAAAGGTCGTTTTCGTCGCTTCTATTATTTCCGGATAAGAGATAACATGTTGCGGTGTTTATTTCACGGTCCCCATGATTGCTGCTCAGCATGCAGTTAGGTTATGTACCTAAGTTCATGCTTTCTGGTTATATTACATAACCATTCTTTTTGCTAGTTTTAAGGCCACTGTTACACGTTTAATATATATTGACTGCGATCCAAATATCACAATATATATTGAACGTGTAGCAGTACTGATGGATCGCGATCCATTTCATTGGATTTCAAATATAACAATATTATTGAACGCGTAACAGTGGCCTAAGGATTAGAATCAAATAGCTCTCCCTAACATCACTTGCAAAGGCATAGGTTGTAGGCATCCATACGCCGAAATAACCTGGCATTATGTCTAGCTGGAGTTAGGGTCACAAAATTAATAATACAAAAAAAAAAGATTTTATTAAAATGTTTATATTTTAGAAAAGACGTAATAATGTACTTGACTATGGTTAACGCCGTGTCCTATTATTGCCCAGTTAGAAAAAGGTAGCCGTAATAGGTATGCAAATATACTAGCAAAAAGGTGCCTCCAGATCGCAACCACCTAAATAATGTCATAATACATACTACTGTAACCAAAAAAAGAAGTATAAATATTATGTTCGTTTGATGAAGACCAACTGCTGTGTAAAGCAAATGATTTTTAAATTTAGTTTTTGCTAGTAACTAGGTTTTTTGGTCTAATCAAACTATAGAAAGGTTTGTAAATAAAGCGCCAGGTTTTTAAAACATTTATTTGAAGTATTGAATCATCTTTCCTAAGACTACTTAATACTTTAATGTTGACATAAATGTAACAATTAAATAGTTTGTTCTGCTATTACTTGTTTAAATTTTGTATTGGAATATTTTTACACATAACAAAGCAATATAACTTTTTGTTTCTTTAATATATTGACATCAAATATGTTCGGAATAGAGTTTGAGTAATGTTTATATATGTGAATAATGAAATTGAAGATACGCTAAAATTAATATTATCGTTTTAATTTACAAAACAGAAAAAAATCGATGTAACGTTTATAACACGGTGTCTCGACTAGCTATAATTCATGACAACGTTCATGTTCAAAACACAAAGTGGGCAAATTTTGTATAGACATTTCATATCCAAAATGTCTTTGAACCGTAAACAACAAAAATGCGTTATTTTACTCAATGCTTTAAAAGAATTACTATTCTTTTTAAATTCGTTCTTTTATAGTTTTTACATTTGTAGTTCCAAGAACACTTATATTCGCGATATATTAATGAAACTAATAATTTCGCTTTTATTTAATTTAAGTCGCGTCATTTTAAAATACTTGAACGTCAAAATCGAATGAAACTTCAAATTAATGGCAAGGTTTATGGCAGAATTTTTGTCATGGCAAAAAGTTGGATTTTTAAGTCATGACATGAACATTAACAGTCTCCACTAGCCATTGACTTGAATATTGCCATGAATTTGAGCTAGTTGAGACATTGTGTAATGTATAACCTGTAGCGCGATTCAGTTACTTCTTTTAACGATAATCGAATCGTTAAAAAAAAGAAAATAACAAAATTATCGATGTTGGTATTCAGTAAAATTTTTAAACGATATTCGCTATTGTTAAAGTCAGCTGTTGTTGTTATCTAAACGACAACAATTTTTGTGTTGTTTATTTAATAGTTAAAAAGTTAAATTTGTAGGTTGAAGTGTCGTCATCCTATAAGGAGCATAGGGCCTGAAAAAATGTCGTCATACATAAATAAAAATCATAAAATAATGAAAATATTTTGCTTTTTATTTTTAAAACTTTATATATAAATAAAAAATATTAATAAAAATAAAGAAATTAAACATAAAATCATCCTGTCAAACACGGTGATTTGTTTTTTTCTGTTCTTTGTTTTTTTCGCTTATTTTGAAAAGATGACACTTGTTTACAATTTAAATAAATAGAAAAATGGATTTGTCGACTATCGTTAAGTTGTAGTTAGTGAATCATTTAATCGTTAGTGCAAACGACAATAGCTGTCGATATATTTTGGGATTGTCGGATCGTTAAAGTTTACAGAAGCGCACTACTGGTGATGGTACTGTGAACTACAACCCTGTGCTAACAGAAATGTAACAACGCCTCTGTTGACATTCATACTAACGAATTATTCAGCAAGTCGTTGTAATATTACAACGAGTAAACGCCATATTGATTTTTATACGAAAATTCTCAACCAGCCACACTGGATCGTGACATTTTCAGTCGCTGCTCTTAAAAAAGAAAATCTTAATTTTCTTTCGAGGAAAAAAAAAACCAAACAAGGTATGCTAAATTCTACCCTTCAACAAAATTAACTAACTTTTACAAGAAATAAAACGAGTAAGAATAAATTATGAAAAAAAGAAATGGTTTTTCATATGTTTTGGGCAACTTTTTAACAAAGTGAAAAAAAGTGATTACTTCACTACTATACATTATACGACAAAAGGGTGAGACTACGAATAAAATTACATAACGAAAATTTTATTTGTTAATTTTAAGAAATTTATATGTTTACAATTTGTTGTAACGATATTTAAAAGTGTAATTTCAAAGACAAAAAAAGGAAATAAGTATTTTGTAAAATTATTTAGAAAATTTATAATTTCTAAAAAATATGCACAAGTCTAAAGGAAAACATAAAATATTCATGCGTTCAAGTTCATTTTTTATGCAGGATTTACGAAAATCTTTCCCATTTCTACGCTAAAAAATATATACAGGACCTACTGTCACTACTACAACAACAAGCACAACTTTCAACAAAGGAATTCGTAATCAGTTGTCGATTGAAAGCATAGAACATAAGAAGCTGTCAACTGTATCTGCTTTCAAAAATAACAGCGTCTGGACGCGAAGAAGCTATTATAAAACAAGTAATATATTTACATTAATTTTCTTTTATATTTTTTATAATATTTATATGATAAAAAAAAATATTTTCTTGTTAAATTTTCGGGCTTAAGTCTCGTTTAGGTGCACCTCTCCGATCCGTTCCAAATTTTCACCACTCGGTCCACTTCTTAATGCGATTCCAGCAAAATATTTTTTTTTTGGCGGAACCCCATATTTCCCGAGTTATAGACCTCCAAAGTTTTGACATTGATTTCGATATAACTTGAACAATTCCAATCGGACTTTAGCAATATATATATCATATGAAAGCTTATTGAAGTACCTTTAATTTGATATCAAAAAGTTCGAAATCCATTAACCCATTATGGACCAAAATAATTTTCTTTCTTTTTAGGATGCAGTTTTTTGTAAATAATTCATTTTATTTCAATAAAACGCTATTACAACAACAAAATATATGTTAATTAGTACATTCATAGGATTAACAGCTTTTATTTAAGATATTGTTTGACCTTTTAACCCTTTGTAATCCGGAGATATTAGGGGTACAACTTTGTATTTTTTATTGCACAAATAACAAAAAACCATAACACTAAAAACAACACTTTCTTACAAAATTCGATTTTACAATTCTAACTAGAAATTGAAATTTTTTTTGCTACATACATATATTGTCCTCTTAACCCCTCCAGGACCGAAGATATTATTGACTTTTAATGAGACTATTATGAAAATTTTGTTGGAAAATTCCCTTGTGACGTACGCAGAAAAACTTTATTCAGCGAAGCCACCTGCCGTGTCCTACTGGAGGAGAAAACCCTTAAGCGCGGCCGCAGGCCGCCACGCAGAAAAACTTTTGTATGCAAAGCCAGATTTCAATACTTAACTTTAGTGTCTCCGGGAAGACATAAGACAAGATAAAGCTATCATGGCCTTATCTCACATGGTATTAAAGCATCCCCTCATTTCTTCTCCGCCCTATTATGAAAATTTTGTTGGGAAATTCCCTTGTGACGTACGCAGAAAAACTTTATTCAGCGAAGCCACCTGCCGTGTCCTACTGGAGGAGAAAACCCTTAAGCGCGGCCGCAGGCCGCCACGCAGAAAAACTTTAGTATGCGAAGCCAGATTTCAATACTTAACTTTAGTGTCTCCGGGAAGACATAAGACAAGATAAAGCCATCATGGCCTTATCTCACATGCTATTAAAGCATACCCTCATTTCTTCTCCGTCCTATTATGAAAATTTTGTTTTAAAAATCACTGCATTTTAAGAGTCAAAAAGTCATAATAGACACCAAAAAATAGCTTGTGATCCCTACTTTTATTGTAAATGTGCAAATACATACCTTATATACGTAATTTCGTCTGATAATTACAGCTTTTCACAAAAAACTCTTTACCAAAAATGCACAATCTTGAATAGGTTCACAATGGGTTAAAGGATTTCGAACTTTTTTACTTTGAAAGAAAGGCAATTTAATAAGCTTTCAAATGATACATATATTGCTCAAATCCGATAAGAATTATTCAAGTTATATCGAAATCAATGTCAAAACTTTGGAGGTCCATAACTCGGAAAATATGGGTTTCCGCCAAAAAAAAATTTTTTTTTCGAAATCACCTCAAATACCCCTATTTCCAAAAAAAAAAAAAAAAAAATCGGGGTGGTGCACCTAAACGAGACTTGTTCCAATTTTCGAAACATTGAGCGATTTTAGTAATTTAGGATTTGAAAACTGTATGGGGTATTTATGCGAAAGAGAACCCCGGTCAGAATAAAAATGATAATAAATCTTTTAGAGTTGTACTATTTTGTAACCTTTATTAAAAAATTACAATATAAAAGCAGGTCATATTTACTACAATGAATAGAAAATTTAAGTGTGGGTGCACTAATAATCTATTCCTTACCCTTTAATTTACACCTGTCCCCCGAAATTTTTGTTTTTGTATCTAAAAACGTGTAATTTGAAAATCACTAAAATAAGGATATAATATAGACATTTATTTTAAAGTAAATTAAAAATACATAATTCATTTAGTGAGACGTATTCATTACCTGAAACATTTTTGGCCGTACTAGCTTACAAAAAATAACTAAAATATTTCATGGTATAAAAATAAATTATTAGGGCCGTATGCAAAAAAATTAATGTGTACAATACATACAATATACATATGTTGATAAAGACTACTTGAAGTACACTTTAATTTTTTTGCATACGGCCCTTAATATCTAAAGAGCAAGAAAGACATAAATAGTTCGAGTTACTCTGATATTAAAATAAATTTAAAATCGCTGTCACAAATAGCTAATCTACTCTTCTGAGGTGTGAATTCAATTTCATCACTCGAAATTTCATTTTCATCAATGTGAATCAGTTTCAGTTCAATGTTCTGTTGATTGGTTACCATTTCAAATCGGAAAGTCTTGGTAAATAAATTCGTAATATATATTTGTGTTTGATTTTTGGTTATTATTTTTATATTCCTCGTCATATTAAGTTAAGCATTGATTAATGTCTCGTTGAAAACGAAGAGCCCGTACCACGTTAGGGCTTTTTTGTAGAAAATAGTTATCCAATATTCGCCCTGATGCAGTTCCCTCATGGATGGTTATTGCTTTGAGTGACCCTCCTTCATTCTCCTCGGCAAGATCGATGTCAGTAACATTTTGACGATGTGTATTAAGTCATGCTCATCTGTTTCTTTATCCACCACCAATTCAACAATATCTATCTCAGCTTTGTTATCAAAACGTGCTACAAATGTATGCGACAACTCAACTATCTGCGCATGTTCATGTTCTATTGGTGAAACAAAAATATTACCTTCAAAAGCTTGTCATATATTCTTCCAACAGGCATTAACAATTGAGTTTTTAATGTCGGTGTATGATAAAGCAACATGATTTATACGGCCTAAAATTTTCCAGCCATCCATTTCTTGTAAAGATTAATTTTTTTTGTTTCTTCTAAAATATGCTTTATGAACAGAGCATTAAAATTTTAAATTATGCCTGGATCCTAATGGCTGTAATAATGAAGTGATGTTCTTTGATGGAAATACATACAACTTGCTCATTTTCATATTGTAAATCTTGAGGATGGCTCCGGTGCGTTGTCAATTATCAGAATTACTTTAAAAAGCAATATCTTGAAACATCATTGATCAAAAACTATTGATCAACCTATGCCTTCTTATTGGCCGTCCAAAAAACGAGAAGATTGTTAATATACATTCCTTCCTTTAAATACACGTGGCATCGTTCCCTTATTGATGGCCAAGCCAATGTTTTCATTAATCACCTGAAGCGTTACTGCAAAACACAATTGGTTTACGATATTTAGCTGCTTTATGACCACTGGCTAATAGTTCTTATTGTCGCTTCATTCGGGGACCACGACGTGGCAACCTCTGTTACTCCATGCACTTTACTCAGCCGATACAAAATTTTGATTTTAGTTTCTAGCGACATCATATATTTTCTTTCGACATCATAAAGCCTATAAAACTTTTAAACTGAATTATAAAATTGGTACAAAAATTAAGATTTCTTACGACGCACAGTGGGACGAATCGCCACTTTTCCATTCAAATTACTCTACACCTCACATAGTTCAACTTTTTGAGCTGAGTTTTTTTTAATGTTCGTCTTGAATTTGTACATCGATCCCTCTATGTGGATTTTTGATTTCGGCCTTTATTTATTTGTATTTGCTTCCAAAACTTACGAAGAAAAAAATATTATTTTTGGTGCAAAATTGACCAAACGGAGCGAACGAATTGGTTTTTTTTTATTTTCAGCTGAGAATCTTCGTTGCGATAAATACTAAAGAAAAAACTGCGTGAAACTGCGGATACATTAAAAAAATTTTTGGAAATGTCAAAAAATGGGTACAAAAATTCTGAAAAATTCGTGAGTATTCGATGAATGATTCTGAACACCTTTTATTCAATAAGTTTTCTTCCAAAAGTACATAATTTTCCAGCAAAAAAATCGCTTCTCCACGAAAAGTTTTGGAACATTATGGCCGTTTTTGGGAAAAATTAAAAATGAAAACGAAAAGTACCTTGTAAATCGGGGGAAATATTGAGGTTTTTAAATCGCGTATAAAAAGTGCCGTGTAAATCAGGGGATAGGTGTAAATATGTTTATAAGAATATATATTTTGTTATAATTGTTATTTAATCCAAGAAATTGAATATATATTTCTTAAATATTTCAAGGACCATCTCGTGGATGGGGCTTTAAAGTTAGTTATGTTTATGACCAATATGTTTAAAACCACTTGGTTGGCCGAAACAAACAATATATTTCAAATGTGTACATTTTTTGTGTTAAGCTTAGAGCTTCAAATTCTCTGCTGACTACGGCGTACAAATGTTCCGTTATGTTCGGGTTATTATTTTCAGTTTTTTTTTTTTAAAGAAAGTTGATTTTAAGTCGACACATAAATTACTTTAAACAGTCAGTATTCAGTACTAGTTTTCTGTAGAATCGCGTGATATTTCGTGTAGTCGAGAAATAATCTAATAAAAGTATTTTAGAATGTAAAGTTTTGAAAATGGGATGCGATAAACATACCACAATTGAGGAGAGACGGATAGCATGGAGAATGCACAAAGACGGAGAATGTGTTAATCTAATTCAAGTTCTTGAAAAAAAGTATACAATGCAATTCATTAATTTACATGTTTGTATATTCCAAAATAGTAACAAAAGCAATTTGAAAACGATTTTTTCATATCTTCAGAATGTGCCATATCTATGTCAAGCACATTTCATTTGTTCTTTTACATTTTTATAATATTTGTTTTTGATGTGCAAACATCTATACGCGCAGGGGAGTAAATTTCTATTTCACAATACAATCACAAAAACAGCGTAACATGTGAGCGTAAGACAAAATCGGTGTGACTTATGATTGTATTGGTGAAAAAATTATGATATGTAACAATCTGTTTGTAAATAAAAAGTGAAAAATAAAAATGAAAAATAACCAAAGGAAAAATAAAAATTAAAAATAAAAAATGAAAAATGAAAAATAAAAAAAAAAATGAAAAATAAAAAAAAAAATGAAAAGCGAAAAATAAAAACTGAAAAATGAAAAGTAAAAAATGAAAAATAAAAAATGTGATTTAAAATGAAGAATAAACAATGAAAAATAAAACATGAAAAATAAAATATTAAAAATTAAAAATGAATAATAAACAAGTAAGAAAATTATAGTCGGTCTAGATCGACTATACGATACCCTATACCATGCGTTTAGAAACCCTATCTCTTAGGTCAAACTAACAGGACATAGAAAATAAGATAAACCAAATTTGAGTGGGATTTTTATTAATTTTTTTGGCTGCAGATATGAAAAAGTTCATATCGGATGCTATATCTATATGGGCACTAGGCATAAAATTGGACCGATCCTGATCATGTTTGGTAAAGTCTCTTGTATTTTGCAAAAATATATACAAACAAAATTTGAAAAGAATCAGTGCAATATTTTTGTTTTTTGATAGATTTAAGTGCAGATCGGGAAGCAGCTCTACATGGGGCATATGAGTAGGGTTGTCCCATAGGTATAATTTTTGGACTACTCATTAGTGGATGTAATAAACGCATTCAAACCCAATTTGAGTAAGATCTATATGATATTTTGAATCTTATGGCAATTTATGTCGATTTCATAGGGGTCATTTGTATGGGGGCTAGGTCTGAACACAGACCGATTTTCACCAATTTCAATAGCTTTCATCCTACGGCCGATAAAAGCTTATATACCAAATTTCATCAAAATATACTCATATTTGCGACCTGCAGTTTAATTACAAGTATAATAAATTTGGTTCTATAACACAGTTCACAGCAATACTGCGGTTGAACGTGTGTTTATTTCCTTTAGCTTAAACTGCTTGGTTTTAGCTATTTAGGAAGAAGATTTTTATATTTACCAAAATAAAATAACTAGAACTTACTTCAAGCTGAAGTACAAGAAGATTGACTTCAACCATTGCCCTGTGGCTTTATTTATTTCAAATTATTGATTACCTAAGCATTATTCAATAATCAATACTTACATTAAAAACTATGAACTATTTACTAAAGAATTTCTTAACAAAGAAAGAATAAAAATTATGTGGAGTGTGGAGTAAACAAATATCGGAATTATGACAATTATGACTGTGTCAGCTAAATGTAAACAATATGTGTGTTTGAGTGTTCGTATGCTTAAATGTTTTTTGTTACATGAATATATGCGAATGAAAGAATTAATGAATGAATGAATGAATGTTTAAATGGTTTTGTTTTTATGACACTATATGGGTATGTCCATTACACCCTCAACGACAAGATTGAAAATTGCAGTGTTTTGAAAATTTACTGAATGAATTTCAAAAGTGCTGTGATTTTCAATCATAAATAATACAAATGTGTTTTCATATTTTCTTAACATACAAAAAAAATTTTAGTATAAAATTTTGTGTTGTGTCATAACAATTAGTTGGCTGATATTAATAAAAAAAAACTTAATGTCTACTTATTGTCTAACATGTTTTATTTTTCTGTTAACATGAGTAATTATATTTTTTCAAAATATTGTTGTGAAATTCTTTTAGTTTATTGTTAATATTTATTACGGAATTTACGCCCTTTCTTTCAACTATTGGGTATGGACCTCTATAAGGGCTCTGGTTCTTCCTTCTAGTTTCTAATTTAAGGTATACTAAATCTCCTACTGCTAAGTTTGGTACATTGCTGTTCTTATCATAGTTTTGTTTTCTCTTAAGTTTAGTAACGTTAATTAGATCTTTAGCTTTTCGTAAAGATTCTCTTAACCTAATTTTCATTTCGTTAGCATAATTTTCTAAATTATATACCGGTCTGTCGTCGTTTATGACGTCATTTGGTAATCTTGGTATTTTCCCAAATACTAATTCATATGGTGAAAATTCTGTGTCTACGTTTGGTGTACTGTTATAAGCGAAACTGTAATATGGTAACCATTGGTGCCATTCATTATTTTCTACAAAATTTAGTAGAAATTCATTTAAAACTCGATGGTTTCTTTCAATGGTTCCGACTGTTTGATGATGGTAGGGTGCAGAAAAAATTTGTTTTGTTTGTAACATTGTACAAATATTTTTAAGCAATTCATTTGCGAATTCTGCACCTCTGTCGGATTTAAGTATTTTGAAAATTCCATATTTTAATATTACTTGTTCAACAAGTGTTTTTGCAATAGAGCTTGCTTCTTTTGTTCTCATTGGATGCAAAATTACGTATTTTGTCAGTTCACATTGTGCTGTCAAAATATATCGATAACCGTTTGATATACTCAAAGGTCCGACCGTATCAATACTAATTGTTTCAAAACCAGTGTTTGGTGTATCCGTTATTATCATGTTTTCTTTTGTGTATTTAGTTTGCTTGTTTCTTGTGCAACTTTCACAATTGTTGATATGCCTTTTTACCATCTTGTTCATGTTCTTCCAAATAAATCTCTGTTTTAGTTTTAAAATTGTCTTTCTTATTCCAAGATGTCCTCCTAATGGTGAATTGTGGTATTCATATATTAAATTTTTCATAATATTTTTATCTTTAATTTCTTTTGGGGCTCTATAAATTATTATTTTCAATGGGTTCAAATTTTTCTCTATACGTTCTGTTTGCTTTTTATTAAAAATTCTTTTAAATTCATCGATGGGCATGCCTCCTAATATATCTTTTTCTTCAATTGCTAGCTTTTCTATATTTAATTTAGTCATTTTTGATGATAACTTATCCATAATCGAAACGTATTTCGGAGGAATTTCGTTATATCTGACTATTACCCCATTATTATTTATTTCTATCTTTGTGCACTTAATATTTTCTTCATATATAAATTTTAATTTTCTTATATTTCTGATATCAGTTATGGACGTACAATCCCAAATGTGAAGTTGGCCTGACTTCGAATGAGAGTTGTAGTTTTCCTTGTCTACCTTGCTTTTGTTTTTGGCAGTCATTCCCCTAGTTATTGCAAACAGTCTTTTATTATCATCACAATTCGTCGGTATCATACTCTTGAGTATGTCCGAATCTATTTTAATTCTTGATAAGGCATCGGCATTTGTATTGATTTTTCCTGGTTTGTAGATTATGTCGAAATCATAATCTGATAAGTCTATACGTATTCTTGTCATTTTAGATGATGGGTTTTTGTGTGTGAATAAAGATACGAGTGGTCTGTGGTCTGTTACTACGATAAACTTTCTGCCATATAGATATGGTCTGAAAAAATTTATTCCCCAATGAATAGCTAACAGTTCTTTTTCTATCACGGGTTTATTAATGTCATGTTTATTTAGAGTTTTGCTTGCGTAAGAAATTGGCAAGTCTTTTCCTATGTCTCCTTGACTTAGAATTGCACCGACTGCAAAATCAGATGCGTCTGTTGTGAGAACGAATGGGTTTTCAAAATCCGGGTATTGTAAAATTGGGGGTTTTATGAGTTTTGCTTTCAGTAGTTCGAAAGATTTTTGACAGTCGTCCGTCCATTCGAATTTTTGTCCTTTTTTTTACCAAATTGTTTAAGCATTTTGTTATTTGTGCAAAATTTTGTATAAATCGTCTGTAATAGTTACAAAAAGCCACGAAACGCCTGGTTTCATCACTGCAGGTTGGCACTGGATAATTCTTTATAGTTTCATATTTAGAAGGGTCTGTTTTTATACCTTCTTTTGTAATTAAGTGACCGAGATATGTTACTTCTGATTTTAGAAATACGCATTTGTTTGCGTTTAATTTTAAATTATATTTTCGTAGTCTTTCAAAAACTGATTTTAAATTGTCATTATGGTGTCTTAGACTACAACCAAACACTATTATATCATCGACATACAAAAATGCTTGGCTATCTAAACCACTCAGAGCAATTGTAAGCATTCTTTGAAAACTATTGCTTGAAATTTTTAGTCCAAATGGTAAGCGTTTAAATTGAAAATGTCCTTTGTTTGTTGAAAATGCCGTCAATGGTCTCGAGTCTTTGTGTAGTGGTATTTGATGAAAGGAACTTGTCATGTCGAGTGTTGAGAAATATTTTGAACGGCCAATTCTGTCGAGCACATCCTCTAATCTAGTCAAAGGATAACGGTCGTTGCAAAGTTTCTTATTTAGTAGCCTATAATCTACCACGAGTCTCCATTTCTTTTTGTCCCCACTGCTCTTTTTTGGTACTATCAGTAATGGTGAATTATATGGGCTCACGGATGGTTCTGCTATATCCGTATCGAGTAAAGTATCTATCTGTCCGTCTATTTCGTCTAATTGTGATTGTGGTAGTCTGTAATTTTTGATATACACTGGAGTTTGGTCATTTACACTTAAATGTTGTGTGTAAAAATTATTTGTCGTTAATATTTCCCCTTCTAAGTGAAAAATATCTGGGTATTCTTCAAAAATTTTATATAATGATTCTTGTGCAATTTTGTCATTGGATTCGAAATTCAAAACTTCAATTAATTCTTGAAAACGTTTTTTGTCCATATTGTCTTTCTTCTTTTGATAAATGACATGATAATTTTTTAAAGGTTCAGTTTGTACTGATAAATTTTTTATTCTCATTTCCCTGTCATTTACGTTAAGTAATCTTATATGAGCGAAACCTTCTTTAGGTACTATGGAATTTCCTACGAATACGCCTTCTTGAATTTCTTTACTGAACACTACGCTATCTTCATGTATATTTAATTTTACTCTATGAATCACTTCAGATCTAGCGGGAATAATTACCTCAAATGCCTCTGAGAGGCTTGAATGTATTGGTAGAGTGATCTCTTGATCCTCAATAATGAGTGTTATAGTGCATGTTTCTAGGTCTATCTTACTTAGAAAATTTTTCAGAAAATCCTGTCCTAAAATACCGTCAGTCTCTATCGGAAATTTGTCATCTACTAAATTAAAATTTTGAGTGTACGAGTTCTCCCCAAAGTATAAATTGACATCCACCACTCCTTTTGAATAAATTATTTCATTAGTAATTCCAGTCAATTTGCATTTGTCCCTGTCGTTAAAGTAAAGGTCACCGTCCAAATTTATTGTTCTTATTACCGATACGTCTGCTCCCGTGTCTATTATAAATGTTAGGTTTCTTTTGGAGTCCTTTGATCTTAGAGAAATTATATTTGTAGCATTTTTCGATATCCTATATATTTTTAATTTTGGTTGCCCGGAGAACGACTCTCGTTCACATGTCCCTCTTCCGGGTCCAATTCGTTTCCCTCATTTATTACCCTGATTCTACTATTTTGGTATCCACGATTGTTATTATTTCCGCGATTTTGTCCTCTAAAGTTTTGTCCACGGTTATTTCCACGAGTTTGATTGTTATTCTGTCTGAAATTATTGTTATAATTAGCATTGTTATTATTGTTATATTGAATCGACCGAGAATGGTTCTGCACAGTATTGTTGTGCTGTCCTTGGAATCTATGTCCTGTGGTATTTCCACGATTGTTATTTGTAAAATTTTGGTTGTTATTTGAATTGCTGTATGTTGAGCGATTGTACCTTCTGTTGTTATTAAAATTATTATTAAAATTACGTCCCCTGGAATTATTATTTCGTCTTATGTTGTTTTGCCTAAAGTACATAAGATTTCCTTGCGTACCAGTTGTCCTCTCTAATTCTTTTGCTAGATTTATCGCTTCAGGAAGAGTTTTTGGCTGGGCTAAGCATATCGCTTGCCTTAAATTGTCATTCAGATTATTTTTGAATACAGTGAGACTGAATTTTTGATTATTTCGTACTATGTCATCTTTTCTCTCAGTAGTGACTGTACCTTCTAGCTCTGAAATGTGCATAGAATTAAGCTCTGACGTCAAGCTTAATATATTATCACTGAAATTTGCCACGCTTTGATTTCTTTGCGTGCAATTATTCAATTTTGAATATATTTCCGGGATTGTAAACGGACTCTTGTAAATTTTTGATAACTCTGATTTTAATTTTTCAAATGTATCAATTGGTTCTAATATGCCAATTGCTGTACGTACCTTAGTTCCCAATTTTACTTCACGCACAAATTCTATAAAAGTTTTCTTACTATCTACTGTCAAAGTCAAGTAAATTAATTCTGTTATCTTAAGAAATGAAATTAGTTCTTTATAGTTGCCATTAAATTCTGGGACAACCTTCAAAGAAGTATTTATGTCAATTTCTGCCATTGCCATTGCTTTGGTCCCTGGAGTTGAACTTTGTTGACTTTCTAAATCTTTCTGCTCTTCTAGTTTAGATTTTGTGTCTTTATAAATTTTTTGAAATTTCGCTTTTACTTCAGTTAGTTTTGCAAAATCTAAATCTGGCGTTAATTCTAATCTTTCAAACTTTGTTTTTAGATTTTCTATTTCCTCAATTTTTTGTAAAATCGTATCTAATTTGTACCTTTTTGTACCTTGCTTTTTTAGATTATCTAGAATTTGCACCAAAGTCCTTAATGTGTCCTCAATTTCATTCATAACGAAAGAAAAAATTTTCTTTTTTTTTTATTTATTTAGACAAAAAGAGATTCGAAAAAAAAAATTTTTTTTTTTTTTTTTTTACATTTTTGAAAAATAATTTTGAAACTTAAAATTTTAAACAATTTGCAAATTTTTATTAATGTGCTTATGCACGTAGTTTTTATAATATTTGTTAATTTTATTACCTACATAAATGCATAGTAAAAATAAAAAAAATAAAATAATTATATCTAGAGTTATAATTTTACTTTCTAGTAGACTGCTGTTGTTGTGGTTGTTGTTGTTGTTGTTCGTTGCCGGTTGATTGAAGATTATTTCTTCCTTCTTTTCCGTACTCCACCAGTTCCCCATAGGATAAAGATTTTGCTGTTGCAATCAGGCCCCAAACTGTGTCTGATCTTAGGCTCGGAATTGCCTTTAGCTCTCTGTTAATTGCGTTTATAGCTTTTTCAGCAGCGAGTAGTGTTGCAAAGCTCTTTGTGCCAGGATATTTCTTCTCTGTGTGTTGAATATTTTGAATGTCCTTTTTGAATTTTACTAAGCGTTCACGTCTTCCGCCTCTAGATTTAAATTTTAGTACCACCTTTGGTATCGCTGTCAGATGGCTGTCTCTATTTCTTTCTTGTCGATTATAATACTCCTGTAGACTAATTCTCTTAGGACCTTCCATAGAGAGTGAGAAAAAAAAATTTTGTCGCCTTTTGTAGTTTATAATTGTCAAGATCTTTTCTTAAAATTGCGTGTATGTCGTCTTCTTTATTGCTGGGATAT
Source organism: Cordilura impudica (assembly GCA_963682025.1). Classification (NCBI taxonomy): domain Eukaryota; kingdom Metazoa; phylum Arthropoda; class Insecta; order Diptera; family Scathophagidae; genus Cordilura; species Cordilura impudica. Next base: position 153,029,636 of record OY821520.1, read on the forward strand.
CATCTTTTACAGTTGGTTCTCAAGGATACAATTTATCAAAAGGTTCCCAGGATAATGTAATTTTTACGTAAAAAATTTAAAAAAAAATATTCCAAAATTCGATTGTCCTTATTAAGGAGGCAGGATCGCCATATAATAAATTTGGTTCTATAACACAGTTCACAGCAATACTGCGGTTGAACGTGTGTTTATTTCCTTTAGCTTGAACTGCTTGGTTTTAGCTATTTAGGAAGAAGATTTTTATATTTACCAAAATAAAATAACTAGAACTTACTTCAAGCTGAAGTACAAGAAGATTGACTTCAACCATTGCCCTGTGGCTTTATTTATTTCAAATTATTGATTACCTAAGCATTATTCAATAATCAATACTTACATTAAAAACTATGAACTATTTACTAAAGAATTTCTTAACAAAGAAAGAATAAAAATTATGTGGAGTGTGGAGTAAACAAATATCGGAATTATGACAATTATGACTGTGTCAGCTAAATGTAAACAATATGTGTGTTTGAGTGTTCGTATGCTTAAATGTTTTTTGTTACATGAATATATGCGAATGAAAGAATTAATGAATGAATGAATGTTTAAATGGTTTTGTTTTTATGACACTATATGGGTATGTCCATTACACAAGCTTTACATGAACACACGGACGGACATTGTTAAATCGAATCAGATAGTGATTCTGATTCGATCGGTATAATAAAAGATGGGTCTAGGTCAAATATTTTTGGTAGTTACAAACAGCAGCACAAAGTCATTATACCGAAACCACATAGTGCTATAGGGTATAATGAAAAATAAAAATGAAGAATAAAAAATGAAAAATAAAAACTGAAAAATAAAACGAGAAATAAAAAATGAGATATGAAAATAAAAAATGGAAAACGAAATGTGAAAAATAAAAAACGAAAATTTAAAAATTAACCGGTTGAAATAATAATAATAATTATTTTTACATTAGCAGAGGCCCTGTAATTGATTGCTGTAAGTGATATATAGATGACGCTTTCTGTTTGATTTTAAAAAAGTGACGTAAAAAATGTTTACCAGATGCTTACACATCTCCCCTGTGATCGGACTCACATGATTTTTTTTATCAATAAATTATAACTTAAGTTTGTGTTATTATTGAATATAAACGGTTTTTCTTGTTTTTTGCTAACAATATTTGCTACATATAATTCAGTATAAGAAAAAAATTCATTCAAAATGTGCCATTTGAATGTCCATAGCTGTATGTATATGCAGTGAGTTACAATTCGATAGAAATACCTAAAAATTGGATCAAAAAATTTACAACTCTTTCAATGGTGCATGGTAGAGAATTTTAGAAAGCACATACATATTTCTAAAATTCATAACTACATTAAATAAATGATCAGGCTCTGTGTTTATAATATTTTCTTTTATTATCAATATTTCGCCTGCTCTGTATTATTAATCAGACTAGTTTCTGGCATTTCAGCCTTCATCAATTTTTTTTTTTTATAAAAAATTTATATGCTTCATTTATTAAAAAAAAAAAAAAACTAACCCATAAAAACCATAATCATATTCTAGCAGTTGGCTAACTTTTTTTCATACAAATTTTGAAATTTTCGTTTGAAAAAAAGTTAGCCAACTGCTAGAATTTGATTATGAATACGGGTGCAAGTTTTTATTATACTCCCTTTGTAAATTAAGTTTATCGTATCGTTTCAGTCTTACTCAACAATTGTAAATTCTGCAGTCAAAAAATTTTTTTGCAATATTTTTTTATAATTTTTTTTTGCAATATTTTTTTTTCATCGTCGCCATGAGTCTGCTTGCAAAGTTTCAGCTTGATTGGATCACGGGAAAAGGGTTAAAAAACGATCCAAATTTTTTTTCGGCAGACAAGCAGTCACTACGAGTTAAAATAATGGGAGTAAAAAGAAAAAAAATTAACAAGTTTTTAACTTCAGAAACCTTAAAAAAATAACAAAACTTGAAAGTATTAATTTTTATGATGTTCACGAAATATTGGAAACCTTTACTATGATATATAATTGAAAACTTTCTGATTTTGGTTTCAATATTATTGGGTATGCGTTTTTTTAGTACTGCTTCACAACGCCGAGGCATGCAGTCAATTAAATTGTTGATAATATTCATTGAAATTGTTTGCCACTATGAATTAACTGCCCCTATGGGTTATGTCTTGTCTGTGTAATTTGGTGCCCGTATTTTTCGATCTATAATTTCCCATAGGTTTTAAATGGGATTGAGATCTAGTGATTGGGCGGGCCATTCCAAAATACTAACTGTATTAGACTGTGCTCATTCAGTTACAACTTTGTAAATGTGGTTTGGGTCGTCTTGTGGAACTTCCAGATCATATTTTCCTCCGTGTATGGATACATTACGTCATTTAGAATTTGCCTGTATCCAATTCCAGTTAGAGCGTGTTTTACTACACGAATTTGACCCATTCCGGTTTTATTTGTTATTCCATCATGGCCATCATCTGAAAAGAGAACGGTATTCTAATTCCTTCTTGGCCAGTTCATGCGTTCATTAGCAAAATTTATGCGAGCCAGACAATTTTTTTCTGATGTCAGTGTTTTCTTCACGGTCTGATAACAACCAATATCAGCCTCAATTGCTCGTCGGGAAACAGTTCGAGCACATATAGTTTCATAGTTTCAGATTGTTAATGACCTACCTCAAAAAGTAGCATTTTTGGACATGTTTTAAACTGTCTTGCTTTTAAATTATCCTGTCCTTGACTCGTTTTATGGGGCCTACCGCCTATATATTGAGTCGTCACCATACCTCTCACGATATTTCTTGTTAATTTTTGAAAATAAATTTATTCGTAGAATATTTCTCACAAATTTTCTTTTGCTTCACAAAACTTTATTCCTGTTATAAAAAAAAACATGATCGTTAGTTACTATTTTAAAAATTACATTATTTTTCTTTTACTAGAATAGAATCACCAATGAAATTCATATAACTCCAATGAAATTCATTATTTAACGCAGTCGGCGTTATAACACCCAAAGTTTGATCCCTATAAGAATATTTTGAGACCTTAGAAGTCATACGATAATTGAAAAAAAAACTGATGCTTGGCTAAAAATTTCCAGATATTTATATTAAAAAAAGCAAATTGTTAAATATTTTTATCTGAATTAGCTAGTAATTTTTAAATTTTTATTTTTTAATTTTTAGTTTAAAATTTTTAATTTTTGTTTTAAATTTTTAACTTTTAATTTTAAAATTTTTAATTTTAATTTTCCATTTTTCATTTTTTACTTTTCATTTTTCGTTTTTCATTTTGCTTTTTGCATTTTTCATTTTCGTTTTTCATTAAAGATTATATTTTGATGACGTTAAAAAAAATATGTGGTAATACTACTAACATACATAGCTCATGGTAGTTGTGTTTGTTGGTATGATTATATCACTTTTTTGTCTTTTTTTGAACTGAATGTTGTTGTACAACAATTATGTTCACCCACTAAAATATTACAACAAACACACTGTTTCTTTTTTTTTATTTTTTTTAGAGGTGTTTACAAATTTTTGCTCATATCTCAGCACAATGACTCCCGATTTTCTCCATTTTAAATACCAACCTGGTGGGATTTGATTACAAATTTTAATAAATAAATGAAATGAAATGAATAATGGCAAACATTATTACCTCTGCCACTGTGGTGTGGAGGGTATAAAATTCGTCAGAAACAGAGTCATTATGCAAACAAATTTTTGAAATGTGGCTAGTTCTTAAAAGAGCTGGCTGTTTGTGGTATACTATATATTCTGATAAGCCTGATAAAGTTGATTTGATTGTTTAATGAATTAGATAATTTATTTTCTTTTCGCATTGGTTCCAATTCCTAAAGGATCAAATGCTTTCTTTTACAAGAGCAACTGTTGTGGAATCCCAATATGCTTTTCATAGAGGGTATGGCACCACATAGCATTTACTTAATCTTGCTGATACTATTAAAATGTGTAAGAACAATAGAAAATTAACCTTATTAAGCTTAGGGATAGGTTTAACCTTTCAGCTTGTAAGGTCGTTATATCTTGTATTAGCGGTATTTATATAGTGTATTAATGACTTTCCTGAATGGATAGATGTGGATAGATACAAATATATGTATATTTATTTGCGCATGTTAGTACTGATTGGAAATTAATAACGGGTATGTTGAGTGTAAGATAAATATTTGCCTAGAGCGTGGACTTGAAGTTACTTTTTGGCTATTAACACTTCTCAGACTAAATGTTTTTATAAATAATTCCAAAATTGAAATTGTTAATCAACATAGATGCTTGGAAATTGTGGTTAATAGTTAACTTAAGCTTCCAGTCTGACATTGATTCCGTGCATCCTAAGATTTTCAATATTCTACGAAGAATATATTCGATTAATATTTTTTTGCCATACCATGTTAAGCGTTGGGTAGCTTATGCTCATTTAATGCTCATTTACGGGTAATATTGCTATGAACCTTAAGAATCTTTAACGAGTTGTAAATAGTAAGACCCGATATTTATATAACATTAGTGGACGTGGATACATTTCTGAATTTGTTAGGACATTTTTGGTTGCTTCTTTCTTGAATTTGTCAAATGTTTTATAGAACAATTAAAAAAGATATAGTTAACCCATGGTGTATTGAGTTTACATTTTCTCAGTCAAATAGTAGTACACAAATATTGATACCTAGAATTTTTGCTCTATGTTTGAAAGTTCTGTGATAAAAATCGCTTGCTACTGAAAGTGATTTCCATATGAACTACGTATTTTCTCTCAATCTAATAATGTTTTCCGCCTTAAGATATTGCAGAATTTGAAGTTCATGGATATGAGTACCTACCTATGTGTATATGTCGATAATTGTATGAAGAATTGATAATCTACTTTAACATAATTTTTTTCCCTATATTTTTCAATTTTATTGGATCACTTTTGCATAGTTACATGTAGTTGCTTTTGGTTATAACCGGATCATAACAATTAGATTTATCTAGTACTTTACTATACATTTTTTTGTTTTTTTTCGCCTGGGGAGCCATCAGATAGGGTTTGTAAATGAGCGTAATAATCTAATACTAGCAGATTCCAGCCCTCGAAATTCGAGTACAAATTCTAGGAAGTTTTATTTTTTCATTAAATAAAGACCCTAAAGTTATGCTAATCAATTATAGCCAATTCACAAATCAACACAAAAAACAAACTCATTTTTATTACAAACACATTAACAAATTTAATAAACACACACATCGCATTGTATAATTTTATGTATGTGTTAGTAGCAACTTTAAATGCAATTTACTCAAAATAAAGGAAAAAATTTAAAAGTCTGTAAATCTGCAAAGCGGCTAAAAAGAAATACCTTTCAAATAATATACGTTTGGTCAAAATCTGGATAAAACGGTAGAACTAAACATCGGTCACAAGAAATCGCCTAGCCTATTAATATTATAGATATTATATATATACATATATCAGGGACCATAATAATTATTCCTCTTCTTCATAAAAGTCAGACGATAACAGTTATTGTTTGATTTTTATTTTTTCAGGCAAAAATAACTTATTTTTTGATTTTTATTTTTTCAAACAAAAATAACAGTTATTTTTTAATTTTTATTTTTTCAAACAAAAATAAGTTATATAATACTAAAATAAATTATGGGTTAATTTTCCACAAAAATTTAGAGTGAAATAGAAATAACAACATAGTTTTCTAAAAAACTTAAAAGTGTAGGTAAAAACCCTAATATATCCGGTCCTGAAAAGGTTAAGAGGTCAAAATATACATCAATATGAATCTAGTGGACCCAGATTTCATTCAGTTCTTGTAAATACTACCATTATATACATCATTTTATGAGATAATGCCACGTTAAAACAAATCTTAAAAAAGAATAAAAACTGAAATGGTTCATAACGGGTTAATGGATTTCGAATTTTGAAATATCAATTAAAGGCATTCAAATAAGCTGTCAAATGATATACATAAAATCCGATAAGTAAAAAAGTTATATACAAATCAAAGTCAAACCTTTGTCGCCGCTCCATAACGCCGAAAATAGGCCCGATCGAAAAAAAAATTATTTCTCCTAAATCACCCCAAAAGCCGTTAACGCTTCCAAAAAAATTTAAAAAATCGGGGTGTCGCCGGTAAACTAGACTTATTCCAAGATAAATGTTAAAATAATACATGACTCATTTTTTTTAATTTTATTTTATTAAACTCTTTCTTTTAACTCGTACTTTCTGTCTGTCTGTCTGTCGTGGGTCAACCCCATTTCCTCTTATCCAATTGATCTGAAACTTGGCCCGTATTCTTGTTGTGACTACAGATTAATTTTGGGGCAGTCACGCACAGTCACGGAGTGATCTAAATGTCATTTCCCTCATCCGATCGATCTGAAACTTGGTCCATGGACTTGCTATGAAAAAAAGTTAACTTTGACTTAGTCACGCACAGTCACGAAGACGGTTAGTGTGGAAAATGAGCAAAAAGGGGGAAAAGTGGCGAGAGTGCTAATCGTATGCATAGTTCTCGAAAAGAGGTGTAGAAAAATTATTTATTCAAGTCTTCACGCCAGATAGCATCCGACATTACTCAGTTTTTGGACTTAGAAATATCCAACAGTCTTATCAGAAGGCGATTGAACGAGGTAAATTTGTTTATTGTCAACAAAAATTTCTTAAAACGATTGACATTCGCCAAAACCCATAAAGAAAAAAGCATTGATTTCTGGAAAAACGGCTGTAGAGTGTCGGAAGGAAGATCAGTAGAATAGGACCAGGTGGTAGATATTGACCCAAACACTTCCAGACTAGTAACAAATTGGTTTTATGCAGAGAAGATCGACGTTTTGAAATGGCGAACCCAAAGTCCTGACATAAATCCAATAGAAATCCTGTGGAATGAAGTTAAGGTCAGGGTCTTGCAATCCCAAATAAGTGCACTTCCGCCTCCAATTTTTTTTTACCGTCGGTTGTAGGCTTTGTTCTCCAAGCTCCCTGCTGATTTTTCGCCAATCATAAGATTTGACCCTCAGATACGAAATTGTTTAATATACTCTCGTCGGTAACTAACACTGGTTTTGCGAATTTATCTCTGATCTATTAAATTTAATTACAAACAATTTTTTTCTGGCAACTCTTTTAAGAAAATTATGTTTGTGTAGACACTTCTGACAGTTTTTTTTTTTTGACAGCACTTTTTATTTAAATGTTTTTCTACCTCTACCTTGCCAGCCAAACTGTCACAAAATGTTAACAAAAAGATTTGGATGGTCGACATTTATTTGTGACAATTTTTGTTGAAAAAAGGTGGGCAGGGTTGATACGTTTTGTCTACATTTTTATACACATTTTGTCGGCGATTTTGTCAACATTTTGTCAACAAATTTGTCAACATTTTGTCAACAAATTTGTCAACATTTTGTCAACAAAAATGTCAACATTTTGTCAACAAATTTGTCAACGTTTTGTCAACAAATTTGTCAACATTTTGTCAACAAATTTGTCAACATTTTGTCAACAAAAATGTCAACATTTTGTCAACAAATATGTCAACATTTTGCCAACAAATTTGTCAACGTTTTGTCAACAAATTTGTCAACATTTTGTCAACAAATTTTTCAGTAAATTTATACAAAAATTATCCAAATCTAAATTAAAACAATTTTTTTTAAAGGCAATTTTTTTTATTATTGATTACCGAGTTATATATTAAAAAAAAATAAAAATCTTATTTTAATTCTGCACTAAAAAGATTTTTTGCTCTTTAATTTAGAGAACCTTTCCCCTGCTCTTTGGAAATAAAATTTGACTGCATTCAGTGCCACCTCCTCGTCAAAGTTCTTAAACCTATTGCTTTTCGCGGCATCTAAAAATTATAGAAAAAGAGGTTGGAAAACATAACAGAATATTATACACCAAAATATTACCCAATATAAATGCAAGCACAACTGATCCATCCAGCTTAGTTTTATTGTTCTTACCAGAAAAATTGATTTTGGTTTGAAAATCTGCCGTGAAAAGTTTATTTATAATTTTTCGTACATTATGTCCAATACTGGATCCACCAACGGTACTGATATATTGTATCTTAAATGATAAATGTCAAGATTAAATTATTTTATTAAATATATATCTTCAAAAAAAATTTATATACAGGATTTCTTAAATTCTAAATTTATTTCACACCTTGAAATTAGGGCATTATATTCGTCAACATTTTTGATTGGCAGCATTTCATCAATCTCAGTGTATTCTTTTTCTTTATTTGAATTTATAAAGTCACTGATTATTAATTATATATTATTAATTTATATATTTTAAATAAAATTATTTAAATTATACCTTTTCTATCAAATAATGTTACGCATCGTATTGTGCACACAGTAATAAAAACAGTAATAGATTCTCGAAAATTAACTGTAAAATACATATGTATAAACAATGAAACTTCACAACACGAAGTTACCATCAACAAATATATGCCCACAAATTTTCAACCAAAATTGTCAGCAAAATGAATTACATACTTTTGTCAAAATATTGTGAACCCCCACTTTGTGATATGTCGTTTAGGACAGCAATCACAATTTTTCAACAAATGATTGTGACAATTTGTTAGTAAAATTTCATTGACAAAATGTCCACACCTTTTTGATGACAATATGTTCACAAAAAGTTGTCATTACATTTTCTGGTTTGCCGGGTAATCTTCTGTTTATTTTTTTAGAGATTTTGTTTTTTATACCAGTTTGTCAATCCGTTTGTAACTCAACGAAATAAATTCCGGACACCCAATAAACTATATATATTCTTGATCCTTTAAAAAGGAGAAGTCGAACTGACGATGTCCGTCTGTCTGGCTGTTGAAAACATTCTGCCTTTCGCATGTTCACATGTACAAAAAAAAAAAAAAAAAAAACAAGCAAAATAATGTGTATGCATCGCTAATAAACAAACAAAAATGTAATTGCATGTGTTTACATTTATGCTCATTGCATTTAATAATTACTTTCAATTAAAAAAGGTAGAGAATACCTAAAATTTTTGTTAATTATCTATTATTATTTGAAACATCATTGTAAAAAATCTAGCCATTATAATTTAAAATCTAGCCTTTTTATCTCTTACTGTTTACAATCTTGGTTATAATATTGTGGTGTTTTAACCTTTAGAGGGTATCATATATTCCACATAGAAGAATTTAACATCACTCATGTTTTTTATCCGTTGATTTAGCATTATTTACAAATTTTCTAGTCAAGCAAAGACACTCTCCTTTGTTATATTGTTTTACCACATCATCTCTCCTTTCCAAAGAAACTTGACAACATTGTCGGCCCATTTTGAAAAATTAAAAAAAAAATTGATTGATTTATACATAAATATTATTTAATAATGTTTGTCAGAAAATAGTTTGCAAAAAAATAAAAAAGGGAACTTTTTACATATCTGTGGTTTTCTGGAATAACCGCGTATGTCCATTTTTGTTAGTTTTGAGTTAACGATGCCAAATATATTAATTTTTAACGCTCTTTACATGTGTTTAATTAAAAAAAAAAAAAATATTGACTATTTCTGAGTTTTTTCTTTAAATAACGACGTAACTTAAATGTTTATTAAATTAATTTGCAGCACTAACGACCTATGTCAACCTACGTTTGATCGCTGACAAATTATTTTCTCAGAAAACGACACATAGCAACATACGTTGTTATTAATGAAAAAAATGCAAAATAATTTAGGATTCTTTTCAGTTTATAACCACTTATAAAACTTGTGTGTTTCTGTTATTTTTTATCACTATTATTCTTGATACGTTGTTATATTCTCATACTAATTCCCGTTAACTTTATGTTGACGAACAAAAAAAAAAATCAATTTTTCAAGCAACAACAACTTATGTCAACATGTGTGGTTGCATTGGTAGTTTTCTTTTTCAAAGAAAACAACGTTTATCGACATAAGTTGTTTTATCTGCACACACTTTAAGTGTAATTTACATATTGTTTTTTCGTCCTTCTCTAGGATCTATTCCTCTGAAGATTTTTGACTCACAATTTTATATAAAGTATTAATTGCCCATATCTACAGGACTGTTAAATAAAAATCTCTAAAAACTTTATATCGAGCCCATAATTTCAAATATAACGTTTTTTGGCTCCCCTGAACATTTTGATTTTATGACTTACGCGGTTATTCTAGAAAACCACAGATATGTCCGAGTTAATTTTTGAGGTAATTTTAGAAATGGTTTTAGTTATTGTTAATAATGAAGACGATGACTCATTTTTATAGGCGTTTTTTACAAAAAAAATTTGAATTAAAAACGCATTATGAAATAAAACACATATTCCGTCCGACTTCTTTTTGAAACCACTCTTAATTAACTTAATATTAAAAATATATAGAACTTATATATTTTTTTGCAATCTATCTATTTTAAGAAAATAAGCAAATTTAATAGATTAGTTAATACATAACAGGAGTAGCTCCATTGAACTATATAACTTTAAACGATAAAAAAAAATAGTTAACAATTATGTATAATTTACAACATAAATATATTAGTTTATATAGGGCAAATCTAACACATGTGCATGCTTCAGTCTTCGTGTTTCATTACTGTCATTAAAAAGAGAAAATAAATTTAACAAGAAAATATTTTAAACAAAAATTTAAAAGAAAAAAGTATAGGATTGTCGTGATAAAAGAATAAAACAAAAGTTCTAATTATGAGGATAAATGGTTTGATTTACAGATTATTTTTATTGAGACGACGGCAACAACTTAAATCTAAGCGACCAACATGCCCTCGAACCGGCGAATAAAACGTGATGATTTTGATATTGAATCCATGGATCGTTTTCAAGATCGTGGCCGTAAGTCACGTACATCTGAATCAAGAACCCGTAGTCGATCACGAAAGAGATCTTATAGCCGTCGCGTAAACGATGGTTCACGTTCCAGAAGTCGTTCGCTAGAGTTTAGAGGCCGGCGCAGAAATCGTGATATATCCAGTCGCAGTCGCTCAAGAAGTCACGGTCATTCAAGGCATTCGGATAGACGTCATACATCGCGAAAATATCGTGATTCAAGATCAAGATCCAATTCAAGATCTCGTTCGAAATCAAAATCATATTGCAGACAGCGTAGCGGACGTTATCGTTATGATGATGATGATGGTGATAGGGAACAATACAGAAGAAAAAGTTCAAACTCTCGTTCTAGATCTAGAAGTTCTTCACATTTTCGTGACTTTGAAGTTCATGATACTAACAACCTATCTGCTGATACTCCATCTAAACCGTCAACATCATTATCACCATCAGCATTGTCATCAAAAATACCAGAGGAAAATACACATGATGATTTAGAAGACTTACCTTTACCACAACAAAAGTCAACAGATAAAAAATCGAATGGACCGTATCAGTTTGATGAAAATGAACCAATAGATAGAGCTCGTATACATCGAGAAATTGAAGAAAAATTACGTGCCGAATTGGCAAAAGAGGGTAAGGTATATCCCCCACCGAAGTTGGAAGCTTCACACCCGGTGTTTGCAAATGATGGATCATTTCTGGAAATTTTCAAAAAAATGCAAGAAGCCTCTACATCATCGGCTGCAGCTACCGCCAAACCAATTGTACCAGCCGTTCCTGCTATAGCAGCCACCGCCAGCCCTAGTACAGCACCGTATTTAGCTGCTGCTGCCACTGGTAAAAGTGCTCCGCCACCCCCCTTAGTAGGACGACGTAGGGGTGGTAAAATCTTAAAAACTGGTGTTGTGGCCAAACCCAAAATACAAACAGATGCTAACGCGGATCCTAAAGATTTTTGGTCTCTATATTTGGCTGAAGTTAATAAATATAAAAATACAGCTTGTGAATCAGAACAAGGCAATAGGCCATTGGTCAAATGAATATTCTAGAAAAAATATTTTTCTTCTACAAAAAAAAATGAACTTGAACAATTTCGTTTCTTCCATTTCATGCAATACATATGATTTTGTTTTATTTAACAAAAAATTCATATATAAATTGTGCATATTTTTTCTTTATTCGATTTTCACATTTTCTTGCGTTTTATTATTTTATTATTAATTTTTTTAATTAATTTAAGAAGTTTTCGATTTTTATTATAGGACTGACTATTTTTTTTCTCATTTGCTGATTTACACCTCTGATCATAATAATAGGTAAAAGAAAATGTAAAAATAAAGTTGAAATTCATTACAATCAACATAATTATTATAACATTTAATATATATGTTAAATAAAAAAAATCGTAATAATAGGCATATTTTCATAAAATACAAAATTTTATAAAAAAAAGTGTTAATATCAGTAAAGTAAAAAAAACTTATAAATTATTAAAAAAGACTAATAACCAACCAGTATGTTCAACTATTTTTCGTACAATATTGTTTATTCTATTTGGCATTTTTGACATGTTGCCTCTGAAATTTCATGCCATGCCTTCTTCGTTTTCTCCCGCAAGCCATCTTTATTTCTAAAAGTTTCGTTAGAAATTCTGATATCCAAGCCATCTTAAAAATTGACAATTTTTCATGAAACACGTTTTCATCCATTCTGAATTGGGCTTTTTGTGGGTCATTATCCCGGATGTAGTCAAAAGACTTATATGCATTTTACAATTTCATGCGATGTTATGATATTCGGAGACATGTTAAAAACTGAGACATGGAAATTTTTTTTTCGTCTAAAGAAATAACATCACCTCCTTAATCGCACCCACTATAATGATCATGTGTGCACTTACATATATATCTTTATTTACAATACAATGTATTTTATATACCTACATAAAATCGTAGTATAATTGTATAAGTTACGGCAAAACATTGATGAATGTAATTTATAGAAAATTATAAAATATGAAGAACGTTGTATTCATAATAAGTCTTAATAATAAGTTTGAAATGAATTGTCATATTCACAATGACAGTAAATCTCAAATGCAAGTATGTACATGAAATATCTTACAGATTAATAATGTTCATAATTTTGTAAAGGTTATTGGTATGCCACAAATATATGCTGTTAAAGTAAAAATGTTTTGAAATTACAAAATCTTTTAAAACAACTAAAATGCTAACAGTTTCTTCTAATTTGTTGGTCATTAAACTCGAATTTGTTTACTTTAAATCACGGAATGCTAAACTTATCGATTCGCTAATAACGAGTGTGAAATATATGGCCTTTCATATATCTGAAAAATCTGCAAAAGGTTCGATTTTTTTAATCTAATTTTTATATTTGCGAATATATATATATCAGAGCCTTAAAAATTAAATTCTACTTTGTATGAATTCCATAAAAACAGGCATTTTTAAAGCACATTTTTACATTTTATCTTTAAAACGAGAGCAGCATATACAGTGAGTGCCAATACAGTAAAAACTAATAAAATATAAGCTTACAAGCGTGATTGATTAAAAATTAAAAATGCAATGCGCGTATTAATGTTGTTGCTGGTATTTTTTATAATATGACAAAAAAAAAAACGATAAACTTCAGAAAAAAAATGTATATATTTTGATTTCTCTTAACAATGGAAACTTTTACCATACAAAAATTATAAACTATCCCATAAAGGGCTTCAGTATTTTGTTGGGATCCATTATTTTTCAAACCTGCCTCACAACCGTCTTGGTATGGACTCAGTTCTCCATATGCATTTTTTGCAACTCTAAACTTCCTGCAGCTTTGAGATTTGTGATTGGATCGGGCTGGCCATTTGAAAACACTAACGATTTTAGATTGTAACCACGCATCTTTGGAGAAGTGAATTGGTTCATTATCGTATTGCAACCTCCAGACCACTGGTACATTTTCGTCCGCAGTTGAACACATTAGATATTTGGCTCTATTCCCATTGGCGTTGTGGTTTCTATATCGTTGTCGTTTTTTATTGCCGCTTCGTTCGTAAATTGGAATGCGCGGAATATATTGCAACGAAGAAGAGAATTTATCGAAAATAAATTTTAAAGGTTGGTAGCACTGCATTAATTTACGTTGTTATTTTTGGCATTATTGCAAATTTTTGAATATTTTTTTGTATTTTAAACGAAAAATCAAACAATACTGAGTACAAAATTTTGTTTTTCAAGTTCAAGATGATGAAATAATGAAGGTATACAAACATCGGAAGATGTTAAGACTGAGCTTTGATATCAATCCCAGAGTCAATGTCAGAAACCTTATTTTTATAACATATTTTCTAAATATATATTTTTCCTAAGATTTGAAAACATAATTCAGACGCATGAAACTCAAATGACTGAATTCCTTTTTAGCGTCATTCATGTTACTTTCATGTTGTTCGTTTCTTTCACTTTCCGAAGTTACTTAGTGTGTTTCCTCTTCCTCGATTGACAGTGCCTAAATGGTGACAAAGAAACTTGTCTATGAGCATCTCCTCATGATTCTCTAGTTTCGGATTTATTGTTCACAAGCTTCTTTTTCTCGTTGAATTTCAAATGCTTCCATACCTTCAATTAGAATTATATATGTATATTTGTTATTCAAATTTTAATTATTATTTATTGCTAATTTTGGGGGTCCAAACGGATTTAATTTTTCTGCTATGTTTTTCATAAAACCATCGCAATATAGATATTTTTGCTCTTCCGTAAACATCATATGCGGGATTTTTTTTTTCATTTCGGACACAAAAATTTCAAATTTCCGCACTGTCGTTATTGTTATTTTAAATTTATTTTGTTATAGTCGTTACAACTTTGCTAACAAAGAATGAGTGTGTTTTCGTTTTAAAATGGAAAATAGCGATATATGATACCGAACTGTCGTTTTTGTATTGTTTTCAAACGCCAACGGGCGTATAGCCGACGCCAACGGGAGTATAGCCGATTTAAAATACTTTTGTACCCGATTTGAATTAATGAGATGAATTGGCCCCATTCCTTGACGCGAAGAACAGTATAATATTGCCACCACCAAACTTAATAGCTTTATTTGACCTTTTAAATTATACTTGGGCTCATCTGAAACGAGAACGGTATTCCATTTTTGTTTAGACCAGTTAACCTGTTCTTGGTCAAATTTTCAGATTTTTTCAGATAGTTTCCTTGCAGGACGGTAGCAAACAAGTTTGGCTTCATTTCCTTCCCGCCAAGCTCGAAATGTATCGAGTAGCCCGATACAGGGCACAGCTGTTTAGTTGTCAATGGGTGAATAAGTTGAAAGTTGGGAACTTTTGTTCACCCTAAAGGCTAAGATACACAACATGCTTTGTACGCGTCAACGCGTTTTGGACTACTGCCAAAACAAGTTGAAATTGTTTATTTGAGCATGTGAAAAAAGAAAAGTAAAATATCTGAAAGTATGAATGAAAATCTAATAGAAAAACAAATAACATGAATTTGTGTTTGAAAAAGAAAATATTGTGTGTAGAAAGAACAAGAAAGGCCGAAAAAGGAAAATAAAACAGTTACGCGTCCTTGCAGTGTAAGAAGCGCAAAAAGCTTATGAAGTTCAAAAATCGTTGCCGTCGAAACGCATGGTGTGTACCTTAGAAAAATATACGATTCCGCGTTTCTACTTTAATACTTGTTCTTCTTCTTTTTCAACTGACACATACAATGATGTGTCTATTCCACAATGTGGAATGTATAAAAAATGACTTGAGACACTAGGTCTATGTTGTCATTTTGTGGGGGTATACGTTTTTATGTGGTTGATACAGCTCCCCTATACAGCCATTGCCTTCACAAGGGAGGTTAGGGTCAGCTGTTTTATATGTAAACTAAAAAAAGGTGCAAGAAGTACATTTAACCTAATTGCACGTGGAGTAGCAACGCCAGGACCACAAAGTAAAAAAAAATGAAACGGGTATTCTCTTATGCGATATAATAGAAGCCGCGAGGCATTGCTCGATGGATGGCAAATTGAAACTCTAATACTTGTTTTGATTGAAATTTATTACTTTTTGTGATATTTTCAAACATTGCCATATTAATATTAGAAAATTTCAATGCTGCCCCTAATATGTCTGTATAGGGTGTGGCAGCATTACATAATTAACAATTTTTTCAGCATGCACTCAAAAGCAGCATGATTGGATTATCGAAATCCAGCTTTAAAGGCCTAGTTAGCCACACGTTGTTAAGATGTATCTGCACCGTAAATGTAACGTTGGCATTTGGTGCAATTATAGAACGTTAAAAACGAACCAGCATGTTACTGTGTAAAATTAACCAAACTTTAGCAGCTGTTCAAAAAGTCACGTACAAACGTAGCAAAAATCTATTTTCAACAGATTGGGACGTTCCGGTTACGTGAAAGTTGAGTTCGGTAACTGCTCTAAATGCTTTTTCATGTAACAGAAAAAACAGCTGACACGTTTGGTTAAGGTTACGTGTGGTTAATTAGGCCCTAAGTCTTTATCTTCACAAGTCGAAAAGAACAGTTTTTGATAAAATGAAATATGTATATATAACTGCTTCACTTGCCAAATCGTCATTTTGTTATTTGTTTTAATTTTTTTTTTCAGAGGGCTTGATTGACACCTAACTGTTTATATTTAAAACTACCTTTAGACAGTTGAATTCAATCAAGCGCTTTGAATTTAAAAAAACCAATAAAAATCTTAACTGATTCTTAAATGGTATTAGAAATTCATATATTGTTTTTAATTTTTTGGAAATAAAGTTGATTCAAGCCTTTTGTACACAAAAAAGATCAATTGACTAGGAAATGTTTATTTTAAGACTTCTTTCTTCTTAATTATCTGAAAACAAAATTAAAAAAAAAAAATACGTGGCTATAAATTTATATGAGTATTGAAAAGTTTTACAACAATAAATGATTCTTTAATTGTAAAGAAAGCATATTAGTTGTTTTGAATTCGTTATTATTCCACTCTCTGCTTCATCTTTATATGTTTACCTATTAAAGATCCTGAATTTTTCTATTTTTAAACATACCATTTCCCAATTTTTTATTAATATAATAATATTAATTTATTCTTACTCTACTTAGCTACAACTATAAGTATAAATAGTGAATAAGTATAAGGAATAAATACATTGAACAACTACTTTATCTAATATATTTTACATAATAAGAGATACTAATACAAATTCAATGTAGTTATTCCACCATTATTTAAACAAATCCATTTTTATGTATACTACAACATTTATGTATGTTTTTTTTTAAACAAAAAGTGATATGTATTAAATAGTATTGATTTTTGAAATATAAAATATTCTTTCAATTGTACTTTAACAAAATAATAGTTTATTTCTTTGTATTTTTTTTTTTTTTTTTTTGTCTTTTTCCATTATGAAAATGTGTGCGTATCATCTACATCCAATGCTTGTTGTGTCTTATTTAATCCATAATGATCAAATCCTATCTCGTACCACCTACTAATTGTCATCTCCAACAAAAGCTTAATTATTTTAAAAATCATTTTATTCAATTGAAAACTTGAATTATCACTGCATCCTTCTTAATTTCCATGTCGAAAAAAGGCGAAAAAACTATGACTGTCACATTGGAAACCGCTCCCTTTGATCCACGTTTCCCCAACCAGAACGTGACCCGTTACTGCTATCAATCCTACGTGGATTTCCATCGCTGCCAGAAGAAACGTGGAGAGAAATATGAACCCTGCAACTACTTCAAGAAGACCTTCCAATCTATGTGCCCCAATGCCTGGATTGAAAAATGGAATGATCAACGCGAAAGTGGAACTTTCCCCGGCAGAATTTAAATTCTTAGTTGCTTGAATAAATTTTACCTTTAATGAATTATAAATTGTTGTTTCCATCTTACAAACATTTAAATAATGAATTAAAAACTGTACCAAAAATTTAAGTATTTTAATACAAAATTAAGCTTAACTGCAATTCCTACTTGGCCGCCGATACAATTACGTATGTATATCTATCTACCTTGAGAGATATTTAGCTATAAAAATAAACGATGTGTTTAATAAAACTCAACAAGTTGTTAATAAACTTTTAAACTTAAGATCGGTGAATCAATTATGCATTAAGCTCAATTTTTAAACAATTTTATTTGGTTCCTTTTTGTTCGAATTGCAATGAAGGTAAGTGATTTAGTATTTCTTGAATACAAAAAAATTTAATCAAATTTAAACCTTTTTTCCAAACTGCAATGTCGAGCGAATTCATTTGATGCTAATTTAATGAACAAACAATTTTACAATTGATGTAGTTTTGGAATCATTCATTCAAAACATTTTAAAGTTATGTTTTAACACTATGAAATCACCTCATATCAATGGCATCAAAATTAAATTCTAAGAATTACCAGACTTTTTTACCAAAATGAAAGCAACGTATAAAATTTGAAAAAAGTATGTAGTGATGGCTGCTTGAAATTTACCTTATAGTGCGTTTACATCTAAGCAAAATCTAGTATATACGAGATTTCGAAATATAGCTCATTTTTACTAGATTTCCCGTACAAGACAAATCTAGCTAGTTAAGGTGCTATTACATGATGTGTTTTTTACATATGTACTGTCAAATTTTCCCACAACAAAAGTTGTACACATCGTGTGATACATATAAAACATTGTTTATGTACAATACATGAGGAAAGTCACATGTACATTTTTCAATTAGAACAGGTTCTATTTTTGCATGACAAACAAGTGAAAATACAACACTGCTTGTGGCGAAAGAAAAACAGAGTACATTTTAAAGATTAATATTGAAAGAAAAATAAATTGTTTAGTATTAATTAACAATTAAAAAATACATAACCTTTTTTTTAACAACAAATTTTTGTAAATTCACAAATTAATTCAGCTGTTGTTTACATTTAGAGGTTATGTCATACGGAAATACATACCCACGTGTGATAGCAAAAATTATGAATCGTATGTAAAAGACAATTTTGACAGACATGAAGAATTTCATATGGATAAAAAAAGTGACAGTACATATGTAAAAAACATTTCGTGTAATAGCACCTTTACTAGATTTGTGCAAAATCTCACAATCTTGTCAAACTTGGGCACTACCAAATGATACTACTATGTTTTTTTAATATTGTAGTAGAAAATTAGAACGCAGAGACTGAAAAATTGACATTTAAAAACAAAAGCAAACAAGTTGAATAAAAAGGAAAAATATTAATTAATAACAAAAAAATGACGAATCTATAATAAACAAATATTTAGTAATTGAAAAGTAACTTTTTTACTGACGTGCCCACTCCAATCTGCTAAATAATAATTGTGAAAATTAATTTGTTTTTGCTGTCCAAACAATACATTTAACAAATGCTGATTTTTTTTTCCCAAAATTTCAGTTTGTGCTT
This sequence comes from Cordilura impudica, assembly GCA_963682025.1. Taxonomy (NCBI): domain Eukaryota; kingdom Metazoa; phylum Arthropoda; class Insecta; order Diptera; family Scathophagidae; genus Cordilura; species Cordilura impudica. Next base: position 153,049,007 of record OY821520.1, read on the forward strand.
TTTTTAAATTTTGATGCATAATATAATCATAAAATCTGTTCCTTTTTAAAATTTTCCTATTGTTTTGTCTATTTTTGGTATTTCTAGTTTATGTTTTATATTAATCATCTGTTTATTGTTGTGGAAACAAAATCTCAAAAAATGTCAAAAAAAAGTAAAGGTGTGTTTACACTATGTGTATTTTACATATGTAAATTCAGTTTTACGATCCATTCGTAATTCCGTGTGTGTGTCAAAATTGGCGTTTTACATACGATTCATAATTTTTGCGTTCAAACGTATGTATATTTCCGTATGACATAACCTCTAAATGTAAACAACAGCTGATTTAATTTGTGAATTTACAAAAATTTATTGTTAAAAATAAAGTTATATATTTTTTAATTGTTAATTAATATTAAACAATTTATTTTTCTTTCAATATTTATCTTTATAATTTACTCTGTTTTTCTTTCACCACAGGCAGTGTTGTATTTTCATATGGTTGTCATGCCAAAATAGAACCTGCTATAATTGAAAAATTTACATATGTATGTATTGTACATAAACAATTTTTGAAAGGGTTCACACTATGTGTACAAATTGCACGTGCTAAAGAAATAAGAAAAACACACGCAAAACACATAGTGTGAACGCAGCTTTAAGGTGCTATTACATGATGTGTTTTTTTACATATGTACTGTCAAATTTTCCCACAACAAAATTTGTACACATCGTGTGATACATATGAAACATTGTTTATGTACAATACATGAGGAAAGTCACATGTACATTTTTCAATTAGAACAGGTTCTATTTTTGCATGACAAACATATGAAAATACAACACTGCTTGTGGCGAAAGAAAAACAGTAAATTTTGAAGATTAATATTGAAAGAAAAATAAATTGTTTAGTATTATTTAACAATTAAAAAATATATAACCTTTTTTTAACAATAAATTTTTTTAAATTCACAAATTAAATCAGCTGTTGTTCACATTTAGAGGTTATGTCATACGGAAATGCATATGCACGTGTGATAGCAAAAATTATGAATCGTATGTAAAAGACAATTTTGACAGACATGAGGAATTTCATATGGATAAAAAAAGTGACAGTACATATGTAAAAAACATTTCGTGTAATAGCACCTTTAGATGTAAACGGTATAGATTTTGAAATAGATTTCAACTAAAATCTACTAGATTTTCCTCAGATGTAAATGCACTATTATTACTGAAATTTATGAATTTCATATATATCGAAAATAGATCTTATACGAGTGCACGCAAAGAAACTGCTGTAAAAATAAAAGGTAACTTCTTTTTATAATACGAAGTTATGAGTTCTGATAACTATAGTTATCAGACTTGAATTATTGAGGTCGTTAAAAATTGTAAATAATTGATTTATAAATGCCTTTGTTCCTTATAATGTTCCCCTTTTGTATTTTCCCTATGTTTAAAACTATATTTCAATAAAGAAGGTTTTTAAGTGGAAAAATGCCTCATATAAACTCGGCATGTTGACATTGTAATTGCTTGGGTGCAATACAGCATTGCTTTAATAAAGCAATGCCCTTGGTGCTCTACTTACTACACTATGAAATTTTCCATGGAATTATGCCATGAAAATTGTATGAAGCATTGTTGTATCTGAAGGCGAGAGGGGTATAAAATGTTGCACGATTCCTGGTTTTTATCAATTTTTTTTTTTGGAAATTTCCTTCATTTTAAAATATATATTTTTTTAGTAGGGAATGAACAACTAAAGAAAATTTCCGATAAGATGTAAACAAAATGTAAATTTAAAAATTTTACTTAATAACTATAAAAGAGAATTGGGAAAATTGCATGAAATATTTCATAATGTACATACCATTATTATCATCGAATTAACATCAGTAATAGTTAAACTATTATACCTAGCATTACTTATTTGGTCTATGATACTTAATATTTATTTATTTTTACATTTATATTTTTAATAATTTATGTTGTGAAAACTAATATTTATATAAAAAATAATATGTGAAATTTAATGAAAGATTACATATTTAATAAAAAATATCCCTGTAGAAGTTGGAAAATCCCAACGAAACGTAGAAGAAAAAATTAAATAATAATCTTATTTACATCTTGAAATGAGCTTGGAAGCCCGTCAGAAATATAAGTTCTGAATATTCATTAAATAACATCTCTTTCGTTGTTTCTATTTTCTGTGATAAGAGAAATTAACGTTTTTCTAATAATGCTTGATTAAGGGAGATTACATTCAAATAATCTGGCAATATGTGGTTGTAATCACGCCATAAAATGTTAAGCTAAAATAAGCATATGCTTAGGCTTGTTGAGCCTAACGAATTGTGATTTTAAATTCACTTTAAAAAACATTGAAATTGCTTTTTTAATTTGTAGTGTTAAATTGTTTGTCTGTATTAAGTTAATACTTTAACTCAATTATTAAGTATGTGGATAATTTGGACTTATATTTTGAACGTTTTGGAGCAAATTACTGAAGGTATTCAAAAAGTATATTTATTTCTAATTTTTTTAAATAAGATATTTTTTTTTTTTTTTTGAATTTTTGACGTTGTTTAATTAATTTTATTTAGTAAATTAATAACTTTTACTCACTACTCAGGATAATTAAACTACATACATTTTGGAAAAGATGCTTAATTTTAAATTGTTGACTTTATTAATATTTGAGGCTACAAAAATATATAACAAGAAAATACTTTTTTCTCAATGGCGTTATTTTTTTATAAATTTTTTTAACCTGTACATTTTTAATCCACGCAAAAACTATTTACTAATATAGGGTAGGGCGAAACAACGTGTCCTGGGATGCGATAGTATAAAATATAATTAACAACGTTTCTTAACATCAATTTATGTTTAGACGGGGAAGTACCACCGCAAAACAAGTATAAGGAAATTATAGTCTTCGGTCCAATTAAGTGAATATAGAAAATATTACCAAATAGTATCATTGTTGTTAATTTTTTTGGCTGAAGATATGAAAAAGCTCATATCGGAAGTTATATTTATATGGGGACTAGGTCGAAAAATGGACCGATCCTGACCATATTTGTTAAGGTCACTTATATTTTGAAAAATGTATACAAACCAAATTTCAGAAAAAATTCAATATTTTCCATTTTTTGATAGATTTAAGTGAAAATCGGAAAGCGGCTTTATATGGGGGCTATGACAGAATTGCCATATGGGGTTTATTTTTGGACATATGATAAATGGATGTAATAAACACATAATAACCCAATTTGACCGAGATCTATACGATAATTTGGATTTTATGGTTAATTTAAACACCATTTGTATGGGGACTAGGTCTGAACATGGACGGAATTTCACCAATTTCAATAGCGTTCATTCTATGGCCGATAAAAACTTATATACCAAATTTCATTAAAATATATTCATATTTGCGACCTGTAGTTTGATTACAAGGTTTACATGGACACACAGAGGGACGGACGGACGTCGCAAAATCGACCTGGAACGTGATTCCGAGTCGATCGGTATAGTAAAAGATGGGTCTAGGTCAAATATTTTTGGTAGTTACAAACAGTAGCACAAAGTCATTATACCCAAACCAAATCATATCTGCAGGCCACAAATTAATCAGCAATGCCGCTCAAATTTAGTTTATGCTTATTTTCTATATTTATGACCTTAGCTATATATGAACCAAAACCTTTTTCGAAACTCATGGGTAGGGTGTCGTATATTCGATCTAGACCGGCTATAAGTTTCTTGTTACTTTATTGATATACATAGCACTTGATCCTTCATGACACTGCACAATGTTAAGACGAATGAAATAAAAAATTGTTTATGAAGCAAATATAATAACACTGTGACTTAACTCGATGAAATAAGATACAATGTTGTGGCTTTTGTGAATAAAATTTTATATAACAGAAAAATATACATTCATCTGAAAAGGCACTGGTGGATTTGAGCAATATATGTTAATCATATCCAGCAGTTTGATCAACACTTAAAACAATATTAAGGAAGTTAGAAATGACAATAACTTAATAAAATATGTTAGGCAAATTTAAAATTAAACATTTTTTAAATCTTTACATAGGCAAGACAAATTCTTGCAGTTGAATCAAGACAAAGAAATGTGGGGGGAAGGTCATTACTGCTTATTATATACAAAATACTACAATTTATAACAATTATAACGATGACTGACACCAATTCAAAAAAAAAAAAAAACAATGTAAAGAAATTGATGGAATTTAGTCAAGAATATTTTTAATATGATCTCTCTGATCACACATAGTTCTTTACATTTCTAGTCGCAAGAGCCATCCAACCAACCATCACGCCATCTTTCATTAACTTTGGAACAGTCAAAGAGAGGTTTTCCTATTTTTTTATTTACACGATTATGAAACTGACAAAGCCATTGCGAAAATTCATATTGTGAGTCTACATTAATTGGATATTGCTGTAAACTGCAAAGATAAATTGCACAATGTAAAGAAATTATTGCGTCACATTCCAAGATAACTTACTCTTTTTGAACATCTTTAGCACAATATTCACAGGGATAAACACGTGAAAAAACATCAAAGAATGTTTTTATATCATTTTTTTGATTATCTGTTGGATTATCCGAATAAAATGCAGCCATTGTATGCAATAAACCCCAAGTAGAATTTCCTAATTTAGATTTGTCCAAAGGACAATCCTCACGAATTTGAACATTATGAGTGCTATCTTCACCGGATTCATCAGTTTTTACGGCATCTTTCGTCTGTTTCAGAATGTTTACTTTTTATTCATAAAATTTTATAATAAATTTCTTTAAACTTACATCGCTTGCTTTAATAAAAATTTGTCTTTGCTGTTTTGACCAAAATTTGAAATCATTACATGTACGACAATTGCTATCTGGTTTATTTTGTGTCCCGTAACTTTCGTAGCTTGACATTGTATATAAAAATTTTAGATTCTCTTTAAATGCTTATTGAAATTTGTATTATATATGCTGGTAATTTTTGATTTTTCTATGTTCCAAGATTTTGAATATAAAATATTAGTCTGTCAGTAATTGTCAGTCAGCTGTATATCAAAGAAAGTTAACATGAGTGTGTTTAATCTAACATTATACTTTCGGTTGTATAACTGAGTAGTATATGTTATGTTTTCAATACAAAATATGCACACTGAAAAAATTACACAAAAAAGAAAAAAAAAATAGTATGCGAAATACAAAAAAAAAACAAAAAAAAAAAAAAAACGATATACACTTTGACCTTTCTTATACGGATTAAAATCTACTTGCTTTTTTGTAGGGAAATTGTAGGGAAATTGAATTTTTTGAAGCAATTGAAGAAACTTTAGAAGAACTGGATGAACAGAACTGTGAAATATTAATAGCAGGAGACTTCAACATAGACTGGTGCAAAGAAGGAACATACCAAAGCAAAATGGAGAGTATTCTAAATGATAACGGTCTTACACAAATTGTTTCGGAATATACAAGAATAACAGCAAATTCTAGAACATTAATTGATTACATCATAACGAACAACAAAAAAATAACAGTAAAAAATAATAATAAAAATAAGATAGCAGATCATGAATCAATAGATATAATAATAGCCTTTAATAACGAAAATGATGAACAAGTTCATACCAAAGAAATTGAAATATTTAAATATAATAAAAGTGTATTTTATCGAGAATTAATCCAAAGAATAAGTAGAAATAACAAGTAAGAAAATTATAGTCGGTCTAGACCGACTATACGATACCCTATACAATGCGTTTAGGAACCCTATCTCTTAGGCCCAACTAACAGGATATAGAAAATAAGCATAAACCAAATTTGAGTGGGATTTTTATTAATTTTTTCGGCTGCAGATATGAAAAAGTTCATATCGGATGAAATATCTATATGGGGACTAGGCCCGATCCTGACCATGGTTGGCAAAGTCTTTTGTATTTTGCAAAAATATATACAAACAAAATTTGAGAAGAATCAGTGCAATATTTTTGTTTTTTGATAGATTTAAGTGAAGATCTGGAAGCAGCTCTATATGGAGCCTATGACTAAGAGTTGTCCAATAGGGATCATTTTTGGACTACTGATTAATGGATGTAATGTATACATACAAACCCAATTTGACTAAGATTCGTATGATAATTTGGATCTTATGGCAATATATCTTGATTTCATAGGGGTCATTTGTATGGGGGCTAGGTCTGAACATGGACCGTTTCTCACCAATTTCAGTAGCATTCATCCCATGGCCGATAAAAGATCAAATACCAAATTTCATCAGAATATATTCATATTTGCGACCTGCAGTTTGATTACAAGCTTTACATGGACACACAGACGGACGGACGGACATCGTTAAGTCGAATCAGATAGTGATTCTGATTCGATCGGTATAATTAAAGCTGGGTGTAGGTCAAATATTTTTGGTTGTTACAAACAGCAGCACAAAGTCATTATACCCAAACCACATAGTGGTATAGGGTATAAAAATGGAAAATGAAAACTGAAAAATGAAAATTGAAAACTAAAAATTGAAAAATTAACAAAAAAAAAAATTATAGTCGGTCTAGACCGACTATACGGTACCCTATACCATGTCCTATCTCTTAGGCCCAACTAACTGGACATAGAAAATAAGCAAACACCAAATTTGAGTGGGATTTTTATTAATTTTTTTGGCTGCAGATATGAAAAAGTTCATATCGGATGCTATATCTATAAAGGGACTAGGTCCAAAAATGGACCGATCCTGATCATGTTTGGTAAAGTCTCTTGTATTTTGCAAAAATATATACAAACAAAATTTGAGAAGAATCAGTGCAATATTTTTGTTTTTTAATAGATTTAAGTGAAGATCGGGAAGCAGCTCTATATGGGGTCAAAGGGATCATTTTTGGACTACTCATTAGTGGATGTAATGAACGCATACAAACCCAATTTGAGTAAGATATATATGACAATTTGGATCTTATGGCAATTTATGTCGATTTCATATGGGTAATTTGTATGGGGGCTAGGTCTGAACATGGACCGATTCTCACCAATTTCAATAGCGTTCATCCCATGGCCGATAAAAGCCTATATACCAAATTTCATCAAAATATATTCATATTTGCGACCTGCAGTTTGATTACAAGCTTTACATGGACACACAGACGGACGGACGGACGGACGGACGGACATTGTTAAATCAACTCAGAAAGTGATTCTGATTCGATCGGTATAATTAAAGATGGGTCTAGGTCAAATATTTTTGGTTGTTACAAACAGCAGCACAAAGTCATTATACCCAAACCACATAGTGGTATAGGGTATAAAAAGACAAATATGTTAATAATAAAATAAGCAATACCAAAGACCAAAAACAGACGTGGGAGGCAATTAAAGACTTAGTACTTAAAAAAACAAAAATGTGTTTCAATCTGTGATATTTAACCAAATAGAATATAAGGAGAACTATCAAATAGCATATCATTTTAACCAATATTTTGTCAATAGTATTAAGTCAATTAGAGATAAAATAGAATATGTGCAATACGTTAACCAAATACCTACGATAAACCATAAATTTAAATTCCGTGCAATTACAATACAAGAACTAAATAGTATATGCAAAGATCTAAAAAACAAACCTGACTACAATAATGTATCACCAAAAATTATAATAGATAACTGGAACGTAACAGGCAATATTATGCTAAATTTAATAAACAAATCACTAGAAACTGGAATTTTCCCCGATAACTGGAAAGAATCAATGGTAAACCAATTGAAAAAATTGCTAAAACAAAAGAGACAAAAAGAAACAAAAGAACAATTGGAAAACTATATGGAAACAAACAACTTATTTTCAAAATACCAATCTGGTTTTCGTAGGAAATTTTCGTGCGAAACAGCAGTTAATTACGTTATAAATCGATGGAAATTAGTAGAGAAAAATAAAAAAATCACGGCAGTATTCTTGGATTTTAAACGGGCCTTTGAAACAATGGATAGAAACATATTAATACAAAAACTTAATATGTACGGTATCACAGAAAACGAATTGGAATGGTTTAAATCATATCTTACACATAGAAAACAAATCACAAAAGTTAATGGTGTTAAATCAGATCCGATAAGCAATGGATTCAGAGTGCCACATGGTTCAATACTGGGAGCACTATTATTTATTATTTACATAAATGATATGCCAAACAAATAGTACTTTATGCAGATGATACTTTAATTTTTACAGAAGCAAGTACAAATGAACATGAAAACTAGAAATAACCGGTTAAAAATGAATAAACTAAAACTAAATGAGAATAAAACAAAACTAATGGAAATTAACATGAAAAGCGAATCAGTATTTAAAATAAATAACGAAATAATAGAAAAAGTCGATAGTATAAAATATCTTGGGTTTATAATAGATAAAGAATTAAAACTAAAAAAACATATAGAATTTATATGTAAAAAAATCGGCAATAAAATTGGATTTTTTAAAAGAATAAGGAACAAAGATTCAATAATAACAGCTATAAATATATATAACACAGTGATAAAACCACATTTTGAGTTTGGTTCAACAATTTTATATACATGCATAAAACACAAATGGATAGATTACAAAAGTTACAAAATAAAGCAATGCGTACGATATTAAGGTGCAACAAATATACACCAATACAATACATGCTAGATACATTAAAATGGCTCAACATTCGACAATGACTGGAATTAAACACGATAAACTTTATACAAAAAATGAAATTGGAAAATGCACCGGAATATTTAATAGATCAGTTAACATACGTTGGGGAAATACAGCTATATGGCCTTAGAAATACGGGTAATTTCAGACTGATGAGAGTAACAACAAGTGCGATGCAAAAATCCCTATTTTTTAAAGGACTTCAAATATATAATAGCCTACCAATTTATATTAAAAATGAGAGAAATTTTAATGTTTTTAAAAGAAATATTGTTAGATATGTAAGAAATAATATGCAATAGATCCTTAGGATATTTATATTTATTTGTAAAACATCTTCAGAGAAATGAAAAGTATTTTAAATACTACTAATAAATTAAGTAAATAAATAAAATAAATAAATTTTATACCCTCCACACCTCAGTGGCAGAGGGTATATATAGGTTTGTCATTCCGTTTGTAACGCATCGAAATAAATTCCTGAGACCCCAAAACAATATATTTTCTTGATCATTATAACAAGGGAAGTTGATTTATCGATGACCGTCTGTCCGTCTGTCTGTTTAAATCACGATCGCGGTGTCAATATCCAAGCTAGCCCGTTCGTTTTTATATAAAATCGTTTATTAACATCCCAAAGGAGTTGCTATTTAAAATCGTCAAACTCGGTCAAAGGGGTCACGAGTTATTAATGAAACTTGAAATTTGAAACTTTTGAAAAAATAAAATTTTTCAGTGTGTTTGTTGTTTTTCTTAAGATATGTTGTATATGTTGTAATTCTTCGTATTGTTGACGTCATTACAATTGTGTATATATTAATACTGCACGCGTCACATTGGCCTAAGCAAGTTTTACCACATATTTTTTATACCCTATACCACTATGTGGTTTGGGTATAACGTCTTTGTGCTGCTGTTTGTAACAACCAAAAATATTTGACCTAGACCTATCTTTTTTTTATACCGATCGAATCAAAATCACTTTTTGAGTCGATTTAACAATGTCCGTCCGCCCGTCCGTCCGTCTGTGTGTCCATGTAGACCTTGTAATCAAACTGCAGGTCGCAAATATGAATATATTTTGATGAAATTTGGCATATAAGCTTCCGTCGGCCATGGGATGAACGCTATTGAAATTGGTGAGAATCGGTCCATGTTCAGACCTAGCCCCCGTACAAATGACCCCTATAAAATCGACATAAATTGCCATAAGATCCAAATTGTCGTATAGATGTTAGTCAAATTGTGTTTGTATGTGTTTTTACATCCATTAATGAGAAGTCTAAAAACGATCCCTATGGTATAACTCTAAGTCATAGGCCCCATATAGAGCTGCTTCCCGATCGTCACTTAAATCTATCAAAAAACAAAAATATTGCACTGATTCATCTCAAATTTTGTTTGTATATATTTTCGCAAAATATAAGAGACTTTACCAACCATGGTCAGGATCGGTCCATTTTTGGACCAAGTCCCCATATAGACATAGCATCCGATATGAACTTTTTCATATCTGCAGCCAAAAAAAATTAATAAAAATGCCACTCAAATTTGGTTTAGGCTTATTTTCTATATCCAATTAGTTGGGCCTAAGAGATAGGGTCTCTAAACGCATGGTATAGGGTATCGTATAGTCGGTCTAGACCGACTATAATTTTCTAACTTGTTTATCATTAAAATTAAATATAAAAATTTTAAAATTAATAAAAAAATAAAAAAATAAAAATAAAAAACGGAAAATGAAAACTGAAAAATGAAAATTGAAAATTAAAAATTGAAAAATTAAAAATGAAAAAAAAGGTAAATGAAAAATGGAAAATGGAAAATGAAAAATGGAAAATGGAAAATTTAAAATGGAAAATGGAAAATGAAAAACGAAAAATGGAAAATGAAAAATGGAAAATGGAAAATTAAAAAGGAAGAATTAAAAATTAAAAATTAAAAATTAAATATTAAACATTAAAAATTAAAAATTAAAAATTAAAAATTAAAAATTAAAAATTAAAAATTAAAAATTAAAAATTAAAAATTAAAAATTAAAAATTAAAAATTAAAAATTAAAAATTAAAAATTATAAATTAAAAATTAAAAATAAAAAATTAAAAATTAAAAATTAAAAATTAAAAATCAAAAATTAAAAATTAAAAATTAAAAATTAAAAATTAAAAATTAAAAATTAAAAATTAAAAATTAAAAATTAAAAATTAAAAATTAAAAATTAAAAATTAAAAATTAAAAATTAAAAATTAAAAATTAAAAATTAAAAATTAAAAATTAAAAATTAAAAATTAAAAATTAAAAATTAGAAATTAAAAATTAGAAATTAGAAATTAAAAATTAAAAGTTAAAAATTAAAAATTTAAAATTTAAAATTAAAAATTAAAAATAAAAAATAAAAAATTAAAAATTAAAAATTTAAAATTAAAAATTAAAAATTTAAAATTTAAAATTAAAAATTTAAAATTTAAAATTAAAAATAAAAAATAAAAAATAAAAAATTAAAAATTAAAAATTAAAAATTAAAAATTAAAAATTAAAAATTAAAAATTAAAAATTAAAAATTAAAAATTAAAAATTAAAAATTAAAAATTAAAAATTAAAAATTAAAAATTAAAAATTAAAAATTAAAAATTAAAAATTAAAAATTAAAAATTAAAAATTAAAAATTAAAAATTAAAAATTAAAAATTAAAAATTAAAAATTAAAAATTAAAAATTAAAAATTAAAAATTAAAAATTAAAAATTAAAAATTAAAAATTAAAAATTAAAAATTAAAAATTAAAAATTAAAAATTAAAAATTAAAAATTAAAAATTAAAAATTAAAAATTAAAAATTAAAAATTAAAAATTAAAAATTAAAAATTAAAAATTAAAAATTAAAAATTAAAAATTAAAAATTAAAAATTAAAAATTAAAAATTAAAAATTAAAAATTAAAAATTAAAAATTAAAAATTAAAAATTAAAAATTAAAAATTAAAAATTAAAAATTAAAAATTAAAAATTAAAAATTAAAAATTAAAAATTAAAAATTAAAAATTAGAAATTAAAAATTAAAAATTAAAAATTAAAAATTAAAAATTAAAAATTAAATATTAAAAATTGAAAATTAAAAATTAAAAATTAAAAATTAAAAATTAAAAATTAAAAATTAAAAATTAAAAATTAAAAATTAAAAATTAAAAATTAAAAATTAAAAATTAAAAATTAAAAATTAAAAATTAAAAATTAAAAATTAAAAATTAAAAATTAAAAATTAAAAATTAAAAATTAAAAATTAGATATTAAAAATTAAAAATTAAAAATTAAAAATTAAAAATTAAAAATTAAAAATTAAAAATTAAAAATTAAAAATTAAAAACTAAAAATTAAAAATTAAAAATGAATAATTAAAAATTTAAAATTAAAAATTAAAGTTAAAAACTAAAAATTACTAGCTAATTCAGATAAAATTAGTTAAAATTTGCATTTTTTAATATTAATATCTGGAAATTTTTAGCCAAGAATCAGTTTATTTTTTTTAAATTATAATGAGTTATCTTATAACTTCCGTATTGAGATCAAATTTTGGCTGTTATAACGCTCGCTGCGTTATATAATGAATTAGGGGGTTTCTACTCTAGTAATAGAAAAATAATGCCATTTTTCAAATAGTAACGAATTGTTTCTAGAAAAGACACGATAATTGTTTTTTAAAACAAGGAATTATAATAGAAACTGGCCAACAAGAAAAGCAATTAACTTTAAATTTAATTGGTATTCGAAATTTAAATTTCAGTACCGACAACAGTTTTAAAGTGGTAACCGTACCCAATATTGGTTGTAATATTGAGTTTAAGATGCAGGTGGAGGGTATCAAAGATTCGGCCCAGCCGAATTTAACACTCTTAATTGTTATTTGTTTGTTTTCTTCGGTATATACATATATATATATATATATATTACTTGATTTACCAATAAAAGCCACTTTAGACCAATGACTTGAGAAATATTATGTTGAGGCGCTAAATAAAAAAAGAATAATATAGGGGAAATAGACGTTTACAATAAAACAATATCTGCATTATTTTTTATGTATTGTGGCCTGCTAAATTCGAAAATCGCAATAAAATATATATTTTTTTTCGGTAAATTATCGACTAGTTGGGAACAATCAATTATGTTACTAAAGATAGAGAGACCACAAGTAATGCCAGCATGGTTTTCAAATCAAAATAGTGCTATGTGCAGAGATGTGAAATAAGATTTAAAAATTTCGACAAAGCGAAAGTGACAAAAGCCAAGTATTTTTTTTTTCTATTATCAGCGCTTAATCTGCTCACCTCTGGGAAGAAAACCAGATCTATAATATACCGAACTTATTGCCAATTATGTAAAATAACCAAAATTTTATACGTTTTCCACTTTTTTGTATAATATAATAGCGTACATATTACAAAATAATTTTCGGCAATAAAATCGTCACTGTTGAAATTGGTGAAAATCGGTAAATGTTCAGATCTAGCCTCTATATGTCAGTCCTCTAACATATTGGCTTAAATTGCCGTAAGATACATAATATTATATTCATAAATCGTGATTAAAGTTCATTTGCGTATGTTTATAAATCCATAAATCCATAAATCATCGATTCAAAATGTAAAGTTTACGACCAATTTAATTATGGTCCCCATATAAAGTAGCCTCCCGATATTCAGTTAAATCTATCTAATGACTAATGTAATATATTTAACTAAATACATAAATATGTATATGTTTTGGACCTGATTTACAAATAATATAATTTCTGGGTTGTTTTAAATATGGTCTTATCCAAACGCAGGGGTACCTCAAGGCTCTGTTCTTTCTCCTTCACTTTTTCTTATTTTTCTTAAAGATGTTCTATATCAAACTTCCAACCGCACTCTTTTGCAGATGACAGCAATATTTGTCATTCATATTCATTCGTTCATTCATTCAATCGATCAAAGGCCAAGCCTTAGAGAGATTGGGGGCATGAGGCAAATATGAATGACACATATAATCAAGACCTTTTGATTGAGTGAATGTGGTCGATTTTAGTGCTCTTAGGGCCCAATGCTGTATATTGACCCATAGACGGGTCATGGAGTCATCAATGTCATCTGTATCCATGGTGGTGTCGATATTGAGGAATCGGACACTCTATTGGGCATGAAAATTCAGTGTGATGTCCGTTGGAACAAACACATTTTTCAACTGTCGAAAGAAGCTTTCAAGTGCCTAGGTTTCCTATATCTGCATAAGAATTACTTCAGCTCATCTGAACTTCTTACAAATTATGCCACCTATATCGGAACAAAAATGGAATGCAACTCCCAGGGGCTTCACAGTTTATTTAGAAGCTGCTGAACAGTTGAAAAGGAGAGCGGTGGTGCGTATCAATGACAGTAGGGTGACCAACTCTATTGACACATTGGAGTATTGTCGGAATGTTAGTGGTACACTTATTATAGATATTATAATGGGAATTGTTAGGCTAAGAATAAGTAAACTCATCTCTAGAACCCTTTTTTTTGCTTCACACCACCCGCTCATCTAGTAGATATCATCTGTTTGCAGTCTATTTTCCACGTATGCGGAACTAACTTCTCGCTGAGGTCTTTCCTGTCGCTTACAATAAAGAAGTGAAATATCTACTCACTCTTTCCTCCTATCCATAAAATATTAAGATGATATCAACACAGTATGCTGCATTAACAGGGGATGGGTGGGCCAAGTTGTCGAGGGACGAAAAAATCTCCATGAGTTCTATGGGCTATAACAAGTATATTTGCCCAAGAAACCGTATCTCTAAAATCATTTTCGAGTCTACCAAAATTTCGATGAAGATATTTTCATGATATTTTCCATAATACTCATTCAAATGTAAAAAAAATTACTGAAAATGTGTATACCGGGGTTTTTTTGGTCGGGAAATCCATTTTAACATTTATTTTAATTTTTAACAGCCGCCGTGCAATTTTCACCTTTTTGGGGAAAAATTGACGAAATTATTGCACAAATCGACGATGTTTGACTTTCCCATATTTAAAATAGCCCAAAATATTCAGCGCTGAAAATCGTGTGGGGAACCCATATACGACCTATGTATATAGATTTCATTCAATTTAACTTAATTTTTTTTTATTTACTCTTTGAATGAACAAATATATAAAACGAATTTTTTGACTTAAATTGAATTAATTTGACACAAAAAATTTTACACAAAATTTTAAATAGCTTAATAATAGAACCCAACTTGAATCATTTTATATAGAATATTATTTCGAAAATCAAAAAGTTTTCAAAAAGGTTTTTTTCTTCGTATTTTGTCTCCCTTGCTAAATATATTATGCATTTCGGTGCACATACTAACCTATTTTTACCACTTAATGAGTTAATATGTGCCCCCTGCTGTTTTAAAGTTTTTTTTTTACATTTTTAGAAATAATACAATGTAAATAGATGATTTATGATGTTATTTATTAACATTTTCGTAAAACATAGGTTTTGGAACCCTCCGTTTAAACGGATCTTGCCACCAGAGCACTTAAAATAGTGTATGATATGTTTTAAAACATTCTTTTGGGTGAAGCCCTTTACTACACTTGTTACAAATAAATTTGGATTTTTTTCCACAAAAAGCACATCTGTTTTTCAGCTTCTGTGTATTCGACTATGTGGTTTCTACCATCATATCGATAATCATCCACAATTGATCGGCGCGCCTTCCTCAAAGAAGGGCTCCCATACGATTCTAGTAAAAATCTTGCAACATAACGTCGGATTACTAACAAATTTGCACAATCATTTGGACGATTCTTTTTCATTAATAGCCATGCATTGACCACGGATACATCCAAAAATATGAAAAAATTGGCCATGACCATTTCTTTTGACGAATTCGAGATCGATAAACAGCCACCATTTGATCAATTTTATCCACACCACCCATGCCCTGATTATAAAGTTGAATAGCTTTAGGCTGAAAAACCTGTGTGGATCCTTGTCCTCTAATGTACATTTTGCAGCAACCATTTTCATTTTGGTCAAAAAATGTGCCAAAGGTTACAACGTTGTTGTTATTCCAGCATACTAAGAAAATGTTACCATTACTTGAAAATTGGTAAGCTATTGAACCACGAGCTTCCTTTTTCATTGCAGCCACAGACGTCAGCGGACATTTTTCAGTGCGACCTTCTCTTATTGTCCCAGTTGCACAAATTCCCATTGAGGACAGATGACGAAGTAATTTTACCGACGTAAAATAATTATCAATATAGACCTAGAAAAAAACTTTAAAAAATATGGACCTGATCTTTAAAATCTAGCCTGCTTACCTTGAATCCTTGGTTATGAGGCACATTGGCTTTTGCCAAGAGATCCACCACTTCGTATCCACCAACACCAAAACCAAGAACACAAGTTTCTGCGGTTTTGCCCATGTATATTTCAAATTGGTACATATATCCGTTGCTAGAATTCAGGGCCCAATTTTTAAACCCAAAGTATGGAATCATGCTATCGTCTATGGAAAGACTTTCATCGAGCCCACCATGCTTTGAGGCGGGATATAATGGGTCTAATTTTATACAAGCGATCTTCACCGTGTTCCTTCAAGTTTTCGTTTAAATCAAAATTATTCAACATTTTTTAAAATCTTTTAAATCGTATAGATTCCGCCAAAATATTTTATCCTGTGTTTCGTTCCAATACATTTGTTTTTGGGGATATTTAGCATAACCAGACATGAGCATGGCGCCAATAAATACGCGAATTACATCCAATGTGACACTTAGGTCGTAGTTTTTCTGTAAAGCACATATGCTCGATTGCTCTACTATCAAATTAAGGAAGCTTTCAGCAAAAAAGAACCCAAAATAATCTGAAGGAGTACGACAGTTTTGAGATTCTTCACAGGTAGGTTGTGGATGGGCTTGGGTCTCTATTGAGTATGAAGAATTTATTTTTTGCCAATTGTTGTCCTCGACACGTCTTATTTTGGAGAGTGGAACATTGTCCTCTTCATCAGTGCTTGATTCATCATGTTGAGGTTGTACTTCTGCCTCAGCGGACAACATTTGTCTTTCAAGATAATTCAAATTAGCATCATGTTCCTCATCACTCTTATCCGAATCTTCATCAGTTTCATGATGTTCAGTTGGAGGAATTACGTATATGTCCATGATATCCGTTACTTCATCCATGTTCTCCACTTCTTCCATTATTTGAGCAACTGTTAGTTTATTACATATACATACAACACATAAATTAGTGGGTATTTATATAAATTTTACATTAATACAATATTTAAATATATTTTCGAATTTTATAACTTATTTTTAACAGAAATAACACATATCTGTGGTCACAAGCATTAACCGCCTAAGTCGAAAATCATGCTTTTGAGAAAAATAACTTTTTATATAAATGTAATGGGGCTTCATTGCGACTTAGGTCAGAATGTTTTCATTAATAACTTTTTAATGAACAGTGTTAGAGAAATGGGGATTTCACGTAAATATAAAGCGTTTTTAGTAGAACATGATAGCAAAGATAACCCAAATCGTCGAATACCATGCTTTCGAGAAAAATGACTTTTTATATAAATGTAATGGGGCTTCATTACGACTTAGGTCAGAATGTTTTCATTAATAACTTTTTATTAAACAGTATTAGAGAAATGGGGATTTCACGTAAATATAAAGCGTTTTTAGTAGAATATGAAAGCATGCATAACTCAAATCGTTCTTAAGTCGACTTAGGGGTTATCGCTTGTGACCACAGGTATTAACCAAAGCAATAAAATGGAAATATTGAACAATTAAACGTCCCCACTGGGCAATGTCCGTTTAAACGGACGCTGCTCAAAATCCTCAATTGCTCATAGACAACAAAAATTATAAAACTTTTGTTTTGATATATAAAGAATATAATATTTTTATTCACCTGCCATGAGACCTCAAACTTTTATTAAATAAATTTTCCAAACGTTGCAACTGAATGACTTTTATGTTCTGTTGACATTTTTCAAAAATCAAGGCCAACTAGATTAGATTTTTTTAATTAGCTTCAAAGTAGATTTTGTAACGTCCGTTATAACGGACCAGATCATGTAATGGATTAATAGTAATTTAGATATAATAAAGTAGAAAATGATCGTACTTAATCCTAAACTCTTTAGTAACTAAGTTATCTTTAAGAATTCCATGTAATATTATATAAACTAGCAGATTCCAGCCATCGAAATTCGAGCGCAAATTCTAGGAAATTTTATTTTTTCATTAAATAAAAACCCTAAAAGTATGCTAATCAATTATAGCCAATTCACAAATCAACACAAAAAACAAACTCATTTTTATTACAAACACATTAACAAATTTAATAAACACTCAAATAGAATTGTATAATTTTATGTATGTGTTAGTAGCAACTTTAAATGCAATTTACTCAAAATAAAGAAAAAAATTAAAAAATCTGTAAATCTGCAAAACGGCTACAAAGAAATATCTTTCAAATAATATACATTTGGTCAAAATCGGGATAAAACGGTAGAACAAAATATCAGTCACAAGGATTCTCATAGCCTATTAATATTATAGATAAATAATTGAATTGAATTATCTCGAAAGGCACGATCAAAATCCCTTTCGACGAAGAAACAGTGCTGTTGCACTGAATGTCCATTCCTAAATACAAATTGCATCGTTATCAGGGCGACACAAATAAGGAGGACTTCTTTCACCTTTGGAATATAGCGTTAAACCTATTTCCACTTTTCTTGGAAAACTTGGCTGTTGTGCCGATTTGTGTGTTGAAGACTTGGCGATAGTTGTGAAGTGGAAGTTTATGTCTTCACTAAGGTTCATTCTACCAAACTGAGCAAGTATTTACGGTATGGAAGTTATTCCGACCAAACCAGAACTTGTTCTTTTCACAAATACACTGAATCAATTAAGTCTCCATACAGATATACTAATTATATATATTAATAATTTATGATCGCTTTAAATTGTATTTGTTAGATTTTTTTTATTTAATATTATATGAACTCTTATAAACTAGAAAATAACAGAAAATGAAAATAACATTATTCATTAAAAACATAAAAAATAACACAATTTCTTCAACTTTATATAAAACGATGCCAAAAAAGTCTCCGTACAGATCACCATATTTATCGTAAAAATTTATAATATTTATGTAAGTAGCATTTAATATATCGTAGGTCCTCCTTTATTTGTAATTACAGCATTTAATCGGCTTTTCATAGAATGGACAAGTTTTGTTGTTGTCATAGGATCTATTTTTTCCCATTCTTCCTTTATTACGGCTTTAAGCTGCTCTTTATTCGTTATATTGTGCTGCCGGATCTTTTTTTCTAAGTGGTCCCATAAGTGCTCAATCGGATTGAGATCGGGTGACTGCGCTGGGTGATTTAATTGCTTAGGGACATTATAAATGAGCCATTCCTTCACTAATCCAGAGGTGTGTTTGGGATCGTTGTCCTGCTGGAAATAAAACAAACGTCCCAAACCCAATTTTTCTGCACTTTGTTTTAAGTTTTCTTTTAATATACTTAAATATGCAAATTTATCCATGGTGTTTTCAATAAAAACAAGATTACCAACACCAGAAGCTGCCATACATCCCCATACCATCACGTTGCCTCCTCCATGCTTTACAGTTGGGGTCAAATGCTTCGGATCCATTTCAGTATTTGGCTTTCTCCATACCATTTTTCTTCCATCTGAACCAAAAATATTGTATTTACTTTCATCACTGAAAATAACTCGATCCCAAAACAAAAAATCTTTATCAATATGTTCTATGGAGTAATCCAATCTCTTTTTCATATTAACTTTTCGAATATACGGCTTCTTACGGCTCATCCGGCCATTATATCTATTTCGTTTAAGAACATTTCTTACAGTTTGAGGGTCTACAGTTATTCCATCACTAATTTTTAAGTTTCCTGCAATGACACACGCACTAATTTTTGGATTTTTATTCACTGTTCGTACAATTCTCCTCTCCAAGTGATGGTCTATTTTTCTTGGTCGGCCAGTTCTTGGTTTGTTTGCCATTGTTCCTGTTTTCTGAAATTGTTGAATAACGTACTGAATGGACGAACGTGGTCTTTTAACAATTTCACTTATTTCGGATAAACTTTTTCCATAATTTTTAAGGTCAATTATGATTTTTTTTGGTATCCATAGAAATTTGCTTATTTTTGCTCTCCATGTTTTCTATTTTTTTTTTAATTTTCACTTTATTTAAGAGAAAACACCACTGTATTTGGTAAACAATATTTTTTAAATCATATAAACCTGCTGGAAACCCGTTATAATACAAAAACAAAAATTGTACGGAGACTTTTTTGGTGTTAAAAACAGTGTTGCCATACAAAAGCCATTAAAACATGATCATATATGAAATGTAACCCATAAAGCTGCCACATTGTATTGCACTAGTAACCATAGATTAAGTTAAGTAGTTCAGTTAACAGCAATTTTTGTGTTTTAGATAAATATGTTAACTCAACTAAAAACAAAACAGCTGTACGGAGACTTAATTGATTCAGTGTATGTATAAGATTTCTGCCTTCGATCCTATTTCTCTCAACAGTTCTGAAATCACTTTCGCTGATGAAGCCAAATATATGGTGGTATTCATAGATAGGAAGCTGAACTTCAGACGTAATGATTAGGAGCGGGCGCAGAAAGTTACCTTTGCCTTATATTCCAACAAGAAGGCCATTGGCAGACGATGTGGTTTTAATCCAAGGATTGCTTACTGGATTTAAACTACAGTACCACATTGAACATACCACATTGAACATCCGATGCACTGCAAATATTGTTATGTTTATATAATGCCGTTGGCAAGACTATAATTGTGGCCATATCGTGATTCTGAATGACAGTGACATACCAATGAAAATAGGAACTTATTTGAACGATTTTACATCATCCTAATACCGGCCAAGGAATCTTGGTCCTCAGAGTAATAATGTCTACGCTTACGGATTGGAATTACCCAATCATCTTAGCTTCGGAATCTACTAAAAGGAGCTTGGTTAGTATTAGGCAGAAGTGATGGCAATAATGGAAGTTGCTGATGGGAAGGTCAACAAATTCTATCCACAACTACAGCTAAAACTTACTCCAATAATCAAGCCGCTATCAAATCCATGGAATTAATGTTCCTGAAAACGACAACTGCCACTTGTCTTTAAATGTGATGACCATCCTTGAATCGAAAGCGCACAAATGCGCTGCTACGGCGCACAGTGGCGCCATTTGAGTTTTTTCGTTGCAAAAATCATATAACATAATTGAACAGTTTAAACAGCATATGATAGATAACTGTTCAGCCTATGAAATGAGCGTTTGGAAAGGGTGCTACGCTTTGTAGGGGCCTACTTATGGGTTATGAAAGTTAAAATTTGTAGAAAAATCAATTTTATGGTAACTAAAAAAAAATTATTTTTACATTTTTAGATTGTTTTTATTTTTTTTCTTTAGGGTTATAATTTAAAACATTATTATCCAACAAATTAAAAAAAAATTACTTCTTTTTTAAATTTATTTTTTCAATTTTCTGTAAAATATTCATCACAATTCGTAAGAGAAGGTATATCTAAAAGACTAATCATTTCTAAACTATAATTATTTCCTAACTCTATTCGTGACTTCACATGCCGCAGGAAAGAAATAAGTGGATCGGAAGATGCTGCCAACATGTTGAAGAGGTCCTCATTTTGCCTTACCCTTGATGCTTTGAATGTGTTCTGCAATCTATATTTTTTATAAAATTTGTTAAGAGACTCCTGTGCTTCTTCAGAAAGCTCTCCAATTGACAAAGACTGGTACTCAATTATATCTTTGCCATGCGCCAATATTTTATGGACGGTCGGGGTCAACTTCTTCTGTGGATACATTTCTGCTAAAAGAGATGCAGTTTTCGATGCATATTCTCCATATTTTGTAGAATTGACATTTTCTTTGCAGTTTAAAACATTCAAGATCGTTCCCAATCTTTTCACGATTTGATTGTCAATTCCAGTGATTCTAGTTACTGCCTCATCATTTTCAAAAAAATCTCCTAGGAGTGTTTCCATCATTTGAGTTACCGTATCCGTGCTTGGGACAGTCTACTTTTAATCCAACTTGTTTAAAAAAAGCATCCTGTATTTGCTTCTTTCTGATCTTTTCCTTATCCTTTATTGATATATTTTCATCGAAGTTTTCCTCCTCTTGTGGTAGGTTATACGCCAGTTTTAGCAAGAACTCCATACACCTTATCCTTGCGTGCAATGGTGACATTCCATATTCGTAAGTCTCCTCGTTTGTAGAATCGTTTAAATTACCAAAGTTCTTCTGACTCTTTTTGCAAATCGGGCTTGACAATGTTGAGGTTGTTCTTGTCAGTTCGTTTACGACTTTTCCGTCAACCATGGTCAGGTGGAACTCGTAATTGCATTCAATATATTTTCCTTCCCCAATTTGCAGCTTTGTAGGCTTAATCTTGCTTATTTGTTCTTCAATGTCCTTCACCATGGTCCTTATGAGTTCTGCCGATTCCCTTGCGAACTGAAACATTATTGGTCGTCAATAATGCACTGATGAAGGACGTGGATTTTTCCAGTGTAGGGAAACATCAGATTTTAGCCGCAAAGGAACAACAGATGCCATAAACATATTTCCGTCCGATATTGTAGCGTCATCGAAAGATATCCTTTGCTTATAAACGCTTTGTCCGGATGATCCATCGCAGCCCCATTTGCTGATCAATGTCAGTTTCTCAGGAAGAATTTTCACCTCATTTTCAGGAAGACTCTCCAACAACCGTTTTGCTGTATGGTCCATGAGATCCTGCAGATTGGCTTTCACAGAGACATCCGTAAACTCCGTATGCAGTGGTCGTGAATTTGTTTTGGCTTGCGTAATATGCTTGTATCGTGGTAGTATCCGTAGTATCTCATATTTTTCTTTGGAAAGTTGTAAGTCCATAAACAAGGCCAAGGTTTCTTCGGAACCATACTTTTTAATGTGTGCGTTTGTGGGCGTGGGGATGCTTTCCTTAGTCCTTTTTAGTCGCAGTGGGCTTGCATCAGCAACAGATTTTGTAATCTGCGACCTAACTCTTTCACTATCCTTTGTATATTTAATAGACAGCGCGTCTGATAAATGCTTCGTGGTCAAGTCATTGGTGGCATCGGCAAGTTTCCTCTTTCTTGTGAAAATTGAACACTCCTCTCAATACTTTTTTTTGGCCTTCCTTTTGCTCCTCTGGTTGATGTGGTGGGTTTATCTACTGCCAATATATCCAGGATGGTGTCTTCATTAAGCCAGTCCTCGTATTTGGAGTTGAAGTTCTGAATGGTTCGATTAGATTTCACCCATTTTGCCTCAATATTTGCATATATCAGATAAAAATTATTTTTTATAATTTCGCTTCTCTCAATATTTCCGCATAAGCTATCAAGTTCTTCTAAAGCAGCTTCCGTGAAAAACTTTGGTGTGGTTGACCTTCTAAACAGTTGAAATAAATTTAATATATAGGCTTATGCTACCATGCCTAAAAATTTACCTGTTCCCTGCATACATATGGATTTAGGCTGAATTATGCAATTTTGATATTATGCTCGTGTCTAAATAAGATTGTGCCTACCTGGAGGGACCATAAGTGAATATTGTTCTTGACCATTTGTACTCCAAAGTAATTTTTAAGTGAGGTGCGTAGCTGCGAATTTCAATGAGTAGTTTTCTGTGCATCCTGTGTCTGTAACAGAATATTGGGAGTAGACTTTGGCAGAGGCTCACAGGTAGACAACCGACTTAAAATGCAATTTTCAAACTATTAGATCAAACTACTGTCAGTCAAAACATGTAAGGGATGCACGCCATACAATTTCTGCAACCATGTCTTTTTAACCTTTTTTACCTCTAGAAGCCAAACGGGCACGTACGGGCAGATAAAAGCTTTTGAATTATGTAAAGAAATAATCCAAGAACATGTTTTGCAAATATGGCAAATATAGAAATATATAGATTTTTTTATTTTCCGTCAAATTTTAAAAATAGTGAAAAAACGGATAGTTTTTAAATAGTGAATTACCAGGAGAAACACAAAGCAAACAGTTAATTTTTTTTTATCATTATACATTTAATAAATACATCAATCAACACAAATAAAAAATAAGGCGATTCGTTACCTATTTTTCGTGATAATACACCTGAAATCGCAACAAATTGACTAAAAATTGTGTGTTTTTTTGAAAACCGAAAGTCGGTCAACTTTGAACGGTTATATCTTCTAAACTAAAAATGTGTAGTAGCATATTTGAAATCGTTTATTCAAAACTTCATCGGCGCACATGAAAATTTTGATTTTTGCAACCTCGTTTGCTCTACGGGCGCCACTGTGCGGCGTTCTTTTGACGAAGACTTCAAGCATTCACTAATTCTGCTTGATCTCACTGATCTCTCATATGCTAGAATACCACATATCAAAAGCTTCTGAAAAAGCTTGAACTGGTTCACCTGTGGCGACTGTGGGAATTTCTTAGTCATTCCATGATATCGCAACGGACTTTATATTTATATAAGTAGCCACTACTAACTAACCTATGTTGAGGTCAAATTTTAGTTGAAGTTGCCTTATTTGTATGTCTTAAGACATATTTAAATAAATATCGGACGTCTACTTTACACATGACTAACAATTAAAGTGATTCTGATTCTGACTCGACCGGTACAGTCAAAGCCCTAGCATAAGACTAGTAACAAAACAAAGACATATTTATACTTGTACCACAGAATAATATATACCACTCTGTGTTCAGATGCATATTATTATATAATAACATTGATAAAATTGATTTATAAATATACAGTTCCGTTCAACTGTTTTGGAATGAAATAAATAAATAAATATGAAAAAGTAGTAACCCATATTTTTAAATATGAATGATATCAGTCGGCAAATAATTGTGTGTTTCTTTATTTTTCTCTAAGGTCATAAATTTTCTACATGTTAATAAAAGAGTTTTTATTTCAATAAACAATAAGTCAGTGTGATCTTAACTTTAAGCAAACAAAACAAACTGTGATATTTTATTTTATTTATTTATGTACAGTAATATTTTACAAAAATAAATTTACAAAATATTGATATTAAGCGCAAGGTATCAATGACTATAATGCGCGGATATTGGTTTAAATATTGCTAATGTTTTGTTTTTGAATACATTGTATTATTATTTTTATATTGTTACATTGTGTTAATATGTGAGGTATATCTAATTTTGTGTTACACAAGCTGCACCTTGGGGATTCTGTACGTTCGTAGTAGTGTTTTACGTTAAATAAAGCTTCTCATTCGTGCCATTGTAATGAATTCCTCTCTACTAAGATCGGAGTGATATTTGCGCCTTTTAATGGTATGATTGTGAAGTCTTAAGGTGTGTTTACACTATGTGTATTTTCCATGTGTAAATTCAGTTTTACGATCCATACGTAATTCCGTGTGTGTGTCAAAATTGCCGTTTTACATACTATTCATAATTTTTGCGTTCAAACGTACATATGTATTTCCGTATGACATAACCTCTAAATGTAAACAACAGCTGATTTAATTTGTGAATTTACAAAAAATTATTGTTAAAAATAAAGTTACATATTTTATATATTTTTTAATTGTTAATTA
The DNA here is from genome assembly GCA_963682025.1 of Cordilura impudica. Taxonomy (NCBI): domain Eukaryota; kingdom Metazoa; phylum Arthropoda; class Insecta; order Diptera; family Scathophagidae; genus Cordilura; species Cordilura impudica. Next base: position 153,074,444 of record OY821520.1, read on the forward strand.
ATATTAAACAATTTATTTTTCTCTCAATATTAATCTTTATAATTTACTCTGTTTTTCTTTCGCCACAAACTGTGTTGTATTTTCATATGTTTATCTTGCCAAAATAGAACCTGCTCTAATTGAAAAATTTACACATGTCTTGCAAAATGTGTTGTACATAAACAATGTTTGAAAGGGTTCACACTATGTGTACAAATTACACGTGCTAAAAAAATAAGAAAAACACGAGCAAAACACGTAGTGTGAACGCAGCTTTAAGAAACAATTTGAGTTTTGCCATTGTTGCACTAAATTTTGAAAGTTTTGTGTTTTGTACGTGTTTACAATTAGTTTTGGAAAACATGGAGTTTCGTATATTAAAGATAAGAAGGGTGCTTGTTTGGCAGCAATATCGGCGTGTTCATTGCCTTGAATACCTATGTATATTGGATGGAATCCACAGTAATGTAATTTCATGGTGTGTATTAGGTTTCAGTAAAACGTTGTTGAAGGTTCCTTTTTTATTACTGGCGAGTGCATAAATAGCACTTAAATTATCTGTGCATATTAGAGCTTTACTTTTCTTCTGAATAGCGTATAAAATAGCATTGTCGATAGCGTTAAGCTCTGCTGTAAATATGCTAGTAAACATCGGTAAAGGGCCTTGTTTAATAATGGTGTAACTAGTCTCAGTAGTTTGTTGAACTAATGCAAATGAAGTAGCACCACCCTGGTAGGAACCGCAAACATAGATTTATATCGTTCTGGGCTGGTTTCAGATTTCTTGAATACGGCAACTTCGTCATCGATATTAACTTTGTTGTTTATTGATGTAACCGCATCTGGTTTTAGAGGAATCGGTATATTGTATGTTTTCAATAGGGTTATAATACTTTGGATGGAACATTTGTACTTTGGTGATGAAAGATTTATGATTGACCTTGCCATAGATTAATTGATATTTTTTCCAACACTGATTGGAAATTTGAAGATTTAGTCTCAAGTCTAAGAGAATCAATAGATGTTGATTGTAGTGAACCCGTGGCTGTTCTAAATCATTGATTAAGAGAGGCATTTAGTTTTTGAGTAGTTTGTTTCGATGTCCAATCATATACAGTAATAATAATAATGGATTAATCCGTAGGTAATGCTCTACGGATATTTAAAGCGGTTTCCATATGCGGTCCTTTTTTCCTTGCGCAAATCAATTTTAACAAATTTTTAATTTTGTTAATATTTATTATTAGGGCTTTAACATGGTCATGGTTTTTGAGAAAACAACTCCCAAGATTCTCATTTGTGTTTTGTATTGAAGTTGGCAACCATTTATGATCAGAGTTGTGGGGCAACAAAATCTTTTTCTACAAACATGTAATAGTTCAGCCTTGTTTACTGGAATAACCACTCCTCGAGTCTCAGCCCATTGTTGAACTCTATCAGTGATATCTTTTATTTTAGATTAAACAGCTATAGGAGTACCGTAAGTAATTGCAAAGATATTGTCGGCATAGACTCCGACTTAGTCGACACCATTTATACTTTCAATTGATTTAGCTAGTGAATTTGCATATACTGCGAACAATACAACAGATAACGGTGAGCCCTGGGAAACTCCGTTATTTATTGAATGTATTTCGGAAAGGTACCCGTCAATCTTTACACTAATTTTACGGTGTGAAAGGTAAAACTTTATAAGATTAAGTATTTGAGCTGGAATACCCCATTCTATTAGTTCTTTCAGAATAAAAGTAAAAACTACCCGATCGAAAGCCAGTGTGTAGTATTTTATTATAAAGTTTACATAAACGATGCTTAAATGTAGTTGGGGAATTCTTTACCATGGAATACGTAATTTTGTCGATTGATGGCGTGGTTCCTTTTACATTTCTAATAATTTCTTCTAATTCATTTATGTTAATTTCTCCACTCAAAAGTGGGAAAGTATTCAATCCTGAATCGTTTATGTTCCATGTTCGTTTTTCTGTTATGATCTCGGAATTTAAGGCACTGTCTGAACTTATGGAACACCAATATTTAGCGAATTTATTGGCAATGTCTTTAGGGTGTAGTAAAACTGTATTACTGTCATATATAGCTGGAAAATTGCTTATTCTGTCAGATCTAACGTTTTTGATCTTCGTCCATCAAACTCTAACGTCCATCATTGGATCAAAGTAATTCGTTTAGCAATTCTACTTTCTCGTTTCACTTTAGCACAAGCTTTCCGAAAGTTCAAGCAATTTATTATATTCCTAATTCTTCTAAATGTGTTCCAAGCTTTTTGTTTAATTCTAGTGAGTTTTGCTATTTCTGAATTAAACCAAATAGGATTATTTTTTTCATTGGGCTTACGGGTAATGGGGATAGAATCGTTAGCAGATTTTCTTAAAATTTTTTTTGACTTGTGCAGCCTCTCTATTCACATTATCTGATTCTTCAAAGTCATCTGATACCTGAGACACTTTTACCTTAAACTTGGACCAATCGGCATGCTTATCTCGGAACCTTGGAATAAATTGTTTTGTAATGGTGTTAAAGCTATTAGAAATACTAATAGCAAAATGGTCTCCGACTTCGGGTAGCGGCAGTGTCTTCCAGTCTAAGTATGGTGCTATATCATTGCTTGCCATTGATACATCAACTGTAGTAATTGTGTGTCTAGTGTTAAGAAGGGTAGGCGAACCATTATTCAGTACCACCAGGTTTCGGTCATCAGAGAATTCTTCCCAAATGGCACCACTGGACGATAAAGAATCTGAACTCCACAACGGATTTTGTGAATTAAGATCACCTAGAACAATGTGATGCCCGCTACTAGAAGTATTGATTGGGTTAACCGTGACCGCAGTAAGATCAACGTCACCTTCCTTGTAAATGTTTGTTACATGCAATTCTTTTATACCCTTTATGGTAATGGTTTGAAATAGAAGGTCACCAGTTGATTTTGTATGCTGCGTAACGTTGATGGTTTTGCTTAATAACATCGCTAATCCTGATTTTGCAGATGTGTAGTCCTTGCTTTGCAAGAAACGCACACCTATAACGCATATTTATGAATGGGAAAACCTTGGATGTTCCACTGTAAAATATTAATATTTAAACCAATATCCATACTTAAAAATAAAAATAAATTATGTTATATACTGTCATCTTCCATTTTGGAAGATGGTTTAGTATTATCAAGCCTAAATAATATTATGCTTTTTCGGTGATTGTCTGCTTGACTTGCACATGCCATTTCGCTATCTTCCTCTTCGTAGTCTTCCATGGATGTTGTTAAATTGACGTTTTTTTGTATATACTTCTGTTGTTGGTTGTTTTGATTTATTTTTTTTTCCTCTTGTTGCTGATTATTCTTTGCTTGCTGTGATGATTTTGTAGTTTGTGTTTTTGTTGTTGATGGATTGGATGTTATATATGTTGATAAGTTTGATTTCGCTTTTTGTGTTGTTGTTGTTAACGATGATTTTAATGTTGTTTCTTGTGTGTTTTAGTGTTGGTAGTATTTGTATTTGATTGAGAGTTGTCATTATTTTTGGCTTTATTGTTGTCATCTTCAATTAATTGCTTATCTTGGTTGATGTCTATGTTATCGATATTTGTTGAGGGCGTTGCACAGTGGCGCCATTTGAGTTTTTTCGTTGCAAAAATCATAGATAACTGTTCAGCATAGATAACTGTTCAGCCTACTTATGGGTTATCAAAGTTAAAATTTGTAGAAAAATCAATTTTATGGTAACTAAAAAAAATTATTTTTATATTTTTAGATTGTTTTTATTTTTTTTCTTTAGGGTTTTATGTTTTAAATTATTACCCAACAAATTAAAAAGAAATTACTTCTTTTTTAAATTTATTTTTTCAATTTTCTGTAAAATATTCATCACAATTCGTAAGAGAAGGTATATCTAAAAGACTAATCATTTCTAAACTATAATTATTTTCTAACTCTATTCGTGACTTCACATGCCGCAGGGAAGAAATAAGTGGATCGGAAGATGCTGCCAACATGTTGAAGAGGTCCTCATTTTGCCTTACCCTTGATGCTTTGAATGTGTTCTGCAATCTATATTTTTTTATAAAATTTGTTAAGAGACTCCTGTGCTTCTTCAGAAAGCTCTCCAATTGGCAAAGACTGATACTCAATTATATCTTTGCCATTTCTGCTAAAAGAGATGCAGTTTTCGATGCATATTCTCCATATTTTGTAGAATTGACATTTTCTTTGCAGTTTAAAACATTCAAGATCGTTCCCAATCTTTTCACGATTTGATTGTCAATTCCAGTGATTCTAGTTACTGCCTCATCATTTTCAAAAAATCTCCTAGAACTGTTTCCATCGTTTGAGTTACCGTATCCGTGCTTGGGACAGTCCACTTTTAGTCCAACTTGTTTAAAAAAAGCATCCTGTATTTGCTTCTTTCTGATCTTTTCCTTATCCTTTATTGATGTATTTTCATCGAAGTTTTCCTCCTCTTGTGGTAGGGTATACGCCAGTTTTAGCAAGAACTCCATACACCTTATCCTTGCGTGCAATGGTGACATTCCATATTCGTAATTCTCCTCGTTTGTAGAATTGTTTAAATTACCAAAGTTCTTCTGACTCTTTTTGCAAATCGGGCATGACAATGTTGAGGTTGTTCCTGTCAGTTCGTTTACGACTTTTCCTTCAACCATGGTCAGGTGGAACTCGTAATTGCATTCAATATATTTTCCTTCTCCAATTTGCAGCTTTGTAGGCTTAATCTTGCTTATTTGTTCTTCAATGTCCTTCACCGTGGTCCTTATGAGTTCTGCCGATTCCCTTGCAAACTGAAACATTAGTGGTCGGCAATAATGCACTGATGACGGACGTGTATTTTTCCAGTGTAGGGAAACATCAGATTTTAGCCGCAAAGGAACAACAGATGCCATAAACATATTTCCGTCCGATATTGTAGCGTCATCGGAAGATATCCTTTGCTTATAAACGCTTTGTCCGGATGATCCATCGCAGCCCCATTTGCTGATCAATGTCAGTTTCTCAGGAAGAATTTTCACCTCATTTTCAGGAAGACTCTCCAACAACCGTTTTGCTGTATGGCCCATGAGATCCTGCAGATTGGCTTTCACAGAGACTTCCGTAAACTCCGTATGCAGTGGTCGTGAATTTATTTTGGCTTGCGTAATATGCTTGTATCCTGGTAAAACGTCAGCCCCGTGTCACATCAAGGATGCCCGTAGTATCTCATATTTTTCTTTGGAAAGTTGTATGTCCATAAACAAGGCCATGGCTTCTTCGGAATCATACTTTTTAATGTGTGCGTTTGTGGGCATGCTTTCCTTAATCCCTTTTAGTCGCAGTGGGCTTGCATCAGCAACAGATTTTGTAATCTGCGATCTAACTCTTTCACTATCCTTTGTATATTTAATAGACAGCGCGTCCGATAAATGATTCGTGGTCAAGTCATTGGTGGCATCGGCAAGTTTCCTCTTTCTTGTGAAAATTGAACACTCCTCTCAATACTTTTTTTTGGCCTTCCTTTTGTTCCTCTGGTTGATGTGGTGGGTTTATCTACTGCCAATATATCCAGGATGGTGTCTTCATTAAGCCAGTTCTCTTATTTGGAGTTGAAGTTCTGAATGGTTCGATTAGATTTCACCCATTTTGCCTTAATATTTGCATATATCAGATAAAAATTATTTTTTATAATTTCGCTTCTCTCAATATTTCCGTATAAGCTATCAAGTTCTTCTAAAGCAGCTTCCGTGAAAAACTTTGGTGTGGTTGACCTTCTAAACAGTTCAAATAATTTTAAATTGTTTAACGCCATGGTTTCAGTACTTGTTGCGCCAACTTTCAGTCGTAGACTAATCCAGGCATTATGCTTATTTTGCAATATATAGGCTTATGCTACCATGCCTAAAAATTTACCTGTTCCCTGCATACATATGGATTTAGGCTGCATTATGCAATTTTGATATTATGCTCGTGTCTAAATAAGATTTGTGCCTACCTGGAGGGACCAGAAGTCAATATTGTTCTTGACCATTTGTACTCCAAAGTAATTTTTAAGTGAGGTGCGTACCTGCGAATTTCAATGGGTAGTTTTTTGTGCATCCTGTGTCTGTAACAGAATATTGGGAGTAGACTTTGGCAGAGGCTCACAGGTAGACAACCGACTTAAAATGCAATTTTCAAACTATTAGATCAAATTACTGTCAGTCAAAACATGTAAGGGATGCACGCCATACAATTTCTGCAACCATGTCTTTTTAACCTTTTTTACCTCTAGAAGCCAAACGGGCACGTACGGGCAGATAAAACCTTTTGAATTATGTAAAGAAATAATCAAAGAACAAGTTTTGCAAATATGGCAAATATGGAGGGATATAGATTTTTTTTATTTTCCGTCAAAGTTGAAAAATAGTGAAAAAATGGATAGTTTTTAAATAGTGATTTACCAGGAGAAACACAAAGCAAACAGTTAATTTTTTTTTATCATTATACATTTAATAAATACATCAATCAATACAAACAAAAAATGAGGCGATTCGTTACCTATTTTTTGTGATATTACACCTGAAATCGCAACAAATTGACTAAAAATTGTGTGTTTTTTTGAAAACCGAAAGTCGGTCAACTTTGAACGGTTATATCTTCTAAACTAAAAATGTGATATTACTAAGAGTAGCATATTTGAAATCGTTGAAAAGTTTCCTATAACATGGGTTTATTCAAAACTTCGTAGGCGCACATGAAAATTTTGATTTTTGCAAACTCGTTTGCTCTACGGGCGCCACTGTGCGTTGTGTTGTTGTTTTTTTTTTTTGGGTTTGTCCATTTTTTAACATAAAACTTCGGAAAATGTTTGAGGTTTTTTTGAAAAGGTTTAATGGTATGTAGTGATGGATTTTCATAGAATATCTTCCATGCATTTCGTGATGTGCATCTACGGTCAGCTTTAATTTTATTTACAGATTTGTGCTTCAAGAAACTAGGACAGTTGATATCATAAGATGTATGAGTTTCATTTTCGCAGTTTATGCAGTATTTTTATACCCTATACCACTATGTGGTTTGGGTATAATGACTTTGTGCTGCTGTTTGTAACAACCAAAAATATTTGACCTACACCCATCTTTAATTATACCGATCGAATCAGAATCACTATCTGATTCGATTTAACGATGTCCGTCCGTCCGTCTGTGTGTCCATGTAAAGCTTGTAATCAAACTGCAAGTCGCAAATATGAATATAATTTTACGAAATTTGGTATTTGATCTTTTGTTGGCCATGGGATGAACGCTGTTAAAATTGGTGAGAATCGGTCCATGTTCAGACCTAGCCCCCATACAAATGACCCCTATGAAATCAACATATATTGCCATAAGATCCAAATTATCATACAAATCAGAGTCAAATTGGGTTTGTATGTATATATTACATACATTAATCAATAGTCCAAATCCCTATTGGACAACTCCTAGTCATAAGCCCCATATAGAGCTGCTTCCCGATCTTCACTTAAATCTATCAAAAAACAAAAATATTGCACTTATTCTTCTCAAATTTTGTTTGTATATATTTTTGCAAAATACAAGAGACTTTACCAAACATGGTCAGGATCGGTCCATTTTTGGGCCTAGTCCCCATATAGATATAGCATCCGATATGAACTTTTTCATATCTGCAGCCGAAAAAATTAATAAAAATCCCACTCAAATTTGGTTTATGCTTATTTTCTATATCCAGTTAGTTGGGCCTGAGAGATAGGGTGTCTAAACGCATGGTATAGGGTATCGTATAGTCGGTCTAGACCGACTATAATTTTCTTACTTGTTTTATGTAAACCTCGTGGGGTGGTAAAAATCTACATTCCCCGCAAATTTCGACTCATTTGCAGTGCTTTTTTGTGTGGCCTAGTTTTTGACAACTGATGCACCTCATCGGATTGGATACATATTCATCCACACGAACACGTTCCCATCCCAACTTTATTGTTTCAGGACGACGGATTAGATTAAACGTAAGAATAGCAGCTACGGTTTTATTTTTGTCTGTTTCATACCTTTTAGTTATCTTTCTCACTTCTATGACATTTTGAAAAGCCAAAGCTTGGGTTAATTTCTCTTCGGATATATCAATTATTTTTTTTGAAAAAATTCTGCCTTGGGTCGAATTTAGGTATTTGTTCATTGTTATTTCTACCGGAATGATATCGATGTGCATTTAGAAATTTTTGTGCAGTTTTTAGATTCGGTGTTTTAATCATGAGGTCACCGCTTTTCATCTCACTCACCTCGAGATAATCTATGTTTATGTGTTAAAGTCCTTTTTTAATTTGGAAGACATTATAAGAAGCAAGAGATTTGATGTTATTTTTAGAAATTTTAGTTGATTTGTCTTGAACAGCAGTTGCTACTAAAAAGCGTGGTATATGTTCTTCAGATTGTACTAGACATGGTAGTGGTGCAAAACCTTCGTCTCGGAAACGTTTACTTTTGGATTTGTTGTTTTTGTCGATTGAGGGATCTAAGTCCCAAGTAAGTAAGATCCAAGTCATGGTAAATTGTCCTAAGTGTTCTTAATTAATTTGTAATTAATTGCTTAACAAAGAAAGAAATAAAAGTTATACAAAAAAGAGGTTATTTCACGTGTTTTTGTTTTTTGGGTTATCGATATTTTCTTAACACAACCGCGAGAGTAAAACGACCTTTACTTGGCAATTGCCTGACAGCGACTGGTACTTTTATTTTATTTTTTATTTTATATTTTAAAATAGAAAAAGGTCGAATATTATTTACAAATAATAAAACAAATACTTATTATAACAAGTATAATAATTTGTTGCACATTACATTGTTATATTGGAGCCACCAAATTTTCACATACGGTGTTTGGTATGGATTCCCAAGCCCTTTTGTTGCGGTCTAGAGATTATTTAAATTACTTATCTTTAACAAGCTAACTTTAGTTTTTACAACTTGCCATAAGTTCTAAATCGGGATGAGATCAGGACTACATGAATGCCAATCAAGACTTTATTTCATGAATATTAACTTCAATGTGGTGATTTAATTATTGGTTACCACCGTTCCTAATTATTTATTTACTTATTTATTGAAATATATTTTATAAATAAATTTACAAAATACAGAAAAAAAAGAAAAGCGCCCATAAGACCATAATACGCGTAAATAGTGATTTAAGTAATAAAAAATATAATGATAAAATACAAAGAAGATTGAAAAGGAAAATATTTAATGGTATTGGTTTAAATTTCATTTATGCTGTGTTTGTGAAAAGATTGTTGTATCTCAAAGAGTTCGCCGGGCTCAGAACAATCCAAACGGTTTATCCGTTTTGGAAATAAGGAACTCTATAAGGATATGCAGGACATGCATACTTTGATGGCATAGCTCGTGGTTATAATAATGTTGAGTATTGAACATCCCTTTTCCAACTCTGAGGCGTGCAAGCAATTTACACTGGTATCTGGTGTAATTATGGTGATATCTGGGTCTGTTGTAATCTGAATTGTGTAGCCTTAGAAAACATGTCGAATTTTTCCACTTCAACTGCAGATTCGGGTAATGCATCGACCTAAAGCTGTTCCTAATAACCTGAGTGAAACATGACAGTGCTAAGTGTTGCCTGTTTTGCAAAAATAATTGCAAAAATAATTGCTGCAGCGATCGCCACGACTTTAGCCAAAAATATGCCAGAATATACCGACAGATGCTCTGTTTGATTACTAACCAACTTGAGTTGCATAAATGTTGGACCACCGCATAAAAGGTTAGGCTATTCTGAACGGATCCGTCAGTGAGTAGTCCTGTTTCTGCTGAAAAGTCATACATTTTTCTTGCAACCAATGCTTCAAACTGCCAAGCTCGTACTTACTTTACTTTACTTTACTTAGATTACCATCTGGTTTTTCAGGCAACGAGATATCAAATTGTTTTACGAGAAAAAGGGTTTTTCTTATGACACAGATATTCTTTTTGATTTGTAAACTTCTGTACGCTCAAGGGGGTTAAAATCTATTTCACAATACAATCAGAAAAACAGCGTAAGAAGTAATAAGTAAGACAAAAACCGTGTGAAGTATGTGTGTATTGGTGCAAAGATTATGATATAAAATTATTTCAGCTAAATCAACAACCTCTGCTATAACAAAGTAAAAAAAATTTCACAATATAAACGTATAACATATAATTAAACAACCCCAAAAGTATAACGCTATTACTAATATAAAAATTATTACAGCTAATTCAACAACCCCAACTACACTAGTCGGCATAATTATTTTGACAAAAACAAAATGATGCATTTTTGTATTCAGTTTTTAGTTGTCTTAATTATAATTTTTTTTTATTTTGTTTTGTTTAGATATTGCTAATATGACCACAGACCACAAGCATTAACCGCCTAAGTAGAAAATCATGCTTTTGAGAAAAATGACTTTTTATATAAATGTAATGTGGCTTCATTACGACTTAGGTCAGAATGTTTTCATTAATAACTTTTTAATATACAGTATTAGAGTAATGGAGATTTCACGTAGAATATGATAGCATACGGAACTCAAATCGTTCTTAAGTCGACTTAGGCGGTTATCGCTTGTGACCACAGATATAAACTAAAAAAATAACTCAATAGAGTTTATTTCATAAAAAATTAAAAAGATATGAAAGTAATTTTGGGGTTTTGGCATAAGTATTTTGACAAGTATTATTATTAAAAAAAGAAGCTTAATATTTAACAAGTGTATAGAAATTTGATTATGAGTTAATGAACTGTATAGCTCACTTTGGCTTCAATAACTTTTTGAAGGCGTCTTGGAGCTGAGTGCAGTAAATTTTGAAGGACCTCTGAGGATATCTCATCCCAAAGCCAAGTGACCTCGGAAATTGTCACTTCTTTGATTTTATGTAAATAAACAATTCTTTTACGTTTGATAAGAGACCACACGTTTTCAATAGTTTTCAAGTTTTGACTTTGGGGTGGCCAGTCCAGAGTAGTAATACCAACATCCTTCAAATATTTCGATATCATCCTGCTTTCGTGGCATGGGCAATTTTCCTGTTGCAGGATAAATGATTCTCCGATCAACCTGTCGCCGGAAGGGAAAGCGTTATCATTTAGGGTGCTCAAATATTGGCCTTGGTTCATCGAGCCGGCGATGAGAACCAGAACATGACAGAGCCTCCACTATGGCTCACTTTTTGGCCTTTGTACCTGTGGCAGCCTTACAAAAATCTTTCGTTTTGGTGAGTGGAACTCAAAGGAGCTTTGATATGTTCATAGAACGATTCTGGAGATGCTCCTTTGTTAAGGCCAATTTTATAAGCTTGTTCAAATCAGATATGGGGTATGTTTTTGCTCTGTATATTTTAAAATATCCGTCTTTTAAACATCGCCAACACTACGCTCACTGATTGGATTCTTGGCCGACTGATTCCATTGATTTGCAGCAGATTGAGGCTTTAGTTAAATAGTTTTGTGAAATTTCTGCAGAAGGATTCGGACTTCAATTAGCGTTGTTTTGCGTTTAGCACCTGAACTAGACAAGTTTATGATGTCCTTATGTTCCTTAATTTGTTAATTTGATAGTTCACTATTTGGCGCGATAAATTAAATTTAATTACAATGTCTTTTACTGCAACGCCATAATTAAAATTGCCAATATTGAAGCTCTAGCAATACAGCTTAACTCAGCCGTTTTTCCCATGGTCTCCATTAACTTTTATTCAATATTTTATTTGAATATTATAAAAAATGCCAATAAAATTTAATTACCAAAGTTATTTGACTTGTTAAACCATGCTCGAACACTGTCACAAAGATTTTGTCAAAATACTTATGCCACGAAAAAATTCGCTGTCTGCTTGCTTTCTTATCAGACGACAAAATATTGGGCACGCGTATAGCTATAAATATGGATTTTATTTTGAACATAACTCGTGTACCATTACTTCATGCAATCAAACGAACTGGACAAGAAAACATCACAGTTGCTTATGTCAACATAATTATGCCGACTAGTGTATAACAACCAGTTGAAATAATAAATAATAAATAATAAATAATAAATAATAAATAATAAATAATAAATAATAAATAATAAATAATAAATAATAAATAATAAATAATAAATAATAAATAATAAATAATAAATAATAAATAATAAATAATAAATAATAAATAATAAATAATAAATAATAAATAATAAATAATAAATAATAAATAATAAATAATAAATAATAAATAATAAATAATAAATAATAAATAATAAATAATAAATAATAAATAATAAATAATAAATAATAAATAATAAATAATAAATAATAAATAATAAATAATAAATAATAAATAATAAATAATAAATAATAAATAATAAATAATAAATAATAAATAATAAATAATAAATAATAAATAATAAATAATAAATAATAAATAATAAATAATAAATAATAAATAATAAATAATAAATAATAAATAATAAATAATAAATAATAAATAATAAATAATAAATAATAAATAATAAATAATAAATAATAAATAATAAATAATAAATAATAAATAATAAATAATAAATAATAAATAATAAATAATAAATAATAAATAATAAATAATAAATAATAAATAATAAATAATAAATAATAAATAATAAATAATAAATAATAAATAATAAATAATAAATAATAAATAATAAATAATAAATAATAAATAATAAATAATAAATAATAAATAATAAATAATAAATAATAAATAATAAATAATAAATAATAAATAATAAATAATAAATAATAAATAATAAATAATAAATAATAAATAATAAATAATAAATAATAAATAATAAATAATAAATAATAAATAATAAATAATAAATAATAAATAATAAATAATAAATAATAAATAATAAATAATAAATAATAAATAATAAATAATAAATAATAAATAATAAATAATAAATAATAAATAATAAATAATAAATAATAAATAATAAATAATAAATAATAAATAATAAATAATAAATAATAAATAATAAATAATAAATAATAAATAATAAATAATAAATAATAAATAATAAATAATAAATAATAAATAATAAATAATAAATAATAAATAATAAATAATAAATAATAAATAATAAATAATAAATAATAAATAATAAATAATAAATAATAAATAATAAATAATAAATAATAAATAATAAATAATAAATAATAAATAATAAATAATAAATAATAAATAATAAATAATAAATAATAAATAATAAATAATAAATAATAAATAATAAATAATAAATAATAAATAATAAATAATAAATAATAAATAATAAATAATAAATAATAAATAATAAATAATAAATAATAAATAATAAATAATAAATAATAAATAATAAATAATAAATAATAAATAATAAATAATAAATAATAAATAATAAATAATAAATAATAAATAATAAATAATAAATAATAAATAATAAATAATAAATAATAAATAATAAATAATAAATAATAAATAATAAATAATAAATAATAAATAATAAATAATAAATAATAAATAATAAATAATAAATAATAAATAATAAATAATAAATAATAAATAATAAATAATAAATAATAAATAATAAATAATAAATAATAAATAATAAATAATAAATAATAAATAATAAATAATAAATAATAAATAATAAATAATAAATAATAAATAATAAATAATAAATAATAAATAATAAATAATAAATAATAAATAATAAATAATAAATAATAAATAATAAATAATAAATAATAAATAATAAATAATAAATAATAAATAATAAATAATAAATAATAAATAATAAATAATAAATAATAAATAATAAATAATAAATAATAAATAATAAATAATAAATAATAAATAATAAATAATAAATAATAAATAATAAATAATAAATAATAAATAATAAATAATAAATAATAAATAATAAATAATAAATAATAAATAATAAATAATAAATAATAAATAATAAATAATAAATAATAAATAATAAATAATAAATAATAAATAATAAATAATAAATAATAAATAATAAATAATAAATAATAAATAATAAATAATAAATAATAAATAATAAATAATAAATAATAAATAATAAATAATAAATAATAAATAATAAATAATAAATAATAAATAATAAATAATAAATAATAAATAATAAATAATAAATAATAAATAATAAATAATAAATAATAAATAATAAATAATAAATAATAAATAATAAATAATAAATAATAAATAATAAATAATAAATAATAAATAATAAATAATAAATAATAAATAATAAATAATAAATAATAAATAATAAATAATAAATAATAAATAATAAATAATAAATAATAAATAATAAATAATAAATAATAAATAATAAATAATAAATAATAAATAATAAATAATAAATAATAAATAATAAATAATAAATAATAAATAATAAATAATAAATAATAAATAATAAATAATAAATAATAAATAATAAATAATAAATAATAAATAATAAATAATAAATAATAAATAATAAATAATAAATAATAAATAATAAATAATAAATAATAAATAATAAATAATAAATAATAAATAATAAATAATAAATAATAAATAATAAATAATAAATAATAAATAATAAATAATAAATAATAAATAATAAATAATAAATAATAAATAATAAATAATAAATAATAAATAATAAATAATAAATAATAAATAATAAATAATAAATAATAAATAATAAATAATAAATAATAAATAATAAATAATAAATAATAAATAATAAATAATAAATAATAAATAATAAATAATAAATAATAAATAATAAATAATAAATAATAAATAATAAATAATAAATAATAAATAATAAATAATAAATAATAAATAATAAATAATAAATAATAAATAATAAATAATAAATAATAAATAATAAATAATAAATAATAAATAATAAATAATAAATAATAAATAATAAATAATAAATAATAAATAATAAATAATAAATAATAAATAATAAATAATAAATAATAAATAATAAATAATAAATAATAAATAATAAATAATAAATAATAAATAATAAATAATAAATAATAAATAATAAATAATAAATAATAAATAATAAATAATAAATAATAAATAATAAATAATAAATAATAAATAATAAATAATAAATAATAAATAATAAATAATAAATAATAAATAATAAATAATAAATAATAAATAATAAATAATAAATAATAAATAATAAATAATAAATAATAAATAATAAATAATAAATAATAAATAATAAATAATAAATAATAAATAATAAATAATAAATAATAAATAATAAATAATAAATAATAAATAATAAATAATAAATAATAAATAATAAATAATAAATAATAAATAATAAATAATAAATAATAAATAATAAATAATAAATAATAAATAATAAATAATAAATAATAAATAATAAATAATAAATAATAAATAATAAATAATAAATAATAAATAATAAATAATAAATAATAAATAATAAATAATAAATAATAAATAATAAATAATAAATAATAAATAATAAATAATAAATAATAAATAATAAATAATAAATAATAAATAATAAATAATAAATAATAAATAATAAATAATAAATAATAAATAATAAATAATAAATAATAAATAATAAATAATAAATAATAAATAATAAATAATAAATAATAAATAATAAATAATAAATAATAAATAATAAATAATAAATAATAAATAATAAATAATAAATAATAAATAATAAATAATAAATAATAAATAATAAATAATAAATAATAAATAATAAATAATAAATAATAAATAATAAATAATAAATAATAAATAATAAATAATAAATAATAAATAATAAATAATAAATAATAAATAATAAATAATAAATAATAAATAATAAATAATAAATAATAAATAATAAATAATAAATAATAAATAATAAATAATAAATAATAAATAATAAATAATAAATAATAAATAATAAATAATAAATAATAAATAATAAATAATAAATAATAAATAATAAATAATAAATAATAAATAATAAATAATAAATAATAAATAATAAATAATAAATAATAAATAATAAATAATAAATAATAAATAATAAATAATAAATAATAAATAATAAATAATAAATAATAAATAATAAATAATAAATAATAAATAATAAATAATAAATAATAAATAATAAATAATAAATAATAAATAATAAATAATAAATAATAAATAATAAATAATAAATAATAAATAATAAATAATAAATAATAAATAATAAATAATAAATAATAAATAATAAATAATAAATAATAAATAATAAATAATAAATAATAAATAATAAATAATAAATAATAAATAATAAATAATAAATAATAAATAATAAATAATAAATAATAAATAATAAATAATAAATAATAAATAATAAATAATAAATAATAAATAATAAATAATAAATAATAAATAATAAATAATAAATAATAAATAATAAATAATAAATAATAAATAATAAATAATAAATAATAAATAATAAATAATAAATAATAAATAATAAATAATAAATAATAAATAATAAATAATAAATAATAAATAATAAATAATAAATAATAAATAATAAATAATAAATAATAAATAATAAATAATAAATAATAAATAATAAATAATAAATAATAAATAATAAATAATAAATAATAAATAATAAATAATAAATAATAAATAATAAATAATAAATAATAAATAATAAATAATAAATAATAAATAATAAATAATAAATAATAAATAATAAATAATAAATAATAAATAATAAATAATAAATAATAAATAATAAATAATAAATAATAAATAATAAATAATAAATAATAAATAATAAATAATAAATAATAAATAATAAATAATAAATAATAAATAATAAATAATAAATAATAAATAATAAATAATAAATAATAAATAATAAATAATAAATAATAAATAATAAATAATAAATAATAAATAATAAATAATAAATAATAAATAATAAATAATAAATAATAAATAATAAATAATAAATAATAAATAATAAATAATAAATAATAAATAATAAATAATAAATAATAAATAATAAATAATAAATAATAAATAATAAATAATAAATAATAAATAATAAATAATAAATAATAAATAATAAATAATAAATAATAAATAATAAATAATAAATAATAAATAATAAATAATAAATAATAAATAATAAATAATAAATAATAAATAATAAATAATAAATAATAAATAATAAATAATAAATAATAAATAATAAATAATAAATAATAAATAATAAATAATAAATAATAAATAATAAATAATAAATAATAAATAATAAATAATAAATAATAAATAATAAATAATGAATAATAAATAATAAATAATAAATAATAAATAATGAATAATAAATAATAAATAATAAATAATAAATAATGAATAATAAATAATAAATAATAAATAATAAATAATAAATAATAAATAATAAATAATAAATAATAAATAATAAATAATAAATAATAAATAATAAATAATAAATAATAAATAATAAGTAATAAATAATAAATAATAAATAATAAATAATAAATAATAATAATTAATAATAAATAATAATAAATAATTTGTACATAAATTAGCTGAGCCCCTGCAATTGTTTTCTATAAGTGATACATAGATGACGCTTTCTGTTTGATTTTCATTGATGCATAAATAGATGCGAACGGACTCACATAGTTTTATTAATAAGTATTGATTGATGGTCTTCCCGAAAGGGTTATGAAGACCGTCCGAAGGGTCTGTAATCGATCTTGATGCTAGGTTATCTGATCTTTTTTAAACAGAGTATAACAATCTATTGATTTAGTTGCTACTCTAAGGATTCGATAGCGGCGTACAGTTTTCCAATATTAGATTTTGTTGTTCAACCATAGATAGTAATGCCATGTTGAATTAAGCCATGCGCTAGGGATTTGCTTATGTCAATTGTAGTATCGATATGTGGACCTTTACTTAATTTGAAGATTAAGTTTTATATATGAAAAGTAAAGCAAGGATCCTCATTTGATCCTTATAGGGTTACACAGAAGTGTTCAAATGATATTAGAAGTACAGCAATTTCTCCTTCTGCAGACGTGCAGTAATTCATATTTATTAAAAGATATCACAACTCCTAGTGATATATATAGGAGAGCCAGATGTAACGAAAATGTTGTCCGCATATATACCAACATAATCAACTCCTGGTAAATTCTGAATGGATTTGGCAAAAGAATTTGCGTATATTAAAAATAAAATAACAGACAAGGGAGACTGTGGAACTCCATTATCCACAGAGAGCTGTTGTGAGAGATGACCATAAACTTTCCATTATCCTGCGATTGCACAGGATTATTATTATTGGAGTAGGAACCTTTCATTTCATTAATTCATTTAGAACGAAAATGGAAACGATTCTATCATAGGCCTTCTCGATGTCTTCTGATAGAACCACGCTATGTCTTCTCATCGACAAGTTGCAACTAAGTGTACTTTGAAGTTCATGGCACAATGAATGAACTCCATGTTTGAGTAGAAAGTCGTGTTGTAATTTCGATATTTTGTTTCCAGTATGTTTCAGAAGACCGGTTGAAATATCTTTACAGAATATAGGACAATATCCACATAATTTATTAGGGTTCTCACCAAATTTTGGTATGGGTAAAAGAAGAGCACCACTTTTTAAAATGTAATTATAAACACAGAAATAAAATTTACCAATCGAATTGTTCCAAAGTTTAACAACTGAATTTTTGATTGTATGAACCGAAATTTAATAGTAACTTACCATTTTCTATTGTAATATAATATTTACTATTAAAACAATAGAATTTTTATTGCCACCAATCCAAAATTCGGCTATTATCGTCATCTCAATTAGGTTGGCAATATATTTGGTAGCCACAACGAATCTGTATTTTGTGTGTAAAGTTCCTTAAGCGCAGGAGGTGAATTTCTGATCATTGCGTATGTAATGCGATCAAATGATGGAGTTGTGCCCTTTACTTAGCAGCACCTGATTAATTGCATCCATGCCGATTTTCTTACAAAGAAGGTTATGTTCAGTATCCTCATAATTAAGTAGGTGTGAGATGTTATTTCATTATTCTGAAATTATATTGGAATTAAATTCATTATCAGATACAATAGAACACAAAAACTCTGCAAAACTTATTAGCAAAATTAAGGGGTTTACTAATAAAGGATGCACCTTCGATGATGGATGGAAAATTGCTCCTCCTTTCAGTTCTAATATTTTTATCCCTCGTCCATAGAGTTCTGTAATCGAACATTGGGTTAAGTAAATTTAAAAAATTAATAGTACCCGGTATAGTACCCATAAAAAATTTTCCATATCCATAGACAACAAGGTCATAACGATGCCACTAAATTTTCGTTTATAATTATTTTCTATGTCCATTTATAATCTCTGTATAGTTGGACCTCAGAGCCATTTTCTGAATTTCACAGTATAGAGTCGGTGTAAACCGACTAAAACTTCCTACTTTTTTTTATTTTTTTAATTGATCTGGAGAAGAATCTTCACGATTTTAGCGGTATTGAGTAGTGGTTCGTATTTTAGAAGTAAAACTTTTTAAAAGGTAAAAGAAAAACTTTTATTTAAAAATTTTATTTTTGTTTTATTAAATTGAATTTGTTTTAGTTAACTAGTTTTTTCACGTATAGCGCTATATTATCCCCCAGATTTATGATTTAGCTACGGTGGTGGCAGATATATTTAAATTCTTTTGCTTAATTGTCAGTGCAATACTTACACACGTCATAGTTTAAGCAACAATTTACTGCATCCATATACAATTGAGGCAAAGAGATATCAGAATAGAGAGAGAGAGAGAACTCTTTTTTAATGACACTTACCCATACAACTAAAGTAAATAAAATAACAACCAAACCATGCACAAAAAATTCAACATCACCTGTAACATGTTTGCCATATATTTGTTTTTTTTTACGTTACGAATGCTAAAGCAAATATTCCTTGTAAACACACAATGATAATAACGAGTATCTCAACAATAATAACAAAACGGAACAAAACATATGAGGTGACTTTTAACTAAAGCTTACACCTAAGGGTAGTTAAAGAGCTTTAATTTTAAAGGTTTCGTTAAAAAGCTTTTTAAAAAACTATAATAATTTAACATTTAACAATTGGAAATGAAATTCAGTCTTCGTGAGGTTCTAGTCGTGCTAACAACAAAAAAACTTTAAAACGGCGTTTAAAAATAAAATACTAGAACATAATAATAAAAAACAAAGCAGTTATAAGTTGCCTTAAGCAATTAAAAAACAATGATAAAAAAAGTTAATAAATTATAGGAAAAATACTTTATGTTTAATGGAATATAAAAAATTAATTATTATATATGTTAAAAAATTTTAAACTTAAACTTATATAAGTTTTAGAAAAGCTAAATAACAAGCCATTTATAGTCTTTATTCGTTTGTATTGTTAACGTTGTCGTTATCGTTGTACACATATACGTAATAGTAGTAGTAGTGGTAGTAGATATAGTAGCGTAGTAAGAAAGAACAAAAACAAAAACAACAACAACAGCAACAGCAACAGCAAAAAATCAACGTAAAAACAAACAAGCAGCACTCTAGTTAAATATATAATGTGTATTCTTTTAAGTCCACCTTTAAATATTCCAACAAACACACGCTAAACACAAAAGTTTACTCCTTGCTCTTCTTCTCACTACCACATACTTTGCCTTATCATAATTGTGATTGAACTTATACACGCGTACGGTTCTTTTACTGTTTCTTTATTCTAAACAAATAATAAAACTAAAAAAGGAAAAAAAGAAAAAAATAAATACAATCATATGTAGCTTAAAAATTTAAATAATACAAAAACAACCAATAAAATAAAAAGTGAATCAAAAAGGAGCAAAAAACAAAATTCTACATATTGCTTCTTTTTTCCGAGGAAATCCTAACAGTGCTATAAATCTTTTGCGGTAATGCTTATACTCGTACATAATCGTTAAGGAATTAAGGAATATTTTCATTGAAATTTTTAAATAAATAAATTTAAGGTTTGAACTTAAAGAAAACATAAAATATTTAAATATTAAATTTTTTCCATATATTTTAATACATATAAGCGTGAATAATAAAATATTAAATAAAAATTAAGTGTTAATAAAATAATTATAAAAATAATTATAGTTAAATTTAAGTTTAAAATAATCTAAAAATATTTAATAAAAGCACCCAATTTAAAAAAAAAATCGCTAGAAATTAAAAAAAAATCTAAAAAATGATATAATTAAAAAGAAAGTTTTATTGTGTGCATAGAATTAAAAAATAAAAAAAAATAATATATATAATCCAGTTATCCTAAGTAAAGAAGAACAAAGTTTTATAATTCAACTTTGGTGTATAATTCAACTTATTTGAAGATCTCAGTTATTTAACAAGGTAATTTCGTATGTTTTTTCTAGCTAAAAATAAATTAGCAATACAATTATTGTTCCATGAAACGCAAGATTGTTTAGCAAATAAGAAGGAAATCACGTAGCGTATAAGTGTTTTGAGTTATTTTCACATGTATTACTCATACGTGCGGAAGCGTATTCCAAATTAATATAAATAATTTTTATGTACGCAATATAAAAACTTAATGATTCTTGTAAAAAGTTATGAAACGTTTTATAGATGGAATCATATTTTTTAAATGTTAAAATATCTCAAAATGTGTGTGTGTGTGTGTGTGTGGAACTTTGAAGAATTGTGTGGAACTTTTTTGAAGATCTAATTTCTGACATGCTATAATTGTTACATTTAGCTCAGTTTTAAATGTTATATCAAAACAATACAAAATTATTAACAATAAAACTGACATGCAATCTTTTGGGTATTGGATAGAAAATAATCTTAATTTAAATAATTCAATTAAAAACGAAAATGAATTGGAAGATGCGGTTGAATCATTTTCTCATTTGATTCATGAAGCTGCTTTTTTTATCTACTCCACAAAAAATTGCATCAGTGGAATGTAATGTTAAAATCTCAGCAGAAATAAGGGAACTTATTAGAAACAAACGTATTTTGAGGAGCGTTTAACAAAGTACTAAAAGTCAAACCGATAAGACAAATTGGAGTAGAGCATCCAATTATCTCAAAAAAATGGCTAAAGGAAAATAAAAACGAATCAGTAAAGGATTTCTTAAGACGCTTAGATGTAACCAGAAATAATGAATGCAGTCTTTGGAAGGCTACAAAATACCCTAAAAGAAACGTACCAATCAAAAGTGCAAACAGTATTTATTGTAGGTCTAATGTGAGTAAAGCTAGTGAATTTAAAGATTACTGGTATAGCCCAGCACTCGAAATTCGAGTGCAAATTCTAGGAAATATTCATTCATTCAATTTTTTTCTTTCAATGTTTTTTTAATCTATCTATATAAAAAATTTATGAATATTTAAGTGAGCCTAAAGGTATGCTAATCAATTTTAGCAATTCACAGTTCAACACAGGGCGTGCGATATACAATTTAAATCATTCGCATTAACAGGGTGTAACGAATTATTAAAAATATTTTATTTTATTTAATTTAATATATTTTTAAGACAGATTAAACATAATTTTTAACATTCTCCGCTTCTCTTACATATGAATTATAACTAAGCCAATTTTAACAGTCCTCCGTGACCGCATATTGCCTAAAAAGGGAACTAAAAATTTTCTTTCACGTATTAATATATAGATTTGGAAAAATCATTTGTAATAGGAACCTATGTTTTCTTGACATTCTTTGTCTTCCAACCAAAATCATATCGCCTTCAGAAGTTGTAAGGATTATAAACAAACTAAATAATATTAAATCGACAGGATACGACTGTATTGATTCGAAAATGGTAAAATGTTTACCCAAAAAGCTATTAGATATTTAACAACAATATATAACTCCATTATGAGATTATATTACATGCCGTCCCAATGCACAGTGGTCGGACTTGTATGGAGTCGTTGGCCAAACATACTTCCAGTAGAGATATCAACGTGAGTCTTTGGCGATGGCATAATAAAAATGTGAGAATTATTTAATGATAAAATGGGCGAGGCTGATACCTCCATAACCACCCACTACCACCCACTTCCACGCCATGTAAGCAAGAAGTTGAGAAAAAAAATTGTACACTATTTGTTTTTAATTCATAACAAGTTTTTCATAAGATCTAGTTGTACAATGGATTTACCATTTATAAAATAATAAAAATTAAAAATAAAATATAAAAAATTATAAAAATGTTATACAACAATCGATTTAAAAATTAATATATAAATATCAAAAACAGATTTTAATAAAAATCTGTAATTTTCGCTGACCCATTATAAAAGGATCCGAACTTAAAAGTAAACGATTAAACAAATCCGTATTTGCTGAAATGTGTGTGCTGGAGTCGAAATTTTTCATGTCTTTGTTCCTGGACTTGGCAGCTCCCTCAGACAGCTCTTCAATCACACCAATAACATCAGGAGCTTGAATTAAAATTTTGTAGTCTGATAATAATAATAATCTTGTCGATTATTAGTCCCATTTTTTCTCGGAATTATAATTGAATTTTCTGTTTTCTTTTGAAAATTGTGCTTTTCACTCAAGTCTCAGTTGCCTTTAGGCTTTTGTGTTTGCTAGACGTGTTTTTCTTCTTTACTGGTGTTTTTTTTTAAAAACGACGAAAATTACTAAACGTACTTTTGCTTTTATTGATGTCTTCATCAAAAATTAAAAAAAATTTTTGCTGGACCCCATTACAAGTT
Organism: Cordilura impudica; assembly: GCA_963682025.1. Lineage (NCBI taxonomy): Eukaryota > Metazoa > Arthropoda > Insecta > Diptera > Scathophagidae > Cordilura > Cordilura impudica. The sequence continues at coordinate 153,098,293 of OY821520.1, forward strand.
TTTGATAATGGAAATGAAAATGAAAATGAAACTGAAACTGAAACTGAAATGCAGTGTGAAAAAATTGATAAAAGTGAAGCTGTTAAACTTTCTCCAATAAAAGTATTAACACAAAACAATGAAGACATATTAAAGTTATTAAATAATAAAGGTATAACAAAATACCTTATTAAAAAAATGTCGATTGGTTTAAAAATCCTTTGTGAAACTATTGAAACTTATAATTTAATTATAATAATTTTGCGTGAAAATAATTGCCAATTTTTTACGCACGACAACAAAAACAATAAACCATTTAAAGTAGTTCTTCATGGACTCGATGGTAAAACAGAAGTTGAAGTTAAAAACGAACTAAATTCTCTTGGTTTAGAATGCACTGAAGTAAAGATTATTAAAAGAACATTTAAAAATTACATTGATACAATATACATAGTTTATTTTAAAAACAGTACAATAAAAATGTTTGATCTTAAAAAGAATGTTAAATCTATTTTTCGTACCATAGTATCATGGGAATATCAACGAAAAATAAAAAACAAACCCGTCCAATGTCGAAAGTGTCAAATGTTCGGTCATGGAGAAATGGGGTGCAATGTTAAGGTGAGGTGTGCTAATTGCGCAGAAAAACACAAAACTTCTGAGTGTACATCTGAGAATAAAATACAATGTGCAAACTGTGGTAATAATCACAAAGCTACTGATCTCTCATGCCCTAATCGTTCTGCATATGTTCAAATGAGAGAAAAAATATCAAATCGATCAAATCATTCTCAGAAACAAACTATTGGAAATATAAACAACAACATAGATAACTTTCCACATATCAACAACAACCAACCATACGTACCAAATGAAGGGACTCATCAAAATTGGCGTCCAACCATCAATTATAAATTAAAAATAAACAACTCTCAATCCAACATTAAATGCAACAATAATTCTGTTAATAATTGTCAGTGAGATCTCTTTACTGAGCAGCAGATGACGGATCTCACAATGGAATTAATAACTGAACTTAGTCAATGTAAAAATTAACAAGAACAATTTAGTGTGATAACTCAACTAACATTTAAATTTGTTTATAATAATGTGTTATGATCATGGCGAATTTAAAGATAGTATTTTGGAATTGTAGAAGTATCTGAAACAAAATTATTGAATTTACTAATTTTTTAAATACCAATGATATATATATTTGTCTTTTAACTGAGACTTGGCTTAGTAATGCAAATAATCTATATCATCCTTTATATTCATGTGTAAGAAAAGATCGAGTAGGTCAGAACGGTGGTGGTGTTGCCATACTTGTCAAGAAATCAGTTAACTTCACAATTATTCCCAGCATTGTTACTCAGGTGATTGAAAATGTGGGAATTCAAATTAATTCTAAATATATATAGCGTTTATTTTCCTGGGGGCATGACAACAGAATTCTTAGAAACAAATTCAAATGTGATATTAGGAAAATTTTAAATACAAGCAATAATTATTTGATTTGCAGCGACTTAAATTCCAGACATAGAAACTGGAACTGCTTACGTGCTAATCAATGGGGTAAAATTCTTAATGACTTTACATCATACTTTCCTGTTACAATTTCCTTCCCCAATTCACCCACCTACATTCCGGCAGCGACCAAAATTAATCCATATACTCTAGATTTAATTTTATCAAATATTCCTCAATTTATTTCCAACCCATATACTTTAAATGATTTAAGTTCTGATCATCTACCAGTTTGTTTTAATTTCTCCACGTCTATGCCTTTTATGGAGAATTTATATTATAATTTTAAGCGTGCTAATTGAGAAAAGTATAAGCATTTATTAAGAAATTCGATGAACAATTTTGATCTTAGTTTAAATACTTTAGAAATAAAGGGTGTCCCAACAAGAACGCAATTTTTAAATTTTATATAAAACGCAGATATTTAAAAAAAAATCGTGAAACTTTATTATATCGAAAAGTAGACAGAATGAGGTTATGTATGGAACAATATATCGTGCAGATGGCCGCCGCGGCTTTGCTGGCATGCACGCAATCTTTTAATGAAATTTTCAATGACCGTTTTGCATAAATGCTGCGGTATTTCATTAATGCAGCGTCCAATTTCCTCTTTTAAGGCTTGAGTCGTCGTCGGCTTATTCGCGTAAACCATCGACTTCAAAAAACCCCAAAGAAAAAAATCTAATGGTGTTAAATCGCACGATCTAGGCGGCCAATTCTGATCTCCAAAACGCGAAATAACACGACCGGGAAATGACTGATGCAGCAATTGAATTGTTTCTCTGGCTGTATGACATGTGGCGCCGTCTTGTTGGAACCACATGCCCTCCACATTCATTTCTTCAATTCGAGGCAAGAAAAAACTGGTTATCATTTCACGATACCGAACACCATTGATTGTTTGCGCTTGACCTGCCTCATTTTCATAAAAAAAAGGTCCAATATTTCCTCCAGCCCAAAAACCACACCACACAGTGACACGTTGAGGATGCATTTGCTTCTCGTGAATCACCCGAGGATTTTCCTCACCCCAAATGCGACAATTCTGCCTATTGACGAAGCCATCAAGATGGAAATGGGCCTCGTCACTGAAGATGATTTTAGCGGCTAAATCAGCATTTTCATGTTGTCTCTCCAATACCCAATTAACGAACTCCCTTCGCTGTCCATGGTCAGCTGGCTTCAGTTCCTGAGTCAATTGAACTTTGTATGCATGAAGATGTAAATCTTTCGTCAAAATTCGCTGCATAGTGGATTTGGAGACACCAATTTGCTGAGCTCGGTGTCGAATTGTGGTGGATGGAGTTTGAGCGACATCATCACGTACAGCTGCGACATTTTCGGTCGATCGACCTGGTCGATGGCGCGTTGTTGTCTTTACATCACTAACAGACCCAGTTTCGGCAAATTTATCCATTAATCTCTTTACAGTTGGCTCTTTTGGAGCATTATTGTGACCCCAAATTGATCGCAATTTGCGAACTGTAGCCGCAAAACTTTCACCATTTTGGTAAAACAATTTCACAATGAGAATGCGTTGTTCATTCGTGTAGCGCTCCATTTTTACTAACCTCGTACCTTTCACTAGCAAACAATAACAATTGTTCAAATGTCAAACAATGACACTTCGAATGTTGCCAGATTTAAAAATTGCGTTCTTGTTGGGACACCCTTTAGTAGATAATCACATTGAAAATTTCACCAGTTTGCTGCTAGAATCTGTCAGACAATCGGCTCCAAAATCTGCACCTAGAACAAATTACATTAAACTTCCAGATTACATTTTACGTTTAATAAAGCTAAGAAATGCTTATCGTAGAGAATGGTCAAGGTATAGGCAAATTTCTGACTATCAAATTATGAGTAGATATACTGTTCTCATACGAAATGAGATATACTCCCACCGAAATCGTCAATGGAATAATAGGCTAAGTGCAATGGATAAAGGAAGTCTAGAAATTGTCATTCTCTTTTAACTGATAATGGTGTTTTAATTTCCGAAAGATAAAGCAAACGCATTTGCTAGAAATTTTAGTCTAACTCATAGGGTGTCTGGAAACATGGTTTCAAATGATCACACACTGATAGTAACCAAACTGTTGACCTTTTTGATTCACATAGCATAACAACTTCAACCTCAGACCTCATTTCAATTAATGATGTGGAACTAATAATTGGCAACTGTAAGAGAAGAAAATTTTGTGGTTTAGATGATATTAACAACCAGATGTTAACAAATCTTGCATGCTTGACCCTGCAATATTTTACCAACACGTGGAAAACAGCTAAAGTCATTCCTATACCTAAACCGTGTAAAACACTCAATATACTAGAAAACTATAGACCAATAAGTCTATTAAGCAGCTTAGGAAAAATTTTGGAAAAGGTAATAAGCAAAAAACTGGTAGAATTTCTCAATAATAACCTCATTTTACCTAACGAAAAATTTGGCCTTAGGAGTTCGCATTCAACTATTCATCCGGTTAAAAGAATCTGCAATGATGTTAAACAAGGCCTGTCTACGGGAAAATCCACAGCACTCGTCTTACTAGATGTTGATAAGCCTTTCGACTCGGTATGGCACTATGGCCTAATATATAAGCTTATTCAGTTTAACTTCCCAATGTTCCTTGTTAAGTTGATAAGGAATTTTCTAAAAGACAGATATTTCTGTGTTTCTATTGGGAACTCTTTATCAGATCTAAACATAATTCCTGCAGGTGTTCCTCAAGGATCAGTCCTAGGTCTCCAATCCTTTATAATATATTCTGTGCTGACATGCCCACAATCAGTCCATGCAAACTTGCAGCTTATGCAGATGATCTTGCAATTTATTTCACACATGAACTCAGTCCGAACATTCCGACGAAGTTCAATGTTCACTGGACCGTTGGCCGAGTACTACTCTAAATGGAGAATAAAAATAAATTCGAATAAGACACAAGCCATCTTTTTCACAAGAAAAAGAAAACCTTGTTATTTACCTAATGATAATCTAACTCTTTCGGGCAACAGTATAAATTGGTCAAATAATATAAAATACCTTGGCATTTGTTTAGATACAAATTTAACATTTAGCTCTCATATATCCAGCATTACTCATAAAATTGATAAATAAAAAAAAAATATTATATCCACTTATCAACAGAAACTCTCTTCATAATAATTCTAACAAAATTCTAATAGTTAAAGTCATTTTTCAGGCAATAATCCTATATGGCTGCCCAGTATGGGGAAATTGTGCAAAAACCCATTTAAAACGCCTACAAATAGCGCAAAACAAAATTTTAAAAATGATTCTCAAGTTACCATGGCACTTCTCTACTTCCAGATTACATGCTATCAGTAATACTCCTATTGTCTCTGAAGCGATTGCAAAAACGACCACTCGTTTTATATCAAGTTGTAGCTTATCTGAAAATCCACTAATCACTAACCTTTATTAATTTTATTAATTATAAGTCTATATCTTTCTATATTAAATAATAATATCAATTATTGCTTGTTATTATTGTTTTTCTTTTTTTTTTCTATTCATATTGAAGGTTTTTGTTAATAGTTTTCCTTCGGCTTTAAATCTTTTATTTCTACCTTTCACTTTTCTTTAAAATTTATAATAATACTTTAGATATAAGGCAAAGCCAAATCTGTGCAATAAGTTTTCCTAATATGTAAGAAATTTGTAAATTTTGCTATTAAATAAAGAATTAATTAATTAAATTCATTCAAGTTTATACGAAACATGAAGGAAATATTCAAACAATCTAATATATGCGTGTAAAGGTGACAATCCGAATTAATAGTATTAGTTTTGAACACCTCTTTGTAAACATTTTTCAATACTGGTAATTTCGATGTGTTTCGCATTACATAAGTAAGTAACATTTTGCAGTTGAAGTTTCAGTTAAGGCATCCACCATTGTAAGTTACGGAATATGTTCAATATGTATCGTTGTCTCAGCTGTTTTATATTTGGTCGGAATTAATTCGACAGCTCTTCATCGATGGACAATTGAACCGACTCTATTTTAAATTGAAACCTGATAGGACGGCAGTAGCGGGTGGACGATGAGCGAGGATTTTTCCAAATTATTTTGGTTTTGTTGCAGGTTGGAGCGGGACATATGATGTGACAAATAAGTTGCTCTCTTCCAAATTATTATTATCAACATTCTGTTTGCCATGAAAACCATTTTCCTAAGTGGTAGTGGTATGGTCCAATAGACTTTGCAGTTCAACTTCTGCGTGAGATTCATTAACAGTTATTTGGGCTAGCTATAATATTTTTTTTCAAAATGTTATCCTAGCACGGTAAAAGATGAACATCAATTTTACTGTTTACAAAGCTTCTTAATAACAAATATTGATGTGTTGTTCAATTTGTTTCCGTTATCAGCATTTGCTTGCAAAATCGGACACATAAATTTCAGCTATTTCTGCTCTTCGTCATCGCTCTGTTCTGCCTGAACACTCTGCGAAACTTATTCTAAGACGTTCTCGATCTTGATTTGAGCCAGATGCTTGTGGCTCTAGTAAAATCTACTCTTTTTGGGCAAGCCAATCAGATTGCATTTTTTTTTTCCAAAACTCGGACATTTTTGTGCAATTGTAATTAAGGCATTTTTTTTAGTTGACGTGCTTCAAAAGTGTAGCCTTCATTTTCAAAATCGTTTTTCAAGATATTGTATACTTTTCTGGTTTTGTGAGCATTTTAACCGCTTTGTAAGCACCAAATATCAAAAACATATATGCGCGAAGTTCGTATTGATAAGATGCCCCTATTTGAAAAAATAATGTATAATAGAATAAAATTAAGAAAATAAAAATATTATAAGCCCATTGAAAAGAAAAGTCCAAACACATGCATAAGAACAACACAGCAACACAACACATAAATAAACAAAACAATAACACCACACAAAAATCTACAGTTGCACATCAGAAAGCTGCCGCAAAAACCATAAGACCGCTTTGATCTGTGGGAGATAACACATAGACGGGCACTTACTTGATGGCAGCTGATATTAAAAGTGTAGAGTCTCAGAACGTTGACTATTATCAAGGAAAAATTCCCGATGTAGGAATCAGGAGGGAACACAACTAAAACTTTAAATGAAATTTAAATATATGGACGAGTGAACACTAACAATGGCAGTGGGCAAATATTAATTGTATAAAAAAACTAGATGTAACCCGGTGTGGTTCGCTACACCCTCTCCCTTCCCCCCGAATCGTTATGAAAGGGCTCACGCAAAGTCCCAAGGCTCTCACAAATACAGGAATTTAGATATATCACATTTAATATTAAGTTTGTGTAGAGGTGCCACGTGCATTTGTCCAATCCCGCCCATTTTTTTGTCTGACTACTCACGTTAATAATAGATGACCTGCGACAAATTTGCAAAGCTTTCTGTATCATATTAATATATATGATACTTAAAATTTACTTTGTATGGGAGGTGCCACGCCCGCTAAAAATATTTAAATAAAATTACAGCCTGAGCACTCCCATATCCGCAGTAAGACCCTGTGAAAATTTCAGGAAGGTCAGATGAGTACTTACGGAGATTACCTCCTACAAACGAACAAACAAACAAACACATATAACCTCTTTATTGTGTTAGTATAGATTATTAGCATAGATTTTTTATTCGAATACTTGCTGATATACAATGTTTTTTGGTTTTTTCATTCGGTACAACAATTATCAGATTTTTCGGCGTTCCTACCCTGGAGCAAGGAACATGTAGCTGCCTATGAGAAGAAGACGGATTATCAAAATTAGATCTGGCAACACAACTATTGGCCTTGAACTTAGCGATATATTTCCACGACAAATCACACTGATAACTAATGTACTTAACAAAAGACTGTTGCTTTCGTAGTACTTCATATTATTTATATAGGAGGTGTCACGCCCACTAATCCCATCCCGCCCAATTTTTATTGGACTACTCACATTAATATCTGATGGACTCGTGCAAAATGTCGAGTCTTTCCCTTTCATAGAACACCAGTTATATGATATTAGATATCTACTTTGCATGGGCGGTGCTACGCCCACTGCTATGGGCTCATGCAAAGCCACAACGCCCTCTCGTTCACAGTACTCCAGATATATGACATTAAATAGTTGCTTTGCATGGGGAGTACCACGCCCATTGGTGTAAACCCGCCAATTTTTTGTCAGACTACTCATACTTAAATCTGATGGTGTCGTGCAAAGTGTCAAAGCTTCCCTTTTTTAATACACCAGTTATATGATATCATATATTTACTTTGTACGGGCGGTGCCACGCCCACTGCTCCGATCACGCCCATTTTTTGTCTACCTAATCACATGAATAACTTATGGGCTCACACAAATTCCCAAGACTCTTACTATAACAGTGCTCCAGATATATGGCATTTTATATTTAATTTGTATTGCAGGTGTCACGCCTATGGGTCCGATTGTATTGTATGGGTCCGATACTGCCCATTTTATGTCCGACTACTCACATTAATAATTGGTGACATCAGACTAATTTGAAAAGCTCTCTCTATCACAGTACTCGAGATATATAATATTGAATTATTACTTGTATGGGAGGTACCACGCCCACTTGTCCGATCCCGCAAAGCTCTCCCTATCATAATACTCAATATATGTATATGATATTAAAAATTTACTTTGTGTGGGAGGTGCCACGCCCACTAAAAATATTTAAAAAATTATAGCCTATAGCACTACCCATATCCGCAGTAAGACTCTGTGAAAATTTCAGGAATATCGCATGGGTAGTTACGGAGATTACCTCCTACAAACAAACAAACAAACAAACAAACAAACAAACAAACAAACACACATTACCTCTTTATAATATTAAAAAAATATATTAATATAGATACACAACAAACTAAAGACATTAAAATTATTTTAAAATAACATTAGTACCTTTTATTTCAATATTCATTTTGAATTATTTCAATACAGAATAGTTTAATATCGTTTTAATTGCTTTAAAGTTGCACTTGCTCACACTGCAAGAACCAACTAATAACATGCTCTCTCTTTTGAAGGTGTTCTTAAAGAGTACGGTTGGAATGAAACAAAAATAACTACATTTTTTAAAATTTGTTCTTATGGGAGATAGTGATGACACTTTTGGTGATAAACTTTTTTATTTTTGGCCTATGGCATCGACCACAGCACAATGGAAGTATGCCAAAATCATAATGATTCAACAGCTAAATAAACCAGAAAATGATATAGAGTCTTACAGACCAATAAGCTTATTGCAAGTATTCTCTAAAATATTTGAGAGCTTTTTTTGAAAAGATTACTTTCCATATTAGAAAAGGAAAACATAATTCCAGATCATCAATTCGGATTTAGGCACAAGCACGGTACTTCTGAACAATGCCACCGTATTTTACTTTTTATTAAAATCTTATTTACATGAAAGATCATTCTATGTAAATGTTAACGATGAAAATTCAACTCTTGGAATTATTAAGGCAGGTGTCCTACAGGGAAGCGTTTTAGGACCAGTTCTCTACACAATTTTTACTTCAGATATGCCCACTATTGAGGGATCCACCACTGCCACGTACGTAGATGACTCTGCAATTCTATATTCTAATGAATCTCTAAATGAATCATCTGCATTGGTACAAAGGCAACTTGATACGATGGAATCTTGGTTACTAAAGTGGAACATTAAAGCGAATACAGAGAAATCAGTCCATGTGACTTTCACTCTTAGAAAAACTGAATGTCGATCACTGAATTTAATTAGAAATCGCATCTCTAAAACTAATAATGTAAAGTACTAAGGGATACATTTAGACAGTAGGCACACTTGCAAATATCATACAAAAATGAAACGGGAGCATTTAAAAATCAAAATAATAAAAATGTATTGGCTATAAGGCCAAAAATCAGAGCTGAGCCTCAGAAATAAGGTCATCTTATACAAGAAATATACTTAAGCCGATCTGGACTTATGGTGTACAACTTTGGGGAACTGCTAGTAACTCCAACATTGCGATTTTATAGAGATATCAATCGATAACTCTACAATTATTAACTAATGCTCCATGGGTTTTAAGCAACTAGTGTATTCATAAGGATACCTAAATAGAATAAATGAAGGATACCTAAATAGACTAAGCAATCATTCAAATATCTTAGCAATCAGCCTCTTAGACGATACTGATGAGATACGAAGATTGAAAAGACATCATATACTTGACCTCCCTTTTAGAAAATATAAATATCTAAATATATAATATTTTTATAACAATACATAGTTTTATTATTATTATTTTTTTTTTATATTGAGCTCAGTGGAACTCAATATAATAAGTTACTTTTTATTGTTATAAGTTTTGCTTATTAATTTATAAGTTGGCTTTTTAAAGTATCAAAATTGGAATAACTTCGTAAGATGTATTTTATATTATTTTACAGAAAATGCTAGAATGTTGTTTTAACCGAATGGGATGCCAATCAAATCATTTGGTACAAGCAAAATGAAACTCGGTTGAAAGAACTAAAATTGATCGTTTTTAAGTAAACAATTCGTGCTAGTTCAAGTATTAGAAAAGTTTTTCGGAAGCCATTATATTTTATAAGGGTCGTGAGTAGGAGGCGAAAACATAAGCAACATGTACATTAGGGAGGCCCTTAATAAAAAAGTGTTCAAACTCTCGGTCTCACCTCAAGAAATATGCGAATAGCAAAAAAAACTGAGAAATAAAATGTTTTAGGTCAATCAAAAAAAATTTGGAGGTGCCTCAAGGTGACTGAAAACTTTAAGTGTATATGGGGAAAATATGACTTTTTTTCAGATTTTACGAATATTTCGTTCTATATGTTATTTATTTTTTTTTGACAAGTTGTTATATGAATCGACATCAGTACTGAATTAGTGCAGTACTACCCTAATATACATATTACAGTAATGGGGCGCCTTGAATATGAGGAGCACCTCGTACTTAATTAACAATCAATAAAAATCTTATGAATTACCATCTGTCAATATTATAATGTAACCTCGAGAATTTTTGCAAAATGGAAGTGTTATTTTTTTTTTGTAGCAAAAGCCATTAGCGAAACGAAGAAAATACTTGATAAATACTATGGCAACTCTGCACCATTTATTTAAGTGGTTAAGAAGTGGTTTTTTGAATTCCAACATAAGTGACACCGAACGTTAAAGTCGCCCAAAAGGTCCATAGAATGATACTAGACGATTGGAGATAGAAAGTGCGTGAGGTGGCTGAGTGTGCAAAGAGTTTATTTACAAAAAAAACTTTATTGAATGTTAACGATAATGTTTTCTTCAGAAACAATATTCAAAAGATAACGTTATGATGGCACAATGTTCCAAAAGCAACGATGATAAGTTGATTAAAAATCTATCAAGAGAATAACTAGATTAGCAGTATTAAAAAAATAACATCTTATAATTTTAAGAAGAATAGGAATAGGGGGACTCCTATGTTTCAATACAAAACTTTAAGTTACAATATTTTGTCGAAAATTTAACTGGATATTTAAAAAAATAAAATGTAAATTTTTTTATGTAGAAAATTTGTGTTGTAGTACTCACTCAATTCTACGATGATTGATTCTTTAAATAAGTTTCATTATTATAAATAACCAAAGTAATTGGCGACGCATTGTGATTATTATAGTTGATTAAAATAAATAACAGAAACTATTTTTACTTTTCCTTTGTAAATATGTACAATAGATATTGCATGAAACACCCTATGTAGATGATATATTGGAACATTCTATGAAAAATCGGAACTATAAACCATTATCCAAATATTAATTTTGATGTGTAAACATCTATACGCGCAGGGGGGTAAATTTCTATTTCACAATACAATCACAAAAACGGTGTAAACGTAATAGGTGAGAGCTGACACATAACGCTGTGTGACTTATGATTGTATTGGTGAAAAAATTATTATATAACATTGTTTTTTATGCCACTTTTTTAAAAGCGTCATCTATGTATCATTTATATACGTTTATATTGGGATATTTTTAACGTTTTACAGCAAAGTGTTGTTGAATTAGCTGAAACAGTTTTTGCTATAAGTGATACATAGATGACGCTTTCGGTTTGATTTTAAAAAATGAAAAAATCTTTAATTACTAGATGTTTACACATCTTCCCTGTGATCGGACTCACATGATTTTTATACCCTATACCACTATGTGGTTTGGGTATAATGACTTTGTGCTGCTGTTTGTAACAACCAAAAATATTTGACCTAGACCCATCTTTAATCATACCGATCGAATCAGAATCACTTTCTGAGTTGATTTAACAATGTCCGTCCATCCGTCCGTCCGTCCGTCCGTCCGTCCGTCCGTCTGTGTGTCCATGTAAAGCTTGTAATCCAACTGCAGGTCGCAAATATGAATATATTTTGATGAAATTTGGTATGTAACCTTTTCTCGGCCATGGGATCAACGCTATTGAAATTGGTGAGAATCGGTCCATGTTCAGACCTAGTCCCCATACAAATTACCCCTATGAAATCGACATAAATTTCCATAAGATCAAAATTGTCATATAGATCTTACTCAAATTGGGTTTGTATGCGTGCATTAGATCCATTAATGAGTAGTCCAAAAATGATCCCTTTGGCCCCATATAGAGCTGCTTCCCGATCTTCACTTAAATCTATTAAAAAACAAAAATATTCCACTGATTCTTCTCAAATTTTGTTTGTATATATTTTTGCAAAATAAAAGAGACTTTACCAAACATGATCAGGATCGGTTCATTTTTGGACCTAGTCCCCATATAGATATATCATCCGATATGAACTTTTTCATATCTGCAGCCAAAAAAATTAATAAAAATCCCACTCAAATTTGGTTTTTGCTTATTTTCTATGTCCAGTTAGTTGGGCCTAAGAGATAGAGTTTCTAAACGCATGGTATAGGGTATCGTATAGTCGGTCTAGACCGACTATAATTTTATTACTTGTTAAAATTTGTTCTTATGGGAGATAGTCATGACACATTTGGTGATAAACTTTTTTTATTTTTGGCCTATGGCATCGACCACAGCACAATGGAAATATGCCAAAATCATAATGATTCAAAAGCTAAATAAACCAGAAAATGGTATAGAGTCTTACAGACCAATAAGCTTATTGCAAGTATTCTCTAAAATATTTGGGAGCTTCTTTTGAAAATATTTCTTTCCATATTAGAAAAGGAAAACATAATTCCAGATCATCAATTCCGATTTAGGCACAAGCACGGTACTTCTGAACAATGCCACCGTATTTTTGAAGAAATTACGAGAACTTTGGAAGGCAATAAATATTGTTCAGCAGTATTTTTGGATATACAGCAGGCTTTTGATAAACTAAAACAACTTCTTTCAGCACCACTTTACTTTTTATTAAAATCTTATTTACATGAAAGATCATTCTATGTAAATGTTAACGATGAAGATTCAACTCTTGGAGTTATTAAAGCACGTATCCTACAGGGAAGAGTCTTAGAACCAGTTCTCTACATAATTTTTACTTCAGATATGCCCACTATTGAGGGATCCACCACTGACACGTACGCAGATCACTCTGCAATTCTATATTCTAATGAATCTCTAAATGAAGCATCTGCATTGGTACAAAGAGCAACTTGATACGATGGAATCTTGGTTACTAAAGTGGAACATTAAAGCGAATACAGAGAAATCAGTCCATGTGACTTTCACTATAAGAAAAAGTGAATGTCGATCACTGTATTTAAATAGAAATCGCATCTCTAAAGCTAATAATGTAAAGTATTTAGGGATACATGTGGATAGTAGGCACACTTGCAAATATCATACAAAAACGAAACGGGAGCTTTTAAAAATCAAAGTAAGAAAAAAGTATTGGCTATAAGGCCAAAAATCAGAGCTGAGCCTCGGAAATAAGGTCATCTTATACAAAAATATACTTAAGCCGATCTGGACTTATGATGAACAACTTTGAGGAACTGCTTGTAACTCCCAAAATAAGAAAAGGAATTAATAGTTTCAGTGAAGGATACCTAAATAGACTAAGCAATCATTCAAATATCTCATCTTATATTGAGCTCAGTGGAACTCAATATAATAAGTTACTTTTTATTGTTATAAGTTTTGCTTATTATATTTTTGTAAAAGTATTTATAAGTTGGCTTTTTAAAGTATCAAAATTAGAGCAATTTCGTAAGATGTATTTTATATTATTTTACAGAAAATGCTACAATATTGTTTTAACCGAATGGGATGCCAATCAATCAAGCAAAATGAAACTCGGTTGAAAGAACTAAAATTGATCGTTTTTAAGCAAACAATTCGTGCTTGTTTAAGTATTAGAAAAGTTTTTCGGAAGCCATTATATTTTATAGTGGTCGTGAGTAGTGATGGGACAAGGGTAAAAACCCAAATGGTAAATTGGGTATTTAAATGTAAATACCCAGGTATTTACCCAAGCACCTGGGTATTTACCCAAAATGTGGGTATAAATCAGTATAAAGAAAAATTTAAATAAATTAAAAGAATTTAATTTTTTATTATGAATTAGATTTTTTAATAACAAATGAAATAATTTTTAAATTTAATCGTAATCGCTGTCGCTGTCTGTATCCGATAAAAACTCATATCGAGAAGAGTGCGTGATTCCTGTTGAAGTTTAAGGGATATCGTCTTGAGTACCTTTTAGTGAAGAATTCATGGCATTTTCAAATTGAGTGGAGCGTGTGCTTTCTGCTGAAGGTGGTAAACTATTTTTAAAAAGCAAGTTCCAGTTGCACGATATATATGTTATTTTTCCTGCTCTTTGTGTTGTTAAACGGTTCCTTTTTTTTGAGTGAATGAAGCTGTGGGTGCTAAAGCAACGCTCAGTAGCAGCTGAAGTACAGGGAGCTGTTAAAATTCGAACAGCTAATTTGCTTAATTGCGTGTTTCCACAAATTCCTTTCCACCAAGTTACTGGAGAAATTTGATCCAAACAGCTCCAGACAAAAGTTTTTGCCCAGAAATCATTTCTGGCCTTGTAATTGGCAAAATCTGCCATTACATTTATGTTTAGCGCCTGTGACATTGTGTGAATGAATTCCAATGCATCTACCTCCTCAGACGGATCAAGATCACTTCCTTGTGCCTTAGGATCTAGCAAATTCGCAGTTAAATATATCGGTTTTATGGTTTTTTTAAATCGTGTATTGAATATGGTTGATAGCTCAGTTTTTTCGGCATCATTCAGTATCATAGTTGAAGCAAACTCTAATTCAAGCTTACTTTTAATTTCATTAAACGCGAAATATACCCTATGTATATTAAATTCATTTGATTCGAGCTTACAAATCCATTCGGTAATGCAACGAAATATGTTTGAGCTTAAATTTAATTGCTCCCAAATGATTTCGCTAAGTAACTGTGATTTTATATCGGCTTGTAGATTAATTTGTTCATGAACTGCTAAGACCTGAAGGGATGCTTTAGTTTTTATTAGACTCTGCATTGAATAGAAGTAACTTCCCCACCTTGTTTTGGCTGGCAGTTTTAATTGTTCACCGATTCCTTTTTCTTTCACAATTTTTGCTAAAGTTACTTTTAGAACTTGGTTGTTTTTAATTGTTTTGATTATATTTACAACATATGAGTAATTCTTCTGTAAGGTATCGCATTTTAAAAAATCCTGACAAATTAAAGTATCAAAATTAGAACAACTGACAAGTGAAAATGAAAATAAAATCAGATATGAACTTTTTCATATTTGCACACTACAAATTAACAACAATAGTTTTATTAAATTTTTTTCGTTTGTGACCATTAGATGTGCAATTTTGTGTAACAGGAGTTTTCGTACGGGCTAATGATGGTCAAATTTTGTGTAAATAAAAATCAATTAATTTTCCTTTTTACTCGACGTTGCGTCTGCTTTTTTCAGACTTCTTCAGGAGTGTTTTTATTTTCATTACTTAGTTATAAATAAATAAATAAATAAATAAATAAATAAATAAATAAATAAATAAATAAATAAATAAATAAATAAATAAATACATAAATAAATAAATAAATAAATAAATAAATAAATAATAACAACACAGTACACAGATATCACAAATTGATCTTAATGGTAGTATCACAGAACTTTAACTCTTCAGCACACTAAAATTTGGTTAATGCTTATTTTCTATATTCAGTTATTGCCTCAGCAAAGTTGGATCCAAGACTATCTCTCAAAACGCTTGGTGTAGGGTATTATATAGTCGGTCTATACCAACTATAGTTTTCTAAATTGTTTTCTTTGGAAAATTAAAGACAAGTTTAATATATAAACGTTTTAAAAACTTGCGAAATTTTTCGTGTAAATAAAATCGTAGAGTCTAATGTATTTTTTGTTCATGTATGTAGAAAACTTCATAAATTCGGATAAATTTCATAAATTCTGAAGAAGAACTGTGTCAAAAACTGATATATTTTCTTTTAATGGTTCGTGATCGAGAAGAATAAACTAATATATATCTAAAAATTATAACTCCTCTGAATTCTTAATCAGACTTCTTAATCAAATTACTTAGATTGTTTCTGTCTTACATACACTCGTACTCGCAATCATTGAACATGCACTTCAAAGGACTCACCTAAAATCAGACATAAGAGCTGTGTTAAGAATCCGTTTTACACAATTCAGCTTAATTCGTATTAATCTCAGAAGATTTAACACTAACAAACATACCAATCGTTCTTTTAAAATTTTTACATATGTTTATAATTTTTTACATATGTTTATAATTTTCACTATTCTCAGCTTCGAAAGAGGTGCAATTGCAGCTCTTACGCATTGGAGATGTTGCCATGAATCAAATTTTAATTAACGTAATTTTTCACACAGTTTGCAATTAATACTAAATTAATATCCAAATTTTGAGATTTTGAATGAATCCGATTATGTGAATTTTAATGATGAAAAAAAATGGCTCAATGTCAATGTCTAACTGCTCCTTGAAGTCATTCACATAAAATGCATCTATTAAATGCAGCTATGATTGGCGAGTCCACATATTATAGTTGGCGAGTCCACATATTAAATATTTTAAAATTAAATTCATTTTAAATAATAATTATTGTTAATATCATTTCCAAAAACAAAAAAAAAAAAAACAATTGCGATACATCTCAAAATAAACATAAAATTATCGTAAATAATACAAACAAATTAAAGATGTTTTCTTTTCGGATATGCCAAACTAAAACAAGAAAGAAAATTATAGTCGGTCTGGACCGACGCATTGTGGTCAATATTTTGAGATAGCGGCCAAAACTCCTTTTGGTTTTTGTTCTCCGATTTTAAAGTTATTAGACTCATATGAAAGTAGACGGTAGTAAACCTCGGGAGCCAAAAAATTAGAACTCTATTTCAACTATTTCACTGAGAACAGGGTGGTCCAAAATGGGCTTTTTCAGAATTTAGTAAATTTATGATATTTTTAGTTAATTTTTAAAGTTTAAATGATCATAACTTTTTTGTTTTTCAAGATTTTTGGACGAAATAAATTTTGTGTTGTAACATAACTTATTTCCTATTACTGGTAATACTACTGTTTTCAGAACAATTTAAATTTTTTTTTTTTAAAAAGGTCAAATTTCTCGGAAATTTTCTAGTTCATAGAGCACAACTCCTGTGAGTCAAGCTGAGTCAAAACACAAATTTACTATTTTGTAGTCCTAATATGTCCATGCATCGGGACTGCACTTTTTGAGCAATTTTTCAGCAATTTTTCTGACCCAAGGTAAGATATTCGGTACAAATGCACGTCATATTTTTTGAGAAGTTATTTGTATGTGAAAGTGGCTATTATGCATATATTTTGATGAAATTTTGTACAAGAGTTCTTATTGACCCAAAAAATAATTCTGTTGAAATTAGGAGAAGTTGGCCCATATTTGGACCTAGTCCACATAGAAGGGTGTATCAAAATTTTGACAAAAATGACAATAGAACTCTCAAATTATGTGGTATCTGGCAATTCATTTGGAAAAGGTAAAAAAGATTTTATTGCCATCTTATATTACACAACTTAAATACGTGAAAATTGCAAATAAATTTAAAACCAATGGAAATAACTGGTAAAACCAAGTACCTTTTATATTATTGCCAGTACCTGTTAACTCTCAAATTATGTGGTATCTAGCAATTCATTTGGAAAAGGTAAAAAAGATTTTATTGCCATCTAATATTACACAACTTAAATACGTGAAAATTGCAAATAAATTTAAAACCAATGGAAATAACTGGTAAAACCAAGTACCTTTTATATTATTGCCAGTACCTGTTAACTCTCAAATTATGTGGTATCTAGCAATTCATTTGGAAAAGGTAAAAAAGATTTTATTGCCATCTAATATTACACAACTTAAATACGTGAAAATTGCAAATAAATTTAAAACCAATGGAAATAACTGGTAAAACCAACTACCTGTTATATTATGTTTCAAAGAGGTAAAAAAGATCATGTTGAAACTTCGAGCAATAGTATATTAATCCATGCATTCATTTTTTTCTTCATTATTGTTTAAACAATGGCTAAATTCAGTTATAGTGTTCTATCTGATATATATTCTGAACGGAAAGATGAAAACGACATTATTTTACATATAATGAATAATCCATTCTTCAAAATATGCGACAAACAAGAAATTAAAATTCATAACTTAAAAATAAAAAACTTTTTAAATACTTTAAGAAAACGGTACAATCAATGTTCCAGAAACAAGAAATTGTTTTACTCACGCAACCAAGAATGGCTAAGAAATAAACTTATTTTTAAAAAGCCATCAGTAACTACCACGGAAACTGGAAAAGGTGGTCGACCAGCAAAGCCAATTGATAATTGTAGTGAAGGATCACGAAGACGCAAGCTTAAACATATCAATGAAGAAGTTTCTTGTAGCATCATAAAGGATTCATTTCTGCATCAAATTCAACCATCGAAAACTAAAAAGGGTAAAATTGCTATCATTGAAAAAATAGTGGAAGCAAGCCCCAGACGCACAAAAAGGATTTTAGAAAGTATGCCGACACCAACTGAAGAAAATAAATTTACTCCAGAAGAAGCATTTGCACTATTTTTGGATTTGAAAATGACTAAAAACCAATATACAGAATTGCGGAAGCGAACCAATGAAAAAAATTGTGGTATTTTTCCATCATATCGAGATATAGTTTCTGCCAAAAAAGATTGCTTACCTTCACCAACTGCTATTAGTGTAACTTCAAGTTCAGCAGAAATAAAATTGCAGGATCTTCTTGAACACACTGCAGAACGATAATTAAAGACATTTGATGCAGACTATTTAAAGAAGTTTAAAAATTGCAGCATGACTTTAATTTCTAAATGGGGATGTGATGGGTCCTCTGGCCAGAAACAATACAAACAATGTAATGCGGAAAATTCATCAGATGCCAATTTATTCATGATTTCTTTCGTTCCATTACGTTTAACAAAAACTTATATTGGTTCAGAGCCGTCAACTAGTAGAGCTGCAGAGATAGATGTATGGAAGAATGAAATTCCCTCGTCAACAAAATTTTGTAGACCAATAAAGTTTGCTTACAAAAAGGAGACTCAAGATGTCATAGATGAAGAAGTTCGAAAAATAAATGATCAAATTAAAGAACTTCAACCAGTAACATTTAAATTTGATGACCAAGACATTGAAGTAAATTTTAAAATGTGTCTCACAATGATTGATGGAAAAGTTGCACAAGCTTTAACCAAAACAAAGTCATCATCAAGCTGCACCATATGCCAAAAAACATCAAGTCAATTGAGCCAACCACCAACACAAGACGATAGTTTTAATGAAGCATATGAATTTGGAATGTCACCTCTTCATGCTAGAATTCGTTTTATGGAGCATATTCTTAAATTGGGATACGATTTGGAATTTGGCCCGTTAGTCGAAACAGTGAGAAACAACAAAGAAAATTTGGAAAAAAGAAAGCAAAAAAAAAAGATATTCAAGAAAAATACCGTGAGATAGGCCTTATAATTGACCAGCCAAAGCAAGGAGAAGGAAATTCTAATGATGGAAACACAGCAAGGAGATTTTTTTCTGATCCAGAAACTGCAGCTTCTATAGCTGGAGTAGATTATGATTTAATACGACGATTCCAAATCATATTACAAGTTATAGTATGTAGCAAAAAGATAGATGCAAAAAAATTTGGTCTGTATGCTAATGAGACAGCAACCCTTTATAACCAAAAATATTCTTGGAGACATATGCCAACCACAGTTCACAAAATTTTGTTCCATGGGGAACAAATAATTCAGCACAATATGCTTCCAATTGGAGATCTCTCAGAAGAAGCCCAAGAAAAAAGGAACAAAGACTACAGATTCTTTCGCGAGCACAATACAAGAAAAATTTCCAGATATTGTACTAATGAAGATCTTATTAATATTTTGTTGTGCACATCAGACCCATATAAGTACAGTATTCGACAAAAATGGAAAGCAACCTCATTAGAGTTAGATGAAGAAGCTAAACAACTACTGCAAAATGAAAATCAAAGCTGTTTGGAAGAAATTTTTACTAATATTGTTTAATTAATACTAGTTTAAAGATTATAATTTGTCTCTAATTTTAGTATAAATTTTTATTAATACATTTAAATAAAATATATGTGCACTTTAAATCAATAGTAAAAGTTTACTTAAAATTTTATCGATGTTGTGTTCAGTATATAATATATCCAAATGGTATTGATATTGTTGGGAATTTCAGTGTTATTTTTCAGTTTAATCCTCACAAGAATTAGCTTTCTTCCAAAAAAACCAACCTTTGGCCCCTGTGAATATTGAGACTAAATAAATGTCAGGGGCCAAATGTTGGCATTTTCTGACCCAAATTAAGTTTAGGAATAATAAATAAGTATTGGTTGTAAAATACGATTGAAGAAAATAAGAAATTATAAAAAAAATACCTATTTAAAATGTCATAATATTCAACTTTTACATGGAAACTCAACAAAAAATTAAAATGCATTTTTAACTCCAAATTACTTACGTTCGTATCAGTCGATTTTTACGTTTGAACACGCAAATTGAAGCTTAAAGTCCCTCCTATTGAACAAAACAAATTGCGTAAAAAATACCAATCCGGTCAAAAGTTATAGAGTTTTGACCGCTATCTCGCGAAATTGACCACTGTGCGACGATACGATACCCTCTACCATGTGCTTAGAGACCATATCCCTTAGATCAAACCAATTGGATATAGAAAATAAGCATAAACGAAATTTGAGTGGCATTGTTATTAATTTTTTCCCTTTGAATATGAAAAAGATCATATAATATGTTATACTTATATGGGGACTAGGATCGATCCTGACCATATCTGGTAAGGTCACTTATGTTTTTTTTTGCAAAAATATATAAATACCAAGTTTGAGAAAAATCTGTGGAAAATTTTTGTTTTTTGATATATCTAAGTGAAGACTAAGAATTGTCCTATAGTGTTTACTTGTATGTATATATATATGAATGTATATTTATTTACAAATATAAAATAACATTTTTAAATAAAGAAAGAAAATAAATATTTAACAATGACATATGTATGTCGTATATAAATATATAAAGTGTTCTAGACATGTTTATAAAAAATAACTAATATTTATAGGTATGTATAAAATTTAGATAAGTTCCTCTACTTATAATTTAAAGCATTTTCAATATAATTGTAAAGTCTTTACATATTCGGCCATTCAAAATATTTATAACTTCATTGTCATTCAGAATTGGATTACCAAAAAATCTGTTTCGAAATTCTTTAAATATTGGACATCTTGCCATGATATGTTGAGTTGTTTCATCTTCGCCGGTGTTGCATAAAGTGTATGTATGGTTTTCAGTTGTGTTAAAACTGTTTGAATTTAACGGTAATATACCGCATCCCGCTTTAAAAATGGTTGAGATTTGCCTTTGACTCCTCAAGTTTTCGATATAGTTTATTTCCATACTAAGGTTAAAATATTTATAAAATCTTGATGTACTATTTAGAGCTTGTTGTTGCATTTCCATAATTGACCTTGATTTAATTTCTTGAAGCAAAATCGTTCCATTTCGAATCCATTGTTGTTGACTATTATTTTTAAAGTTAAATTGAACCCCCAAATTCTCTACTTATTTCATAGATTTTCTTTGCCCGAAATATTTTATCTCGTAACGCAACTAGAGATAATTTGTTTGGTAATCTGTTTAGGTTGTACGGAAATAGCGTTTTGTAGATATAGTCCATATGTAAATTCAATGTGAAAAATTAACTGCATTCTACTCTTGTAAAGTCTGGTAGTTTTAGAATTCTCTGCAAGAAATACCTCTGTAACTTGCCTACCTTCTCGAATAAACAGTAACCCCAGACCTGTGCTGCATATGCTTGTATATAACGGCAGACTGATTGAAAAAGCTTCCACTTAGATTTCAGGCTTATGTTCGGTTTATTTAGAAAACTGTTCCACTTTGCATTAATGCTATTCTTAGACGATATATTTCTTTTTTCAATATGTTTCCTAAAACTCGTTTGCGAGGTGAAAGTTACACCTAAATAATTTTACTCATTCAAAATTTTAATTTCTTGATTTTTGTACTCTATGTTATCACTTGATGCAAGCTTGCCTCCTTTTCTGAATACCATCATTTCCGATTTAAGCATATTCAGCTCCATATTTCACTGTTTACAATAACTTTCCAAGTTCTTTACCATGTTTCTCATTATTTGTATATCATCAACCAACAAAAATATATCATCCGCATTAAGGTGGCCCTTCATTATATGGAGGGAAACAAAGTGTTCAAACTCTCGGTCTCACCCCCTTAGAAATATGCGAATAGCAAAAAAGCTGAAAAATACAAAGTTTTGGGCCAATCAAAAAACATTTGTTTCAATTTCAAGTGTGTTTATATGGGGAAAATATGACGTTTTTCTTCAGATTTTACGAAAATATCGTTCTACAGTTTAATTTTTCCGAAAAGTTGTTATATAATTCGGGATCAAAATTAAATTATCCTTCGAAAAAGCTATAAAACTTCAAAATCGAATAAAACGTCGCCAAGAAATAGCAAATTCCCCAGACCACTTTAGTGCTAAAAAAAACTAGCTCATGAAATTTGATGGCATTTTTTCAACTTTGAGAAATTGATTAAAGCTATAATTTCTTTTTGGTCTCTATACTTATAAGTACTCAGGTATGAAGTATTGTTTTATTACCATGTTATTAACCTATTGCGCATTGAGACCGGAAATAGGAAATTTTTTTGATAAAATTTTGAAAACTCCTTTTTTAAGTTTTAAAAAATTTTCTGAAACAAAATTATACAAACTGGATCTAAAACAATAAGGTTTTGTTAAATACATGTTACAGATTAACTGTGTGAATTTTTAGGTAAATCTCTGAGCCAGAATTTTTTTGACAAGGATTTTATTTTTTCGGATTTCAAGAAAAATGGGATTTTAGTAAAAGAAATGTACTTTTTCTAAATACTTTGTATCAAAAATTCATCACTTTTCTACTTTTAAATCTTATATTTTATCTTAATAGCCTAGGGTTTCAGAAAAAAATAATATGACCCCATTAGCCCTTTTTTAATTGGGGTCACATATGACCCCAAGCTAATAAAAGACAATTTATTCAAAAAATTCAAATAGAACTTCCGCTCCTAAAATTTGGGATAAATCTGAGAACGTTAACCCATTATTTGCCAAGGCCAGCTTTGGATTTTAAGATATTTTTAAATAAAAATGACCGAAACCGAGTTTTTCTGTTAAACTCGATGAAACCACTATTTAGAATTTAAGAAAAATAATTCGGTTAATTTTTATTTATTTAACCCTTCAATGTCAACCAATTTTGTTATAAAATTATTTTATGTATAAAAACTATCTATATTTTTCTCAAAAATTATAAGAAGACCCACAAAGTTTTTATTAAAACTCTTTCTTTCCTTAGACATATGAGTTTTGAATCTCTCCGTGACTGTGCGTGACTTTGCGAGACTATCTTAAAATTAATCTTTGGCCACAACAAGTCTATGGACAAAGTTTCAGATCGATCGGATGAGGGGAAATGAAATTTAGATCACTCCGCGACTGTGCGTGACTATGTCAAAGTTAATCTTTTTTGACAGATCGATCGAATAAGAGGAAATGAGTTTTAAATCACTCCATGACTGTACGTGACTATGTGTGACTGTGCGTGACTATGTCGAAGTTAATCTTTCTTTAAAGCAGGTATATCGAACAAGTTTCAGAATGATTGGATGATGATTGGAAATCCGTTTTAAATCTCTCCGTGGCTGTGCGTAACTATGTGTGACTGTGCATGACTAAGTCAAAGTTAACCTTTTTTCAAGCAAGTGTATGGACCAAGTTTCAGATCGATCGGATAAGGGGAAATGACATTTAGATCACTCCGTGACTGTGCGTGACTATGCGCGACTGTGCGTTACTACTCAAAAATTAATCTGTAGTCCCAACAAGACTATGGGCCAAGTTTCAGATCAATTGGATAGGGGGGAATGGGGTTGCCACACGACAGACAGACAGAGAGTAAGAGTTAAAAGAAAGAGTTTAAAACTGCGTAAATATTTTTCTTTTTGTTCAGGTTATAATTGACTATTACTGATAAATTATAAATGTTATCTACTGTTGAATAGTGTGGTCTGAATCCGGATTGAAATTCATTTAGAATATTACTTTGTTCAACCCAATTTGTAAGCCTAGAGTTAATAATTCCCATAAAAAGTTTCGCCACACAGTTCATAATGGAAATACCTCTGACGAATTTACGTTTCCTTTTTATACCCTATACCACTATGTGGTTTGGGTATAATGACTTTGTGCTGCTGTTTGTAACAAGCAAAAATATTTGACCTTCACCTATCTTTAATTACACCGATCGAATCAGAATCACTATCTGATTCGATTTAACGATGTCCGTCCGTCCGTCCATCCGTCCGTCCATCCGTCTGTGTGTCCATGTAAAGCTTGTAATCAAACTGCAGGTCGCAAATATGAATATATTTTGATGAAATTGGTATTTAATCTTTTATCGGCCATGGGATGAACGCTATTGAAATTGGTGAGAATCGGTCCATGTTCAGACCTAGCCCCCATACAAATGACCCCTATGAAATCAACATATATTGCCATAAGATCCAAATTATCATAAAGATCTTAGTCAAATTGGGTTTGTATGTATATATTACATACGTTAATCAGTAGCCTAAAAATGATGCCTATTGGACAACTCTTAGTCATAGGCCCCATATAGAGCTGCTTTCCTATCTTTACTTAAATCTATCAAAAAACAAAAATATTGCACTGATTCTTCTCAAATTTTGTTTGTATATATTTTTGCAAAATACAAGAGACTCTACCAAACATGGTCAGGATCGGTTCATTTTTGGGCCTAGTCCCCATATAGATATAGCATCCGATATGAACTTTTTCATATCTGCAGCCGAAAAAATTAATAAAAATCCCACTCAAATTTGGTTTTTGCTTATTTTCTATATCCAGTTAGTTGGGCCTGAGAGATAGGCTCTCTAAACGCATGGTATAGGGTATCGTATAGTCGGTCTAGACCGATTATAATTTTCTTACTTGTTTATAAATAGGAAATACAGTACTGCGCTCAAACTCCTTTCTTACCTTTCCCGTTTTAAACATTATATTAAAGGCGTTAGAAAGTTGTGTAAGAAATTCGTCTGTAGCATATTTAAACATTTAATACGGCACTATATCAGATCCAGGTGCTTAATCTAATTTTGTCGTTTTGATGATGTTTTTAATCTCCTGTAGAGCAATATTATTGTCCAAATCATAATCCTCATGATACGTTGGTGCATATTGAATATCTTTTGACAAATTCGGTTGGTTAATTAACGCCTCGAAATATTTTCTAAATTCATCAATTTTAAGACAATCATCTCTTTTTTCTCTAGCTAATTTCCAACATTCCTTAGAATTATATATCATTTTGTTTTTATTGTTAATTTCATCATAGTACTCCTTTTTTCGTTTTCTACATTCACTTACGTACTTAAAATTTGCCTGCAGGTATTTGTCTTTATCTTGTGGATTATTTGTTTTTCTAAATTCATTAAGCGTTCATACATTTGAAATTAAACCATTTGGATTTGATATGGGGGTATTTTTAAATTGTTGGGTGTTTGGCAAAGATTTATTAATTACATTTAGCAGTTGTTTTAAATTCATAAATACTCCTTGGACATTTTGCAAATTTTTGTTGAGATTTTGTTGATAATTTTCTTTGTATGAATCTTTCCATCTAAGCTTTGGTAGTAGATTTAACTTTTTATTATCTTCACAAGAATTTTTGATACACAGCTTCAATTAAGTGGCATGTGATCTGACTCAATTTCAAAACTCTGAATATATTCATTACACCAGTCTGCTCCTCTAATATATACAGGAATAATACTAAACTTAATTGAGTTTATTTGCGTAAACACACAAACCCAATTTGACCGAGATCTATATGATAAGTTGGATCTTATGGCAATTTAAGTTGATTTCATAGGGGTCATTTGTATGGGGACTAGGTCTGAACATGCATCGATTTTTATCGATTTCATGCTATGGCCGATAGAAGCTCATATACCAAATTTCATCAAAATATATGCATATTTGCGACCTGTAGTTTGAGTACAAGGTTTACATGGACGGACGGACAGATGGACAATGCTAAATCGAGTCAGAAAGTGATTCTGAGCCGATCGCGATAATAAAAGATGGGTCTAGGTTAAATGTTTTTGGTAGTTACAAACATCAGCACAAAGTCATTATACCCGTGGTATAGGGTATAAACATAAATCAATCAAGACAATTTAAAATTATATATTCCAGAAAAACAAGGAAAACAAGTAAGAAATCAGTGTTGGTCTAGACCGACTACACGATACCCTATACCATGGTTTAGAGACCCTATCTCTTCGGTCCAACTAACTCGATATAGAAAATAACCATAAACCAAATTTGAGTGGTATCGTTATTAAATTTTTTTGGCTGCAGATATGAAAAAGTTCATATCGGATGCTATATCTATATGGGGACTAGGCCCAAAAATGGAACGATCCTAGCCATGTTTGGTAAAGTTCTTGTATTTTGCAAAAATATATACAAATCAAATTTGAGAAAAATCTGTGCAATATTTTTGTTTTTGATAGATTAAGTGAAGATCGGGAAGCAGCTCTATATGGGGCCTATGACTAAGAATTGTCTTATTGGGATTATTTTTGGACTACTGATTAATGGATATAATAAACACATACAAACCCAATTTGACTGAGATCTATAAGATAATTTGTATCTTATGGCAATTTATGTCGATTTCATAGGGGTCATTTGTATGGGGACTAGGTCTGAACATGGACCGAATTTCACCAATTTCAATAGCGTTTACATGGGCACACAGACGGACGGACGGACATCGCTAAATCGACTCAAAAAGTGATTCTGAGTCGATCGGGATAATAAAAGATGGGTTTGGGTCAAATATTTTTGGTATTAACATACAGCAGCATAAAGTCATTATACCCAAACCACATAGTGGTACATAGGGTATAAAAATAAAAACTAGACTAATTGAATGAATAAATTAAAACAGTTTAGCTGAAAATATCAAATATTTAAATTAAAAATCCTGTCCTTCTTTCTCACTGCATACACTACTGCAGTAACACGCAACAACAAACACAATCAGTAGAGGGAAATAAAATAACACTTGTCGGATATAAAGCCACTTTTCATTCAAAAAGAAAATAGTAGCAGCAAAATCAAAAATGCAGCGAACTTAAAACTCTTTTTACTGACTGTTGTAAATTGGTTTTTCCACTACTTTACACACTGTAGAACACGATCTAAATGTTAAGATATGAACAGAACCATAAAACATTGATTCATTCAGCGACAAAAAAACCCTCGCATTTTGTTACCGGATTATCTTATTAATATCCGTGGCTTTTTTTTATGCAGGGTGGAGCCGTAATCTTACAATCTATCATTTATATTACATATTCTTATGAAATGCAATAATTTCTGCCGTTGTTATTAAGACAGGACGTGCACTGTACATGGAGTACAAATTTGCGTAATTTGCTTCATTGTTTTTTTTGCGCATTTTTACTTTATTTTGCTTCATATGTTTATATTTCTTTATTGTGTTTTTTTATAACCTCAACACCACTGTGCAGTTTGTCATTCCGTTTGTAACACATCGAAATATGAATTTGCGACCTCATCAGGTATATATATTTTTGAGCCACGGCCATTTTTTGGTATATTTTTATCCCCTAAATATAAAACTGGGCAGCTAAAAAAAATACGGGTCACTTAGTTTTTCATGTCCTATAACATATCCAAGCTTTATCGATATTTGCTGGTGCCCACCGTGAAACCTTCGTTCATAGTGGTTAGTCTAATTTTGTCCCTCTGAAATCTTTGGTACCCTTTGTTTTACAATCTCCATAAAAGGGCTTGCAATAAAACTTCTCTAGGTAAATTACTAATTTACGAGTAACAGAAAAATTCAGGCAAAAGATATACTTGAAAGCAGTTATCGGTGTTCAACGGTAGGCACAACTGAAATGTAATTTACCTTGTTCTTGTTCATAATGTTTCTTATTTTCTTCCCTTTTTAAAAGCGTTTTCTAAAAAATAAATTGTATTTTCGATTAACCCATTCCTCGATGATTAACATATTCTACAACACCATTTACTCATTTATGGATATATCTATCCCTAAACTACCTGTCCATAAACAATCTGGGCCTTCTTTGAGTTCTAGACAACTATCTAAACTTAAAAATAAACAAGTAAGAAAATTATAGTCGGTCTAGACCGACTATACGATACCCTATACCATGCGTTTAGAAACCCTATCTCTTAGGCCCAACGAACTGGACATTGAAAATAAGCAAAAACCAAATTTGAGTGGGATTTTTATTAATTTTTTTGGCTGCAGATATCAAAAAGTTCATATCGGATGCTATATCTATAAAGGGACTAGGTCCAAAAATGGACCGATCCTGATCATGTTTGGTAAAGTCTCTTGTATTTTGCAAAAATATGTACAAACAAAATTTGAGAAGAATCAGTGCAATATTTTTGTTTTTTAATAGATTTAAGTGAAGATCGGGAAGCAGCTCTATATGGGGTCAAAGGGATCATTTTTGGACTACTCATTAGTGGATGTAATGAACGCATACAAACCCAATTTGAGTAAGATCTATATGACAATTTGGATCTTATGGCAATTTATGTCGATTTCATATGGGTAATTTGTATTGGGGGTAGGTCTGAACATGGACCGATTCTCACCAATTTCAATAGCGTTCATCCCATGGCCGACAAAAGCTTATATACCAAATTTCATCAAAATATATTCATATTTGCGACCTGCAGTTTGATTACAAGCTTTACATGGACACACGGACGGACGGACGGACGGACGGACGGACGGACGGACATTGTTAAATCAACTCAAAAAGTGATTCTGATTCGATCGGTATAATTAGGTCAAATATTTTTGGTTGTTACAAACAGCAGCACAAAGTCATTATACCCAAACCACATAGTGGTATAGGGTATAAAAAGAATACGATTTTTAAAAAGTACAAACATACTGGTCTTCCAATCGACTGTGGGAAATATTCTATATGCCGAGCATTGTATGACACGTCATTGTATGACAATAACATCATTAAAATGACAAATAATTTCAAAAAAATATCCAAAATCGTTTTACGAATTTGTGAACTCCAAACGAACAATGCGTGAGTTTCCGCCTGTATTGAAATATCGATGTAATGAATCAGGCGATGATAATGTTATTTGTAACACGTTTGCTGATTTTTTCGCAACAACTTACTCTGTTGCTCAATTCGACAAATTAAATACTTATCCAATCGATTTGGCTTCAAACCAAGTAATATCGATTCCATTTATTGAACCATCAGATGTACTACGTGATTTAAAGCATCTAAAATTCTCATTTAATCATGGAACTGATGGAATTCCCGTTTCAATATTAATTTTCTGTGCTGATAGTTTATCCACCCACTTAACATTAATGTTTAATACGTCAATTAAATTTGGTTATTTTTTCATACCTCTATTCAAAACCGGATGTAAGATAGACATAAAAAATTACAGAGGAATGGCTAAGCTTAGTACAATTCCAAAATTTTTTAAAAAAAATCATAACTGCTTCGTAAGGGCTGTTCAACCTTTATCAATTTGTTACCTTTTACAACTTTAATTAATCGTGAATTTGTAAATCACAAACAAACAGTACACAGATTTCAGAAATAGTGCGTTTACATCTGAGCATAATCTAGTAGATTTTAGTTGAAATCTATTTCAAAATATATACCGTTTATATCTAACTTTTTGATATTTTGTGAGGTTTTGTTCCACAACAATAAACAGCTGTTTAAAATAAAACAAATAAACTAGAAACAATAGGAAAATGGAAATATGGAAAATTCTAAAAAGGAACAGCAAAAACAAACTAATTTTCCACAATTATTATTTAGCAGATTGGAAAGGGCACATTTCAGTGTAAAAAGTTAAAACTTTTTAATTAGATAAATATTTTTTTATTATTGATTCGTATTTTTTTTGTTAATAATTAATATTTTATTTCCTTTTTACTAAACTTGTTTGCTTTTGTTTTTAAATGTCAATTTTTCAGTCAGTAATTTTCTACTACAATATTTAAAAATAAGTAAGAAAATTATAGTCGGTCTAGACCGACTATATGATACCCTATACCATGTGTTTAGAGACCCTATCGCATAGGCCCAACTAACTGGACATAGAAAATAAGCATAAACCAAATTTGAGTGCAATTTTTATTAATTTTTTTGGCTGCAGATATGAAAAAGTTCATAGCGGATGCTATATCTATATGGGGACTAATCCCAAAAATGAACCGATCCTGGCCATGTTTGGTAAAGTCTCTTGTATTTTGCAAATATATATACAAACAAAATTTGAGAAGAATCAGTGCAATATTTTTGTTTTTATAGCCTATACCACTATGTGGTTTGGGTATAATGACTTTGTGCTGCTGTTTGTAACTACCAAAAATATTTGACCTAGATCTATCTTTAATTATACCGATCGAATCAGAATCACTATCTGATTCGATTTAACGATGTCGGTCCCTCCGTCCGTCCGTCTGTGTGTCCATGTAAACCTTTTAATCAAACTGTAGGTCGCAAATATGAATATATTTTGATGAAATTTGGCATATAAGCTTCTATGGGCCATAGGATGATAGATTTAAGTGAAGATCGGGAAGCAGCCCTATATGGGATCTATGACTAAGAGTTGTCCCATAGGGATCTTTTTTGGACTACTCATTAATGGATGTAATAAATGCATATAAACCCAATTTGGCTATGATCTATATGACAATTTGGATCTTATGGCAATTTATGTCGTTTTCATAGGGGTTATTTGTATGGGGGATAGGTTTGAACATGGACCGATTCTCATCAATTTCAACAGCTTTCATCCTATGCCCGATGAAAGCTCATATATCAAATTTCATCAAAATATATTCAAATTTGCGACCTGCAGTTTGTTTACAAGGTTTACATGGACACACAGACAGACGGACGGACGGACGGACATCGTTAAATCGAATCAGTTAGTGATTCTCATTCGATCGGTATAATAAAAGATGGGTCTAGGTCAAATATATTTGGTAGTTACAAACAGTAGCACAAAGTCATTATACCCAAACCACATAGTGGTATAGGGTATAAACACAGTAGTATCATATGGTAGTGCCCAAGTTTAAAAAGATTTTGTGAGATTTTGCACAAATCTAGTAACGAGCTAGATTTTGTTTTGTATGGGAAATCTAGTAAAAATGAGCTAGATTCGCTCGAAATCTCGTATATACTAGATTTTGCTTAGATGTAAACGCACTGTAAGGCATTTGACAAGATTTATCATAATCTTTTTCTTTTGGTGTTTACTCCGAAAAGTTGGATTGAATGAAAATTGTGTTGACTTGGTGTTCCCCAAGTCAGCCATATTGGACCAATTTTATTTTTCCTTCATCTATGGCATAAAACTAATTTAATGGAACTAAATCTGAACAAATCTAAACGCACATGGGAACAAGTTCATGTTTTCATGTATCCTGGTATACTTCCTAATGCAAAGCTCAGTTTTTTATCACACATCAACATGACGGTAAACAAGGCTTGAGATGTTTTAGCTTTCATTAAACGATGAGCTAAGGAATTTATTGATCCCGATACAACAAAGCAATGAAACACATCGCTTGGTGAGATCTATTCTTGAATATGGTTCTGTTATTTGGGATCCTCAATACAATATGCACATAAATTATATCGAGTCAGTTCGGAAATAGTTCCTCCTTTTCTGTTTGCGTAGTCTACATTGGAATCCTGAAAATCTTCCTTCATATCGTATGAGATTAGCATTAATTAAGTTAACTACTCTTAAGAGCAGAAGGACTATGTTGAACATGTATTTCGTGTATAATGTGATTCATAGAGGAGTTTGTTCTGAATTCATTCTTAATAAGATAACATTCAATGTAGCGAATGACTCGTCACTATCAGCCATATGTATTCCATTTTTTAACGCTGATTCTTTAAAGGAATATAAAGCAATTTTTATGATTTATACAAATACAAATATCATTAAATGTTATATTATATTATACTTGAATTCTTAATTATACCCTATACCACTAAGTGGTTTGGGTATAATGACTTTGTGCTGCTGTTTGTAACAACCAAAAATATTCGTCCTAGACCCATCTTTAATTATACCGATCGACTCAGAATCACTTTTTGAGTCGAAATAGCAATGTCCGTCCGTCCGTCTGTGTGTCCATGTAAACTTTGTAATCAAACTGCAGGCCGCAAATATGAATATATTTTGATGAAATTTGGTATATGAGCTTTCATCGACCATAGAATGATATCTGTTGAAATTGGTGAGAATCGGTCCATGTTCAGACCTAGCCCCCATACATATGACCTCTATGAAATCGACATAAATTGCCATAAGATCCAAATTGTCATATAGATCTTACTCAAATTGGGTGTGTATGCGTTTATTACATCCATTAATGAGTAGTCCAAAAATGATCCCTATGGGACAACTTTTAGTCATAGGCCCCATATAGAGCTGCTTCCCGATCTTCACTTAAATTTATCAAAAAACAAAAATATTGCACTGATTCATCTCAAATATTGTTTGTATATATTTTTGCAAAATACAAGAGACTACCAAACATAGTCAGGATTGGTCCATTTTTTGACCCAGTCCCAATATAAATATAGGATCCGATATGAAGTTTTCATATCTGCAGCGAAAAAATTAAAAAAATGCCACTCAAATTTGGTTTATGCTTATTTGTTATATCCAATTAGTTGGACCGAAGAGATAGGGTCTCTAAACCATGGTACAGTGTATCGTATAGTCGGGCTAGACCGACTATAATTTTCTTACCTGATTTTTATATAACATTGTTACGGTTATAAATATTCTAAAAGGATTAAATCCATAGACTTGAATAAATAAAAAAAAAAAATAATAGTAAACAAGTAAGAAAATTATAGTCGGTCTAGACCGACTATACGAATCCCTATACCATGCCCTATCTCTTAGGCCCAACTAACTGGACATAGAAAATAAGCAAAAACCAAATTTGAGTCTGATTTTTATTAATTTTTTTGGCTGCAGATATGAAAAAGTTCATATCGGATGCTATATCTATAAAGGGACTAGGTCCAAAATTGGACCGATCCTGATCATGTTTGGTAAAGTCTCTTGTATTTTGTAAAAATGTGTACAAACAAAATTTGAGAAGAATCAGTGCAATATTTTTGTTTTTTATTAGATTTAAGTGAAGATCGGGAAGCAGCTCTATATGGGGCCAAAGGTATCATTTTTGGACTACTCATTAATGGATGTAATGAACGTATACAAAACCCAATTTGAGTAAGATCTATATGACAATTTGGATCTTATGGCAATTTATGTCGATTTCATTTGTATGGGGATTAGGTCTGAACATGGTCCGATTCTCACCAATTTCAATAGCGTTCACCCTATGGCCAATAAAAGCTTATATACCAAATTTCATCAAAATATATTCATATTTGCGACCTGCAGTTTGATTACAAGCTTTACATGGACACTAAAGACCTGCAATTGTTGAACTATACAACATGCGACATGTGTCACATCATGCAAGTGTTAATTCATGCTATGCCGCTCATACATGTTTGACAATGACATATATAGACACTGTCGAATAAATTCAAATCAAATCTATGCATAGTTTTTACAGTGACTTTGCACACATGAACATGGAAAATAAGCATGTCAACACATGCGACACATGTGACACATGCGACACTTCTTTACTGTCCGTCTGTGTGTCCATGTAAATCTTTTAATCAAACTACAGGTCGCAAATATGAAAATATTTTAGTGAAATTTGGTATATAAGCTTTTGTCGGCCATAGGATAAGAGCTATTGAAACTGGTGAAATTCGGTCTATGTTCAGACGTAGTCCCCATCCAAATTACCCCTATGAAATCGGCTTAAATTGCCATAAGATCCAAATTATCATAGAGATCTCGGTCAAATTGGGCTGTGTGTGTTTATTACATCCATTTATCAGTTTTCTAAAAATAAAGCTTATATGGCAATTCTTTGTCATAGCCCATATATAAAGTTGCTTCCCGATTTTCACTTAAATCTATCAACATACAAAATGTTGCACAGTTTTTTTTTTTTTTTCTCAAATTTGGTTTGTATATATTTTTCAAAATATATGACTTTATGAATTCAAATGATGAATAAAGCAGAAAAATAACCGTAAAACTTTTATTGGAAAAAATTAAAAACTGAATAAAATTTTTTTTTATTTGTCATTAGTTGGATTTAAAATGTTTTGTTTGTTTTATATGGATTATAAAAATAATTTCGAAATAAAGGTTTTTTCAATTTGAAAATTTTTTAATCAATTATTTATTTGATTTGATTTCGGATCTTTATTGAAAAATTTGAAAGAATAATCAATATTTTCATACGAGGCAGTGAAAAACATGCTGCAGAAAAAACACTAAAGGACATGGTATTGACCACAACAACGTACAACAGCTTAGCTAAGTTGCAATAACATGCTAAGACAGTATGTTTGAGTTGGCATGGCATGGCATAACACCTTGTTTGAGTTGACATGACATAGCAATGCATGAAATTTTTGAGAATGACATTTTTGCAAAAAATGTTGAATTGTGCAGTAGTTTAATGGACACACAGATGGACGGACGGACATTGTTAAATCAACTCAGAAAGTGATTCTGATTCGATCGGTATAATTAAAGATGGGTCTAGGTCAAATATTTTTGGTTGTTACAAACAGCAGCACAAAGTCATTATACCCAAACCACATAGTGGTATAGGGTATAAAAAGATGGTGATGGTGCTCCTGCTATAACGGGCGTAAAAAGCGGATGCTTAAAATTAAAAAGTAATAATAATGAAGTAATGCTTTCGCTTCTGCGGGGATACTAATGCTGATAACCAGAGATTATTTCATAGTACAAAAATAATGTGATTATCACAAGGAAATTGCTTGAAGAGATTAATCGATTTTGTCGATGTTTTTGTAAGACAAGCCCGAAATCACTCACCTCAAATCAGTTGTTTTTAATAAACAATTGCAAGATTAAAATAAAACCCTTGCAGATGCAAATTCAAAGACCTTAGAGTTAATTGTTCTTGTGCATTTTTAATGAAATTATATTTCTGGCCAAAAGTTTAAGCAGTGTTATTGGCTGAAAATATGTGAGGTGACTAATTTTGAGTTGTTGGTTATAATCGACGATTTTCCACTTTTTATAGCACAACCGATGTTTTCAGTATAGAAAAGCTTTTTGAATTACAAAATTACGAGTCTCTTAAAAATAAAAAAATTCTACATACATTAATAGAATATGAATATTGCAGCTACAAAATTTCTTTCGATAAAATTTTATTGCATTTAATAACACGGGTGGAGAATTCCAAAGATTTGACACAGACGAATTTCAAGCTCTTCCTTGTTTCCTTTTCTCTATTTTTCTACAAAATCTCTTTTTTTTTCATATTTGCCATATATCAACAAATTTGATGCAGTATTTTGAAAGAAATCTAGGATATCAATAATTTTCAACAATAAACAATATTCTTCAAACAAACTCAAAGTTAAATGATGAAAATGTTAAAAGCATTTTATCAAATGATTTTTAAAATTTCAATTTGCTCCAGTATCATATTGATTGAAGTAACATATTTTGCTTTTAACGAAGAAATTTAACATTTGAGAACATAAAAGCACACATGAATGTGTATTGGCATAAGAAAACTTAAAACATAAATAACAAGTAAGAAAATTATAGTCGGTCTAGACCGACTATACGATACGCTATACCATGCGTTTAGAGATCCTATCTCTTAGGCCCAACTAACTGGACATAGAAAATAAGCAAAAACCAAATTTGAGTGGGATTTTTATTAATTTTTTTAGCTGCAGATATGAAAAAGTTCATATCGGATGCTATATCTATATAGGGACTAGGTTCAAAAATGGACCGATCCTGATCATGCTTGGTAAGGTCTCTTGTATTTTGCAAAAATATATACAAACAAAATTTGAGAAGAATCAGTGCAATATTTTTGTTTTTTTATAGATTTAAGTGAAGATCGGGAAGCAGCTCTATATGGGGTCAAAGGCATCATTTTTGGACTACTCATTAATGGATGTAATGAACGCATACAAACCCAATTTGAGTAAGATCTATATGACAATTTGGATCTTATGGCAATTTATGTCGATTTCATATGGGTAATTTGTATGGGGGCTAGGTCTGAACATGGACCGATTCTCACCAATTTCAATAGCGTTCATCCCATGGCCGATAAAAGCTTATGTACCAAATTTCATCAAAATACGTTCATATTTGCGACCTGCAGTTTGATTACAAGCTTTACATGGACACACAGACGGACGGACGGACGGACGGACATTGTTAAATCAACTCAGAAAATGATTCTGATTCGATCGGTATAATTAAAGATGGGTCTAGGTCAAATATGTTTGGTTGTTACAAACAGCAGCACAAAGTCATTATACCCAAACCACATAGTGGTATAGGGTATAAAAATATATTTTTCGTACACTTAAGTGCTTTTCCATTGCTTTTTCACCTTGTTATTTTAATCTAAACCTTCTCATAACCAATACCACTCTGTGGTCAGGATATAATGAGTTTGCGCTAATGTAACTACCAAATATACTTTATCTAGACCAATCGACTTGGAAATGCTTTCTGAGTCGATTTAGCGATATCTGTACATCCATCCATCTGCCTGTCTGCCTGTGAGTCCATGTAAATCTGGTAACAGATTTAAATTATTTTAATGAAATTTGGTATATAAGCTTTTGTCGGTTATAGGAGTATCGCAATTGAAAGTGCTAAAATGCGGCGTATGTTTAAAATGCCCTAAGATACAGCTTAGCATACATATCGGTCATATTTGGTTTATGTGTGTTTATTTTACCCGATTTTTATTAATAGTCCCCATATATACCTGCTTCCTGATCTTCACTTAAATCTTTCAAAACACAAAATTATTGCATAGATTTTTTTCAAATTAAGTTTATTTTTGTTTTTCTTCTGAAAAATAAGTGACTTTACTAATTATGGTCATAATTGGTCCATTTTTCGGTCAATCCACTATGAACTTTTCATATCTGCAGGCGACAAATTCATTATAATGTTACTGAAATATGGCATATGCTTATTTTGCCTATCGAAACTTAAAAACTTCATCTCATACCATACTTGGTTTTTGTCCTCTCTGCTAAGTAACTCTGCACAGTAACTTGACTGACAAATATGTTGACGTGTGAACTTTATATCAATTATTAGTCTCTTAACGGTAAAAAATACAAGAAAAATAGTGTTGCCCCATACGATACCTTATACCATGCGTTTAGAGACCCTATCTCTTAGGCCCAACTAATTGGATGTAGAAAATAAGTATAAACAAAATTTGAGTGGCATTTGAACAAAAATTCCTATCGGATGCTATATTTATATGCGGATTAGGTCGAAAAATGGACCGATCCTGACCATATTTGGTTAGGCCACTTATTTTTTTCAGAAACATATACAAACCAAATTTGAGAAAATCTGTCCAATATTTATGACGAAGAGTTGTCCCATAGGGATCATTTTTGGACTACTGATTAATGGATATAATAAACAAGTACAAACTCAATTTGAGTAAGATCTATATGACAATTCGGATCTTATGGCAATTTACGTCGATTTCATAGGGGTCATTTGTATGGCGGCTAGGTCTGAACATGGGCCGATTCTCACCAATTTAACAGCGTTCATACTATGGCCGATAAAAGCTCATATACCAAATTTCATCAAAATATATTCATATTTGCGACCTGCAGTTTGATTACAAGTTTTACATGGACACACAGACGGACGGACGGACGGACATCGTTAAATCGAATCGGATAGTGATTCTGAGTCGATCGGTATAATAAAAGTTGGGTCTAGGTCAAAAAGTTTTGGTAGTTACAAACATCAGCACAAAGTCATTATACCCTGACCACATAGTGGTTTAGGGTATAAAAATATGTTGTATACTTTCAATTTTGTACTACCTAGCCTAACAAAGAAAAAACAAAAATTTTTAATAAATTTATTTTTATTTCTCAACGTAGTCCCCTTTTAGCACGATACACTTTTCCCAGCGATATTCAATTGCTTCGATACTTTGTTTATAGTAAGAACTATCGAACTCTGCAAAATAGCCATCAAGTCTAGTCTCTACCTCTTGATATGTAACATATCTTCTCCCACCAAGCCATTTTTTCGAGTTTGGAAGTAGAAAATAATCTGAGGGTCTAAATCTGGTGAATTGGGTGCGTGTGGAAGCAATTCAAACTTTAATTCATTAATTTTTCTTCTTCGCCAAATGCTGTAACAGGTGTGCATAATACGCGCCGTTGATGGTTTTTCCTTTTTGAAGATAATCGATGAAAATTATCCCACGCGCATCCCAAAAAATAGACGCCATAAGTTTTCCAGTCGACAAAGTTGTTTTTGATTCTTCGGAGCCGATTCTCCCCTATGGGTCCATTGTTTCGCCTGCTCTTTTATTTAAGGAGTAAAATGATGAACCCACGTTTCATCCATAGTTATAAATCGACACAAAAACTCGGCCTTATTTTTGCGAAACATCGCCAAACAATTCATCGAAACATCCTCACGACGTTGTTTTTGGTCGATTGTGAGTAAACGCGGCACCCATCGTGCGCACAACTTTTCATGTCCAAATTTTCAGTCAATATGCGATGTACAGCACTTTTTGAGATGCATGCCAAATCAATCGCACTTTCAATCGATGGTCGTCCAGTATGATTTTGTGGATTTTTTTAACCACTTCTGACGTGGTGACCTCATTTGGTCGACCACTGCGGGGTTCATCTTGACAGCTCGTACTGCCTCTTTTAAACTTTGCAACCCAATATTTCACAGTTGCAAATGACGGAGCAGACTCCCCTAGAGTAGAATCCAGTTCACTTTTGATATCGGTTGGACTGAGACCTTTTAAATAAAAATATTGAATGATATAACGATGACCATTTTCTCCATATTAAAAATTTACTAGAAACGCCCACTATTAATGGCCGCTAATCAAAAAGAAAAAGAAAGAAAATAAATTTTAAAAGGTTAAGGCTTTCAGCCATGGTTATTTTTTTTTAAATTTTTTTTTTTTTTTTGTTAAGCTAGGTAGTTCTGGGACACCCCCCGTATGTCCAAGAAATAAATTTTTTTTGGTGTATTGTATTTAAAAGAAAATTAGTGGCGGTAATTTAATTCCCTTTTGATGTTAGACTTAAAAAAATGGAAGCATCAATATTTCAACTATCTATTACGATTGTTTTTAGACAATCCAAATTACTCGCACTTTAAGCATACTGTAGTGAATATCCCATCACTGATATAAAAACATATGTAAACCAGCTGATACAAATGTAAACACAAATCAGCTGTAGCTTTAGGACTTAATTTTAGAACATAATTTGTAATTAGATTTAAGTAGCTTTAAGTACCGTTAGTTTTATTTATAAATAGGATTAAGTTTGTAAATAAAATCAATGATAAAACTCAACTCAGCCGAGCAATTGGCTCTGGTTTTTCTTATTGAAACCACTAGCACTCCTAAGTGCTTTCATTCTGGCAACTTTGAAGTGCCGAGTTTTATAGAAAAGAGCCAGTGGCGCTAAAGACGCCGGCCAATAGCATAATTAAATATAAAATTATTTTTATTACACTTTAATACTTGGGTAGTTCATAGCTTAATTACCCGGGTACCCAAGTACTCGGTAAAAAATATGGAAAAATTCAATAATTCCTAAAATTCTTTTAAAACAGTACGTTATTTATTAATTATTTCAAAAATAATTTTAAGCGTGCCCATTTCCATTTGTGAACGTGTTATAGTTAGGAATTTAGAAGATATAGAAGAGATTCTCTCTGTGGCAGCGAAGTTTGTGGGTGTAATTGTATAATTAATGGGTATAATTAATTTACGACCCCATAAAGTATATATATTCTTGATCCTTATAATAACACGGGTCGATATAGTGTCTGTCCTTCTATCAGTCTGTCTGTTGAAATCACGTTCGTTCACAAAATATGTAATAAGATTATTTCGAGCAGGTTGGAATTTAAAATGGGGTAAATCATTGTTCCAAGATATGGTCTAAAATATGGAGACTTCTCTAAAAAATATTAAAAATTCGGTTTGTTTGTTGTAATAATTTTGTATTAAGTTTATCAAATTGTTTACTTTTTCAAATATTTTGTTTACATTCCTTATAAGTAGTGCAATAGGTCCAGATATTAATGCAAACGTAAAACCGAGGTGCAAGGTATCAAAGATTCGGCATAGCCGAATTTTATACTCTTACTTGTTATTGTCGGTTTAATTGTTCGATTAAATTTTTCAAATATTTTGGTTTCATTCAAACAAAATCTAATGGAACTTCTTTTGTTTCGTTCCGCGAAGTTTAAATTGAAAAGTCATCTTTTCATTTGGAACAGTATTATTGAGAACATTGAAAGTAATTTAAATTTTTTTTTATAATCTTTTGGTCCTTTTAAAATTAAATTTATCTATAAATAAGGAATTCTAACGAATATAATGATACATAAATGTATTGTTAAATATCTTAAAAATAATGTATAAATTCAAAACACGTAATAATATAGAAAAATAAAGGTTAAGTAAACTTGTTACTGAAATAGCAGAAATAATGGACGCAAAATATTTTAGAACTTTATATGTATATGATCCCTAAGCACCATCAGGTGCCAAAATAAAGTTTTCCATTTTAAAGGTGAAGATATAAGTTAACATTTATCTAAATATTTATTACTTTTATTCGTTGTCGGGATATCATAAATTACGTGTGTGAACACAACATATTCGTACATAACTTTAACCCTGAAAATGAAAACATGTATGAAATTTATAGTCGGTTTAGATCGACTGTACGATGCCAATAGTTTCGAAAAACTGATTTGGATCCAACTTTGCTAATTGGTTACAGAAAATTCTCGTCAGAATAAGCAAAGTTTGAGTGGCATAGTTATTAATTTGCGCCCTGCAAATATATATCGGATTAAATTTTTCTATGGACCAATCATTACCTCGTTTAGCAAAAGTCAATTACTTTGCTTAAAAATATATAATAACCAATTTTGAAAAAAAATTATGCAATATTTTTGTTTATTGATAGATTTACGAAGGCGGTGCTGGAACAACCCGATTTGACCAAGAAAACGCAAAAAATACGGGAAATTTTTTCTTTATTTCTCATCATAATCTCCTTTTAGTTCGATACCCTTTCCCAGTGATATTCAATAGCTTCGATAACCTGATTATAGTAAGACCTGTCTAGCTCCTTGCAATAGCGATCAACGGCAGACTCCACATCTTCATTGTATCAAAAATTTTATGACCGAGCCATTTCTTCAAGTTTGGAAATTTAATATAGTACGAGCAAAATCTGGCGAATAAGGTGCGTGCAATTTGAACTTTTCCATTTTAGTCCACAGTTTTGACTATTCATTTGTCTCAGGTGTGAAGTGGTGGACCCATGTCTCATCCATGGTTACGAGTTGATGCAAACAGTCTATTGAAACATCTTCACACATCTTTAAAAAATTTCGGCCAATATGCGATGTATATCATTTTTTGAAGTGTCTACGATCATCCAATACCATTTTTTTAATTTTCTTAACCGTATCTAGCGTGGTCACTACAATTGGTCGACCACTACGGTCTGCCACTCAAACTCAACAATGTGATCTGTATACATGGGTAGCATAGGTATTGAGGAACTCGATACTCTTGATGTTTTGGGCATGAGAATTCAATGTGATGTTCGTTGGAACGAACATATATTTCAAGTGTTGTATGTTAATATCAAAAGTAGCATTAACAAGTTAGACCGTCTATAGGGTATCAGTTTAGAGAAAGTGTGTTACGTGTAACTAATTGGATGTCTAAAATTTGAGAGGCGTTGTTATGAATTTGTTGCCCGCAGATATCAAAAAGTTCATATCGGGTACTATTTTTATATGGGAACTAGCTTGTGACCATATTTAATAAAGGGTCCTATTTATCTAAAAACACATATAAAAATTTTATTTGATAAATTTTTTATTATAGATTTAAGCAATGGTAGGGTACTATGACTAAGAATGGTCCTACAGGGTTCAGTTTAGGACTATTGATTAATGGGCGTAATGAACGTACTCAAATCAAATTTGATCGCTATTTGTATTATAGTTTGGATCTCATGGCAATTTAAGTTGTATCATCATCAACAGCGATCCTTCTATTACCAACAAATCTTATGTATGACCTGCTCTATGTCAAAAACTCATTTTCCAGCAATATAAATACCAACTATAGAGTTGCCATTGGCTAAGCTGTGACAAGTTAATACGAGGGCGGATCAATAAGTCCATGACTTTTAGAATGAAACACAGTTTTTTTTGTTCGATCAATAATTTCATCGTTGGAGCAAAATCTCTTTCTACCGAGCCATTTCTTTAGGTTTGGAAATAGGAAATAGTCACTGGGGGCTAAATCTGGAGAATATGATGGATGTCGCACCAATGCGTAGCCCAATTCATGGAATTTTGCCATTGAGACTGCACACGTGTGCACCCGTGCATTGTCTTGATGAAAAAGAATTTTTTCTTGGCCATATGCTGCCATCACCTTATTGGCTGACAAATTTACATTGGCCTTCTTCAGAGCCGGTTCACCCGGAGAAACCCATTGGTCTCCGGTCTCCATGTTTCATCCACAGTTAAAATCGAAACCACACTGCCATATGAAATGCATCAACAATCTCACGCACTTTTATTTTTCGATCGGGAAACACCATATCTTGGATTTTTTCGACATTTTCAGGTGCATTGACCTCAATTGGCCGTCCAGAACGTTCATTTGTATTTGTGCGACCACAACAAAAGTCAGTAAACCACTTTTTTACCATTGAAATCGATGGTGCAGAGTCCCCATATTATTTATCAAGCTTTTCCTTGTTTTGATTGACAGCACTCGAAATTCAATTTTTTCCATTAAAAAAAAACACGATGTTATATGTTTTGAACAGCTGTTAAACGCAAAGTAAATGACGGAACTTGCTCAAAATTTTACAGTCGTCTATTAACAGATGGTACTTGATGGGAGTATGTTGCATTTCATATAACTACGAGGGAAGTGTTTAAAATTTAAGTTTGTGTTTATATGTTTTATGTTATACGTAACTTAACTTTGTTTAAAATGTAAAAACATTTTGTTCTTTAAATTTTATTTTATTATTTAAGTATTATATAAATATTATTTTCTACAAATATTATTTTTTTTTAAATTTCTATTAATACATCGACGAACCCCAGAAGATATCGACAATTAATCAATGAAACGTCGGAAAAATACTGTAATAAATATTGTATTAATGACATGGATAATTTTAGTCCTTAAATATAGTTAGAAACCAGGCAACGCAGAAAAAAGACAACTGACACGAAACTGGCGCAAACAGTTTTTTGATAACTTGTTTTCGCACGAATTCCCCCTTTCATAGACCAGGTCACATATAAAAATTTCATCAAAATGTATTCATATTTGCGACCTGGAGTTTGATTACAAGGTTTACATGGATATACAGACAGACAGACGGACGGATGGACGAACATCGTTAAATCGATTCAGAAAGGGACCGGTGTGATAAAAATTGGGTCTACGTCAGGTATCATTCACTCTAA
The DNA here is from genome assembly GCA_963682025.1 of Cordilura impudica. Classification (NCBI taxonomy): domain Eukaryota; kingdom Metazoa; phylum Arthropoda; class Insecta; order Diptera; family Scathophagidae; genus Cordilura; species Cordilura impudica. The sequence goes on from OY821520.1 coordinate 153,142,323, forward strand.
TTCATTATATACTGAACACAGAGTGCTATAGAGTACAAAAATAAAAATATATTTAAATACTTCAGTTGCATTAACGGAAAATAAAATTATTGTATTTATATTTCACTTTTATATGGAAGTCAAACAACTAAAAACAGTTTTAAAGTTTATTCTCAAAATTGTTTAATGAAATAAATTCGCAAACTGCATTTGAAAATTTAAAAAAAAAAATTAAAAAAATAAAATAAATGACTTGATTTATTTTTACTCCGAATAATAATTACTAATATATGTAGCCCAGCACTCGAAATTAGAGTGCGAATTCTAGAAAATATTATTTTTTCACACAATTTTTTCTTCCAATGTTTTTTTAATCTATATACATATATAAAAAATTTATGAATATTTAAATGCTCCTAAAGGTATGTTAATAAATTTTAGCAATTCACAATTCAACACAGAGTGTCTGATACATAATTTAAATCATTCGCATTAACAGGGGTTAACGAGTTATTATAAATATTTTATTTTATTTAATTTAATATATTTTTAAGGCAGATTAAACACACATTTTATCATTCTCAGCTTCTCCTCCATATGAGCTATAACTATGCCAAATTTCATACTCCTCCGTGCCCGCATATTGCTTAAAAAGGGAGCTAAAAATTTACCTTCACGTATTGATATATTGATTATTGATAACTTTTGACAAATTAATTAAAAACATATTGAAAAAATTATGGAAATTTAAGATTAAAAAAGTGTTTACACATAAAAAAATATTAATTTTCATCTTCATCATTTTGAGGCTGGTCCTGATGTTGTCCTGTTGTTAAATCTTTGACTGGTAGATTCATATATAAACTGTGGTACATGGGTGGAATAAATTTAAGCAAGTCAGTCTGTCCAAACAACGTTTGAACAATATAATTATTTTATTTTTTTTATTATAAAATGTATATCGCTTACTTAAAATTCAGGTGTAACTTATCGATAACATTCATGAATTGTAATCTTTATTTATTAGTACTCGTTGGATTTAAGTAACTTTTTGAAACAACAAAATTTATCTAAATCTCTTCCTTTGTAAGTTTAACCGATGCTCTTTAAACATTATACAGACACTTGGATTTACACACTTGAACGGTGAGCACATACCTTAATTAATAAAACCCATTGTGAATTGTTACTAATTGGAGTTTGTTTTATTTTTTTCACCCTAACCCAAACTCCCTCACCTTCTAACCCATAATCCCAATTTTTAATTTATAATTTCCCAAATTATAAATTAAAAATTATTTAACCCTTTAAACTTAGCAAGGTGTGGCTAAATTAAATTAAAATTTATTGAGGCAGCTAGAAGCCAGCCTAATCTAACCACCCGAGAACTCGACGGTGCTCAACTATTCTTATTTGGCAAAGCTGTCATCTTTAAATTACACAGTCATATCTCGTTTTTCTCTGACGTAACTGTACGTCAAGTTGGGTACAGGATAGTTTGTTGTAAATTTTTAAGAGATTATACACTTTTTTGTTTTTCCTAAATAAGCTTAATCAAATTGAACTTCTTATTGAGTGTTTCCTTAAATTTAAACGAAAAAGATAGCTTGCCACTTGATCCATGAACAATTGTGACCATCACTTGTCTTTTTTCAGTTCGTAATATTTGTTTTTAAAATATTAGTTGATAGAAATTTATTTGTTTCAATTTCTATCACTTCATAAGTGGGCGTTTGAGTTTAGTTCTTTTGACAACTTCAATCCAGTCATTATAAGAATAAATAACTTGTTATTTCTTGCTTCGGTTCTCAATTACACCAAAATCAGCATCGTTTGGCAAAAAAAGAGTGGCCAGACCCCATAAACTTTATATCTATTATTTCGACATTTAAGTCAGTAGTTGACCCAACTAATTTAAGAAAGGAGAGGGGCAAGCATCACTGCACACAGTAATGTGCTTCTTTCTACTTCGAGGCATGACTCAGTAAATGTTTTTTGGGACACGATTTCTTGTGATCCCCTTCCTCCTTCAGTCTTATTCCATATGTGTATATAAACAGTTTTTGTGTTCATTGAATGAACTACAAAATTATAAAAATATATGTTCCGTTTGTAATTAGCAACTTATATTGATAGCTTTGGAAAAGGCAATGCTTTTTGAAGGTAGAAAGTACAGATATAGTGCTCATCAGATGAAACTTCCGTTTTCAGAGAGTCTCGTGCTTGATGTGCTCGTTTTAAATGGAGTTACCCGTGCATAATTAAATCATAATCTCCGCCGTCACCGTATTTCACTTTCATGTCACAAATTCGGCAGGTATCTTTATTGGAGCCTTTAAATGAAAGTTAAATTTCGTCCTTAATACATTATAATAGAATATTTGTTTAACACGTCGTATAGTATCCGAATATTAAAATGCGAGTTCAAATATTTTCGATCCGGATTATCCTCTCTGCTCTAATGGCTCTGATAAGCTGGGAATGATTTAATATGTGCGGTAATGCCACTATCGTATGTTTTATTTTTTTAATTTTTACCACGGCCATCAATCACAGCAAATACCTTCTCCCGTTTACACATCGATATACTTTTCCCCAACCAATTTTTAAAGTTTAAAAAAAATAAATTTACATACCTGGAGTTTTCATCCTTTAATCAACATGGAGAAAGAAAAACTTTTATTTTTTAATCCGGGACTTTTGTCCCGAATGCGTTGAACTTTTGGTTGTGATGATTTAATAAGACCTCTCAAGAATAAATTTTGTTTTGCATGATCTGCCAGTTTCCAAAATGAGGTAAAAAATAATTCTCAGTCGGGCTGCTACATTTTTTTTTGCATCCACAATCAAAATTACGAATAAATGTTTTTGCAGAAATCGAAAGACCTTTATGATTTATATATTCTTTTCCACTATTGCAGCCTAGCCTACGCATATTCTTTTCCACTTTGCCGGGTTCATTTGTTTTTCCTTCCCACATGTAGTGATGATTCCTCCTGCTGTTCTGTAGATGCAGATGACGGCACAGTCATAACTTCTTCAGTCACATTTTCTACAATAATAAATACAAAAAAAAAAAAAAATAATAATAAAACCAATTTAATTTAGCAACCAAATCTTTAATTACCTGATAGATTAAGAAAACTATCACATTCCGATGATTCCGATGTTGGAAAATATTCCTCATCCTCATTAGGGGAAAATTACTAGCACTGCTATTATCACTTTCCATTTTTAATTTATACTGATTTCTTATGATATTGCTGATAACTGAAAAACAACAAACACGTGTTCACGAATAATATTGATGAACAGTTAATCACACTGACTTGGTTCGTTTTAGCTTAAAAAAAATCTAAAATGTGAGTCACTGGCTTGGGTTTTTACTGCTACCTTAGGAATGAAACACTTTGTGATTTAGTCTATTGCTAGGACTAGTTTTGAAATATCTTATATTTCATTACTTGGTTCGGTCCAGCTGTGAGACCTCCATATATTAATAAAAAGTGCTGTTTACAACAATTCTTTTAACTTTGAATTTTATACTTGTACAAATTTGATTGTAACTTTTTAAAATTCGTTTAAACTTTTAATTGGATTGTTAACCAATGAATAGATACATTAAAAGTACTGACTACAATTTCAAATGATAGTTTTAGTCGTGCTACAAAATGAATACAACATAAATTTAGTGGAAACGTTAGACTAAAATAAAAGCAAAAAAGGAGCACAGACAAATAACAACATACAAAATAACATGACAGTTATGTTTACGATGTTTTAGCACACACACACACACACGCAAACACACACTAATGCCTTTAACTATTTACAACTATGTATACCAATGAGTTATTCCCCAACAAAAATTATTTTCTATTGAACTTAATTATACAATGCCGTCTTGATAAATAATTTTTTTTTCAAATACTAATAATTATTTTCAATTAGAGAATGAAAGCATTCGCCATAACAAACATAATAATAATAATTAGTGTATTTCTCGAACATTTCTAAATTAGAAACATATATTTGAGAATAACTTAATAACTTAATACATACATTTCTCAAATCTAACTTTATAATTTTCCTAATGTATAGAATTATGTACATACTTATATTTATATTAATACAAGAAAAAAATAATGTATTTACTTCTCAACTGGTTATATGTATGCATATAAATTTGTATAGAAATTAAATTTATATTTATTTTGTTTTCTGTTGACTGATATTATAAATAATTTGCAATTTTTATTGACGAAATGTTCAACTATTGCAAGTTGGATATTAAATAATTATAGAGCTTCATCCTGGTCCTCCCAATGGTGTTAGCGATTTTCTAACAAATAAATAATTCATTTATATTGTAACAAAAGATAAAATAAAATTTTCAATTTTACAGCCTAAGTGAAATTGCAGCATTTGCTATGGCGCTCCATCCTAATGTACAATTTCAGTTATTACAGTTAGCCTCCAAGAATTCAAGACAAAAGGTGGTTCCGTCTAGCACTCAAAGCTCAAAAATAAAAAAAGGTTGAATGAACTAAAACGATTTAATGTGCGCACCTTGATGTAATAAAAATTCGATTATAGAAACTGATAAACCATGCATTATTTAAGGTATATCACTAAATTGTGCCCTAAATAGGAGGGATGTAACAAATATATATATAAAAACAAAGTCGGGTTAATACACTATTTATAATTCAAGAACGACTGGACCGATTTTAAATATTTTTATACCCAAACCACATAGTGGTATGTGGTTTGGGTATAATGACTTTGTGTTGCTGTTTGTAACTACCAAAAATATTTAACTTAGACCCATCTTTTATTATACCGATCGACTCAGAATCACTTTCTGAGCCGATTTAGCGATGTCCGTCCGTCTGTCCGTCTGAGTGTCCATGAAAACTTTAATCAAACTACAGGTCGCAAATATAAATATATTTTAATGAAATTTGGTATATAAGCTTTTATCGGCGATAGAATGAACTCTATTGAAATTGGTGAAATTTGGTATATGTTCAGACCTAGCCCCCATACCAATGACCCCTATGAAATCGACTTAAATTGCCATCAGATGCCAATTATCATATAGATCTCGGTCAAATTAAGTTTGTGTATGTTTATTATATCCATTTATCAGTTGTCCAAAAATAAACCCCATATGGATTTTCTTTGTCATAGCCCTCATATAAAGCTGCTTCCCGATTTTCACTTAAATCTACCAAAAAACAAAAATATTGCACCGATTTTTCTCAAAATTGGTTTGTATATATTTTTTCAAAATATAAGTGACTTTACCGAATATGGTCACGATCCGTCAATTTTTCGACCTAGTCACCATAGAAATGTGTCAAAATTTCTAGTGCTTCTTCTTTTAGTTTTCTAAATTTGTCAGCTATCTTTATTCTTAGTTCTTCTGTCAATTCAGTTTCCGCTAAACAGTCCTCAAACTGAGTTCTCAATTCTGATATTTCCTTCCTTTTCGAATTTACCGTTTCTATAGAATATGGTTTCCCTATTGATTTTTTAGCGTTTACTGCTATCGATTCCAATCTCTTTATTAAATTGTCCATATGAGACATTGATAATCATAAAAAATTTTCTTTTTTTTTTATTTTGCTTTATTTATTCATTAAATTAGTTTTAACATATTGTTTTTATATTTCAATTTCAATTTATATTTCAATGTTGTTTAATATTTCTTATATTTAGTGTTTATAATGTAATATAGTGTTTATAATGTAATAATTCTTATATATAGTTGTTTGCTTACTATAATAACAATAAGATCTTTAAAAAAAATTTTGGATTAAAAAAAAATTCTGTTTCGACTTCTTTTCCTCTTTATTCTTCTACCTTCCGAATTTCTCTACCATTAGGATGGTCTCTGCCTGTACTGTTGTGGGCCTTATTATATCTTCTTCCGTAGGACTACCTTTCATTCCTATAACTTTCCAAAAATTAGCTAACCATTTAACCTGTTTTTCTAACTCAGCCTTTGTATATTTAACTTCAACTTTTTTCTTTTTGCGTAGCTCTAATGGTTTAGTAAAATACCCTTCATCTGCTAATCTTCTTATTTCCTCATCTAGTTTATCTAACATATCTGGTTGTGCATTTATTTCTTCTGCAGACATTTCTTTTTTGCTTTTCTTTTCTCTTTCAAATATGAATTTAATTCCTTTCTGGTTTCCTGTAATTTCTTTTCCAGTTCTACTCTTCTATCTCTTTGTGTCTCGTAGCTTAACTCACTTTTTAAAATGTTTATTTTCCTTTGCATACGACTTTTTAAATCGCCTCTGTTTCTCCTAATTTTTGGTAGTTCTACTTTAGGTATGCTTGGTTCTCTAAATATTCTATCCTTTTTCACAATTCTAAGTGGCTTAGGACCAATATTCAAAATTTCTGGTTTCACTACTTTTTCCTTATCCTCTGCTTCTTTCAACAACCTTTTCCAATTTTCTTCAGCTATTTTCAAATAACTTAATATTTCTTCTTTTGTCTCCTCCATAAAAAAAAATTTTAAACTATATTTCTAACTTGTTGTACCCTCACTTGTTTCTTCACGTACTTTCTCAAATGTTTAATCACTACGGTAAATGTTACCAGTACGCAAATTAAAATAAACACCTCCAAACTAACGCTAATTGCCGTGGGGTTCTTAACAGTTTCCGTTACCACTTCACTTATTTTGTTTTGACTATTCCCCATGCTCACAAAAAAAAAACACTAAAAAAAATACACTTTGGACTACAAAAAGAAAAGAAAACCTTTATCGAAATTTAAATTTGCAATATTAAAAAAAAAAAATTTTGTTTCACTTTCAGTAACTTTAAAACATTTTCACATTCCCCTTTTTTTTTTTTTTTTTTTTTATACACTATATTTTTAATTTTTTACCAGGCGTGCCCATGCACCTTCTGGATTTTTATACTTATTCTTTCTTTCTTCATATGTTGTGGTGATTAAAGTTGTCGTTGATGCTACACATGTACTGCCTCTGCTGGTGGTATGGTGGTTAAAGGTGTTGTTGATGCCAAATGTCGTCAAAAATATCCACCAGGATGCCGGTTCCTTTCAGCGAACCTTCAATAGCTAAACTTTTTCGTTTGCTCCTGCTATTATTGCTGCATGAAAGTTGGCAGGATCGCCATATGGTGAGAATTGGTTTGGTTATTGAAACGACTTGTTCTTGTTTAATTTTCAATTAAGACTGACTTTATTTTAAAATTGTAAAAACTTATATATTAATTTACTAATACTAGGTTTGAATAAAATTTACTCAATCTTAAAATTACTCATGCACATTCATGTACGTACACTCATTGAGTACGTTCTCTTTCGTCAAAAGGTCAGTTCGTCAAATCGTCACTAAAATAAAAAATGTAAATCGATCATTCCCAATTTGGCGTAATGTTACACAAATTGGTGATACTTAAAATATGTCATTAAACTTTTGTTTACAATATACTCGTTTGCGTTCTACATTCTTTTGACATGCAAACATACAAACACATACATTGTAAACCCAGATCAATCGTCACCATGAATGTACATATTTATTTGTATACTTGTGAATCATCGATTTGGGTTTACAGTTGACCCTCTGTTCACGAGTATACTACAATAGCATCCGATATGAACTTTTTCATATCTGCAGCCAGCTTTCCCAGCTCAGGCACATTATTATTGTTAATCGGCATAAGAAACCATGTTACCCTTATATTTAGGTATAAAATGTTTCCAGCAAATTTATGTAAAATGTTACGGAGAAAATTTTTGCAGAATATGTTGACCCTCTAACTCCTCAAGGTATGAATTTACATTACAACAAAAACAATGAAGAGCAAAATCAAAACAAAAATCAAGTGCTATATTTCTTATTGTACTGAAAACGTGTCAGTTTCGGTGCATATATTGTGTACATAATATGTTTTGTGATTTTAGTGTTTTAATTAAAAAAACTAGCAGACTCCAGCCCTCGAAATTCGAGTGCAAATTCTAGGAAATTCTATTGTTTCATTAAATAAAGACCCTAAAGGTATGCTAATCAATTATAGCCAATTCACAAATCAACAAAAAAAAACAAACTCATTTTTATTACAAACACATTAACAAATATAATAAACACACACATAGCATTGAATAATTTTATGTATGTGTTAGTAGCAACTTTAAATGCAATTTACTCAAAATAAAGGAAAAAATTTAAAAAGAAATACCTTTCATATAATATACGTTTGGTCAAAATCGGGATAAACCAGTAGAACAAAACATCGGCACACGAAATCTCATAGCCTATTAATATTATATATAACAAAAAATTAAAGTAAACAATTAAACTTTACGTGTAAGATTTGCTTTGGCACAAATGTCCAATTGTTTGAAAAAATTTTATTTTTTTTGCTATATCTGTATATGAATTTGAAGACATTTATAAAAGGTATTTTGAGCTAGTAGGTTTTCCGGATGAACTGCGGACGCCAAAGCATTGCTGTCGTATTTGTTATAATGGCTTAATTTTGTGGTCCAAAGTTAATTCATTTTTTTTGTTCTAAAACTATAGTTTTATTTTTAACTCTCGCTGAAGGTCAACGAAATTCAATGCAGTTTGGTATTTCTATGCGGTGGTTAGATCCAGGTGAACATAATGACGCTACGTGATACGTGTGCCACAATAGTCCTATATTAAAGTTGAATAGATATAAGCGAAAGAGTTTTGTATACAAAGCTGTATCATCAGCCATGCTCCCAGATCCGCCTTCTGACGAACTCCCAGTACCTGTGCTACAACTTCGAAGTCCTAGTCATTATATTGATGGAACAATCGCTGAAACAGGAACCCTTTATCACGCAGGTAGTGAGTACACAGGAATTGAAGTTTTCCCAAGACCAATATTAATGTCGCAAGAGCATTTACATGCATTGACTCGGAGACTGAATCTGTCCAAAAACAAAGCAGAAATTTTAGCTGCAGGCTTAAAAAGTCTTCATCTACTTGAACCTGGTGTCAATGTTACCAGCTTTCCTAAGCATGAAGACAGTGTTCTGCCGTTCTTTTCAGTTAATAAACGATGATAACACGTTAGCTTATTGCAACGATATTAAAAGGAATAATGAATGCAATGAATTTTGAGTATAACCACGAGAACTGGCGTATATTTATTGATTCATCTAAGAAGAGTCTAAAAGCTGTACTTCTGTATTACTATAAAACCAAAAATCCTATTCGAATTGCCAATGGAATGCACATTAAAGAAACCTATGATTCTATAAAATTAGTACTGGACTCCGTAAAATATGAAGACCATTAGGAGAGCACTATATCGTTCATCAAGCATTGGTATCAACTGAAAAATTCTCTTACCTCCATTGCATATCAAACTTGGTGAGGTAAAAAACTTTGTTAAATGTCTGGATACAAATGGATCAGCATTCAATTTTCTGAAAACAATGTTTCCAAAATTAAGCGAAGCAAAGATTAAAGAAGGTATGTGTGTGTTCTTCAAGTCGTTGTTTTTGTTAAAAGCCTTAAAATTGGTTTCATACCAACAGGTATTTTTGTTGGTCCAGATATAAGAAATCTAATGCAAAACGCCGACTTCAACGAAATGCTCTCACCAGTTGAGCTTGATGCGTGGAAAAGTATTAAGGAAGTGATATACAATGTCTTAGGCAAAAATCGTTCTCCTACTGCTCGAATATACGTAGACACCATACTTAGAGCTTTTGAAAAACTAGGCGTTCATATGTCAGCAAAAGTTCATTTTCTAAATTCCCATATGGATTACTTTGAGCACCAGTTGTCAACAGAATCTGATGAGCATGGTGAAAAATTTCATCAGACATGCGCACCCATTGAAGAACGCTATAAAGACAAAAGCATTCTTTCGCTTATCGCTGAAATATGCTGGACATTATATGATAATGAAGTGGAATTGCCTAGAGCTAAAAAAATGTAATTAATGAATACTTCCTATCCAAATTTGCTATCGAAGGTAAAATAATAGAGATATTAGTGATTATACCCTATAACACTATGTGGTTTGCGTATAATGACTTTGTGCCGCTGTTTGTAACTACCAAAAATATTTGACCTAGACCCATCTTTTATTATACCGATCGAATCAGAATCACTATCTGGTTCGATTTAACGATGTCCGTCCGTCCGTCCGTTCGTATGTGTGTCCATGTAAAGCTTGTAATCAAACTGCAGGTGCAAATATGAATATATTTTGATGAAATTTTTACATAAGCTTTTTTCGGCCATAGGATGAACGCTATTGAAATTGGTGAGAATCGGTCTATGTTCAGACCTAGCCCCCATATAAATAACCCCTATGAAATCAACATAAATTGCCATAAGATCCAAATTATCATATAAAGTTTAGTCAAATTGGGTTTGTATGTGTTTATTACATCCATTAATCAGTAGTCCAAAAATGATCCCTATAGGACAAATCTTAGTCATAGGCCCCATATAGAGCTGCTTCCCGATCTTCACTTAAATCTATCAAAAAACAAAAATATTGCACTGATTCTTCTCAAATTTTGTTTGTGTATATTTTTCCAAAATGCAAGAGACTTTTCCAAACATGATCAGGATCGGTCCATTTTTGGACCTAGTCCCCATATAGATATATCTGCAGCCAAAAAAATTAATAAAAATCCCACTCAAATTTAGTTTATGCTTATTTTTTATATCCAGTTGGTTGGGCCTAAGATATAGGGTCTCTAAACGCATGGTATAGGGTATCGTATAGTCGGTCTAGACCGACTATAATTTTCTTACTTGTTTTTTATTAAAAAATTTAATAAAAATTGAAAAAGAAATAATAAAAAATATAATTAATGCATAAAGTATTTCGCATAAATTCCACAATATAACTTGAAATATATGTACACTTAATCTCAAGTGGAAAGTTAAACATTTATCAAAAGGCTTAAATTGATATTTGTTGGGTTGGGTCTGCATTCCACTCGTATTAAAATTCCATAATATACAAATGTTACTGTCTTTATGTCATTTTACTCCAGTATTTTCTAAGTTTTCGTTTTGTCTTGTTTTGTTAACAAAACAGCTTTTAACTATATTGGACAAACGAACGAGCATATCGTATAATCTTTTATGTACTACGTTAAATGTATTTGTGTCATTTATATTATTAGTTGAGTCGATCTGTGTGTGTGTGTGTGTGTGTGTGTTTGTAAGTCTATGTGTCAGTGTGTCTGTATTTGTATATGTTTGGCAGGAATACTTTTACAAGAGTAGATATAAATGTAAGTCACACGCCAAATAAACAATATCACTAGACATTAACGGCGTCTTGACTCCTTTAACTACTTTTTGTGTTTTTTATACCCTATACCACTATGTGGTTTGGGTATAATGACTTTGTGCTGCTGTTTGTAACAACCAAAAATATTTGACCTAGACCCATCTTTAATTATACCGATCGAATCAGAATCACTTTCTGAGTTGATTTAACAATGTCCGTCCGTCCGTCCGTCCGTCTGTGTGTCCATGTAAAGCTTGTAATCAAACTGCAGGTCGCAAATATGAATATATTTTGATGAAATTTGGTATATAAGCTTTTATCGGCCATGGGATGAACGCTATTGAAATTGGTGAGAATCGGTCCATGTTCAGACCTAGCCCCCATACAAATTACCATTATGAAATCGACATAAATTGCCATAAGATCCAAATTGTCATATAGATCTTACTCAAATTGGGTTTGTATGCGTTCATTACATACACTAATGAGTAGTCCAAAAATGATCGCTTTGACCCCATGTAGAGCTGCTTCCCGATCTTCACTTAAATCTATTAAAAAACAAAAATATTGCACTGATTCTTCTCAAATTTTGTTTGTACATATTTTTGCAAAATACAAGAGACTTTACCAAACATGATCAGGATCGGTCCATTTTTGGACCTAGTCCCTTTATAGATATAGCATCCGATATGAACTTTTTCATATCTGCAGCCAAAAAAGTTAATAAAAATCGCACTCAAATTTGGTTTATGCTTATTTTCTATATCGAAGTAGTTGGACCGAAAGATAGGGTCTCTAAACCATGGTATAGGGTATCATATAGTCGGTCTAGACCGACTATAATTTTCTTACTTGTTTTTTATTGCCACAGACGAAAAAGCCAATATTCTAAAATCTCAACAACAAAACAGAAAATAAAAATAAAAAAAAAATAAAAATAAAACTGTATATGAACAACCAAAACCAAAATCTAGGTCAAATGAATAAAACATAGTGATAGTTGGAACGACAACAAAAACAACTACTGCTACAATAACAAGAGCAAAAACAAAAATAGTATTCACCACTAAATTTTAGAGTGGGATAACAACATAAGAACGAAATCTTAACGTTGTAAAAAACTACGAAAGTATTGCTCTAAAATATTTCAAATTCAATTTCAAATTACATATTAACTTGGTACAGTTACGATATTTTGATAAAATTAAAATTTGCATATTGAAGACAGTATTAATTGCAATTTGTCTGAAAAAATTACATCAAATCTAACAAAGTTGAAGCGGGAATGTTAACGTTCCTGAAAATAAAATTTTATATACTTGAAAACTATAATATTTAATATCAGAATTCTTTTGTATCATTTACAAATTTATATCAATTCTTGTTAAATAGAAAACTGTTCGAAAATATAATTTTCGTTGTTTACAGTAAAAATAAAACTAAAAAAATTAAGCGTTGTAAGAATGAATTGAGAATACATTTATTTATTCACGTGGAAATTAAATTTCGTGCTTAAAGTCCACAAGAACTTTGAACACTCGAAAGCTTGTTAGACTAGATATGTCAATGCCGGTTTTCGCTTTATTCGCGAAACTGGATATTTAATGTTTTCCGGTTTTTTAAATCGGTTTGTTGAACACTGCGGTTTGCTAGTTATTCAAGAATTATTTACTGTCGAATTACACTGTGGAACAAATTCAGGTTAGCAAAAGTTAGGTCGATTCTGAGAAAGAGGGATCAAAAAATAGAGGCTAAATTAGAAGACCCGTATCGCGGCGTTTGTTTATGTTAGTTCGAATTTTTTTTTAATCGACCTTCGAACTTTGCAGTCAAATGCCGATTTTCAGCATATTGTTTATATGATTTTTTTGGCTATAACTCGTCGACTAATTGATATTTTTTCAATCTGTAAGAGCCAAATTATTTCTAGAGACCTGTGCAACAATAAAAATTTTTTAAAAAATTGATTTAGAAAATTTTTATGGTTCTTATGTTGGAAAATTTTTTTTTTTTCATGCTTTTTGAAAATATTTTCCACAAAACTAAGTATTTTTTGCTTTCTGTTTGATCTATAATATGCTTCTCAGTTTCTTCAATAAATTTCATTTCAAAAGAAAATGGTCTTAGTCGATAATTTGCGTTAAAAATCCCAAAACCATTAAATAAATAGCCATTTAGGTAGAAGTAATTAAAAAGGGAAGTTCCAAGAATTAGGAATTAGTAAAACAACTTTTTTGTTTTCAACCACCGCACAGGTAGCGGTGTATCAACTACCATAAAACTTTGAATAGAAGAAAAGCAAAGAATAAAACTTATGTAGCAGTGCCAAGTGTCCAATTACCATTACCGCACTCAGAATTCGTTCCAGTACCAACATACCGAAGTATTGATATTCAAACAGATATCAGTACTACAACCGCCGCTGCTATATCCATGGATTTCTTCTCAGAATACGACCCTGGTGAAGGTACATCCTATGAAACATCAAAGGACCCAATCCTAGTCACACAATACCAATTGGATGGAATTGTTGCAAATTTGTGTTTGACTCAGAAAAAATCTGAACTACTGGCTTCATTTTTGAAAGGAAATAATTTGCTGGCGAAAGGTACCAAAGTAACAGCATATCGAAAACGGCAAAAAGAGTTAGAAAAGTTCTTCAATGTGAATGATCCAAAAAATGTCGCTTATTGCAACGATATTGAAAAGTTAATGGAGACGATAGGGTTAGCCTATAAAAAAGATAATTGGCGTTTATTCATCGATAGTTCACTAATCAGCTTAAAAGTTGTGCTTTTACACAAGACAAATAGAATGCCTTCTGTTCCGATTGCGTATAGCACTTACACTAGTGAAAATTTCGATAATTTGAAACACATTCTGGAAGTAGTCAAATATAACGAACACCAGTGGCGCAGTTGCTGCGACCTCAAAATAGTTTCATTGATTACAGGCTTAAAAGCATTTGGCCGTCCAAAATATCCGTGTTTTTTGTTCGATTGGGATTCACGATACGGAGAAGGTATTAAAGGAAGAAACCGGTACAAACAGCGTAACTGGAATAGTCGCATTGGACGGAAATGGCCTAAAGACAATAGGCTACATGAAAGTCTTGTTCCTGAAATGAAAATTTTGTTGCCGTTGCTCCACATTAAACTTGGCATTGCTAAAAATTATTTGAAATGTATCGCAAAAAGACCGGCAGTATTCACCGCTTAAAAGACATTTTCCCAAGACTAAGTAACGCCAAAATTCAGGAAGGGGTTGTTAATGGTCCCGACACACGGAAACTAATGAGTCGTCAAGATTTTGACCAAGTTCTGACAGACCGAGAATTAAATGCATGGCTCGCATTGAAAGCAGTCATTAAAGGACTTTTGGGTAAAGAACGCAAAGACAACTACAGGCAATCTGTTGCAAACAAAATTCATCTCTTGCATCAGCATCTTGATCGACTCGCTCAACAGTTGCCAACTGAATCTGATGAGCAAGGCGAACGTTATCACCAAACTGCGCTTCCATTTGAAATAAGGTAACTATAGAGTGTGCATATTTTGAATTCCTAGATTTTTCTAATATCTTTGTCAGAGTGCACAATTTAAACATGTTAACGATTGAAAACTATTTTCGTTTCAGGTACAGAGGAAAGAAATCTCCAGATGCAATACTCACTGAAATTTGTTGGTGGAATAAAAACACCTTTGAAGAAGAGGAGGACGAGGAAAAAGAAGAAGAAGGGACAGACAAAGATGAAATTCCAGAATATCTGTTGGACGAAATTATCGACCTTTCTGATGATGATGACGATTACCAAGATATTAGAGAGAGCAGTGATGTTGATCCACAGCCGCCTGCTAAACGGCAACTGGCCAAATCATTAATTTAATTTATTTAATTTTTTTACTTAAAACTTTTCATAACTAACATTTCAAAAATATATTTTTTTTCCATATTTTTATAATTTCTTTTTCAATGTTTCTTCAAAACCAACACTGAACAAAATTGGTACATAAAAAATGAGAAGCCAATTAATTTTAAGCTGGAAAACGCAAGTTTTATATTATGATTGTTTTCTTTTTAAATGATTTTTATTGAAGAAACTGAGAAGCATATTATAGATCAAACAAAAAGCAAAAAAGACTTAGTTTTGTGGAAAATATTTTCAAAAAGCATGAAAAAAAAATGATTTTTCCAAGATTTTGCTTCATAAGCACCACAAAAATTTTGTAAATCAATTTTTTTTTTAAAATTTTGATTATTGCACAGGTCTCTAGCAATAATTTGGCATTTACAGATTGAAAAAATATCAATTAGTCGACGAGTTATAGCCAAAAAACCATTTAAACAATATGCTGAAAATCGGCATTTGACTGCAAAGTTCGAAGGTCGATTAAAAAAAAATTCGAACTAACATAAACAAACGCCGCGATACGGGTCTTCTAATTTAGCCTCTATTTTCACCCCTCACTCACAGAATCGACCTAACTTTTGCTAACCTGAATTTGTTCCACAGTGTTATTCGACATTTTCGAATATTTAATTTTTGATTTTAAATGACATTTCAAAATAAAGTTAAATTTTTTTGTTAAAAGCAATCAACAAGACGTACAGACGGTCTATACGATACCCTATACCATGCGTTTAGAGGTCCTATCTCTTAGGTCCAATTTTATTGCCTTCGGATATGAAAAAGTTCATATCGGATGCTATATTTATATGGGGACTGGGTCGAAAAATGTACCGATCCTGTTCATATTTGGTAAGCTCACTTATTTTTTGCAAAAACATATACAAAGTAAGTTTGAGAAAAATGAGCTTCATATGGCACAGGAATTGTTAAATAGGGTTTATTTTTGAACTACTGATAAATAAATGTAATAAACAAACCCAATCCATGTGATAATTTGGATATTATGCCAATTTAAGTGGATCCCATAATAAAAGATGGACCACATGGTAGTATAGGGTTCAATTGAACCGTAATACTTACGTATGTAGATTAATACAAAATATTTACTCTTTACTCAAAAATTTTCATGCACATCAGATTTGGAATTGTTAATTTTTGTTTTAAAATAAACTTAAAATATCGCACAAACCAAAAACTGACAATAATAATAAAAAATTGTGATTGGTTTTTTTATAATAAGTAAAATTAAAGTGCACTTGCCATATTTAACCCCATTTTTAATAACCGCTTCAGATGGTGTAAGCCGCCCACTCTGTACACTGTACAAAAATCAAGATTTCCCTATTTGTATTATTGATCAAAGTTAAGATTTTTTTTTGTAACTCATCTTTATTTATTGAATATTCACATAGGTTGTTGAACTAACAATAAGTTATTCAAATCTTAAAACTAAAACTTAAATATTAAATCCAGCCAGTGCCAGACAAAATTCCGTATATTCTCTATATATGTATATGTATGTAATCTAATGATAAAAAAAAATAATTGTATCAATCCATTTTTCATCCAATAAGATCAGCAGTCTCCCTCCTTCTTAAGCGTTGGTGGATACGATTGTTGATTAAGTTACGTGCTAGAGGATTCGGGTGAGACTCTAGCTTTTCCAAATAGTTTGCACTATATCTAGCGATTTCGCACTTTACTAGAGAAACATTTAAGTCTCTGTGCAAATGTGGGTTTCTCATGTACCATGGTGCGCCTGTAATCATTCTCAAAATCTTGTTTTGGCATCTTTGTATTCTTTCTGTGTTTGAAGCTGAGGCTATTCCCCATAACTGTATACCATAGCACCAAATGGGTTTGAAAGTCGATTTATAAATCAAGAGCTTACAATCGAGACTTAATTTTGAGTTACTGCCAATTAGCCATTTGAATTGGACTAATTTCAATTTTATTTGTGTCAATTTAGCGTCTATATGACTTTTCCAGGTAAGTCGGCCATCAAGATGTAGTTCGAGATATTTAACATAGGAATGTTGAGGTATAGACTAGTTCCTAATTCAAATTTGAGGGCAAGTCTCCCTTCTTAGGGTAAAAGTTACGTGGATACACTTTTGTTCATTTACTTTAATCTTCCATATATCTAGCCAGTCTTCCAGCTGTTCAATATGGCTCTCTTAAAATTGCAGTATCATCCGCAAAAGTCGACGTAAGTGTGTTTTCATTTGTTGGCATGTCTGATGTGTAAAGGATGTACAGAAGCGGGCCCAAGATACTACCTTGTGGTACACCAGCATGAATTGTCTGTGGAGGGCTCACAAAGCTTTTCTCTCATATAGAGAATTTTTCATTAATTATATAGCTCTCCATTATCTTATGTGTGTTCGGGTGCAACAACTGTTTAACTTTATAGAGGAGTCCCTCGTGCCGAACTCGGTCGAAGGCTTGCGAGACGTCTATAAAAAGTGCAGAGCAGTACTTTTTCTCTTCAAAAGCTCTTATTATGGCACTTACAATTCTTGCTCAGTGGTGCTTTGTTTTCGTCTGAAACCAAATTGATGTGCTGCAATGACATTATTTTGATCTACGGACTTTGTAAGTTTGTTTACCAAAATTTTGACAAGTTGGATAGTAAACTTATTGGTCTATACGAATCGACCTTTGTGTGCTCTTTACCTGGTTTAGGTATCATCGTAACGAGTGAAACTTTCCATTCTGGGGGAAAATGTTCAAGTCGTATTATAGCATTAAAAATAAACAGAATTATTCTTAATTCTATTCGGGGTAATTCCAAAAGCATTTTTTTTACTGATCCCATCGATCCCCGATGCTTTTTTTGGGGTTTAAATCAACAATAGCCTTTTCGACCTCTCGAATCTCAAAACGAAGGGCCACTGCTCTATGCTGTGAAGTAACAGGTGACAACTCATCAATGGAACTAGGGGTTATATTTTGAGTATTTTAGATGTTCCACAAACAGATCTCCCTTCTCTTTGTCGTTCCTAGCCCATCCTCCACTTTCCTTTCTTAGAGGAGGCTTACATACAACAGGTCTTTTAAGATTTTTTGTGGCACGCCACAAAGAGTAATCAGTTTTTTCTGTTGGATCCAGTTTTTCAAGATAACTATTCAATTTAGCGTTTCTTTGTGTTTCAAGCAGTTTCCGTAGGTTTTTCGTGCATTCTTCCAATTGTTGCTTAAGTTGAGGAGATCTGTGCAGTTGCCACTCTCTTCGAATTCTTCTTTTTTCACCTAATAGCCTTTCAACATCTACAGAAGTAGTTCTATATGGCTTGGTGTGACGAGGAAGTTTAGTAGTAAGTTGAGCAGCTAGGTTGAGATTTTGTTCGAAGTTAACAATCGAGAGGTCAATATCATCTGGTGTTCTTAGCGGAAGTTAAGATGAGATGCATTTTTAAAAACGGAACTTCTTAAAAATTATTTTTTTTCCTAAGAAAAAAATAAAATATTTTTTTTCTAATAAAAATACTATAAATAATACTAATAAATAAAATATTTTTTTTCTCACTCAAATTTGGTTAAAAAAATAAAACAAGTAAGAGTATTAAATTCTGCTATGCCGAATATTTGATAATCTTCACCTGGGGCTTATGTTTACATTAATATCTAGACTTGTTACACTATTTATAATAAATATAAACCAAATATTTGAAATAATAAACAATTTAATAAACTAATAATAATACTAAATTATTACTAACAACACACTGAATTTTTTGAAGTTTTTCATATTTTTTTCATTTCATATTTTAGGTCATATCTTGGAACAGCGATCTCCGATTTCCACCATTTTTATATACTAACTTGCTCGAAATAATAAAAATAATATTATCCCAAGTTTACCTATGTAAGTTGTTTATTTTGTGAGTGAGCCTCATTTAAACAACCAGACAGACATCGCCATATCGGCTTGAGTTGTAATAAGGATCAAAAATATATATATATTATTTATGGGGCGCAAATTCATTTTTACTGATATATGTGGGGGGTATAAAAAAATGAATCCAAAAACTGCGTTTTGAGAAAGACAGGTATTTTAAAATTACGGGGTTTTGAAGTATTTGAAAAATTTTGCTGCCGAAATTTAAAAATTTTATTTCAATTATTACATGAGTTGTTGCGCAAAATAGAGTTATTATATAATATTTGGAGTACAAGCCATGATAATAGAATATGATTAGAACAAGTCCAAATATAGACATGAGATGCAAACAATTACCAATGATCCTAGAGTTATTTTTTATATAATTAAAATAATATTAGAGCTGAAGAAAATAATTTTTATAGGAAGTTCTAATTTATAGTTGTTTCTGTCACTTGTTTGGAATGTGTAGACCATCTCCGTTTAAAATCTTCAACATTTTGGGATTTTTTGCTTTTTTTATTTATTAACCAACACTCAGGGAATGCCCCCTACAGATGCAGTGCATTGTGTTGATCTCAGTATAATAGGTTATGGGAAGGAGGAGAGAGGGAGTAGTGTTTGTGGATATTTGACTTAAATTTTATTAGATTATAACTGTCAGGAAAGACCTCTGCGGGGAGTTTGTTCCATATATGGCTAGTTCGACTGATAAACGAATTCTGTCTGTGATGCGTAGTGCGGTCAACTGGACAATAGACTACAAACGGATGTGATCAACTAGAGAAGCGGGTAGAGCGAACCGAAACTCGGGCACTTGGAATAAGTTCGCTAATCTCAGAAGAACATTTCCCATGGTAGTATCTATAGAACAGTGCTACACAACCCACATTCCAACGATGTTCCAATGAGTCAATAGAGTTGAATACCTCACTGTCATTGATGAGCATGAACGCCCTCTTTTGCACACGGTCCAGTAGCTCCAAAATAAACTTTGAAGCTCCTGTCCATATATGGGAGTTTTATTCCATTTTCGTCGGATGTAAGTGGTATAGATTTAAAGGAGATCAGAGGGAGTGAAGTAATTTTTGCACCGGTTTAGAGAACCAAGACACTTGGATGCTTCTTTCGACACTTGAAAAACATGCTCGTTCAAACGAACATCACATTGAATTCCCATGACTAGAACATCAAGAGTATCCGATTCCTCAATACCTATACCACCCATATATACCGATGACATTGTTGAATACATGGCCCTATGGGTCAACATACAACATTGAGTCTTCAGCGCATTAAAATCAACCCTATTCGTTTTACCCCACTCGGTGATTGTTAACAGGTCTTGATTGAGTGTGTCATTCATTGTCCGCCTTTTGCCCCCCAACCTTCAAGAGGCTTGGCCTCCAATTAAAAGAAAATGAATGACAAATGCTGCTGTCATCTGCGAATGAGTATATAGAGTTAAAAGTTTGACCAAGAAGGTCGTTCAAAAAGATAAGAAAAAGAGAAGGAGAAAGAACGGAACATTGGGGTACCCCTGAATTAAGCTGAAACTCGTTAGATGAGACCCCATCAATAACAAAACGTATTGTTCGGACTCTGAGAAAACTCGATATAAATCGAGGGAAAGCATTACCGACCGCAAACGCAATAAGCTTTGATATCAATGCACCGTGGTACACACGATCGAATGCCTTGAAAATATCCAGAGCCACCACTTTACTTTCGCCAAAATTGCGAGTGGATCGACTCCAGCGCTCGGAAAGTAGAGCTAATAGGTCTCCCGTGGAACGATTTCTACGGAAGCCATACTGTCGATCATTAAAAAGTGAGTTGGCCTCTAGTAGTTCACAAGATGGAAATTGATCATGCTCTCCATCACTTTTGAGAGCGCAGAGCAGATTGCAATTGGACGGTAATTTTCAGGGTTATTAGACGCAATCTTTTTAGGGATTGGTTTTACATTAGCAACCTTCCAACAAGAGGGAAAGACTCCCGCACGGTATGAAAGGCTGAAAATGTTGGCCAATGGACTGGCTAGCGTCGATTAGCACTGTTTCAGTACCAGTGCTGGTATACCATCCGGTCCCGAAGACTTATTAATGTTGAGATCTGAAAGAACCTTTTTATTTGCATGTAGTCGAAAGAAGATTTTAGGCACAGTACAAGATACACTTTCAAGTTCAGGCAGGGGTTGATCGCTATCCGGCAAAAATGAATTTTTTGGAAAAAGTTCAGCTAAAAGGTTAGCCTTATCAACCGGATCAGTGAATATTTGGTCATTCATTATAAGAGTTGGGATAGCAGAAGTAGCATTATTCATTACTCTTTCAACAAATGACCAAAAGTTCTTGCTGCCCCGAGGAGCAGAGAGAACTTTAGCACGAAGACGCTGAACGTGAAGAAACTTTTCGCGCCTTAGTACTTTAGCACATTCGTTTCTCGCCTGTTTGCGTAGCAGTTCAGGACGGAATTTTTATTTTCACGCCAGTATCTAAATGCTTCCTCTCTGGATCTGACTGCATCTCTGCAAGTCTGGTTAAACCAAGATGGAATGAATAATCTCATATCAAGCACTATTAATTTTTCCACCATTATCACTGCAGCGTCAACATTATTATCTAGGAAACAAGTTACCAGTTTAAATGTTTGAAGAAATCGTTGAGGTCGGCCCAACGAGCCTTTTCGTAAATAAAAACTGAGCGTTTCGTAGCTGGTGCTGAAACACAGAAGTGCACAGTACGAAAAAGATGGGGAAATGGTGCAGTGAGCCGAATTGTCAGGGTGTGAAGTTAGAAAAAGGTCGAGAGTATTTTGTCTTTGCCCTTCAATGCACGGAATGTGCGTTGGTTCATTTACTAGTTGCGCGAAGTGGTTATGCGCCGCGAAAAGCTCAACATAATGGCCTTCGGGAGTTGTTTGACTCGAATGGTGAAGCCAAGAAGAGTTGTGAATATTAAAATCGCCGGCAACTATGATTTCGCTATTCGGGCAACTCTCTAGAATTCTAGTTATGGATTCAGAACGGGCATCGAAAGGAAGAAATATTTTTTTTGCAAATATTCCTTAATATAAATTTGGGTATTTATAGAGACCGTTGTAACAAATAATTTGCTACATTTGAGTAACTGCACATTTGTTGCCACATGAGCACTTTTGTTTTGAATATTTTGTCTTCAACATTTGCTCGAGGATTTGCAATATAAAATTTTGATCCGTTTTTTCGTTGGCCATTATACAGCAGGAGTATGTTTTTGGCCTCTAAATTTTTTGAAGCGTTCCTGTCTGGCACTTTTTATGTTTTCAAACCTGTATTGGTTTAAGATTTTCGCACCAAATAGTCCGAGCAGTGAGCTATCCGGGCTTTTCTACCGGATGTATTGGGAGCTCTTTTCAATATGCTTTCTCTTTCCTTGGCCTTATAATGATCATGTGAACCTTTCTTTCTTCTCTGAGCATATTTCATATCAATGGTCAAATTCTCCTGATAGTTTCCAATAACAATGGGAACAGTTTGACTGCAGATCTTTGATTCTTTAGCCAACTGCTCGTAGGCAAAGTTGGATTTTGTTCAAAATATTTACTAATTTTAGCACGTACTTTTATTTTCTCACTCATGTTAATCAAAATAAAAGAAAATTGAGGGGTGGTACTGACATATTTTTCAAAGATAACTTGATCACAAACAAATTTAAAATAATGCTTGCGGAAAAATTTCAAGAGGAAAAACGTGTGTTAATATTTTTTCGATCTCACTCCTTATTATTATGTTATTGTATGTTAGAAGCTGATCGATTTTGACTGTATTATACGAGGGCTGCTTAAAGTTGTGCGATACAGCAATTCTACTTTTTAAGTGTTTTTTTTTCCAAAAATCCATATATTAAATCTTATTTTGTTGATAATTCCATGATTTTATGAGAAAAGAAAGAAAAATATCGCATAAAATTTACATATCGATGCCAGAATATATTCAATAGATAATAGTTTTTACAATTTTCCAGATGTAAATAACTCTGACGAAGATCATCTTTTTGAATTTTCTTGCGATAGTCAGGCTGATGTATGCTTAAATTTTTCATTAATGAAATCGAATGCAGATGATATGCACCCTAAATTCATTAAGATACTTTTGCCTTCAATTTTGAAATATGTCACCCATTTGTTCAATACCATCATTATGTCCAGCACTTTTTCGTCAAAATGGAAATATGCCAAAATATTACCTTTGCCAAAATCAACCTCGGAATTCAGGCCAATAGCTGTTTTATGTTTCCTTTCAAAAGTAGTAGAGAAGATTTTACATGGGCAAATAAATTCATTTATTAATGAAAATTCTTTGCTAACTAATATGCAATCGGGGTTTCGACCTGACCACAGTTGTGTGTCTGCTTTGTTGGGTGTTTCCGAAAATATCCGACGTGAACTAGATAATGGTAAAATAAATTTTTTGGTGCTGCTTGATCATTCAAATGCCTTTGATACTGTTGATCATAACACACTCAGCCTGAAATTAGGACACTTTTTTAAGTTCTCTCAAACATCGAATAATCTTTTATCTTCATACTTAACCGATCGTACGCAAGCTGTTTATGTAAATAATACATGGTCTCATTCTGTAAATATGTCTCGAGGAGTGCCTCAGGGATCTATCCTTGGACCTTTGCTATTTTCAATATATGCTAATGATATGCCAAAGCAACTTTCCAACTGTAAAATCCATATGTACGCGGATGATATGCAACTATATTTAAGTAGCCCTTCTCACACCATTGCTAGTAATATTGCTAAACTTAATGAAGATTTACGTAAAATATATGCCTGGGCAACTGTAAATGGCCTCTGTCTCAATCCTCAAAAGTCAAAGTTCATGATAATTTATAAAAGAACTGCTGATCCTGTTTTAGACGATGATGTTTTAATAAATGGTGAAAAAATTAAACTCGTTAATACTGCAAAAAAATCTAGGACTGATTTTTAACAACAATTTAACTTGGACCAATCATGCCAATACACTGGTTGGCCAATCTTATATAAAGTTGAGGTCACTCTGGTCAACTCAATTCTTTACTCCATTAAGAATAAGAGTACTTCTTGCTAAATGTTACTTGATTCCTGCACTAATTTATGGATGTGAGTTATTTGCCAACTGTGATTGTACTAGCAAACGTAAGCTAGAGGTCTTGTACAACAACATTATACGATATGTATATGCAATAAATAAATTTGGGGAAGTTTCACATGTATCAAGTAATCTCTATGGAGTATCGTTTGTATCCTTGCTAAATTCGTGTTCTCATCTTTCTGCATAAGGTAATCTACACACAAAAGCCTCAATATCTATACGCCAAAATTAGGTTTGCCAGATCACGAAGGGGTAGAAAAATTATAATCCCTCGTCATAGCGCCCTCGTATCTGAGTGGCAATTTTATATAAATACATCACGTCTGTGGAATATTCTTCCACACAACCAACAACTCAATAGCAACGCAAATAGCTTTAAACAATTCCTATTCAATTTTTTTCCTTAATTGTTTCAATGATATATTTTCTTATTGTATGTTAACTTTGCATTAAATCTTTAAATTATTGTTTTCATATATTTTTTTTTGTATTTGATTGTATTTATATTTATAAAGTTTTTAAACTGTCCTATGAATAATGCATTCCTGTACTTTAACTATAAGATTTATTCTTGTTGTATAGGAAATGGAAAGTTAATAAATGAAATGAAAATGAAATGAAATATTTCAACAGCTTAAAAAAAAATTTTAATTTCAGGACGGCCAGTTGTGCAAGATTTTTTGTTATGTGCTTCTTTATTTTGTACATAAAATCACTAAAATATATTATAATAACAACTAGTGGATCCCGTCGAATGTTGTTCCATCTTAATCTACTTTAGTTAATAAATATTTTTTGTACGGGGATCTAAAATATTCCGTATAATTAAAAACAACAATACATATATTCGCTTTAGTTTAGATGGCTTTAGTTTAGATGGTATTAAATATTTATTTTGTATGGGATGTGCCATGTCCACTAATGCGATGTCGCCAATTTTTACCTCTTGTTTCAGAACTCTCGCTTTGATAGTACTCTATATATGTGATGATAAATATTTTCTTTGTATGGGAGGTGTCGCACTTATCTCATCGAGAGCAAAATAGAAAGGACCCAAAAGAGTTCGATATGGTAGCAATCTCAGCTCGATAGCTATTATGGTTCCGGAGATCATTCATTATAAACAAACAAAAAATTATATTGCAAATTAAAAAAAAATTATATTTGCAAAGGTTTCCCGATGGGCATCCCTAGTTCGTACACTCCATGTTGTTCGTCGGCAAAAAGGTTTGTTCGCATTGGATCCCCCATAATTTGACATGTGCCGACAATATTGCTCGTATCTATTAATGCAAGCAAATATTTCAAAACTTCTATAAAAGTGCTTCAAAAGACGTCTCACGATAGTATCAGGTGACGGGACATGGATCTATGTATATGATCACGAAAGTAAAATGATGTCACCTATTTGGATCTTTCGAAGTGAGCCCAAAACCCAAAAACACTTTTCGCGTGCTAAGCATTTCGAAGTCATATGTCAACTACAACAAGTACAACTTGTTTGACAGAAGTCGTCGGAAAACTAATTGATTAATTTCCACCACTGCGGTTGTTTGAGCCAATGTGTGAAATTTCAGACTTCGAATTGGTCATCCACCGTATAACCGAAATTGCCAGCGAATGATCCTTTTGTTTCCACATATTAAAGCATTTTTCAACGTTTTCAATCAGAGTGTAATAATTGCTTCGCAAATGGGTTTAATCACATGCACAAGTGCTATTTTGAATATTAAATATTTGTTTTATATATGTCTGCCGCAAAATCTAAAAAGTATCCCTCGAAACTATTTTTTTTAGTTTTGTTTGGATTAAAGCGCTTTATTTTTTCCGGGAAATAAAAATCATTATAATTTCTTATTTTTTTCACTTTCCTTGTAACAATAAAATCTACTTTTTTTATTTTATATTGTCCACAATTTGTACTGGCTTCAAGTAGCGGGAGAAATGTAGTGGTACTTTCAAGTAAACATTGTTATAAATCAAAATGAAATGTAATAAATTAAATTAAATTAACTGCACAAAAGAAGCAATTTATTTATTTTTTTTTTTAATTTTTTTTGCTAAACTATACTTTAATATGTTCGTACTGTGGAATTTTATATAATTTATATAGTTAAGAATTTTAAAAAAAAGTTGTATAAAAATTTAACTTAACAGTTGTGCTTAATTCATGATTCCATTGAGAAATATAACTTCGATATAAAAGAAAGTTATTATAAAGTCGCAGAATAACGAATTATTTATATGAATGAGGTAGGAAAAAATGAACAAAGAAAAATCACCAAGAAAAAAAAAAAATTACAAGGTATAATTTGTCGATTTTTCTTCACCCATTTGGGCTAAATTTTCATTTTATTTTACAGTAATAAGCAAATTACATCAACTTATATCATCACATAAGTTTTAATCACCAATGAGATTAAAACATCCATACATACTTATATGTATAAATACAAAAATGGATACTACTTATAAATAAGTAACTTAAGTATAAAGAATTAATTTTATCTTATATGGGGCATTTCATATCAAGTTATCCAACTTTTGAAACCGATGTCTTCCGATCGCGATGAAATTTGCACCAAGGTTAGTCCTATTGGTTAGTCCTAAGATCGGTCCAGGACTCTCTGAGTTAGAGGGGGTCAAAATTTGACATTTTGACCAAACAGGTGTTTTTATCATCCATTTAACTTTTTACCTATTGTTCTTAGCAAAATCCAAATAGTTTAGATAGCTATTTCTTAAATTTTTCGGAAAAAAATTAAAAAAATAAAAAAATTTTGTTTACTTTTTTTTTTTTGCAAAATCAAAAATTTTTTTGACTTTTATTTTAAAAAATGAAATATGTTTACCTCAGGAAAAAAAATCACTTGTTTTCTATAGAAATGCTGAAAAATAATTTTTTTTATTTATTTGTAATAATAATTAAATTCATATATAATAATAATAAAAATAAAAAACAAATAATTTAATAAAATATAATTTTAATCACATTAGATCCATTTATAACATAACTATTTATACCCTATACCACTATGTGGTTTGGGTATAATGACTTTGTGCTGCTGTTTGTAACAACCAAAAATATTTGACCTACACCCATCTTTAATTATACCGATCGAATCAGAATCACTATCTGATTCGATTTAACGATGTCCGTCCTTCCGTCCATCCGTCCTTCCGTCCGTCCGTCCGTCTGTGTGTCCATGTAAAGCTTGTAATCAAACTGCAGGTCGCAAATATGATTATATTTTGACGAAATTTGGTATTTGATCTTTTATCGGCCATGGGATGAACGCAATTTGGTTTATGCTTATTTTCTATATCCAGTTAGTTGGGCCTTAGAGATAGGAACTCTAAACGCATGGTATAGGGTATCGTATAGTCGGTCTAGACCGACTATAATTTTCTTACTTGTTTTTAATTAATTTATTGTAGTTGATGAAGTCTTTAACTTTTGTAAATTTTTAAATACCCAGTCTTTCATTGAGCTTACTTATCGCTTTAGTTGCTGCTTTTTTGCCAATCTTTTTTTAGCGTTACTAGGTTCAGCAGTTGATTAACTGATTCGACAGAAGATTTACACGAATATATAGAGGAGGTCAAATTTGAATCTTGGATTCAGACTGACAGATGCACATTGAAAACAATAATTTTAAATGTGGATGATTTTGTGGAAGAAATGTAAACAAGATTGCTAAACTTGAGAACCCATGACTTTTTAGTCAAAGAGCAATGGTCATTCTTCAAGGATGTGAAGATACATATGAAGTCTGGTGAATTCGTTATTTAATATGATTTCGCAGAAAACTATATATATGTTCTTCAGGATGCCGTACAAGCATTTCCACTTCAATAACGACCAAGAAACTATATTCACAGTAGTTATTTACTACATGAAAGATAAAAAACTGGAACACAAAAGTATGGCAATCATATCCGACGATTTAAAACATGATACCGTTGCAGTTTATGAGTACCAGAAGATAATACTAAAATATCTAAAATCTAAATTTACAGTAAAGAAGGTATACTACGTTTCGGACGGAGCTCGTCAACATTTTAAAAACAAAAGTAGCTTCGCAAATCTTATGGCTCATAAAACAGATTTTGCAATGCCAGCTGATAGGCATTTTCATCCTACTACTTATAGTAAAGGAGCATGTGATGGTATTGAAGCAAACCTTAAAAGAAATGCAGCGAAGTGCATCTCATCAAGATCGCATCTTAGATGCGACTGCTTTATTCCATTGGGCAAAGAATTATTGTAAAGAAACTAAAATAGTTTTTAGTAGTAAAGAGGATCATGAGGAAACATTGAAAACACTGAAGAGAAGATTCGATGCTGCGGTCACAATCGATGGCACAGCTAAATACCACGCTTTTAATGCGATTTCTACTCAATGCGATTTCTTTCCAAAGCCAAAAAAGAAACCAGCAGCGAAATCAAAAGCTGAACCCAGTAACGCCAAGAAAGGATTGGCTAAAAAAGCTGGATTTTTAAAAAGTGACAAAACTTAAATACTTCATCAGCTACAATAAATGAAGTATAAAACAAGTAAGAAAATTATAGTCGGTCTAGACCGACTATACGATACCCTATACCATGCGTTTAGAAACCCTATCTCTTAGGCCCAACTAACTGGACATTGAAAATAAGCGTAAACCAAATTTGAGTGGGATTTTTATTAATTTTTTTGGCTGCAGATATGAAAAAGTTCATATCGGATGCTATATCTATAAAGGGACTAGGTCCAAAAATGGACCGATCTTGACAATATTTGGTAAAGTCACTTTTATTTTGAAAAAATATATACAAACCAAATTTGAGAAAAATCTGTGCAATATTTTTGTTTTTTGATAGATTTAAGTGAAGATCGGGAAGCAGCTCTATATGGGGTCAAAGGGATCATTTTTGGACTACTCATTAGTGGATGTAATGAACGCATACAAACCCAATTTGAGTAAGATCTATATGACAATTTGGATCTTATGGCAATTTATGTCGATTTCATATGGGTAATTTGTATGGGGGCTAGGTCTGAACATGGACCGATTCTCACCAATTTCAATAGCGTTCATCCCATGGCCGATAAAAGCTTATATACCAAATTTCGTCAAAATATATTCATATTTGCGACCTGCAGTTTGATTACAAGCTTTACATGGACACACAGACGGACGGACGGACATTGTTAAATCAACTCAGAAAGTGATTCTGATTCGATCGGTATAATTAAAGATGGGTCTAGGTCAAATATTTTTGGTTGTTACAAACAGCAGCACAAAGTCATTATACCCAAACCACATAGTGGTATAGGGTATAAAAATAGTTATGATATAAATGGATCTAATGTGATTAAGATTAAATTTTATTAGTTTATTTTTTTTAATATTTTAATTTATTATTTTATTTTTTTTTTCAATCTAACAAGCTTTGTAAAGAGTGCTAACGGGGAACTTTGAAAAAAAATATATGCGTACTTATATAAAAGGGTAATTGAAAATATATATCGTTAGCCAAACATGCAAATATGCTAAGTCCATTTTTATAAAAATTGAGATTTTGATACAGAATGATAGAACAATCAAAAATACATCATGTAGAGAAAAAAAAAATACCGTTATATCGTTTTTCCCCTTCGTTTCGCAGTGGTATGCTAATATGCTAAGTCCAACACACAAAACGCAAATATGTTAAGTCCACACAGAATTCCAAAACAAATTATGTTTGTTTGAAAATGAATAATTATGACAAAAATAATAATGAAAATTACAATTATAATAAAATAAAATTTATTTTATTTAATACTAAAAACAGTTATTATTTAATACTAATAATAATAAAACTATTAATATAATTTGTTACAACGATATCAAAAAAATAATTAATAAAATTTGAACTTAACAAGTAAATTTAAATTTAAATTTAACAAGTAACTCAAAAGAAAGGGCAGTCGTAGATAGAAAACAACAACTCAAAAGTCATGTGATTAATTTAACTGTAAACAAAAGCCAGACATCGTTTTATCTTCATAACTTTACATAAATATTAATTTATTTTATAAGTTATTATGAATTCTGCTGATAAGAACCAGTGTGAGTATGGCGATGAATCAGATGACGGCGTCATAGGACTTGTGCCGTACGGATTTAATAGTGACTCTGAAAGTTCGTGCATATCACTGTCTGTAACGAAAAGACGCAAAAAGAGAGAGCGTGTTGAAGGTTCTGCATGGTTTTCTGCCAAAAATAAAAAGCGCAGAGAAACTGGGCAATCTTATTTAGGAAAACAAAAGGTGAATAATGTTTGGAACTACAAAAAGAAGAAGGAACCGCGTACATTAAAAGAAAGATGTCACTGTAAATAGATTATAACTATGAAATGTGCTCAGATAACAGACGACGACAGGAAAGAAATATTTACAAGATTTTGGAAAATGTCTTGGGATGAAAAAAAGATGTACGTAAATACTTTGATTCAAACAGTTGGAGTATCAAGAGTTCGAAATTGAAATATGCAGAACAAATCAAAAAGAGGTCAAAATTTACAGTATTTTATAAGGTTCATAATTTGGTTTTTTACAACCTAAATAACAAAAAAGCATTATGTTTTTTATGGAACGAGGTTGAAGGTGGATTAGGCGCGGAAGAATTTGCAAGTATTTGTACTTTCTTTATTGAAAATAAAATTCTCCCTGCCAATGACAATCCAGCAAAAATAATTTTTTACACTGACGGTTGTACCTATCAAAACCGTAACTGTGTAATGAGTAATGCCTTGCTTAATTGTGCTGTAAAACATGGCATTATTATTGAGCAAAAAATACTTGAAGTCGGTCACACCCAAATAGAAGCAGACAGTGTTCACTCAATAATAGAACTTGCTTTAAAAAACAGAAACATTGACGTCCCTGCTGAATACATTGGCATATGCAAATCAGCCCGTAAGAAACCTGAACCCTATGATGCCATGTATTTTAAAACTTTTAAAAATATTCGATTTCTTAAAAGTATTCGACCTGGTCATGGAAAAGGCGATGCGAAGGTGACGGATATTCGTGGTATGAAATATACTCCAAATGGCGAAGTATTTTTTAAACTCCGATTTCCGGATGACTCGAGTACTTTATCCCCAAAAATAAACAAAAGTGTAAAAGTTATGCATTTTTCAAACTTCCTTGGACTATACGCAGAAAGAAGAAAAATAACTGCCAAAAAATACGAAGACCTGCAATATATAAAAGCAAGTCTACCCAAGGACCACCATAAATATTATGATGAATTACCGCATGAGTAGCACATTATGTTCACCTTGTACGCAGCATAACTTTTTATAAACAATAGCCCATTTGTTAACAGAAATTAAAAGACTGTTATTTTTGTGTTATTTTGAAAACTATTACATTAATTTCATTACATTTAATTTTTTAATTTACAACTTGTTGATTTTTTTTTTTTATTTCTTTTGTTTTCTTTATAATTAACTAGCTGAGTCCGGTCCGCGTTGCTGGCCCGAAGAAAACATCTGGATTTTATATTGCATCTAAATTTTAATACCGAGTGTCGGGCAAAAGTAAAGCACGATTTAATAATATTATGAATTTGACTGAAAAAAAATATACGTTTTCTTGAATATTTTAACACCAGCGCCACCTACAGGTGAAAAACTTTGTCAGCAACTTTAGTTTTATGTACATAATATATGTTGCGAATTTGAGCTAAATTAGACCGTAAATAAATTTTTTGGGAAAATCTCGACCCCAGCGCCACCTATCGGGTAAAAAAAAAAGTTGTGCAAATCGGAGAACCAAAGGAACATATGGTATGAATACGAAGTCGCTAGCATTAGTGGTTCAACAGTTATTAGAGTACCAACATACGCACCAACGTTTTTATATATTAAGAAGATAAAAATAAAAAAACATAATAACTATTAATAACAAATTTTGTTTCTTTAAAATAACAATAATACCACTTTATAACAAAATATGGTAAGTCCACAAAAAAAATAAAATCATGAAATGCAAATATGATAAGTCCAAAAACATCAAATAACTTCACTCTTGTATTTTTATTTAATCGGGAGATTATTGGCATCTAAACGGCGTAATAAATAAAACATTCCTGCGTTTACAGACTAAAAAAATATTTAAAACAGAAAAAGTTAGAAAGTTTTTTCTTCCTCCTGAAAAATGTGTAAAACTGGACTTAGCATATTTGCATGTTTGGCTAACGATATACAAAGTGTGTAACGTACGTCACAATATGAAAATACTCTTAAATGATATGTATTGAAAAAAAAAAAAACGATTTCGAACGATTAAGAAGTGTATATGATATGGGGAGGTGGGACACATGACTAAGAGTATCAGCGTGGCCCCTTTCAATACCAATTCTTGCACATTGCATTTACAGTTTGGTAGCTGCCAACTGAAATTTAAGCTGAAGCTTTCCGAAACTCAAAGGGATTTTTGCGCTTGCATCGTTATATTTATTTTTATTGTTTCACAATCAACAAAATGACTTAAACTGCAGAAAGGTCTAGAAAATATCGTGATAATTTAAAAAATGATGAGCAAAAACTGATTTTGCTTAAAAATAAGGAGGCTGAACGAGTACGAGCTTATCGAAAAAAAGTTCGTGAAAGTTTAAAAATCAACCCATCACTTGCTAAAACAAATAAACTTTCAATTAAACAACAACAACAAATTCTAGAGAAAGAGAGAAAATAAAAGCAACAACAAAATTACCTGCTAACGTCTCTTATAAGCTATGCGAAAAGTGGAGCTTGCATTACCCAAAAACTTGAATAAAAAATGTGCAGTTCTCGAGGCGCTCTTTAAACAATATAAGGCCAAAGAAAAGAATGACAAGGTTCCCGATAAAATATTTGATGATGATGTCAATGTAATCGAAAAATTTTATAATCGCGACGATATCTCTGTGCAATTTTCTGGCAGAAAATCCACGAATTAAGCTGGAGCTGATAGCCTGCCTGTTGCAAAGCGGTTTATGATAGTCACAGTGGATGAGGCTTATCAAGTTTTTAGAACTGAATACCTGGATAAAAACATTTCTCGAACTAAATTCTATGAAAATCGACCAGGAGCAGTAGAGTTAGTTGGAAAGCTATGTGTGTGTCCAATATCACGCTAACATGGCCTTCTTGTTAGAGAACATAATAAAACCATTTCTCTATTTCCGTCAAATTTTGTCGAACTTTTAAACAAAACATGCTGCAATGTTGAAAATTAAATGTGTATGTCAAATGACTGCAATAAGTGCGTAAAAGACGTACAGGATGCGCTAGTTCCATTGCTGTATATTAATCGGTTAGATCAAATTGTTAAATGGAAAAATTGAAGATGGTTAACAATCGGATGATGTTAAGCAGCACAGACGCGCAACTGCAAGATTTATTATTTGAGCTGAACTGTCCATTGCCGGCTTTTAAACTGCATACTTTTATAAAACGTTCGCAGCAAAGTACTTTGAGGATTCAAAAAATCAAATTCTACCAAATGACCTAATTTTGCAAGTGGATTTTGCTGAAAACTATAGAACTATGTCCCAGAATGAGGTTCAATCAGCTCATTTTAGTGAGTCACAAATAACTTTGTTTACTTGCGAAGCATGGTTCGATAACTGCACCAGGTCATTCTGTATTGTAAGCGATGAACTTTGTCATGATAACAATTCTGTTTATTGTTTTCTTAAAATAATATTGCGCAAAATTAAAAAGGTTTATTCTATGAACAGAATAATGGTTTTTTCCGACGGCTGTGGAAGTCAATTTAAAAATAAATATATTCTTAGGAGCATTCCAAAATTCGTAAAGGAATTTGATGTGAAATGTTTTGAATGGAATTTTTTCGCTACATCCCACGGTAAAGGCGCTGTGGACGGAGTAGGAGCTATTTTAAAGCGGAAAGTTTGGTAACTTGTACGATCATAACACCTTATTTTAAATAATGCTCGGCAATTTTACAAGCTAGCAAAAGCCAATATAAATCGGATTTCAATGACATATGCTTCAAAAAATTATACTAAAAACACAACACTAGAAATCTCCCAAAACTGGTTGAACAAAAGAAATATTCCAAAAATTAAATCGTACCATCATTTTGTTGCGCATTATAACGATTCCAAAATCGAATTTGCCCGTACAGCAGGATCTAAAAAAAAAAAATTGATTGAAATGCTTAAAAATATTTATATAAATGAAAATTGTTGTTTCATTTACATATATCAGATCGCAAGAAAAAGTGTAACGTACGCCACGTAACGAACGTCACATACAAATTTTAAATTTTTAAATAAACCTTAAAACTTATCATCCTTTTCAAAGCTATTTTAGTACCCCTGAATATTCCTCTTTCTTTTTCGTTTTGGGAGTTTTCATGGTTACTATGCAAAATTCGTTAAAAATTATCGAAATGCATGTTGACTCTAAGCCGACTTCCGTTTTTTGTAACGTACGTCACAGCACTTTTGCCACGAATATTTTGTTTCCTCAAAAACATTGAAATACAAAATAAAGGGCTTTTGAAAGTACTCCCAAAGACCTATTTTAACTGAAGTTTATAAGCAAATATCTTATTCAGAATTCAAACGGAATTGATATAAACTAAATAATAAGCGTACAAACGTAACATACGTCACGCAGGATTTGCCCATGTGGTAAAAATTGAAAAACCGTTGTCTTGAATTACAAAAATTTTTTTTTATAGATATCCCACTCGCATCCCACAAAGCGATCAAAAAGCTATTAAAGGAAAAAACCTAAGCTTTCTTTTGAGCAAAAAAAAAAAAAAAAATTTCCTTTTAAAAAAAAAGTAAAAAAATTTTTGATTTTGCAAAAAAAGTCAAAATTTTTTTTTATTTTTTGAAAAATTTTTTTTCGAAAGATTGAAGAAATAGCTATCTAAACTATTTGGGACAAATTTTGATAAGAACAATGGTAAAAAGTTACGTGGATGAGAAAAAGCATCTGTTTGGTCAAAATGTCGAATTTTGACCCCCTCTGACTCAGATAGTTCTGGACCGATATTGTTGAAAAATTGTGTCTAAACTACTACCCAATAGGACTAACTTTGGTGCAAATTTCATCCCGATCGGAAGACATCGGTTTCAAAAGTTGGATCACTTGACATGAAACGTCCCATATATAAAAATGGAGTTTTGTATGTTTGTACGTTTATTTGTTTGTGGTTTATAGGAGACTATACTACTGGACCGATCGTCTTGAAATTTTTACAGGAAATTACACTATACTTTTTTTGATTTCTCAAGTGGGCGTGGCCCTTCCCATATAAAGTGAATATTTAACATCTAATTTTAACGTATAATATCTAGAGTACTATGACAGTAAGAGTTGTGAAACTATGTACATATTAAACTAATGAGCGTAGCACCCACTATAAGAAGTAAATATTTAATGTCATATATCTGGAGTATTGTAGTTTCAAAAGCCTCGGGACCTTGTATGAGTTCATAAGTTATTAATGTGAGTAGTCGGAAAAAATGGGCGGGATCGGACCAATGGGCGTGTCATCCCCATACAAAGTAAATATTTAATATCATATAACAGGAGTACTATAATAGAAAAAGCCTTGGGACTTCTGTCTGAGTTCATAAGTTATTAGTGTGCGTAGTTGCACCAGACCAATGGGCGTGGCACCTCCTATACAGAAAAATATGAAGTACTACGAAAATGAGGGTAATTAAACTTTTGACAAAAACATTAATTACCCATGTGAGTAGTCGTAGAAAAAATGGGCGAAATCACCAAAATCAAAAATCGCCAAAAACAAAAATCGCCAAAAAAAAAATCGCCACAAACAAAAATCGTTAAAAACAAAAATTGTCAGAACCGAAAATCGCGAATAATAATATGTATGTATATATTTTATGAGGTGAAGATTTATTTGTGAATAATTACAAACGAAATGCCAAACTTATATATACTCTCTGCACACTGGTGTGGAGGGTATAAAAAAGTTTACTCACTAACATTTGAATATGTGGAATATATTATTAACCAACAAAATATATATATATATATATATGTATATATAAAATTTTAAAGTTTTTCCTATGGTGCATTAAATTTTGTATTAAATTTCATCATCAAGTTTTTAAAAGCTGAAGGAAAACTTCGTACACAAATTAGGTTATTATAAACGTGTGAGAGTTAACGTTTTTTCGTTTTCCAAACTTGTTATTGGTTGTTTTTTTCCATCCTAGAAACAGGGTGGTTTTCATTTTGTTGTTTGTTTAAGTAAAATAATTCTCATTTGCAGATTTTTTTTTATATGCCATATAAAAGAAATTTTCATATGATATTTTAGTTCAGTTAATATTTTTGAAAGGAAATTTGAAAAATGCACGCAATGTTTATAATTCTTGAAATTGATAATAATAAAATACAATACAAACAGGTGTATGTGTGTGTGCGAATGTGTAATAAGAACAAAATAATGTTTTTTTTTTCTTATTTCTTCTTTTTAGGTCATAATAATGAAAAACATGATATAAAAACCGATATTTATATAAAGGCCAAAAAAGAAAGAAACACCACAACGGCCATATGACGACTACTTATAAAACATTTAAATAAAGGTAAGTTGTACTCGTAATTGCATAAACCCGAGTATAAAACATATTTGTTTCTCAGGTGATAATTGTCCCATGAATTTCGAAATGCAGTATTCAATAATGATTTTTATTTGCTGTTTTTAGAGGTGCACACAGAAAAGATTAGAACAATTGTATTTTCAATTGTATCAACAGAAACTAAATAGCATCGGGCAATTTTCTATTGTCATAAAATATATACTGTTAAGATAACAGGACTGTAATAATAGTGAACCCGAAATTCGGTTATTAGCATCATCGCCATAATGAATCTGTTTTCTGTGTTCTATCAGCTGTGAAAAACGGTTGAAATCCATTACGTACCTCATTGATATGATTCAAATAGTGAGGTTTATTTATTGCACACTGCGAAATATTTCTTCAATCTATAATTGGGCTGCCACAACTGAACTCGGTTCCATAATTGAATATCTGTATATTCAACTGTGTATAGATTGCCACAGCTGTGCTATCATATCTAAATTAAGACATTAGCAACCGAATATTGCTACGGCAATATTTTTTTTACTTCGAGTTAATAATTTTTGCATTAAGAAATTATTTTTCAAACGTGTTCAATTTATAACGAGAAAAAATATTTGTTTTCACTACGAGGGCAGTTTGACAGCTGCGCAACTCTTTTAACTTCCCTCGTAGTTAACTAAAAATCAATACTGCTGTTAAGAGCTTATTTTTACAGCCATTGAAATAGACAACCTCGAGAATTTTATGAGAAATCTAAAAAAAGTAAATTTCGAAAGCTCATTAAACATTGCTTTTTGTAGAAAAATAGCATCCTCGAAACTATGTAAAGGCATGGACTCTTAACCATCAACTACAATGTTTAAGAAGTGGTTTACTGAATTTCGTTCAGATCGTACCAGCACAAGTGACGCCGAACTTAATTTTGAGGATTTTGAGTAAACCTATTTTTGGAGGGAATAAAAAAATTTAACAAACGCCCAAAAAATATATCTTATTCAAAAAGTCACAGAGTTATCAAACCACCCTCGTATTATTAAACAAAAATCTGAATGATAAACATCATTGGAAAAGGGTTAATCTCAACTCAAAATGTAGAAAAATATAGTGAAATGTAAAAGCACACATCAATAGTTTTGTCTATCAATAAATTGCGTGCGTGCTCAAAATGCCGAAAAGGGCTCATCTAAAATTATTTGTTTATTATTAAGTAGGTATAACATAAACAAAAGGTAAGAATTTTAGAAATAAAATGGTTGAAGAGAAATATGAGGTTTGTATCTCCTGGACACGTTGAATTTTAGGAGATGAGCAGTTTTCGAAATTCACACTTTAATTAAATTACCAAAATCCCTTTTAATATTGCTGTAAAAATTACAATCGATATATATTTAATATATTTAATAATCCCCAGTTTCCCTATTAATACTATAAAACCTTTTGTGTGGCTAATTGTTTGTGTATAAACTTCAGCTTAAAACGGTTGATACTAGATTATAATTGGACAAAAGGGTGTGGCACCTCCCATATAAACGGATACTATAAAGCGCTTTAAATTTTGGGTAACAGATTATTTTGCCTGGCCTAAAGTTTGTTGAAAATATGGGCGGAACTAAACGAGGCGTGTGTTACCACGCATATATAAAGTATAGGGTATCGTATAGTCGGTCTAGATTGACTATAATTTTCTTACTTGTTTATTTTTGTTTTTCGTCATATATTAACATTAAAAACAAGTAAGAAAATTGAAAACGGTCTAGACCAACTATACGATACTCTATACCATGCGTTTAGAACCTATCTCTTAGGTTCAACTAATTGGATATAGAAAATAAGCATAAACCAATTTTGAGTGGCATTGTCATTAATTTGTTTGCCTTCGAATATGAAAAAGTTCATATCGGTCGAAATATGAACCAATCCTGATCATATTTGGAAAGGAAATATAAAAAAACCAAAATCTGCTCAATATTTTTGTTTTTCGATAGATTTAAGTATAGATCGGGAAGCAGATTTACATATGATAATACGATAATAACAGACGAACATAGCTAAAAAGACTCAGAAAGTGATTCATAGCCGATCGGTATAATAAAAGATGGGTCTAGATCAAATATTTTTGGTAGTTACAAATATCAGCACAAAGTCATTATACACTGACCACATAGTAATATTGTTGAAGTCTTCCTTATGACTAAAATAAAAAACCTTACTTATTATTAGATATTTTTTAAAATTGCGTTCAACCTCCAAAACGGAGCTACTATCCCCAATTCGAATAATTGAAGTAAGATAATAAGCAGCGTTGATTTATGTATGGTATGACCATATGAGTAATTAAATTATTCGACTTTCGGTTTAAACGCAATACGGAATATTAAAAACAAGTAAGAAAATAATAGTCGGTCTAGACCGACTATACGATACCCTATACCATGCGTTTACAGACCCTTTCTCTCAGGCCCAACTAACTGGATATAGAAAATAAGTATAAACCAAATTTGAGTGGGATTTTTATTAATTTTTTTGGCTGCAGATATGAAAAAGTTCATATCGGATGCTATATCTATATGGGGACTAGGCCCAAAATGGACCGATCCTGACCATGTTTGGTAAAGTCTCTTGTATTTTCCAAAAATATATTCAAACAAAATTTGAGAAGAATCAGTGCAATATTTTTGTTTTTTTGATAGATTTGAGTGAAGATCGGGAAACAGGTCTATATGGGGCCTATGACTATGAGTTGTCCCATATGGATCATTTTTGCACTACTGATTAATGGATGTAATAAACACATACAAACCCAATTTGACTAAGATTTATATGATAATTTGGATCTTATGGCAATTTATGTTGATTTCATAGGGGGTCTGAACATGGACCGATTCTTACCAATTTCAATAGCGTTCATCCTGTGGCCGATAAAAGCTTATATACCAAATTTCATCAAAATATATTCATATTTGCGACCTAAAGTTTGATTACAAGCTTTACATGGACACACAGACGGACGGACGGACATCTTTAAATCGAATCAGATAGTGATTCTGAGTCGATCGGTATAATAAAAGATCTAGGTCAAATATTTTTGGTAGTTACAAACAGCAGCACAAAGTCATTATACCCACAGCACATAGGGTATAAATATTACATATGAGAACAATTTAGAAATCTAATTTCCTATTTAAAGCTAAAAATTTTTCAATATTTTTATCAATTATTACTTCCTTCCGATATCTATAATACTAATATGCTAGGCGATTTCTTGGGACCGATGTAAGTTTCACAATTTTACCCCGATTTTGACAAAAAATTTATCATATGAAAGGTATTTCTTTTTAGCCGTTACCCAGATTTACAGATTTTCATATATTTTTATACCCTGTACCACTATGTGGTTTGGGTATTATGACTTTGTGCTGCTGTTTGTAACTACCAAAAATATTTGACTTAGACTGATCTTTTATTATACCGATCGAGTCAGAATCACTATCTGATTTGATTTAACGATGTCCGTCCGTCCGTCCGTCCGTCCGTCCGTCTGTGTGTCCATGTAAAGCTTGTAATCAAACTGCAGGTCGTAAATATGAATATATTTCGATGAAATTTAGTAAATAAGCTTTTATCGGCCATAGAATGAAGCTACTGAAATTGGTGAAAATCGATGCATGTTCAGACCTAGTCCCCATACAAATGACCCTATGAAATCGACATAAATTGCCATAAGATCTAAATTATCATATAGATCTCAGTCAAATTGGGTTTGTATGTGTTTATTATAATCATTAATCGGTGGTCCAAAAATAATCCCTATAGGACAATTCTTAGCCATAGACCCCATATAGAGCTGCTTCCCGATCTTCACTTAAATCTATCAAAAAACAAAAATATTGCACTGATTCTTCTCAAATTTGGTTTGCGTATATTTCTTCAAAATATAAGTGACTTTACCAAATATGGTCAAGATCGGTCCATTTTTTGACCTAGTCCACATATAAATATAGCACCCGATATGAACTTCTTCATATCTGCAGCCACAAAAATTAATAACAATGCCACTGAAATTTGGTTTTTGCTCATTTTCTATATCCAGTTAGTTGGACCGAAGAGATAGGGTTTCTAAACATGGTATAGGGTATCGTATGGTCGGTCTAGACCGACTATAATTTTCTTACGTGTTTTGGAGTTGTGATCGTTTAAAGTTGCTACTAACACATGCATAAAATTATACAATGCTAAGTGTGTGTTTATTAAATTTGTTTTAATGTGTTTGTGTTGAGCTTGTTTTCTTCATTTAAAATGAGTTGAATTGTGAAGCATACCTTTAGGGTCTTTTTTAAATGAAAAAATAAAATTTCCTGGAATTTGCGGTCGAATTTCGAGTGCTGGAATCTGCTTGTATTCATCATAATGCTATCAAAGAAACCCTTTCTTCGCACATGTGGTATTACGATGGTATTTTTTTAGTCCTTCTTAACGTAAAAAGGATTCTTTTTGGGAAACTGTTCTGACAGGAATGACAATTAAAATTTTTAACAAAATAAATATATTCGGAAAAATATTTTCATCGCACATTCTAATGGTATTTAATGGGTTAGAAGGGTTTTCTCTGTTATCCTTCCAAAACTCAATCCAAAGAGATAATTTAGCTAAAATAATTTGATGTGGCTCATTCAGATAATTTTTGTAAAAATTATGAGATCTTCGAAATCATTGCATGAGAAGATTGTAACGTTACTGGGAAATACGTCATATATATATTTTTTAAAATTTTTCTGACTGGTTAATCTATCCTTTAGACTACGAATAAATAATGTTACTTTGTAGTATTCCTTTGGGCTCTTTGTTTTTATGTTTGAGTGATACTTTTACGTTACTGTTATTCTGGGAAGTTCAGGGCTGAATCGAAAATAATTAGCCATTGTAGAAACCTCTTGATAAAACTTTTCAAATTCGTTAGCCACATTTCGGCGTATTGAATTCAGTCGATTTATAACTAAAATAATTTGGTTATAGGCTTTCACAATATCTAAATTTACTGATTGTAGTACTTTCAAAACATAGCTACAAATTGTCACATTTAAGATGAACTCAAATTTAAGATGAACCCAATTACAACCTAAAAACAATATATAAAAATAATTTCAAAACTTCTGTCCATAAAAATTATAACCATCGTGAGAAACTGTATTAAGTATATTTTAAGCGACAGTCAAAAAAGAAGGAAATATCTTTTCGATGTGTAAACAAATACAATCAGATATACAGCGTAAGATGTAAGACGTAAAACAAAATCGGTGTGACTTATGATTGTATGGGTGAAAAAATTATGATAAATATGATTGTATGGGTGAAAAAATTATGATAAATTATGTAATAAACTTTTTGTCGCTGTTTCTGCATTATATTTCCTTACTTTTTATAAACATTCATAATTAATTTCCTCAATCATTTAAAAGTATTCTTAACGTTATAATTTATTCAATATAAATAACACAATTATCACTGCATTTAATATTAATGCTAGTTAAACATAAACAAAAAGGTAAATAAATTAATGACAGTTAAAAGGAAGTGTTTGAAGATAAAATGAAGGCACAATTCATTGGGAAGTGTTTTGAGACAAAATGAAGGCAAGATTTCATTAGGAAGTGTGTGGAGATAAAATCAGGGAGCGAATAGCGTTATAAAAACATTTTGTTCTAAAACAGAGACCTAATTCTATATTCCATATAGAATGTTGCTATTTTATTAAATATTTCTTTTCATAAACATTTATAATTAATTTTATCAATTTATTAAATTATTCATAACATTATTTCCTAGAAAAATTAAATTTCCTAGAATTTGCACTCGAATTTTGAGGGCTGCGATCTGCTACTTTTGTATAAACAGCATTTGTAAGTGCTTTTTCTAAATATTTTCCCTTTATCTCAAAAGAGCTCTAAAGTTGCTACCATTTTCGGTCGGTTCTTCAACTGAAAATATGCTTATTTTTATTAATTAATTAATTGAAATTTCAAAGTTAGCACTAGTTTAGGATATTATTGTAGTCAATTTTGGAAAACAAACTATTTATTTTAAACCTACTTACATTTTTTGACAAAGTGAATTTAGAATTCAAACCGAAACGCAAACCCAAAATATAAAAACTGAGGGCCTAAGGCTAATAGTAGTAGCTTTATTATTTATAAAACTAAAATGTTGCATCGATTACAATTGACTACAATAAATTTAAGTTTCAATTGTAAGGATATTTTCTTTCTGACCCATTGCGGGCGTGAACGTGATTTCCACAGACGGACAGATGATCATCACTATATCAACTCCGCTAATAAGGTTCAAGAATATATATATATATATTATGGGGTCCAGATTATTTCTTCTAATTAGTATAAACGGAATGACAAACTTCTGTATACCCTCTGCACACTGGTGTGGAGAGTATAAACACTTTTTTCATTTGTCCTTTAATTCATAATATTACAGAAACAAAGATTTTTCTATGTCTAGCAATAAGTGAAGCTCTGGAAGAAAATTTATATGAGGACGAGACTGCTGTGCTTCTTGTATTTATTTGAGATTAAAGTGG
The DNA here is from genome assembly GCA_963682025.1 of Cordilura impudica. Classification (NCBI taxonomy): domain Eukaryota; kingdom Metazoa; phylum Arthropoda; class Insecta; order Diptera; family Scathophagidae; genus Cordilura; species Cordilura impudica. The sequence continues at coordinate 153,185,727 of OY821520.1, forward strand.
TATATTTTTCTACACATCTAGCAGTTTCCTCTTTCATGCAAGAACGTTATTTAAGACGAACATTTTAAATTTATTTGTATCATGATTTATTTCAAAATTATAACCATCCAAATGATGAGGATAAAATAAAACTAATCTTTTGTAAAAAGTTCAGTATATTCCAAACAAATGTACTCGTATATGAATTGAAGGTTGCAATAATTCTGCGTGTTCCAAAAGGTAGCAGACCAAAAAAAATATAAGTAAATAAACAAACAACAAAGATTAAAACAACTTCATAAAAATACTCAGGATACATTTTACACACAGAACATAAAAAACATATCCAAGTGTAAGTGTAATCGTGAAAAAGGTGAATGTATAGGAGTGTAGCATAGCGTGTTAATAAATCATACGAGTATACGCAATTAAATAATAAAAAAAACAACTGCTCGTATAAGAAATAAATAATATTATTATTTTGAATTTAACTGAAGTTAAATTATGGCACAAATAAAAATGTTTTTCGTTTTATTTGCGTTATTGTTGGTATAATTAAAATAAACTACAGCATATATTTCAAAATCATACGACATATCGTCAGTTAAAATGCAAACGGACGTTATAATGGTTTTTAGTTTTTATTTTTTACATTTTATAAAATAAACCTCAATCAATGAACAAATTTTTTATGCTGTAAGGAAGAACAGACTCAGGTTAGAATAAAAAATAAAAATAAGAATTGGTGGACCTAAGAATTCAGATTCAGAAAATACAATTAGAGACAAAAAAGGCTTTATGGATTGAAAACTGATTATTTACCATATTCTAAACTTGTCTGACTATTTGTATTAAAGCATACAATACGAGTGTTTCCACACAACGAGTGTGCCACCACAAGACCTGGGTTCAAATCTCATGCTTCATATAACATAAATTTAAACAATTAAAAAAAAAAAAATAAAGAAAATCAACCGGTGTATCGGTGATTTATATATTTTGTGTACTTTTTTTTTGATTTGTTTAAAAATAAAGTTTGCCCCATAATGCAGCTAAAAACTTCATAGAACTTATTTTACAGCCCAATAACAAAGAACAGTGATGTGCAAAAACTAAATAAAGTATACAAATGAAAATAATAAATCCCAAAAATTACACTTTGTACCATAATAATGTACAATACCCCTCGTGGGGTGAGAAATTTCAAGTTCAAAATTCCAAAGGGTTTGTATTCTCAGGACGTTTTTTATGACCGTTTATATTTTTTCTTTATTCTGATGTTTGTTTGGTTAGTTTCTCTGCTATAAGTCAAGAACCATTGATCATTTCTAATATCATTCTTCAGCAAATCAAGTTGAACTAATTCTATCAAATGAAATCTTCATACAATTGTAATAAATCCCCTTTTCTAAATAATTTTAATAACATGACATCTACAATATTAATCGGCTAGGCGGTTTCTTGTGACTGACGTTTTGTTCTACCGTTTTATCCCGATTTTGGCCAACCGTATATTATTTAAATGGTATTTGTTTTTAGCCATTTTGCAGATTTACAGATTTTTAAACCTTTTCCTTTATTTTGAGTAAATTGCATTTAAAGTTGCTACTAACACATACATAAAATTATACATATGCTATGTGTGTGTTTATTAAATTTGTTATTGTGGTTGTACTAAAAATGAGTTTGGTTTTTGTATTGATTTGCAAATTGGCTATAATTGATTAGCATACTTTCAGGGTCTTTATTTGATGAAATAACAAAATTTCCTAGAATTTGCACTCGAATTTCGAGGGCTGGAATTTGCTTGTTATTATTTATTAGTACGTATGAATGATATTATTAATATAAGGGCACTGTTACACGTTCAATATATATTGTGATATTTGGATCGTGATCCATATCGCAGAATGGCCTCCTATTCTGAAATCCATTAAAATGGATCGCGATCCATCAATACTGCATGCTACACGTTCAATGTATATTATATTTCTATTTCTTGCATGGATATATTAATAGCGACAATTTTGCTGAAGAATAAAATGAGAAATCATCAAAGGTTCTTGAGTTTCGGCTGAAAAACTAAGCAGACAAAATATTTAAGAGGTCATAACGGGCCTGAGAACACCGAACCTTTGGAAGTTTTACTATACTCGTTTAGTGCTTTCACTCTGACTGGAATTTCTCACCCCCCAGGCAATAGCCCCGAAAATGTTCCACAGTGTAAGTTAAGGATTTTAGTTATCTGTTTAGGTTACAGGAATATCTTTGAGCTAGATCCAGTAAAACTCTGATTTCAGGCTTTGGAAAATCTTTCAGTATTCTCCACAATATTATTTAAAAATAAGAAAAAAGGCTATATTAGGTCTAAGTCGACTATTGATGCCATACACCATAAGTTTCGGCAATGGGTGTTAGATCTTTTTTATTATATGGTTTTTCTTTTCTTTGATAAAAATAAAAATTTTAGTAAAACAACTTACTCGATTGAGCAATTAAAATTTAAAAATAAATCGAATTAATTTTATTGTCATTACATAAGTATACTTTGCCCAAACCTGCGTTACCTTCTTGCGAATTGACAAGAAAAAACAACTAATAAAATTATAGTCGGTCTATACCGAAGTGAAAACATATACCAAATAAACATATACCAAATTTGAGAGGCATTATTATAAATTTGTTGCTCGCAACATAAAAACGTTCATGTCGGATGTTCTTCTTAAATGGAGACTAGGTCGATCACATATATCAACCATCTATGCAATATTATTGCAGCTTTAATCTCAGTAAGCGAACAATTGGTGTCTTAAATCCAATCTATCGTTCTTCTCATATATCAAGACAAACCACAATTTACATTTTCAATTCCTGCACTAAATCAGTACTTCTCTATGGATACGAATCTTGGTACGCAGTTGCTCGAGATATAAACTCGATACAAGTGTTTATAAACCGATGTCTACGGAGAGTCAAAAGAATATTGTGGCCTCAAATAATATCAGACGAAAGGCTGTAGAACGAAACAATCTACCATTAATAAAGAAATTCTAGAAGAAAATGGCGCTGGATTATGCATGCCTTGCGAAGGCCAGTTAGCGATATAACAAGTAGTGCTGTTGAATGGAATTCCCTAGATAGCCGAAGAAGGAGAAGACCATCACACACATGGAGCTGCCAAATTGAAGTAAAAGCTGCGAAGATGAACAAAAGTTGAAACAAGATTAAAGCACTAGCGCTTGACAGAATTGTATTTAACAGATATGTTATGGCCCTATGCTCCTTATGGAAATGACGGGAACTTATGTACGTATGTGACTTAGAATGGTCCTATAGGGTTTATTAATACAACTAATATTTTTGACCAAGATCTATATATATGGTCTATATAATCCCACAGGGGTCTTTTATATGGGGACTAGGTCTTAACATGCACCAATTTTCACCAATTTTTACAACCATTGTTCTATGGTCGACAGAAGGTTATATTCCAAATTTCCTTAAAATATGTATGTATATTCATAACTGCGAACTGTAGTTTGATTAAAAATTTTACATGAAATGAAAAATTTAACTTAAACACTAATAGTTTTGAACTGCATACTTTACGAAATAATATCGGCTGTACTTTTGTTGTACTTTTCTGAACGGTTGCTTTATGATCTTTATATTCATAAAAATTTGTGCACATATTGCGACAAAATGTTTTAAAAAATTGTATACACAGATAATATATTCATTGTGCATACCTAATTTATTGCCAACCGAATTTCGATGAAGTCGATAACCGAATTATGATCACAATTCAGATGTCTTAATAGTAGATATTTCATCGCAATAGAGAATGGCTAACATCTATAAAATATCTGTTGATGCAATCGAAGATTAAGTTATAAACTTTAGAACAATTTGGTCGGTTTAGACCGACTATAAGATACCCTATACCCCAACTAACTGGACATAGAAAATAAGCATAAGCCAAATTTGAGTGGGATTTTTATTAATTTTTTTGGCTGCTGTAATGGTGCGTCGTTGGTGGAAGATCCGCTTCCGTTTCCCTGAGCCTTTGCTGGTCGCACGTGCTGGCGTAGGGGCCTAGCTCGCCGGATGGGTGGGGTCTTGCTCAGGCCCAGGGAAACCGCACTACAGTTTTTCACGTGCGATTTAAAAAAAAACAACTGTCAAAACAAACGGACGCTAAATGGGACGGATGGCCATACTTACCTTGGGATTGGGGACGAGGTGTTCCGCCCCTTTTGCCCTCCCTACCATGTTACCTCGACTCCATTTTACTTGGAGGTAACCCACTACAATGAAAAGATTAGGTTTGGTTTGGTTTTCTACATTGGTTTTAACAAAAAAAGTTTTTATTTACCCTTCATTTTAAGGGTCAAAAATTTAAATCATAATTATCAAAATTTATTTTATTATTTTTTTTATATTATCGCAAAATTTCACTTTTTAGAAAAAATTTTAAGTTTGGCAACATTTTATTTTCAGCCAAATTTTAATTTATGGAAAATTTTTAATTTTAGCTAAAATTTAGAATTAGGCAAATTTTTAATTTTAGCTTAAGTTTAGAATTAGGAAAATTTTAGTTTAAATTTTATAATTAGAAGACTGTTTATGTAATTTTAGAAAAATTTTAATGTTATAAAATTTTGTTTAATATAATTTTGTAAAAAAAATTAAGTTTGAATGCGATTTCAACTCAATGTATTTTTTTTTTTTTTTAATTAAATTTACTTTTAATTTTAGCTTTAACAAAAAAAATTTTTTTTTTTTTGTTTTTTTTTTTAAATATGGTACCATTTTGTAAATTCTCTTAAATTTCTATAATTTTAAATTTAGGTTAATTTTAACTTTGTATTTCTAGCAAATTTTTAAGTTTATCAAAATTTAATTTTAGGGAAATTTTAATTTTAAGAAAAGGTTAATTTTAGAAAAATTTTAAAGTATAGCATAATTTTAATTTTAGGACAATTTTAAATTTAGCTTAATTTTATCCATATTTAGGAAAATTATTTTAATTTATGAAATTTTTAGTTTTAACAAAAGTTGACTTTTAGCACTATTTAATTTTAGGTTAATTTTAGCATTAGAAAAATTTTTGTTTAAACTTTATAATTAGACAATTTTACATTTAGAAAAATTCACATTTCGAAATATTTTATTTTAGTTTAATTTTACAATAAAAGAAAATTTTTATAATCGAAAATTTTATAGTTAGTAAAAATTTTATATTTTAACCAAATTTTATATATAGCAAAATTTTATTAATCTAGTAACATTCTTAAATTTAATAAGGAAAATTTTAAACAAAGAAAATTTTTATATATGTGAAAAAAAATTTTAATTTGGAAAATTATTTGTATTTTAAAAAAATTTACCGCCTTGTGGTTGTACCGATGAAGCTGCTGCCGCCAGACGCCGTGGTTGTGTCTCTCAATATGCCATTAAAAAAATCGGCCATAGCTGCATTAATAACGATATTGTTGCTGATTTCCACACAAAATTTGTTTAATCAACTTGTGTTGTTTTATAATTTTATATTATTTTTCAACTATTTATTTTTTTAAACCTTCTTTTCTTTTCTTGACAGTATTTAAGTTCTTAAATATAATTTGATTTTTAGTTTCTTTAAAAAAGGTTCTTCCACAATTTCTTTTGTAATTTAAGACGCCACCGACTATTTTGTAATCTTTTTCACAGTAAAAATATTTTAGTTTTTTTTTGTTTTAAATACTATTTGTTTTAATATTGCACAATAACTTTAGTATTTAATTAAACTTTCTTTTTAGTTATTACTTTATTTTACTACACTAATTTTTGCTTAAAAATTTCTTAAAATTATTATTTAATGTAATAGATGTTTTTCCTCAACCTTTACGTTTCAACAAACAAAATTCAACTCCCAATGTCACTAATTTTAATTTTAAATTTCTTTAAACTTTCTTTCCTTCTTTAATTCTTAAATATTTAATTTTCTTAATTTAATTTTCTTAAATTTTAATAAACTTTAAACTTTAAACTTTAATTTTTAACTTCACTTTTAATTTTTACTAATTTTCTTAACTTTATTTTATTTCTTTATTTTACTACACTTTTTTTTTTTCTTAAAATTTCTTAAAATTATCATTTAATGTATTAGAGGTTTTTCCTCAACCTTTACGTTCTGCTATCAAAATTCAACTCCGTTTTAATTTTATTTTATGTTTCAATTATTTATTTTTTTTAAACATTCGTTTCTTTTCTTAACAGTATTTAAGTTCTTAAATATAATTTAATTTTAAGTTTCTTTAAAAATGTTCTTTCACAGTTTCTTTAGTTATGTCATTAAAGTCTAGTTTTTTTTTTTCTTAAAGTTTTTTTTTTTAATTTTTATTTGTTTTTATTTCTTAACTTTTACTACTTTTAAATTTCACTTAATCTACATTTTAATTTTAAGAGGTTTTTCCTCAACCTTCTTTTTTTTTTAACTACATTTTATATACTTAAAAGGTTTTTCCTCAACCTTATTCTTCAAAACTCAAAACTTAACTCCTCGATTTAAATTTAACTTTACTACATTAACCTTCTCATCTTCATTCATTCATGTCCAGATAAAAACCTGTTTATTAAAAAAACAAAATCACCACCAATTCATTGAGAACATTCATATGCATTCATAATATTCTCTAGTATTTATAACACTCCCACTCATATATGACTATGAGAGCAAGTGAGATCAATACAAGAAAATACGTGGTTTGACCAGCATGATTGCATATGAATGTGTTCATGATTTAATACAACACAATGAAGAGAAAAAAACGCCATAAATCAGTTTGCCAAAAAAAAAATGCCATCAACATATTACCATATAAGGTGTTGTTTATATGTACATACTTGAACTTGAAAATAATTTCAAGATCAAGGCTATTATTTTTTTTTTCTTCTTTCTTATTCTGCTTGTAAAAGAAATTCTTTTGCTACAGTGCAGAGCAAAACAGATCACCGTCACACTGCAGATTTGAAAAAGTTCATATCGGATGCTATACCTATATGGGGACTAGGCCCAAAAATGGACCGATCTTGACTATGTTTGGTAAAGTCTCTTGTATTTTGCAAAAATATATACAAACAAAATTCGAGAACAATCAGTGCAATATTTTTATTTTTTTGATAGATTTAAGTGGAGATCGGGAAGCAGCTCTATATGGGGCCTATGACTAAGAATTGTCCCATAGGGATCATTTTTGGTCTACTGATTAATGGATGTAATAAACACACATAAACCCAATTTGACTAAGATTTATATAATAATTTGGATCTTATGGCAATTTATGTCGATTTCATAGGGGTCATTTGTATGGGGGCTAGGTCTCAACATGGATCGATTCTCACCAATTTCAAACGCGTTTATCCTATGGCTTATATACCAAATTTCATCAAAATATATATATATATCAGACAGTGATTCTGATTCGATCGGTATAATAAAAGATGGGTCTAGGTCAAATATTTTTGGTAGTTACAAACAGCAGCACAAAGTCATTATACCCAAACCACATAGTGGTATAGGGTATAAAAAGCATAACTTATACATATCTTTAATTTTCTGACGCGTCCATTCAAGTTTTGTGATTTTTCCAATTGTTTCAGACCACTTAGAAGCTATGTCTCTAACTGTGCTTCGTAGATTTTTTTTAATTATCGCCGCTAAAGCTCTTTGGTCATGAAATGTTTTTTTGGACACCCGGCCTCTGCAATGTTATTGTTATAATTCCAACCTTTTTCTGTTATTACTGTCACTGTTATTAAAAACGTTAGTGATAAACAATATGCCACTGCGAAATGTACTAAATGAATTTGAAAAACATAAATTTTACACATTGTCAGAAAATGGAGCATCAAAAGCGTAAATTGCATTTCAAATCAGCAGAAGTTGAAAAGTTCTTTATAATTATTTGACAAATATTGCATATTATGGCAAAAATAGAAGCAGTGATAGAAAAAAAATCAAACAACGCGAGCGCCGACTTATTTTGAATGCAGCAATCAACAGTACTAAAATCTGTAGTCAACTGGATGCGTTTCCAACAAAGTGTGTAAAACGACCACTTGCAAATTTGTTACTCTTCCAAACATATTCCAAGATAAAGAATGAAAAAAATATTATCATATTAATGCACAGTTGGAATTTTTCAAAAATAATATCAGTACAAATTGGTCAAATGTAAGTTGTTTAATGTGTGTTAATTTGGCTAGTCCTGCCGAGAATTGTAGTTAGTGGTGTGACCTATGAGAAGAACCCCAAAGTTTTTCGGTTCTGTTCTGATTTGGGGAACGTTTACCGACGAATGTTGTCTGGAGTTGGAAATCATGCCAACTGAAAGGAACAGTGAGAAATAATGTGAATTATTTCACAACAGTTTGTTGCCATTTTTACATGAAAAATTCAGAAAAAGATTCATTTATTTGCCAGCAAGACAATGCAGCCCGTCATGACAGAAAACTCGAACGATGTGGATGTTTTGGAATAGTCGGCATGATCTCCCGATATTATCCCCATAGAAAATATATGAGGAATTCTCGTCAGGAGAGTTTTAGCTGACAATCGTGCATTCATGGATGTGGATGAGCTAGAAATTTCAATTTTCAAGGAATGGGAATAAGTTCTATGACTAAGTTCTATGGAAAACAAAATATATTATTGCATTAAAGCAAAACATAGTACTACAAATTATTAAGACGATGTTATTTTCTATTAGTTTTATTATTTCTATTAAATAAATAAATTAGTTAATTGAGCAATATAATTTGAACGCTCGGTATTGCGATGTAAGAGAAATTAATAACGGCATTTCTAAATAATGGAAGTTTTGTGTAACATAGGTTTATTTTTGGAAAGAAAACATATTAATATAAGTCCAACAAAGAGATGATAATTATTGTAGCATAATTTAAATTTTATAGAACATTGATTCACAAATTACCAAGTGTGCTGTCATGTCTGAACGCACTGTAATAAAACCTCAAAAGGGTTAGTAGTTCTAAGACAAAAATATATATTTATTTATTATATATATATATTTAGTTTTTCAGCTATAACTCCAGAACTGTTGATGATTTCTCATTTCATTCTTCAGCTAAATTGTAGCTAAGGCTTAGGTAAATAATTGTTATTGATATATCCATGTAAAAAATTAAGTTGGGCTAATTTTATCGAATGATATCTTCAAACACTTTAATTTTTTCCCATTAACTCAAAGTTTCTGGCCATAAACGACTGAAAAAATAAGCCGAAAACACTCAATATTTTTTGAGCAATCAAATAAGAAATTTTTATTTCGAAAAAACAATTTCTCATTGAAAAATAACGTCTTTACTCGAGTTATATGAATTGTAACTGTAAACAAGTATACGCCACATAGGTTTAAAGTAGTTAACCATTTCTAAAATAGTTCCTAGTACCATCAAACATATGTTTCTTTCATTTCTGTACTATAAGCGATTGGAACCGAAAGTTCTTCATTGGTATTGTGAACTAAAATAGCTTTTAAGCTGCACACTTCCCTTTTTTGCTAAAATTAAATGTTTATAGCTGAAAAACTAAGGAAACAAACATCAAGATAACGAAAAAATATAAAAGGTTAGGACCTGGCTTGAAAACCATTTAGTGGTTTTATTATACTCGTCTAGTGCTTCGAATTGCCCACCTCCCAGACAATAACCCCGAAAATATTCCACAGTGCTATTTTTATAAAATATAATAAACTGTCGATTAATTTGAGGTTTTAAAACATTTTGTTATAATTTATGCAAACATTTTTTAATGAATTTCAAGAGAACAAATCAATCTTCCAGGTAAGTAGTTGTTGGTGTAGTTACACAGTCAAAAACATTCTTGGTGTACGAATTAATAGTAGTTAGGGCTTGTACACGGATGGAATACAAAGGCTGTGGAAAGATAGAGATATGTATATAAATAAATACGTAAATGGTTATGTGTCTATATGTATGTTTTCACTTTTTGATATATTGAATTGTATCCAACAATTGTAATCACCCCCCACGTGTTTCTATTATCATTATTGTGTTATGAAATTATTACAGACAAATAAAATTTTTATCTTACGTATCCTTCCATGCGTAAATATTTAACAACGACAAAAAAGTGCTGATTAATGACTAGAAAGTTCAAATGTAGACAATAATTTGTTATATATGTTACCTTTTGTATGTACTTATGTAGGTGCCTTAAACAACTAGGTAATTCACAAGGTGCTGTAAAGTGATAAGCAGTAAAGTCCTTTTTGATGACAAATAGTAGAAGTGTGTGTCAAGAATTTTTTGTTCAGAGGATTAATACGATTAAGAGATGTGCATCTGCTCGATTGCACGATTAAAATTAAAATGTAAATTTTTATTAATAATGTGAATAAATAAATTATGAATTTAGTAAATCGAATAATTTATAAGTTTTACGGCATGAAAACCGGATCTTAACTAAGCTGGTTGTAGGCCTGATGTGAGATGAATGTTTAAATCGCATGACCAAAAATTGAAAGTGGTTTGTACTGTGTTAACTTGAACAGGTGACTTTTGTTATAAATTAAAAATCTTTAATGTTTGTTAGATTTATCGTCATTTTTCAGACATATTGCAATTACTACTGTAATTAATATGCAATTTTAATTTTGTTTAAATGATGCGTGGTAAAGAAGAAGAAAGCATATATTTCAAAAATTCATAACTGCACTGTATTCTTAATCGGACCGGTTTCTGGCATTTCAGCCTTCATCAGCGATTTATTGAACATTGTGATAATTGTTATGTTTTAATTGAATAGATTGTTTCTATATAAAAATTTTTTCTACTTAGGGCGGCCGTGAGGTTTTGAACCATGAACCTTCACATACACTCGTACTTGCACTTTTTGTGTCAGCGCTTTAACACACTCACCTAAAGTCAGGCCTACGAGCAGTGTGGTTAATTTCAGTTTTCGTACCATACAGCTTTACTTTTCTTTAAGTTTTCTTTCAAATATATTTTATCATCTTCAAAGTAATTAACCAACGATACAATACAATTATGCCACCGTTTTTTCCAATCTTCGAAGCAGTCGTTAAAAACGATTCCTAAAGTAAACTTTAAAGGGCACAGCGATTCGACATTTATGCCCTCCATTGGTTCAAAACGATATCTCCGGTGTTGTATTTTGAGTTTGTTGAAAATGCCTAAAATGCCTTTAAAAATGTTGTTAACTGATTCTTATGAAATGTCAACAGTATAAGCCAAATCTCTAAAGGTTCTTGATGTGTTGTTCATGAGTTGATTTTTTTTCTCGTTCGGGCTGCTCTTTGTCTACAACATTTTTACTGCATCTATGAACTGTTTGTACCACTTGCAAATATTTTTTTTAATATATCCTGATCACGGTTGGCCTTATAATATTATAACGTTTCCAAAACAGAAATCATATTTCGGAAACAAAATTTAATGGCCAACAAAATTAGATTTTTAATGTTGCCAAATTCACTTTTAGTTGTTTACAAAAACGAGCGTCACTATTGAACTGATGCAGATATTTACATAAAAGTTGGCACTGATCAAAAAAAGTATTTTCAACCTGAAATATATTGTGGAAAGGATCATCAGGTTGGTTACAAGTAACACACCATCTGCCTCCCGCGGATTCAGTTTTCATGCTAGCAGGCATAATGGTGATCTTTCCATAAGAAATGACTTTGCCAATTCTGCTCTAACTTAGAAATTTTTGTATGAAACTCTTAGCGTTTGCTTCTTTTATATTTTCCGAATGGTTAAATGTAGTCCAAAGTAAGTAGAAGAAAATCTATAAATAGTACATATTAATTTTGTTTATATGTATATACATATATATATATATATATATATATATATATATATATACTAATTGTTGTAGTTATACCCTATACCACTATGTGGTTTGGGTATAATGACTTTGTGCTGCTGTTTGTAACAACCAAAAATATTTGACCTAGACCCATCTTTAATTATACCGATCGAATCAGAATCACTTTCTGAGTTGATTTAACAATGTCCGTCCGTCCGTCCGTCCGTCCGTCCGTCCGTCCGTCCGTCTGTGTGTCCATGTAAAGCTTGTAATCAAACTGCAGGTCGCAAATATGAATATATTTTGATGAAATTTGGTATATAAGCTTTTATCGGCCATGGGATGAACGCTATTGAAATTGGTGAGAATCGGTCCATGTTCAGACCTAGCCCCCATACAAATTACCCCTATGAAATCGACATAAATTGCCATGAGATCCAAATTGTCATAGAGATCTTACTCAAATTGGGTTTTGTATGCGTTTATTACGTTCATTAATGAGTAGTCCAAAAATGATACCTTTGGCCCCATATAGATTTGCTTCCCGATCTTCACTTAAATCTATTAAAAAACAAAAATAGTGCACTGATTCTTCTCACATTTTGTTTGTATTTATTTTCGCAAAATACAAGAGACTTTACCAAACATTATCAGGATCGATCCATTTTTGGACCTAGTCCCCATACAGATATAGCATCCGATATGAACTTTTTCATATCTGCAGCCAAAAAAATTAATAAAAACCCACTCAAATTTGGTTTTTTCCTATTTTCTATGTCCAGTTAGTTGGGCCTAAGAGATAGGGTCTCTGAACGCATGGTATTGGGTATCGTATAGTCGGTCTAGACCGACTATAATTTTCTTACTTGTTTTTATTTGTTGTAATGCATACTGAGTCAAATGTTATTTAATAATTCTATAATTATTAGCTATATACATATGTATTTATATATACTAGCAGATTCCAGCCCTCGAATTCGAGCGCAAATTTTAGGAAATTTTATTTTTTTCATTAAATAAAGACCCTAAAAGTATGCTAATCAATTATAGCCAATTCACAAATCAACACAAAAAACAAACTACTACTATTGCAGATATAATACTAGACAATCTCTTGGACGAAGTTATATCTGAATTAAAAACAAAAAATGTAAAAATTAAGTTCATATCTAAATATGTCGATGATCTTTTCGCTGTAATCAATAAGAAGGAGGAACTCATATCATAATAAACTCAAATTTACAATAGAACGAGCACACAACAATGAAATTCCTTACTTGGATATAAAAATAATTAAGGACAATGAAAAGCTAATTACTAATTGGTACACGAAGGCGACAGCATCAGAACGAATGATAATTTACCACTCCACACAACCATGGAAAATAAAACTTAATACAGCAAATAATTTAATCCAAAAAGTAATACAAATTAGCGATCAACGATATAAAGGTAACAATGTCAATAAAATAAAGGAAATTTTATTAAAAAATAATTATCCAATATACATTATTAAAAATCTTTTCAACAATATATTCAACAAAAAGCAGCAAAATAAGAAACAAAAACCAATAGAAACTAATTTTTACAGTGTACCATACATACCAAAATGAACGGAGAGCAAAAATCTCAATAGAATAATAAATGACAAGAGTGTAACAATAGCACACAGATCAAATGAAACACTTAGATCCCTTTTTACACACAAAAACAAAACCAGATATATTAAAAATTGACAACGTAGTTTACGAGATAAAATGCGATGGCAATGAAAGGGAGGTGTGTAATAAAGTCTACATAGGAACATCAAGCAGACATAAAAAAACATAAGGAATCGACAGCATTATCTCAACATGCAAAAGAGAGCGGACATAACGTCGATTTAAAAGGAGTTCAGATTTTAGATAAAGAGAGAAATGAAAACAAAAGATACACATTGGAAAGTTTAAGAATACAACAAAAAATACACAAAACATTAAACAACAAAGAAGACAAAAGTAACACTAAGCTGCAGTATTCAATTGCAATTACTTAAATATTAGTTTTGTGATATTAGTCCTTAAGTTTAAAACTGTGATTTTTTTATATTTATTTTGATTATTTATTTTTATTAATTTATTTAATTTTATTAAAATTGTGTCGTGATGTCCAGTTTATTATCTTTAAATTTATTAAATAATAATAACCTGATAATGTAAGTTTGGATTAATCGTAAGTTAAACTATTGTGACTAATATAACATTATGTTGATATATTGTTTTATTTTAATTTTTTGTCGCCAGAAATTAATAATAAAAAAATTTTTATACACTCCTGATGAAGTTGAAAAACCGTCAACGAAACGTAGAGTGGAGATGAAATAAATTTTGTTTTAATTTATTTTATTTAAAACTTATAAGCTGATCATCATAGCCCAAAAGAAGTAACATAAACTCAAGATAACTGGTCATAAAATAATTTAATAACAAACTCATTTTTATTACAAACACATTTACAAATTTAATAAACACACATATAGCATTGTATAATTTTATGTATGTGTTAGTAGCAACTTTAAATGCAATTTACTCAAAGTAAAGGTAAAAATTGAAAAATCGGTAAATCTGCAAATCGGCTAAAAAGAAATACCTTTCAAATAATATACGTTTGGTCAAAATCGGGATAAAACGGTAGAACAAAACATCAGTCACAAAAAATCTCATAGCCTATTAATATTATAGATATTTATTTTAATTGTGTTTTACCCATGTCACAGAACACGTTTAACTTGTACGGTACTTAATAAGATAAGGGAAGAATAATGTATTGGTGGAAATAGAGTTACCAGATTGTAATAAGTAATAGGGTTGCAATAATAGAGTTGTTACATTGCAATAAGTAATAGATTTGCAACACTAATTGCTGATGATTGACACATGCATATTAACATTTATTCCATTTTTCGAACACTTGAAAGTGGGTGCGTCAAACTGGAATACAACAGACCTGTAAGGAAATGCAAATATTCCATGTCTATGATTATTTGGTACTGCGGTTTCCAATCTGTTGTAGGAAAAGATTCATTTTTATACCATCCACACCTGTATCTAAAGGATATATATGTATAAGTATGTCATTCCATTTGTGATAATTAAAAAAAAAAAAAAAAATCTGGACCCCATAGTATATATATTCGTGATCTTATACCAAGCAGAGTTGATAAAGCGATGTCCGTTTGTCCGTCTGTGGAAATCGTGATCACGCCCTCAGTAGGTCACCTGGGTTGCTAACTACCAAAAATACTTGACCTAGAACCATCTTTGATTATACCGATCGACTCAGAATCACTTTCTGAGTCGATTTAGCGATGTCCGTCCGTCCGTCTGTGTGTCCATGCAAACCATGTAATCAAACTACAGGTCGCAAATATGAATATATTTCGATGAAATTTAATATATAAGCTTTTATCGGCCATAGAATGATGGCTATTGAAATTAGTGAAATTCGGTCTGTGTTCAGACCTAGTCCCCATACAAATGACCCTATGAAATCGACATAAATTGCCATAAGATCCAAATTATAATATAGATCTCAGTCAAATTGGGTTTGTGTGTGTTTATTATAATCATTAATCGGTAGTCCAAAAATAATCCCTATAGGACTTAAATCTATCAAAAAACAAAAATATTCGACAGATTTTTCTCAAATTTGGTTTGTTTATACTTTTTCAAAATATAATTGACTTTACCAAATATGGCCAGGATCGGTCCATATTTCGACCTAAACCCCATATAAAAATAACATCCGATATGAACTTTTTCATATCTGCAGCCCAAAAAATTAATAAAAATGCCACTAAATTTTGGTTTATGCTTATTTTCTATACCGAATGAGTTGGACCGAAAAGATAGGGTCTCTAAACCATGGTATAGGGTATCGTATAGTCGGTCTAGACCATATATACTATAATTTTCTTATTTGTTTTTATGATGATTCAATGACATCGTGGGTAGGTTGTTTTTTTAAATCATGAAAAGCGATTCAATAGGTCCCGACATTTCAATGAAAATGTAAACAACTGTTAAGCAGTAAGAAATTATAGTCATCCTAAACCGACTATACGATAATCAAATGCACCTAATTTTCTAGTAAAATGCATGTGTTTGCATTTTTTAAATTTGGTTCCATTAAAGTTAAGCGACACCATATATAAAAATGATTAAGATCGTGTTGATCGCAATAGTTCTTAAAGCTTAAGAAAATCTCTACGTCATCAGCATAAATAAGAACAGTATGTTTCCCATTAATGAAACCACGATTTACCAAAGTTGTCAGTTGTAAAATATTTTATTGAGATAAAGCACATCTTTCGAAAAACTATGTTGTGAGTGTGAGATTATTGAACAAACTTGATGACCAAGATAATCCGTTAAACATTTCTCAAATATCATCATGTTTAATGGATGAATTAAACAAAATGCATAATGGAGCAGCCAAAGTTTGGGCGCAGTTGATTAAAATACACCTAGAAATTCTGTCAGGTAAACCGTAAGTTGCACACTTGTATGTTTTTAAATTATTTTTGATATCCAGAGTCCTTATAACAGGAAATAAAACTGATTGTTTTTCCATAACTGGAAATTGATATACTTATGTTTGAAACATCATATTGAACATCAAAATAAGTTGTGCTAAAAAAGAAAGCAAACATATCGCTAATAGCCACATCATCTCGTGATTCACGATTAAGATAACTCATTACATATGGATATCCAGTTGATTTTCTTTTTGAGTTTACAAATTTATTAGACGATTTTGGATCTCTCATCAGATTTATTTTCTTGGTTTCCATATAATTATTATAAAGTTTTGTATTGAGAATATTATATTCTTCCCGGGTAACTGAATATTTGCTGTAATCAGATAATAAACAAGACATTTTGTACTTTTTGTGTCGTTTACTTTTTAAGTTTTTAAGACTCGATGATTGCAAATGGAAAATTCAAATTTAATTCCATAGTAGGATGGTACCGGTCTTTTGGAAAAGTAACAGAATCTGCACGATATAAAGATTAGTTTATTGCCTTAATTGAATTAGTTTAATAACACTAGCCAACAAGGTTTATAGTAATTTGGTGGGCTGAATTCGAATCTATAATTGGTTTTTCTCTATCACGTCAGGTTTTCGAGACACAAAAAAATGTTTTTATTCGTTTTTTATATAAAAAGGCATTAGTTTATTTAAAAATCAATGAATTTTCAAAACTGAATGTCGTTATTTGAACGTCATATGTATTTCGTTGGTTCGGTTTCACGTATTAGAGTCCAGCAATAGTCTCCCAGCATGCTTTTGTCTCAAAATCACTGATAATTTCTTTCAATTTTCATTAAATCTTGGTGAGCACGCTTCCCTTGTTCGTCGCTCACCGCATATAGGTTTTATGGAAAAAAAATCTTAATGCGAATGAAGAAAATACATTTTAAGTGACATTCGTGCACCTAATTCGTGATAATTTTTCAATAATTCAGCAACAATTTGTCTGTAGTTTTCACTCTTGTTGTTTCCAAGGAAACTGTCCACTATGCTCTTGAACAGTTATGTACGATAGTTTATACTATATATACAAAGAAATTTAAATCGCACACCTTAAGGTCACCACAGATCTTCCATTTATGATCATTGTATTTGAGTAATGTCAAAATTTCAGTCATTGATTCGTAATTTTCCTTTGTATTAATGGCATGAGCAATTGGTTTTGGATGGTTTTTCATTCCCATTATGCAAAAGAGAAGCCCTTAAACTGTACTTAGAGCCATCAATAAATAATCTCACTTCAGTTTTGTCATATGGCTGGTTCATTTTTTGAAATAAGACATCAACATTAGTACAGTATAGAATAAAGTGTTTCTATTCAAAATATGCAGTTGCGTTTTGCTTCGTTAAATGTAAAACCCGAACTGGATCATTCAGCTCAGCTTGAGTCACTAAATGGCGTTCATCATCAGCCTCAAGATTTTTCGGACTCACTGCTCGTAGCACTGAACTGGTTTGAAAACCGATGGGACATTCGCGTAAATAATATTTTTTCGATTTTTCATGTTGAATCCAGCAACTTTTGTTAAACAGAAATAACAATCGGTTTGGTGGTTACTTGACTCTCTCCTGAGTACTGGAATTGAAAAATCGAAATAGATCTCTTTGGCATTTGACCACTTGCAAAACATTGTCAGTGTCCACGGTTTGTCCTAGTTTCTGACAGCAAAACCAAAATAATGGAAATATGCATATTTTAATGATTCAGATATTGCATATCCTTTTTTTTCCAACCAAATATTCACCACACACAAAGCAAAAATAGCTTGAATCAGTAACACACGATCTCCCTGACATGCTTAAACGCTACTGTTACGAAGATTTAGAATGAATGTGGTTTCGGTTAAATTAATAAATGTGATATTGTAGTGTCAATATTGACTGTTTTACAGTATTACCAGCATACGATAAAAAATGAACAGTGATAACCCAATTTTTATGCCACATTCGAATTCAGCGCACCCAGATTAGTTAAATAACATGCTTCGCAGTCATTTTTTTGTTTAATTTGTAGACCAGTGTAATTTACATTAAAAACTTTGATTGGTAAATGTAACTTACTTTTCTATTGAATAATTTTTATTATAATATCTCCAAATACATTATTTGATATGCAAACAAAATGTTCCAATTGTGTTTAGACCATCCTTGTTTATTCCTCTGACATTCTCTTTTTATATCGATGAAAAGTTGGTTAAACTGAAGTTCTAATTTTTCCCTCTACCATGTGAGTATTCTCACGCCAAAGCAAATCAGTCTTCAACGTTAAAAGTAGGTTAAAATATAAACCATCGTGTGACTACAACTTCATATATTTCTGTATCTAGAACTTACTCGTATTTTAAACAAAATAATGCAGAAGTGTTTATAATTGACGATTGTGAAATTTTTGTTTTCTCGACAGTTTAATTCAAATTTCATGCCAAACGTCAACACAAATATGCCAAAAACATACTTTGGTTTATTTTACATGAACGTAAGTAAAACAAGTTCGACATTTACATATTTGTATTATATAGAAATTTGTATGTAACTATGTATGCACAAGTATTTATATAGAACAATCGCTATTCTACGAGTTTAACATACAAATTTATGACTTTAAAACAAATCTTTTTACACATTTGTGTATGTTAGGGTTGCTCTTAAATTTAGCAGTCTAACCAGTATTAGCCCCCATAAATTTAGGTTGTTTGACGTGAAAATACCACCCTATTGTCTATGTATTTTTTTTTTAATATACAAACATTCAAAGTTACCTTTTATATAGAGAATTGCCAAAAAGTTTAAAAGTATTCGTATAAAGTTGTGCTAATATTTATAAAAAATTTTGATCGATATGTGTACATATGAATGGAGTACAATGTGCTACATTTCTGAAACTTAAAAAATTATGTATGAAATCTAGAACTTCAGACATTCATATCTATTTAATATAGATAATGAAACCATTACAAATACATAAACCAAAGCAGATTTGAGTTTGTTTAGCTACAATATCTACGTATTTTATATTTATACCAGTGATCTTCTTCGTGAATTGCTACGAAATGAATAAAAAAGTTTCAAGACTTTCTCTATGATAATGCTTCAGATGTATGATATTTATTTAATAGTTGCGACATTAATTTTTTAAGAAAACACACTTTGTTCAGAAGACACACTTTTTTCAATAAATTTTGCTTTACGACGCTTAATTTTCAAGATATAAGTGATTTTATGTTTCTCGTGAAAATTTTACGTTTTCAGTCTGGCAACCTTAAAAGTAGTTACATCCCAATTCATGTGGTATGTTATAGTTAGGGGAAAAATGTCAATGATTTTAATCATCAACGCATAGGTTTCGATCTGACAACCCTAAAAAATATACCAGTGCATTTTAAATATTACAGCTGGAGGAAAAATATCAATAATTTTTCTCTACGATGTTTAGTTTTCGAGATATACGCGATTTTATGATCCCCGTCAAAATTTTACGCTTTTGGATCCAGCAACCCTAAAAATAATTACTTTGAAATTCGTAACTAATATTAGAGGTAGGGAAATATGCCAACTTTTTGGCACTATGATTCTCAGTTTTCGGATACAAGCGAGTGAAGGTTGATACAATAAGTGTGCATGACAACGGATATATTATGGATCTGAACGTCATGCGGTTCTAGTAGGACGGTGTCATCTGGTACACCGCGCATGAAATTATCGGTTTATAGGAGCAATGATTTCCAGACCGATTCATTTGTCAATTGCCCGCCAAGATCGTGTGATTCATCGCCATGCGGTTTCTTTCTATGGGGGTTTTTGGAATCTCAGGTCACTATGAGTAAACCACAAATAATTCCAGACCTAAAGGCAGAGAACCCACGGATCATGGGTGAGATTATGCGCTTTATCCCGATTTTGACCAAACGTATATTATTTGAAAGGTATTTCTTTTTAGCCACTTTGCAGATTTACAGATTTAATTTTTTTTTCCTTTATTTTAAGCACTTAAAATTGCTATTAACACATACATAAAATTATACATATGTATGCTATGTGTGTTTTATTAAATTTGTTAATGTGTTTGTTAATGAGCTTGTTATCTTCATTCACAATAATAATAAAGCATAAAAGTGTTGGTTTGTCAATTGGCTAAGTTGAAAAATAAAGCTGCCTCGAAATTGCACTTGAATTTCGAGCGCTGGAATCTGCTAGTAAGTATTAATATAAGTATATTAACTAGCAGAGCCCAGCCCTCGAAATTCGAGTGGAAATTCTAGGAAATGTTATTATTTCATTCAATATTTTTCTTTTAATGCTTTTTTAATCTATGTACTATACATAAAAAATGTTTGATATTTAAATAAAATTTACTAAGTTGTGAATTTTTAAATAAAATTCATTAAATTTCATTATAATTATTTGTTGAACTCACAGAACATATAGAACTGGGTTTGTTAACAAATAATTTTATAATCGCCTAAAGGAATGCTAATCAATTTTTAACAACTCACAATTCTATGTATGTGTTACTAGCAAGTTTAAATGAATTTTACTAAATAAAGGAAAAAAAAAAATGTGCCAGGTTGTGCACATCTGTAAATATGCAAAGAAATACTTTTCAAATGGTATATTTGCTATCAAAATCGGATGGTAACTAAAAGTGTAGAAGAGGTCACAAGAAATCGCCTTGCCTATTAATATTTTAGCTAAAACTTAATATACTACGTCTAGGTATTTATATAACAATAAATCTTAGCTACAATTTTTATGAAAAATTAAATGAAAAATCCTCAAGGGTTCTTGAATTATAGCTGAAAAACTAAGCAAGCAAACATCAAGATCATAAAAACATCATAAAAACGAAGTTTGGCCTGAGAAAGCCAAACTCTTTGGAAGTTTTATTATACTGGCCTAGTGCTTTCCCCCTGATCCTGAATTTTTTATCCCCAGACAATGACTCCGAAAATGTTAGTGATTTTAGCGTATTCATATAAAGCAGTTAAAACAAAAAAAAAAAACTTAATTAATCAAACAAAGTTAACAAACACGCGAAGTAATTAAATAAAATTGTGTACCAATTTTTCAATTTCATACTATAATTTGTTTTCATGTTCTTTAGGATTTACATAACTTTTTTGTGTTTGAACACTTCTCCCAACAAACGAAATACCGAAAATTTTCTTCTGAGCGTTATCTTTTGCAAAATGATAAATTTCAGAGACTTTTTCCACAATAGATTTTGTATTAAAATCTGATGTAAATGAAAACGAAATATTCTCATACCAATTCTATATAATCCACTTTTCATTGAATCTTCATTTACATTTTTAACTTCTACTCTCTATTTTTTTTTTAATATAGCATGTGGAATAGGTTATTTTTTTTTATTTATACTCGTAGTAGGCAGATTATATAAAACGTTACGTAATTTGTATCAAATAATAAGCTTTTGCTCACAAGTTTCAAACCTTTTCTATAAGCCAAGCTAATGTACAATATGATTTTACTGTACGTCAATATTAATTTCATACTTTAGATCGATCAAATAGTTCAGCAATCGACTTGCTTTTATAGTAATAATGTATACTAGCAGATTCCAGCCCTCGAAATTCGAGTGCAAATTCTAGTAAATTTTATTTTTTCATTAAATTAAGATACTAAGGGTATGCTAATCAATTATAGGCAATTCACAAATCAACACAAAAAAACAAACTCATTTTTATTACAAACACATTAAAAAATTTAATAAACACACACATAGTATTGTATACTTTTATGTATGTGTTAGTTGCGACTTTAAATGCAATTTACTCAAAATAAAGGAAAAAATTTAAAAATCTGTAAATCTGCAAAATTGGTAAACAGAAATACCTTTCAAATAATATACGTTTGGTCAAAATCGGGATAAAACGGTAGAACAAAAGATCGGTCACAAGAAATCGCCTAGCCTATTAATATTATACTAGCAGATACCAGCACTCGAAATTCGAGCGCAAATTCTAGGAAACTTTATTTTTTCATTTAATAAACACCCTAAATGTATGATTCACAATTCAACGTATTTTAAATGAAGAAAACAAAATCAACACATTAACACAAACACATTAACAAATTTAATAAACACACACATAGCATTGTATAATTTTATGAATGTGTTAGTAGCAACTTTAAACGGTCATAACTCCAAAAAAATATTCCAGACGATGAAAATCTGTAAATCTGGGTAACAGCTAAAAGAAAATATCTTTCAAATGATAAATCTTTTGTCTAAATCGGGGCAAAACTGTGAAACTTACATCGGTAACAAAAAATCGCTTAGCCTATTAATATTATAGATATAATATATGGGGCGTTTCATGTCAAGTGACTCAACTTTTGAAACCGATGTATTCCGATCGGGATGACATTTGCACCAAGGTTAGTCCTATTGGATAATTTTTTACCAAGATCGGTCAAGAGCTCTCTGAGTTAGAGGGGGTCAAAATTTGACATTTTGGCCAAACAGGTGTTTTTTCTCATCCATGTAACTTTTTACCTATTGTTCTTAGCAAAATTTATCCCAAATAGTTTCGGTAACTATTTCTTCAATCTTTCGGAACAAAAAAAAAAAAAAAATTAAAAAATAATAAAAATTTTGGACTTTTTTTTTTGCAAAATCAAAAATTTTTTGACTTTTATTCCAAAAACTCCCTTTTTTACTCAAAAGAAAACTTGGGTTTTTCCTTTAAGAGCTCTTTGGTCGCTTAGGAGATGCGAGTGCGATATCAAAAAAATGTTTTGTAACTCTATTTTTAGCATTTGCAGTAATTTGAATTTTTTCCTATGTAAGTCTTTCGAAAACCTTAAAAATAAAACGTATACTGAGAAACTAGACAAATTAATCTTTCCGACGGTATGTAACATAGCTAACTAAAATTTCATACCTTCGATACTGTAATGCCCGCAATATGTTAACCTCAGGAAAAAATCACATTTTTTCGATAGAAATGTTGAAAAAGTATTTTATTTTTTATTTTTTTGTAATAATAATTAAACTAATATATAATAACTAGATGTAACCCGGCGTGCTTCGCTACACTCTCCCCCTTCCGAATCGTTAAGAAAGGGCTCACGCAAAGTCCCAAGTCTCTCACTAATACAGTAATTCAGATATATCACATTTATTATTAAGTTTGTGTGGGAGTACCATGCGCATTTTTTTAATCCCACCCATTCTTTTGTCTGACTGCTCACGTTAATAATAGCTGACCTGAGACAAATTTGCAAAGCTTTCTCTATCATAGTACTTAATATTTATGATATTAAAAATTTATTTTGTATGGGAGGTGCCACGCCCACTAAAAATATTTAAAAAATTTAAGGCTGTAGCACTCCCATATCCGCAGTAAGACTCTGTGAAAATTTCAGGAAGATCAGATGAGTAGTTACGGAGATTACCTTCTACAAACAAACAAACACACATTACCTCTTTATTATGCTAGTATAGATTATTAGTCTTTATTTTGATACTTTCTGATACACAATGTTTTTTGTTTTTTCATTCGGTACAACAATTATCAGATTTTTCGGCGTTCCTACCCTGGAGCAAGGTACATGTAGCTGCCCATGAGAAGAAGATGGATTATCCATATTAGATCTGGCAACACTTAACTATTAGCCTTGAACTTAGAATATCATTTGGCAATTTTACTTTTTCTCGATTTTTGCTTTTGCCCATTTTTGATTTTAAAGATTTTTGTTTTTGGGCGATTTTTATTTTTCGCGATTTTTGTGTTTGGCGATTTTTGATTTTGGCGATATATTTTCCACGGCAAATCACATTAATAACTAATGAACCTGTCAAGAGACTGTCGCTTTCGTAGTGCTTCATTTTTTTACATAGGAGGTGCCACGCCCACTAATCCCATCTCGCCCAATATTTATTGGACTACTCACATTAATATTTGATGGACACATGCAAAATGTCGGGTCTTTCCCTTTTATAGTACACTAGTTATATGATATTAGATATCTACTTTGCATGGGCGGTGCTACGCCCACTGCTCCGATCGCGCCCATTTTTTTGTTCGACTAATCACACAAAGAACCTATGGGCTCAGGCAAAACCACAAAGCTCTCTTTTTTACAGTACTCCATTTATATGACATTAAATAGTTACTTTGTATGGGGAGTGCCACGCCCATTGGTGTGAACCCGCCCATTTTTGTTCGAATACTCATACTAAGATCTGATAGGCTCGTGCAAAGTGACAAAGCTTCCTTTTTTAGCACACCAGTTATATGATATCATATATTTACTTTGTATGGGCGGTGCCACGCCCACTGCTCCGATCACGCCCATTTTTTGTCTAACTAATCCAATGAATAACTTATGGGCTCAAACAAAGTCCCAAGACTCTCACTATTACAGTACTCCAGATATATGGCATTTCATATTTACTTTGTATGGCAGGTGCCACGCCTATTGGTCCGGTACTGCCCATTTTGCATCCGACTACTCACACTAATAATAGGTGACATCAGAAAATTTTGAAAAGCTCTCTCTATCACATTACTCGAGATACATAATATTGAACTATTATTTGTATGGGAGGTACCACACCCACTTATTCGATCCCGCCCATTTCCGGCGTAGCTACTTATATTAACAATGGGTGACCTCACATAAATTTGCAAAGCTCTCCCTATCATAGTACTCAATATATGTATATGATATTAAAAATTTACTTTGTGTGGGTGGTGCCACGCCCACAAAAAATATTTAAAAAATTATAGCCTATAACACTTCCCATATCCGCAGTAAGACTCTGTGAAAATTTCAGGAAGATCAGTTGGGTAGTTACGAAGATTACCTCCTACAAACAAACAAACAAACAAACAAACAAACACACATTACCTCTTTATTATATTAGTATAGATAACTAGTGTAACCCTGCCCGCGTTGCTGGGCAATTCAATAATAGACATTTACGTCTGTTTTAAAAATGAAATCTTCTAGAAATAATTGACATTTTCCTTAAAAAAAAGAACAAAAAAAAAAATGTGGTAAACCACATTTTTAGTATTTCCGTTTTCACAAAAAACGAATAAAGATGACGGGTTCCCAACACGTGAATATGCAATATACAGTTGACCGTGTGAAAATATAGGAACTTCTAAAGTTATGCTGCAAACTTGCAACAACTGACCTTGAGCTGTATTAATGATCACTGCAAAAGCCAAACGAACCGTAAACTGTAAGCAATGAAATTAAAATGGCATATTAGTAGGAATCATTGGGATGATTTGAGTTGGAATGACGAAATTCAAATCATTGACATCCTTATTTCTTCCTACCAATATATGTAAAATTTTTAAATTAGTTATTCTTTTATTTGTGCGAATATGCAGAATCTCTCGGTAGTGTAATGAAATCATCGTTATCAATTGGCATTTTAGCATCATCCATTAAAAGCGATTGCTTTGAAAATGCTGCAGCGCATATATTGGTGGTGAGTCTTAACGTATCTCCATAGATTTGAATGACCAAATACGCATTTATTTCATCAGCTGGTGTTAATTTTGAGATAAGAGGTAGTCTTTGTCTGAAGTCTCCTGATAACAATAAGTACATAACCAAGTACATATTGATTTCCACGGAAATCTATCATTGTTCGATCCAAAGCTTTAATTGATTTCTTATGTGCCATAGTGCATTCTCTCTACAACAAAATATCAATTTGTTTTAAAACTCTAGCTATGCCAGAGGTTTTTGATAAGTTGCATGATGGTGCTTCATTTATGGTCGTATTCATAGGCAATTTTAGCTCTGAATGAGCTTTGCTACCACCATCCAATAAAATGGCTGCAATTCCAGAATATGTAAATATCGAAGAAATTATACCACGTGCTCGTAAACTAATATTAAAGTTATCAAAACATTTTTTCCATATCACCAGGTGCATCCAAAAAGTATATGCTATCATTACCATTATCAATTTCTTGAATGACTATTTCATAACCCAATTTTTGCTATTGATTTAATTTCGGAATATTTTCTTGAACAAAATTTGTCAATAATTCCGTTCTGGAGGAACATTTTGATTAAAATATCATTTCTTGATGGTATACCCAACTGAGCCAAGCTTCACTCGTCATTCCTAAACACATATCCTCAATCAATATCAATGTCTCATTATACATTTCCGCTGTCTAAATAAAAAACAAGTAAGAAAATTATAGTCGGTCTAGACCGACTATACGATACCCTATACCATGCGTTTAGAAACTCTATCTCTAACTGGACATAGAAAATAAGCAAAAACCAAATTTGAGTGGGATTTTTATTAATTTTTTTTGGCTGCAGATATGAAAAAGTTCATACCGGATGATATATCTATATGGGGACTAGGTCCAAAAATGGACCGATCCTGATCATGTTTGGTAAAGTCTCTTTTATTTTGCAAAAATATATACAAACAAAATTTGAGAAGAATCAGTGCAATATTTTTGTTTTTAATAGATTTAGGTGAAGATCGGGAAAGGGATCATTTTTGGACTACGCATTAATGGATGTAATGAACGCATACAAACCCAATTTGAGTAAGATCTATATGACAATTTGGATCTTATGGCATTTTATGTCGATTTCATAGGGGTAATTTGTATGGGGGCTAGGTCTGAACATGGACCGATTCTCACCAATTTCAATAGCGTTCATCCCATGGCCGATAAAAGCTTACATACCAAATTTCATCAAAATATATTCATATTTGCGACCTGCAGTTTGATTACAAGCTTTACATGGACACACAGACGGACGGACGGACGGACGGACGGACGGACGGACGGACATTGTTAAATTAACTCAGAAAGTGATTCTGATTCGATCGGTATAATTAAAGATGGATCTAGGTCAAATATTTTTGGTTGTTACAAACAGCAGCACAAAGTCATTATACCCAAACCACATAGTGGTAGAGGGTATAAAAAAAAAATATCTTCCATCATGAAACCACGAAATTTCATCCATAAATCATTTGGATTAGCTGGATTGCAAGTTGAGATAATGATAGAAAATAAAATTTCTTGTAGATATGCTGATTGCAACGCATCAGATAATGTATTTTCCCAATGTTTATCGTGTTCAAGCAATCCTAATTGTTGACATGGTTCACGATAAGTGGCGCATAATTGTCCATCAAGAGGTCTCAAATAATTAATTGATATTGGACCATTACCGACCAAGTCGGTAATGTGTTATTTCATCATTTTCAACAGCACTACTTTCGTGATATATTTACCAATATATTTGATCGCTTCAACTGAATTGCAGTCAGTATTCAACGTTAAGTATTCAACGTGAGCCTTAAAATTTTGTGTGTTCTCACTATGACGGTAGTTGATCTCTTGACCTTCAAATAAATGTTCTTTAACTTCTTTCCATTACGAATGGAACTTGAAAGTTATAAAAAATTAGGTCGTCCATAATGACACACGTAACACAATGCATCTTGCGCGTATTCATGCATGTGTCGTGGTCCATCAACATGACTGCGTAAAATCACAATATTTCCAATATCATTAGGATCCACATCATTGTGTTCTTCTGAATAGATTTTTGGTTGATTATATTGATGTAATTTAAATGTTCAGTTTCAATTTTTGCATACTTATAAACAATGTATTGATGCAAAAACTTATGGCAATGCAAAATGTTATTGTATTCATTTTGTCCAAAAATTAATCGATACGCGTAATAATTCATAGCGCTTACCTTATTATCAGTTACCGCACCCGCCATAAAACGAAATAAAAATAAATTCCATTATGATTTCACACATTTCATATGGGAAAAACATACCATCACCAAAGTGAGCGTAAAACGCAGTTCTCGAGTTTTAGATGGTCTAACACACAGCGTTTGATTTTTATATATATAGATAATACAAATAAATAATAAATAATAATAAATAATTTAATAAAATTTGATCTTAATCGCGTTATAGCCATTTATAACATAACTATTTTTTTAATTTATTTATTGCAGCTGATGAAGTGTTTAAGTTTTGTAAATTAATAAATCATCCAGCTTATTTATTGCCTTTATTTGCTGCTTTTTTGCCAATCTTTTCTTGGCGTTACTAGCTTCAGCTGTTGATTAAACTGATGATGATTCGCCAGAAGATTTACACGATTACCGCGATTGCCTTAAATTGATTATGTGTCCTAATGCAACAACTTCTTGCCACTTAGGTGAATGTTCAAATTACTCGGAAACCACATTCATCAAAACTACATTAGGACTAACCTTGGTGCAAAGACATCAGATTCAAAAGTTGGGTCACTTGATATGAAACGCCCCATATTTATAATATTAAGCATTAGAGAATTTCGGGGTGCTTGTTTAGTCTATTGTGCGAGTTCGTTTTTATTTTAAGGCTCACCCACCAACAGTGCTTTGACAAACTTCATGTATCGAAATGATCTAGAAAACTAATAGAAACAGATATTTTGTTTTTAACTCTTCTTTTAGAATATTTGGTTTTTCATGTGCGAAAAAAAGAAATATGTTCATGAAATGCGCTACGGGTGGTATGAAAATGTTGTCATTCAAAATTGTTTTTTTAATCGAATTTGTTTCGAATTTCTAAATAAAATGCTTTAACAATAACACTTCGGAGCATATTTAAAGTTTCGTTCACAACGCTCACATTTTTTTTCTTCTTGGAAATGTATTTGCTGTTGTCAAAAATGTGTCAAATTTGATTGATTGATTTCTATTAGGAGTTTTTTTTTATTCTAGTTATTGTATTATAAATATAGTATATGTGAGTATTGTTTACCCTCCATTCCATATTGTTATTGTAATACATATCGGAGTTTAGTATATAAATAAAATTTTATAATTAACAAACAATATTCTAAAAGCAACGAAAATACTAAGAAAACTTAAACCAAAAGTAATTAAAAGATAATTGTTTATTTTTAAGGGGAAGTTGTTTAAGTATTCTTAAAATTAACATGAGAAACATAAAAACAGCTAAAATATGTACATATATGCCGTTTTTACTTAAAATAAATAAAATAATACTGAGGGTGGAAAAACCGATTTGCTTTACATAAGAAATTTTTGAAACCGAAAACCGACTAACTGCTATTAATAACTATAACTGCCTGAAAAAATAAGTTAATTGACTAATTCATGATGTTGAAGCATTAACATATAATTACATGAAATATAAACTGATTGAGTAACTTCTGAGAATGGTATTTTTTTTTTTTTTTTAGCAATTTAAGCATTTCTAGCAATTTTAGTATATTAAATAACTTATCTTTATATAAAGTTTTTATTGTTTAGATAGAACTTATGAAAGGGATAGCTGACAAAGAACTGTCATACTGCGCTCACTTTTTAACATTTATGATCAGAGTACTCTAGGAAATCATCATGAATAAGTTCGCGTTTGAAATTCTGTCATTGATTCGCGCCACTTATATCGATGTTTTATCTCAAAATTTTGTTCAGCAATGAGGCCCATTTTTAGCTTAACTGGTTTGTTAAAAAACAAAATTGCCCATACGGAGTGAGACCAATCCACAACAGGTCCTAAAAACACAATTATATCCACAAAAATACACTATTTGGTGTGGTTTACCCGCTGCAGGCATGATCGGACATTATTTATTTAAAAATGATGCCGGAGCTGGCATTACGGTCAATGGAGATCGTTACCGCACCATGGATCTGTCCATTGGCATCCAAGGTTATGTGACTTGACAACCCTCGATTATTTCCTGTGGGGCTATGTGAAGTCATTGGTTTATGCTGATAAACCAGCAACAATTGACACCTTTTAGACCAACATTTTTTTTCGTGTTATTCGTGACACATTCGTGTCTCCGTAACTGTGCGTGACTTTGCATGACTATCTTAAAATTAATGTTTGGGCACAACAAGTCTATGGACAAAGTTTCAGATCGATTGGATGAGAGGAAGTGAGGTTTTAATCTCCCCGTGATTATGCGTGACTGTCCGTGTCTATCTCAAAGTTAATATTTTTTCACAGCAAGTCTATCGACCAAGTTTTAGGTCGATCGGATAAGGGTGTGACGATCGACTTGTCAGGGTGTGAAGTTAGAAAAAGGTCGAGAGCACACCTTTAGGTTCTTATATAATTATTTATTAACAAACCCACTTATATATCTTCTGTGTATTCAACAATATATTTAAAATTTCATAATATAATGAATTTTATTTAAAAAATGAAAAATTAAAAATTAAAAATTAAAAACTAAAAATTAAAAATTAAAAATTAAAAATTAAAAATTAAAAATTAAAAATTAAAAATTAAAAATTAAAAATTAAAAATTAAAAATTAAAAATTAAAAATTAAAAATTAAAAATTAAAAATTAAAAATTAAAAATTAAAAATTAAAAATTAAAAATTAAAAATTAAAAATTAAAAATTAAAAATTAAAAATTAAAAATTAAAAATTAAAAATTAAAAATTAAAAATTAAAAATTAAAAATTAAAAATTAAAAATTAAAAATTAAAAATTAAAAATTAAAAATTAAAAATTAAAAATTAAAAATTAAAAATTAAAAATTAAAAATTAAAAATTAAAAATTAAAAATTAAAAATTAAAAATTAAAAATTAAAAATTAAAAATTAAAAATTAAAAATTAAAAATTAAAAATTAAAAATTAAAAATTAAAAATTAAAAATTAAAAATTAAAAATTAAAAATTAAAAATTAAAAATTAAAAATTAAAAATTAAAAATTAAAAATTAAAAATTAAAAATTAAAAATTAAAAATTAAAAATTAAAAATTAAAAATTAAAACTAAAAATTAAAAATTAAAAATTAAAAATTAAAAATTAAAAATTAAAAATTAAAAATTAAAAATTAAAAATTAAAAATTAAAAATTAAAAATTAAAAATTAAAAATTAAAAATTAAAAATTAAAAATTAAAAATTAAAAATTAAAAATTAAAATTTAAAAATTAAAAATTAAAAATTAAAAATTAAAAATTAAAAATTAAAAATTAAAAATTAAAAATTAAAAATTAAAAATTAAAAATTAAAAATTAAAAATTAAAAATTAAAAATTAAAAATTAAAAATTAAAAATTAAAAATTAAAAATTAAAAATTAAAAATTAAAAATTAAAAATTAAAAATTAAAAATTAAAAATTAAAAATTAAAATTTAAAAATTAAAAATTAAAAATTAAAAATTAAAAATTAAAAATTAAAAATTAAAAATTAAAAATTAAAAATTAAAAATTAAAAATTAAAAATTAAAAATTAAAAATTAAAAATTAAAAATTAAAAATTAAAAATTAAAAATTAAAAATTAAAAATTAAAAATTAAAAATTAAAAATTAAAAATTAAAAATTAAAAATTAAAAATTAAAAATTAAAAATTAAAAATTAAAAATTAAAAATTAGAAAAATGGAAAATAGAGAATGAAAAATAAAAAATAAAAAATTAAAAATGAAAAATAAAAAACAAAAAATGAAAAATAAAAAACGAAAAATTAAAAATTTAACATTAAAAATTAACCAGTTGAAATAAAAAATAATAATAAATATATTTATATTAGCAGAGCCCCTGCACTTGATTGCTATATGTGAGACATAGATGACGCTTTCTGTTTGATTTTAAAATACTCTTTAATTACTAGACGTTAACACATCTCCCCTGTGATCTCGTACTCACATGATTTTTTTCTTTATTATAACACACTCTGATTTATTTAGTTTAAGTCGTAGACCATTTGCTGTTGTCTTCAATACGCACACTCGTTCGATGGGTTGGTATTAGTGCATCATTTAGAGAGTATGTGGTATGAAATCTACTCACAGTTCAATGGTTGACTTGCTCAGATGGACGATTATGTGCGCCATAAGAATCACGAAGTCTATAAATTGCGTGAATCGATGACTGATTTTTAAAGTAAATTTGGATAATTTTTTTTAGCATTGTTCAAGCGTGAATCTATTCATGATGACTGCAAAAAGTCAGTGCAGTATGACATTCCGTTTGATAGCTAATCCTTTCATAACTTGTAGCTAAACAAAAAAACACCTTTTAGTAATGCTCCAAATATTGTTCCCTGTGGACCCTTCTTCTAACTTGCAGAGAAACCCAGATGCAATAGATTGCGATCTATGATATGATGACATTAGTCTAACTGCTAATGCCGAGGCGTAAAATGGAGTGGTATATACAACCGAAAAAGAGGTTTTTCCATCATCCATGTTGCTTTCTATCTCCTCAACTATATCAGATAATGCTATTATACAGCTATGTTGGGGTCTGAGAATATGTTTGTGTAAAAGATGATAGAAAACTTTTGAAATATATGGAGGAATTGCAATCGGACGGTGTTCGTTACCCGTTTTTGGTACTGGTACAATTTTAGCATGTTTGCATTCCACTGGAAAGATGCTGGTAGTGATTATGAAATTAAATAAGTACGTTATAAAACGGACAATCCATGGTTAACTAATTTCTATAAATCTGGGATGTATATTATCAAGACCCACTGCACTCTATTGAATATAATTGAAACTTTCAACTACATCTCTTAGAGTTACACATTGAAAGTTAAATTTGGTTGGATTTTTTAGGTGGACGGTGAATTCGTTATTTAATAAGAGTGAAACTGCTTCCGAAAAATAAATCTAAAATCTTGTTCACAAAAATTGCAGACGTGTTATTATTTTTCGTTACCGGGTGTAATCAAATAGTCCTTTAATTGATTTTGTTCAAACTCGTGAACTGAAATTTAAAAATACGTAGAGGGGGAAATTTAAATGCGAAAGAGGGGGTATGCAGACATTAAAAGCCTGGCAACCTCACTCCAATATGGTTAATGCTTTTTAGGATCTGACCATTTTTGGTGCGGAAATCATTTTCTAAAACTCACAAATCCCTTCTTAATAGTGTCGTTATACATAATAATAAAACTATCTAAGAGCAACAACAATAACAGTAAGTATTTATGTACATATTTTTGTATTTCATTATTTTCGAAAAAAAAAAATACATGAAACACAAAGCAAGTTTAAAAGTCCTCTTATTTAAAGTGCTCTGTAAGAATAAATATAAAAAAATAGCTTGAAATATTAAATACTTGACCTTAAACATTTTACTCAATTGCTTCTAATCGTTTTGATCCAATTTAACCTGACATTTAGAAATGCGAGTAAGGTAGTTTTCAATCATGAAATACAGCAACAACAGCAACAGGAATAATAAAACACATTGCATGAAAAGCACACGAATAAGGCAAAAAATGCGTTTAAGCTTAATAATTATTATTGGTTGCTTTAATTCACTTTCACAAGAAAAATTGTTTGGTATTTTTGACTGTTAGAATATTTGTGCTTCTTAGATATATATAACTTTGGTTACAGAATACACGAATTGAGACCTTACACTTCTAACTATATAGTCAGGTATAAAAGATTTTAGCAATTTCTGAAAATCGTTCTTTTATTTAGGCAACTACACATAAAAAGAACTCTGCCCTAATATTGTGTTATTAATTTTTTGACACAAAGCTCCATCAAACTTGGAGATAGTAAAGATAGAAATTCAAAGAAAATGGACTTCTGACTCTAACTATTATAATATATGAATATAAATAATGATGGTATTAGTTAGGATGTGAGTCACCAGAATAAAAAACACCAACGAACTACATTGTTTTTGCTGTAAAAAAGCAAATTGAAATCATTATTAAGTATCTCAAACTGTACGTGCATAAAATCAATAATAGCCCCTAAAAAAGTGAGTA
Organism: Cordilura impudica; assembly: GCA_963682025.1. Taxonomy (NCBI): domain Eukaryota; kingdom Metazoa; phylum Arthropoda; class Insecta; order Diptera; family Scathophagidae; genus Cordilura; species Cordilura impudica. The sequence goes on from OY821520.1 coordinate 153,219,908, forward strand.
CTACTTTTCAACAAAGCAAGTACTTAAGCAATATGTATGTGCATGTACAGTTAACTCAAAAAGTTTTCGTACATTCTAAATTTTAAACAATATATGTGGGAAAGGGAACTTTTTTGATTTCATTCCGTAAGATCTTATTTAAATTATCAATACAAAAAGAAAAATAAAAGAATAGAAAAAAGGAAGTAACCACAAGGAATCAAAAGAATCTCACATTTCATTAAAAAAAGTTTAAGTACACTCACTATACTTTCAATATTTTAAAACTTAAAATTTAAAAACAAATTGAATACGTAAGTTATGAAATTATACAATTTGATGAATGCTTTTGAAAAATATGTAGGTAAAACGCAAATTGGGAAAAGCAAAAGCAATTTAAATAGAGGCCAGAAAACTTTTGGGCTCAATCTGTAAATCGCAAAGTAACGGAGCGATTAAAAATTATTTGCAACATTTTTAAGAAATTTTCGCAGCTTTGAATTTTTCATACAAATTTTAATCGTTAGTGGTGTCCGTATATGGTTATATTTCCATGACTTAAGAAATTACACACAGTGTTACGTTACGTTTTATAGAATGAACCTCTAACTGTAAAACTTTAAGAGAAATTGGAAAAATATTTGAGCGTACAGACATTAATAAATGCATACGTCTATGATGGAAGTTTCTATGCTATGAGAAGTTTCGCGGACAAAAAAATTGATGTGATTGCGATGAAAGAATATAATAATATTTCTCCAATATTTTTCCAATATTTCTCTTGCATTACAAAAATTATTATCTTTCTTTCATTAGAAAAATATATACATGATCTTAAACCGAACAATAAATGGCTAATTATTCCAATACAGATCAACAATACATAACAATAACATACAACACATGAGGTACAATGCATTTGTGTAATCTGTTAAGATTTCATATGCCATTACAGTTCCATCTAGAGGACAATGGCAAAAACAAAGAGCTGTTCACATTACAAGACTTGTAATTGATCTGGCTATGTTAATGTAGAGAAAACTAAAAATTGGAAAAGCTCAGCTTGTTCGTACAAACTCTCGTATATAAAAAGAAAAAACAATTCTCATGTTCTTTGCTTTCAAATGTTGAGTTAAATATTTGATTAAGCATGAGTTGAAGTATTAGGCAGAAGGATGCTGAAGATGAACAAGTCGCTTTGTTCGAAAGTAGCTACTCCATCTAGCGCTGTCTTAAATTTTTTTTCCAATATTTCTCTTGCATTACAAAAATTATTATCTTTCTTTCATTAGAAAAATATATACATGATCTTAAAACGAACAATAAATGACTAAGAATATAATAATTTAAACGGAATCCGAAGACTTACGCTCTCAAAATTTTTGGAAATCTTTTAAATTCTTTTGATCCATCCATTAGTCCAAAAAGAAAGCGGAACGTGATTTATAATACAGGGTATCAAGGTAGATTAGTCAGAAGAAAACCATTAAACTCGCAAGTCAATGAGAAAAAATGACTGGAGAAATAAGATAAACTAGTATGGCCCAGCACTCGAAATTCGAGTGCAAATTCTAGGATATATTATTTTTTCATTCAGTTATTTTTTCAGTTAATGTTTTTTCAATCTATATATGTGACCTTCTCCGAGAAAAGGGACCTAGTGTGTCAAAAACGGTGGATTCTGGTACCTAAGGGGTGTATAAACTTTAAATGCGTTTTTTTCTCAAACCTTAATTTTCACACACTAGGTTCCTTTTCTCGGAGAAGGTCACATATATAAAAAATTTTTGAATAACGAATTATTATAAATATTTTATTTTATTTAATTTAATATATTTTTAAGACAGATTAAACATAAATTTTATCATTCTCAGCTTCTCTTCCATATGAACTATAACTAAGCCAGTTTTAACACTCCTCCGTGTCCACATATTGCTTAAAAAGGGAACTAAAAATTTACCTTCACTAATTAATATATAGATATATAAAAAAATTTATGAATATTTAAATGAGCCTTAAGGTATGTTAATCAATTTTAGTAATTCACAATTCAACACAGAGCATCTGATGTATAATTTAAATCATTCGCATTAACAGGTTGCAACAAATTATTATAAAAAATTTATTTTATTTAATTTAATATATTTTTAAGACTGATTAAACATAAATTTTATCATTGTCCACTTCTCCTCCATATGAACTATAACTATGCCAATTTGAACACTCCTCCATGCCCGCTTATTGCTTAAAAAGGGAACTAAAAACTTACCTCCACGTATTAATATATAGAATTAGTGCCACGATGGTGGAGCTAATTCTGTGGTCTACTTCTGGGGTAAGTTGTTTATTAACAATATCACCATAGACAGATATGGGTATTTGGACATTCTCAAAAACCATATATAGTTACTTCAACCCAAACCCGGACACCATGGTAAAATATTTTTGTTCCTCCATAAATCTGATCTATATAAAATTTTTGTAATATTTTGCATATTTTTCACATTTAAAGACTAATAAGAAATGTGGAAACTAATTTGTAAATTTAAAATATCTAGTGGAAACTGCGAATTTTCTTTTTTGTATATATTACAAACACAAATCAAATCAAAATAACTAGATAAAGAGGACTAACTAGTATTAAGGTTAAAAAACTAATTATTAAACAGCCAAATAGTTTTATTTTAAGAAAAGTGAAAGCTAATCAATTTTTAGTACCAACACAACTGGCTTCTATAGCTGAACATAACTTAGATAAGAAAGCAAGCGCTTCCACGATAATAAAGTGCTTTACAAAGCGAGTCTAAATGGTGGAAAAATATGACAAACGTGTTCAATTAGTAAGGATAATCAAACAATATGATTGAATTTAGCAAAAAAAAAAAAAAAAAAAAAATGCAGAAATGGATGGGAAACCCTTTTTGGACAGAAACTAATCAGGAACTACGTTTTAATAATCTGAAACGAACTGTAAGTAATGGCTTGGGTCTCATTTTCTGCAGCAAGACCAAGATTGTTTCACTTTATAGATATGATAATGGACCAAAATATATATCTAGAAATTTTAAAAGAAAATTTGCAAAAAAGTATAAATACACTAGTTCTTAACGACGCGTAGTGTATTTAAAGCAGGGTGCGCAAAAATTCGCAAACAAACGTTTGAAAATTCAATCTTCTCATGAAAAATTTGTTTTCAAACGAATTTTAAAACGATAAATACTTGACGAATTAACATTTCACAAAAACATTGCTTTTGTTATCTTTCATGAGAGACTTATCAATACACTTTCAAACGAGAGAGTATACAAAGAGAGTATTCACACGTATAGAGCGCATTTGCAAACACTTGTTAAATATAGTCTCTCATGAATGAAAACAAAAGCAATGTGTTTGTTAACAGTTAACTCTTTAAGTATTTATCATTTTAAAATTCGTTCGAAAACAAATTTTTCATAAGAAGATTGAATTTTCAATTGTTTGTTACATTTGTGTGATCAAAGATTTTGCTAATTAAATTTGTTTTGTGTTAAGTAAAAAAATGGGTAGAAAATCATATATTAATAAGGAAACCCTTGTTTCTTATAATAAAGAAAAAATTACTCAAAGTGCCTCGTGTGTGAAAAAGAACTTAAAGGGTACATACTAGGAAATTTTAAAAGACATTATGAGGTTGTACACTAGCATAATTTTGATGAAATCGCTCCATCCACAAGTGACCAATTGGCGAAGTTCTACCCAATTCGGTCTAAAATTAAATAAAAGTGGTTTTCTTAAATGTTGTGTTGGGCTGGTTACTGTCAAAAACATTCCGTTCCGAATTTTTGATGACAAGCTTTATTTTAAGCAAATAATTGAACCTCATGAAAAGCAATATAAAATTAATTTAAGTTCCATAAATATTGTCGAATACATACATCTGTGCGCAAATAGCATAAAAAATAGATTAAAACGAAGTTTATCGAACAAAATGATAAGCTTAAAAGTCGATGTAGCTACCAGAATGGGTAAGAGTATATTAGGAATAAACATTTAATACATTAAAGATTTCAAAATTGTTATAAACACAATTTGAATGATTCAATTGAAAAAAAGACACACAGCCAATTTTTTAAAAGATGAAATTTTGAAATGCTTGCATGAATATGATATTGACCTTGTTCAAATATATTCAACTACAACGGACAACGGAGTTAACATGTTGAAAGCGTCAAAACTTTTACAGCAAGACTTGCTAGAGTTACAATATGTTGAAGTCGAAACAATTTCTGAAAGTGAGAATGATGAGTACGAATTAGTACACGATCATTGAATTCCGTACTGTCAGTAGTAAGATGTGCTGCACACACAATCCAATTGGCTGTTCATGATTCTTTCAAGGATATACAAAATAAACTGGAAGACTGCAGAAAAATTGTAAAAATTGTCAGAGTTAGTATAAGAAGCGGTCGTAACTCTTCGGATATACGTTTGTCACCGATTGACAATATAACCCGATGGAACTCAACATTTGAAATGGTGGAAGCCCTTTTGAAAATAAAACAATATACTAACGCAAATGAGGTGGAGTTTTCTATTGACCTTGAAATTGATTGGAACTATATAGAAAACTTAGTAAATATATTTACTTCAATGGCACAATGTACCAGGCAACTTCAAGCAGAACATTACATAATCGGAGATTTTTATAGAGATTAGCTTGTATGTGAAGCCCAATTAAAAAACATGGGAGAAAACACGTTTGCAGTGAAGTTGTTGGAATCTATGCAAAAAAGGAAAGAAAAATTGATCCAAGATTTAACTTTCTGGATTCCCCTTATATTAGTGACAACCAAAACAAAAGTGCAATGGTACATAGTACAAAAATCTAACTACCAAACATTATAGAAATTAATTTTATTTATAGAACAAAAACTACTATTGACTCATTGAATGGAGAAAGAAATTCTAACAATGAAGAAAGTGAACACCAAGAAGATATATCAGTCACGGAATGATCGATTTAACATTTTAGAGGAGGAGTTAGATATTTTGATCAGTAGCAGACGGACAACTCAAAATAGTGCAAATATACGACAAAAACTTGACAACTTAGCATACGGCCAAAGAGTTCCTTTCGCTACTGATATACTCGAATATTGGAAAATCTTATCTATTAGAGAAAGGGATTTATTTAAGCTTGCTGAAGTTATTTTAGCTGTCCCATCTAGTCAAGTTTTCGTAGAAAGAACATTCAGCGCGCTATCTACAATAATCACAAAACAGCGTTCTAGATTAAGTAGTGACACCATCAGTAATTTATTAATAGTAAAGTTATTTATTAATAATAAATTGTTGCTGTTTTTCTTTCATTATTGAATTTCTTTATTATTTCCTTCATTTTTATTTTATTTTAACTTATTTTTATATATTATATTTATTTATTTTTTAATATTTTCTTTATTATTTCCTTCATTTTTATTTTATTTTAATATTAATAACAATGAATTAAATTAATTTTTTCAATAAATATATAAAACAAATATTTATTAAAAAAATTAATTTAATTAATTTTTTAAATGGAAAGGTTTGAACTTGCTTGTATTTTTTTTGGAAATAAATGTTACTGACAAAATGTTCACTAAAACAAACGATTACAAACGATTAAAAATTCAATCTTCTCAATATTTGTTATTGTTGAATTTTAAAACAATCGTTCGTAAAAAAAGAACGATTGCGAAGGAGCGGACATGGCGACGCTTGCAGCGAAGTTTCTTCTTTTTTGATATTATCGAAATTGATTTTATTTGTGAGAGAACGTAAATGCTTGTGGTTGCTGCGTTTTTTTCTCACTCATGAAAAAATCAAAGCACAAGTTTGTTAGTGGCAATTATTTGTGAGAACAATCGTATTTTGATCGTTCTTCGCACCCTGCTTTAAAGGCAGGAAAACTGATGATTGATTCAGGTAAGTCTTCAATTTATGATACAATATTTTTATAGGATAAGTGTTGAAAAAATTTTAGCAAAATTTTTATATTATATTATTTTTTTTTTTTAAAAAGGTAAACTGGTCACTTAGTATTATTATGAAAGTCCTTTAATTTATGATGTTATATTCTTTCTTGGCTTTACTGTATACTAGCTGACCCGACAGACGTTGTCCTGTTCAAATTTCAAATATTTTTTTTATGACAAAGTAAAAAGAGAAATAAACGTATTTGAGAGCCAAAAATGTTTGTATTAAAAATTTTTATTCATTGCAATGCTCTATAATAAACGACATTTTTTGTTTTGATGTCCGACACGGGAACAGGCGATATATAATTTATCATGCGAAAAGCATGGATTTTCAAGGTTAATGCCACAAACACTCAATAACTGTCCTAGCGATTACTTTATTGCCATTGCGGATTTAAGCCGCATCGGGCATTTCAAGCTTTAAAGTCGAATGGCATGTCCGTCGGAATCATTGGGACTCGTGGTATCGAAACGTCTTCTCCTTTGTACTTACCTTTATGAATTGTTTTTGCTCTGTAAACCGTTGTCACTACAAAAATGTGGTTGGTTGATATTTCACAACATTATGACTACTGATCTTACTTCAGTAGGAGGTAGTGAAGCGGCAATACTGGAACAGTTGGAGAAATCTTCTTAGGTACTAGTAGAATCCACCTATTTGTACGTCATCATTTCGCGAGTAATTTCACTTTGAATCTGAAAATTAAATTCGTCGACATCAATATTTTTCGAAGCCAATATAGCACGTACGCTCAACCAAACATGATTTTTGTAATTTTGGGAGTTTAATGCAGCTAGTCGAAATATCAACGGGCATTTTTCCATTGCCAATGTGGAGAAATTGTTTTATAAAATACTTCTCCAGATTGGTCATTCTGCAACTCAACATGTATGTTCGTACTCAATTTGATTTTATTGACGTGTTTCCACAACATCACCTGTCATTGAACTTGAAATCACAGGTAAGATTTGGCGAAAATCACCTGCCAACAGATATATCGCTTCACCAAACCGGGTTTGATTGTTTCGTAGATATTGCATCATGCTAAATGATCAATTTCGATTGACTTTCAACAAATTAGCTACAATTCCTGATGAAGCAAATGCAAGTGCAATTTTATTCTGGAAGCAAATCATTGCCACAATCAATGCTATAAGAAAAGTTTTTTCCAGTTCCACCGAAGGCATCCAAAACGAAAATCTCTCTAGTTACATCGTTGACAACATTCATGAGAATGTCGTATGCATATTTTTGTTGCCGATTCAACACCGGAACGTCCGTTCGAACTGTATTCCTAATGCATTGCATTCGTATTATTTTTCGTGTGGGTCGGACGATTGACCGCTGTCATGCCTAATTGACATCATGCCCTCAGTTAATATCTAAGCCTCGTTTTGAAATTATTCGCCCATTTGCAAATTTGTATTTAATTTTCTAGTACGCATCTGATGCAAAATATCATCAGACATGTCATCTTTGTATTTGGTCCACAATTAATCGGTTTGAAAGTTGAGATAATTACGCGATTGCTTTCTACTGAACGATGGTGTCTCTGTCGATGCATATCTACTTCGTTTGCATTTACTCTTGCTTTTTGTGTTCGTGCTCTTCACGTTGCTCTGCAGTTCGATTGTGTTGAAAATACGTTTGGTTTGTAGCATTGCGAGTTCTGTGCCCGAAATTGCTCCGGCTTATTGGCGTCATTGCAATGCGACTAAATTTATTTTCTTTGTTCTTAATTTATAATTTTTTGTCACTTCGTAGTTTAATTAGTAAATTTGTTTCATTTAATGAAACGATTGCAATGAACTTACAATGGAATCATAATTCAAAAAATTAACCACCGTTACAAAAATTCACTTTTTCGGAAATTTAATAATTTAATATTTAATACTTTTGTAATATTTTTACAACATAATCAAAATTTTATTTAATTTAATTGACAACATTTTTCGAAACTATGTAACCGATTAGCTTAATTCATAATTTGGCAATAAGCAGTCAAACAATGTTTGCATACGTGGAGAAATATATTGATGTATAAATAAAATAACTAAATTTTTGAATAAATCGCGAAACTACATCATCACGAAAAAAACAAAAAAAGATAAACCAAATATGGCGTTCATTTTGTCAGTTATGATGGAGAGTTTATAAAAAAAATTATGATTTGTTCATATTAGCAGAATTTAAAACTTCTTCAGGACCATAACGAACAACCCAAAAAAGAAAAAACATTTAAAAATCCCATATGAAAAAATACTGTTTGTTTTTCCTTAATTTTTCCAATTTTCCGTGAAACTTTTTTATTTAAAAATCAATTAAGGGTGTTAAATTCGGCTATGCCGAATCTAGGTTTTCTTGCACTATTTGTAGAAAATGTAAATAAAATATTTGAAAATGTAAACAATTTGATCAACTTATTACTAAATTATTACAACATACTGAATTTTCAGCATTTACGTATAACAATTTTAAAGTCAATAAAAGATAGTAAACAAAATATATTTTTTAATTTCGGATCTTTGTCCATGTCTTATATTTTAAAAGCACTAGCGTTAATCAGTTTTATTTTTCAGATCTTATTACATCAGTTTGTCATTCCGTTTGTAACGCATCGAGAAATGAATTTGCGTCTATGTGTTTCATGCAAAAAAATATTTGTGACTTTTGTCGAATTGTGGGGATTTTTTACAGTTTTTTTTTTAACAACTTAATATTATATATTTTTAAATTTTAAACTTTAAAATTAAAAAAAAATATATACCATTTTTAAGTCTTTTTGCATTATTGAAATTGAAAATTTACAAATTAAAATAAAATTTTATTTTCCGAAAAATTTTAAAAAGTAGTGTAGGGAAAATGTAGGGAGAAAAAAGTGGGTGTAGGGAAAAAAAGGACTTTTTTTTCATTAGCGTAGAGATTTCTGAAAAAATCTCCTAGCATTACTGGTACCTATTAAAAAACAATGTAAGATTTCACAAGACAATGAGACATACACTTGCTTTGTTCAAAAGCTTTCATAAGACCAAATGAAATTATTGCTTACTTATAGTCCTTGGTGAGTATTTTCGTTTTCGTTCGGCTGTACATATATAAGAAGCCGATTAAAAATATACGATATCCCAGTCATCATTTCGAAGATTGTCTTAACAAAAATCACCTTACTGTGTCTTCTTCGAGCACTTTTGATGATTAAAAACTGATTAATCACATGCGGTATTAGAAAAAGACTAAAAAATGATTTTTGCTTACGCTTAAAAAGTTATTTTTAGAAAAATTACATTAAAAACGACTCAAAAATAAGTCGAAACTGATCACAAAATCGGATAAAAAAGACTCTCAGAAGAGTCGGGGGTAAGGTAATATTTTCTCCCGACAAAATAATATTTTGTGATCAGCAAAAGAGCGCATTTATGACTGTTTTAATAGCACAGAGGAGTCAATAAAGACTCCACATGTTCATTTGTTGCATCAAATGTTTACTGGGAAATTATTCACTTTCTGTAGAAACAGGTTTTTTAAGTAAAACAAATCTGCACACAATTTCAATTCTATTTCGTTCACAATGATACGATCACTTTGTTTACTAGCTAGCAGTAAAATAAGAAAATAGTATTATAATACAGCGTAATGATGAATTGTACTTCTCAATTAGTTTATTTTTAATGTGCCATAAGAAGTTCGGTTTGTGCTAACAAAAGCATGAATACATTCCCCAGGGCGAGGCTTGGTCATTGCACTTTGATTGAGCTGAGCTCCGCGATTAATCCTAATGTGAATAACTCGTGCATAAAATCCTTGGTAGTCCGGAAATGGCATTTGCCTGCGCCCGACATTAAATAATAAATTTAAAAAATGTATTATAATTAAATATTAAAATTTTTTTCCAAAAATTTTTGGAGTTTTAGCTTTTTTGACATCTGACAAAAAAAAATTTTAAACACCAATTTTTTACAGGGTAAATATTTTATGGTTTCGCTACAACTTTTGAATGCAAGTATGTACTAAAAGTAGAACTATTTTTTGTAACCCTAAAAATTGCAGTATTTTGTATAAATAAAAAAAATTATATTTATATTATTTTTAATATGCGCTTATTATGGATATACATATACAGAATATATGAATGATATATATAGTATTTTGATATTTGTAACAGTAGTATGTATCAATTTGTAACATTTTGTGATGTTATAAAAATCGCAGAATATTGATATTGATTTTATATAGTTTCTTTTATTAATTAACTAACTTAAATATTATACAAAAAATATTGATATTGGTGAAATTTTATATTATTATCACAACGAGCATAAAAACAACAAGTACAACTATGACCAAATACAAAATTTAGAATAACAATATAGGAAACGTAAATTTTTGTTTACCTTTTCGGTGATTTTTCGGCACCTCTGAAACCTATTGTTACGATTTAAAAAACAGAAACCTTCTCATGATGTTAGTGAATCATTCTCACTAACAAAAAGCGCCCTAGCTGTCCTATTGAGAACGTTATCATGACAAGAACAACATAGGCAAATCATATTTTTCAAGACTTTTTTTACTTCATCGTTCAATTCTCGGGACCAGATAAACCGATTTGGACGATTTTAAATAGCAAACTTTTCAGGATGTTAGTGAATCATATTTTGTTCCAACGAGCAACCTAGTTGCCCGATTGAAGCCGTCATCGTGATTTCCACAGACGGACAGACGGCTGTTATAAGGATCACAAATATATATATTTTATGGGGTCCAGATTTTTTTTCTAATTATTACAAACGGAATGACAAACTTATCTATACCCTCTGCAGACTGGAGTGGAGGGTATAATGAAACAGAAACTGATCCTTTAATAAAAATAGTTAAAGCACATGCTCCTCCATTGAATACGAACACACCGGAATGGTTGAAAAATAATAAGAACAGGCTCTATAAAAAATTTAAGAAAAGTAATAATCAAATTGATCAAAGTCTGTTATTTATAGCTGGAAGCCGATATAACTTAGAAAATAAAAAATGTTAGAATAAATCCGAAAATGTTTCACAAATTTGTATATTCCAAAAGTAAAATCATATCCAACCATTATGAAAATGAACGGTTCTGCAGTTTCAAACGATGTTGATATTACCAATAGCTTTGCTAAATTTTTGCGTCCACATTTTCGTCGCTGACGGCCTCGTTTTCCACTCATGGCACAACAACACAATTATGGGATGTGACAACCATTTATCTGGTTGGTTTTGAAACCTCCAGTTGTGTATTCTTGTTCATACTGCTTTTAATATAGATAATGACTTAGCCGTGGCGGGTTTGGCTCCTGCCAGTTATCCCCACACACGGATGCGACTGGTCGACTCGATTTTTTGGATAATATACTATACGAAATCTTTCTTAACTGACTATACATGCTTTATTATGTATGTAGGTGCGTGTGTATGTATGTGTGTTTGGATAGCTGCCAGAGTGCAAAAGAATGCCAAAGCTATGAAAACCATGGACTGAATGCGTTTAAGTGGTAAAGAACACGCAGGAAATTTTAGCACAATCGCGTGTTTTGGGAGGTATAAACGAAGAATAAATTAGCGGAAATAATTTCATCAACGAAGATTGGTATAATTTTTAAAAAGGATTTTAGTTGTTAACATTAGAAAGCTTTTCAAAATGGAAAATATCTTTCTTGTTTGAATCAATTCGTTTTGTTTTATGCGTTTGATTTTGTCTGAGTTTAATATTAATTAGGAGGTTTTTGTAATGTATTGCCTTTCGTTTTTGTATGAATACTTTAACAAATTAACTAGATCCACTTAATTTGGTCTAACAGATTCGGCCCAAAAGTTTATAAATGCTTCTTAGGGCAATTTTAGTGGATGTCATAAGAGACATTTGTATGGGGTACATTCACCGATTTTGGGCAATTTCCATAGCAATCATTCTATGGATATTAAAAGCCAAATTTTAAAAAAATATATTGTTAAGTGCGACTAGTAGTTTGCTCAAAAGTTTACATGGACAGACGGACGAATTTAGTAGTTACAAACATCAGCTCCATCAATCATTGAAAATAAAAAAATTATGAATATGTTTATTATCCAAAGATATTAAAAAATATTGTCTTAAAATAATGTAGATACAAAAGGAATAAAAGGTCAAAACTTACCTTGAAATTTGTTAACGAAATGGTGTGTTACATTGAATACCAAATAATCACATGGTATTTCTTCTTTCACAAACATTTTCTTGGCAAGAAAAAGGCATGAAAAAAATTGAAATAAATATTAACAAAAGAAAAACTCAAAATCCATTTGAATTTAAAACAATATCTTGCAACTTTCTTCTTAATATGATTATCATTTTAAAGAAATTATTTTAATTTTCCATTTGGTTTAAATGAAGCCAAATAAAAATTAAATTTTTTAAAGCATATTTGAGCAATTTCATTTTTTTTTGTTTGATTTAAAATGAAATTTGTATGAATAAATGAGATGAAATTCATTACAATTTAATTTTTACTGAATTTTTATGGGATTAAATTCAAATAATTTTATTGCTGTTCGTCGTATGGATGTGTGCACTTTAGCCTGTCTTCTAAATAATAATATGGAACATTTTTAGGGTCATTATCTTTAAATATTGAACAGAAAATGTATTTTTGATTTAATATTAAAAATACCACTTTTCTACTCGACCAATAAATAATAATCATACGCACTGAATATGTTATGCTATTAAAAATTTAGTCCAACCAAATTTGGGCTCAAGCTTAATTAATTTGTTATTTAAATTTGCTGAAGTTATTTACTGGAAAATTAAATATAATATCATCAATGGTTCCTGAGTTTTAGCCGAAAAATTAAACAAAAATAAATCAAGGTTCAGAAAATACACACGTCAAACACACAATGTTCTGTTCTAAGGCAGCCAACACATATTTTTAGTTTCATATCAGTTATGTGTGTTTCTAAATTTTGTACGGTGCCGAACACAATCATGACTGTGTTTCGTTTTAATATTTCGTTATGTACACGAACATGTTTTTATCAGTTTCGAACACACATGAACCACATAGATTCGAGTGTACATTAATTTTAAGTTCGTGTTTTGCACGTGTTCTGCTAAAAAACAGAACATTTTCTTGAACGAGTGCATCTAAAAATTAAAACATTATCCACTCGCAATCGAATAAATCCAATATGTCCTATAATAACGACAAGAGTTGTTTCAACCAAATTTGTTAAAACATTTTTAAATAATTCAGTAGCAGTTATAAAAAAGTAAAAGTTTTTATTTTTATTAATACTAGAAGATTCCAGCGCTCGAAATTCGAGTGCAAATTGTAGGAATTTTTTTTTAAATTTAATAAAGACCCTAAAGGTATGCCTCACAATTCAACTCATTTTAAATGAAGAAAACAAACAACAAATTTAATAAACACACACATAGCATTGCATAATTTTATGTATGTGTTAGTAACAACTTTAAACGATCATAAATCCAAAAAAATGTTCCAGGCGATGAAAATTTGTAAATCTGGAAACCAGCTAAAAAGAAATGCCTTTCAAATGATAATTTTTTTTTTCAAAATCGGGGTAAAACTGTGAAACTTACATCGGTCACAAGAAATCGCCTTGCCTATTAATATCATAGATCTTTATTATTATTAATTTTATTTTTTTATAACTGCTAATGAATTATTTTATATTTTTTTAAATAATTTGTTTGAAATAATTGTCATTATTGTGGCATGGTTTTTAATAAACAATGTTTTCATATATTTTTTTTTAGTTTATTTCGCAAAAAAGTTTATTTAAAATATTACAACTTTTTTTTAAAGGATATTCAGATTTTATTATATTTCATGGTGGAGTTGATGGAGACATTTGTGGAGAATCTGATGGGCGGCCACGTTTCCTCAAACTTAACGTGCTTCTATAGAGTAGGCCAGTTGCAATATTACATTTTAGATTGTTTCACGACGTGCTTCTTTATTGCTGACTTTTTTTGTAAGCTCACAATGACACATATGAGTCATTCCATGTCAAACCGTACGATTTTTGCTAAAAATTGACTTTGATGTCTTCGATGTCTTTCAAAATTTGAGAACGAAGTCTTCATTAAAAAATATTTTACACGTGTTTCGGGAAAAAAATTATAAATTTTTTTTTTTAAAAGTTATTTGCATTTGAAAATCGTCAAAATCGTGAAAAATCTTCCGACATGACAACATTTAAACTAATGTTTTTATAAAACTAGGGAATGGATTTTGAAGTTCAATACCTTATTTTAAAGGTATTTGAACCTTCTTTTTAAAAAAAATATTATTTTTTATAAATTAATTTTTTTTTTAATATTAAAATTTGGGTTTTTACTTAATTTCTGTTTTCCACACTCTTCGAACAAGTCGAAAAATCTGAAAAAAATATTTTCTTTAAGGTTAGTATATTCTTAACATTCCCTCAAAATTTCAGAGTGGAGGTCGAATGGATTCTATATTTTTACGATTTTTTTCCATTGCAGCACCACAAAAAAAATAACATTTTGTTTATAAACATTTTACTTTCAAGCATGTTAACGAAAATTTCAACGCATGTATGTATGTGTGTATGTATGTATGAAAGTAAAAAAGTGTATTTTTTTTTAATATATAACTAAAAGTTAAATAATAAGCAATTTTAATTTTTATATACATTTTTAATAGAAAAATCAGCTGCAAATCATGTAGTATGAACTTTAATTTGTCTCTCTTGGTACGGAATAAACGCATGGTAGCCTAAAGTACCTGGTATCATTTTTGCTTTAGTAAACTGTTCTTTAAGTTTTTTCTCCTGCTCATTATATTGTTCCGTTATATTATGTTATATTGTTATATTGTTATATTTAAAAAATCGGAAGAGCTGGTGTAAAAAAGGTGTTCGGTCTGACATGGAATGACTCATATGTAGTAGCCAACTATTAATGGCAGCGGAATTAATCACCTAAAAGAAAATTCGCATATAATATTTACGGGACCAATGATTTATTCTTTATAACTCATGGATCATATCTTGTAAGTATACACCTCCCATAAAACGATTGTATTGCTGAACAAAACCTGCATTTCTGTTATTTCTTATCTTTTTGATTCCATCGGCGGCACGAAGATATTGGTTCAATATCGTAGGCCGTGGACAACAACTGCACTGTTGTCAAACCATTTTACAACTATTATGTTATGGACTGATTCTACTCTGTGGTCATATGAAATACGTTCTTTTGCTTTCAACTTTGCTTCTAAATCCAAGTCGATCCTTCCTAAACGATTGTTGCGAACTTTTCCAGTTGGCACAAAATCATTTGTCTTGAGAGTATTCATCAAATGAAACGATGTGACCCAGTTGTCAAAATAAACCTCAAAGTTTCGATATTCAGGTAATTCCTTCATAAAACATTTGAAAGTATTGCAATGGGGAATATACTTGCACATCATTTTCAACATTCTCAATCCATGATTTGTTGTGAGACAATAGATCTTTTTAATCCATTTCAGATTTTTTAAGTCAAGTTTTTGGAATTTTGCTGTGTTTATCCCACAATTATCAGAAATTGGATTGTCTGTTTCTTCTAAATCTATATCGTTAACATCAATGTCTTCGGAAAAGTCAACCCTCTGCAAATCTCTTGTCGTTACATCTTCACATATATTATCTAAAATGCTTGCTTCGTCGGCAGAAATTTCTGTAAGTGGTAGTTCTGTTTCTGCTTTAGCATCCGAGTCATACAAAACGAACTCAAGAATTTGGTTTATTTCATTTGCGGTTAAACACTTTTGTCGCTCCATATTGAGTTAGTTTAAAGTAAAAATATAAATAAAAATAATGTTCAAATAATCTAAAATTGCAAAGCAAAACAAACGAAATATTTGAAAAATTAAAACACCGGTAATGCACCATGTTGTATGTATACATACATCAGATGAACTGAAGCATCCAAAAATTACCTCAAAAATTTTTGTATCTTTTTTCGTCTTATTTCACTTTTTTATCCAAAAATATGCCTGGAAAAAAAAATTGTCACTGAATTATCTCAAGGTTTTCGTAAAAAGTTAGCTCTTTTTAAACTCTTTCTTTTAACTCGTACTCTCTGTCTGTCTGTCTGTCCGTCTGTCTGTCTACCATGGGTGGACCCCATTACCCCTTATCTAATTGATCTGAAACTTGGCCCATAGTCTTGTCGTACCTACAGATTAATTTTGGGGTAGTCACGCACAGTCACGGAGTGATCTAAATGTCATTTCCCCTCATCCGATCGATCTCACACTTGGTCCATACACTTATATTATATTATTATTAATTTTTATTAATGAAAATCCTAATGTAACAAGATTTAAAGTCTTATAAAACAACATTAGTCATAACAAATTAATTTTCAATAAGAAGAATGTATGTAAGTTTAATTTATAATTAAAATTAGAAGAATAATATAAAATAAAATATAATATAAAATATATAAAAAATAAAATAAAAATGTAAAAATAAAGTGTAAAAATATCCTGCACAGCGGGTAAAAATTATATAGAAATTAAAATTAAATTAACTAAAGAAATTAAAATGAAGTATTAAAAATCAGTTGAGAAAAAGTTTAAATAGTTCTTTCTTAAATGATGTTGTATTTGATATTTTGTGAAGTGTAACGAGTTCCAAAGACGTATGCCATTTACAAAAAAGTGTCTTTCGGATATTAGTCTATTGTACAATATTGGTACAAGACAGTTACTACGGTTAGATCTTGTAAATAGTAATCGCTCGAAAAGGTAAACGGGTTCTTTAGTGAAAATAATTTTATGAACCATAAGTAAAGTTCTAAATTTAAGATAGTCTTCAAATGAAATGCCATTAATTTTATTTAGAAAAGCGGAGATACTATCATATTTGCGTAAACCGTAAACATATCTAACTACACTTTTAAAGACGCGTGTAAGTTTACCCATGTCTGCACTATCACAACCTGACAACAATTCACAACCATATAAAAGCGTAGGTAAGATAAACGATTTTGCAAGAACAAATCTAATTTTCAGCGGTGTGTAGTACTGAGAAGACCAAAGACTACGGAGAATACTATAAACTTTTCCAGAAGCTTTATTAATTTGATCATTCCACGTTAGGGTATTATTAAAAATCATTCCAAGGTTTTTAGCATTCGCAACGTAGGCGATATCCACTCCATTAATACTAACTTTCGGAAGACAAGTGGTATCATATATCTTTTTAAAAATAACAAGGCACTGAGATTTTTTCGGATTTAAGGTAAGACAATTCAACCTAGCCCATTCAAATACGTAGTTCAGTGCAGTATTCAGGTTGTGTACGCAATTTTCCACATCTCGTACGTTACATGATGTGTATAACTGAACGTCATCAGCGTACATGTGCATTTGGCATGAATTAATTACGCGTGGTAGATCATTTATGTAAATAGAAAACAAAAGAGGGGCAAGTATAGACCCCTGCGGAACACCCCTACTTAAAGACGCAGAGGTAGACGACTTGTCTTTAGAGACAACTACTTGCTCTCTATTCCGAATGTAAGAGCTAATCAATTTAGAGGAGGTTTCAGAATAACCAAAAATATGTATAAGCTTTTTAACAAGAATATCATGGTCCACTGAGTCAAAAGCTTTAGAGTGGTCCAATAAAGTCAAAAAAGCAATATTACCACTGTCAACGATATAACGAAGATCTTCCGATACATCAATTAAAGTAGTGTTACACCCTCTTTTCCTGCGAAAACCAGATTGCTTAGATGATAAAAGATTATTATTGGATATATGTTCATTCATTTGTTTGCTCATAATTTTTTCGAAAACTTTCGAAAGAAAAGGAAGTACGGAAATTGGCCTGTATTCTTTATTAGATTTCGGCAAAGGAATTACTTTTGCCCATTTCCACAAATCAGGGAAAATAGATTTTGTAAAACCTGTGGTAAGATAGCCTTAATAAATATTGGATTCATACCGTCTAGACCAATAGATTTTGACTTTATGGAAAGAAAAGCTTCCAGAACATCCTCCCGGTAAACGCAGGAAAAACTAAATAAAGAATCCAGATTGCAATCTGGCAGATTTGCATAAGAGTCAGAACGAAGAGGAGTTGATTCATTTGAAGTAAATTGTCTATTCAATTCATTTAGTTCAAAAGTGGAAAGATTTACCGATTCACTTTCATCTTTATAACCAATTTTCTTTATATCTTTCCACATATTTTAGTATCCATAGCCTCTGAAAATACACGACTATAATAGCGTTGCTTAAATAACTTTACTTCCCTAGTAACAGATCTACGTAGTGATTTAAAAATCTCATTTGACTGTGTAGTTTTATATCTTTTCCACTTATCGTAAGCAGAATTTCTTTTAACTATTAAACCACAAATATTTTGATTAAACCAAGGCTTAGTAGAAGATATAACAGTTTTCTTTCTAACCGGTACACTTACTCTGAAAAAAAGATTAACTTTGACTTAGTCATGCGCAGTCACGCATGGTCACGCACAGTCACGGAGTGATCTAAATGTCATTTCCCTTCATTCGATCGATCTGAAACTTGGTTGATATACTTGTTGTAAAGAAAGATCAACTTCGACATAGTCACGCGCAGTCACGATAATCACGGAGTGATTTAAAACCCATTTTCCCTTATCCGATCGATCTTCAACTTGGTCGATAGACTTGCTGTGAAAAAAGATAAACTTTGACATAGTCACGCATAGTAACGGAGAGATTAAAACCCCACTTCCCCTCATCCGATGGATCTGAAACTTTGTCCATAGACTTGTTGTGGACAAAGATTTATTTTAAGATAGTCACACGTAGTCACGCAGAGTTAGATGAGTTTATTTATCACTTTCAAATAAGAAAATTTCTCAAGGTCGTTGTTCCGCCGAGCCATTTGACATTCTCAGGACAAACTTTTTCTTATGACCCTTTATGTTTTTTTTTCCTTATCTTGACGTTTGTTTGCTTCGTTTTTTGATTATTCAATTTAAAGCGAAAAATGGAAGTGTGCAGCTTGAAAGCGGATTTACTGCATAATACCAATGAAAAATCTTCGGTTACAATCGCGTATAGTACAGAAGCGAAAGAAACATATTACGCACTAGAAAATAATTTATAAATGGTTAACTTCGCTAAACATACATATGTGGGTATACTGTTTTACAGTTACAATTCGTAGCACTTGAGTAAAGACCTTATTTTTCAAAGAGAAATTTCGTATTGAATTTATGTTGAGTTATTGGTGAAAATTGATTTAAAACAAGTAAAAGTGTTAAAATCCACTCGGCAGAATCTTTGATATCCTCCACCCGTATTCAAAACATAATATTATAACCAAGTTTGTCAAAACTAAAAACAAACAAATAAATACAATGAGCATATATGTAAATATGTACATGCCATTTCATTTTTGTTTGTTTGTTTGTTATAAGCAATGCATACACATTTTTGTTCATATGTACAAAAAAAAAAAAAAACAAGTAAGAAAATTATAGTCGGTCTAGACCGACTATACGATACCCTATACCATGCGTTTAGAAACCCTATCTCTTAGGCCCAACTAACTGGACATTGAAAATAAGCAAAAACCAAATTTGGGTGGGATTTTTATTATTTTTTTTTGGCCGCAGATATGAAAAAGTTCATATTGGATGCTATATCTATAAAGGGACTAGGTCCAAAAATGGACCGATCCTGATCAAGTTTGGTAAAGTCTCTTGTATTTTGCAAAAATATGTACAAACAAAATTTGAGAAGAATCAGTGCAATATTTTTGTTTTTTAGTAGATTTAAGTGAAGATCGGGAAGCAGCTCTATACGGGGTCAAAGGGATAATTTTTGGACTACTCATTAGTGGATATAATGAACGCATACAAACCCAATTTGAGTAAGATCTATATGACAATTTGGATCTTATGGCAATTTATGTCGATTTCATATGGGTAATTTGTATGGGGGCTAGGTCTGAACATGGACCGATTCTCACCAATTTCAATAGCGTTCATCCCATGGCCGATAAAAGCTTATATACCAAATTTCATCAAAATATATTCATATTTGCGACCTGCAGTTTGATTACAAGCTTTACATGGACACACAGACGGACGGACGGACGCACGGACGGACGGACGGACGGACGGACGGACATTGTTAAATCAACTCAGAAAGTGATTCTGATTCGATCGGTATAATTAAAGATGGGTCTAGGTCAAATATTTTTGGTTGTTACAAACAGCAGCACAAAGTCATTATACCCAAACCACATAGTGGTATAGGGTATAAAAAAATCAACAAGCAAACAAAAATGTGCTGATACATATAAATGTGCAAACGGAATACAGTAGTTTTGACTTAACTGTCTTTTTCTTAAGTGCACTTTTCCTATAAATGCACAAAATTTTTGTTTGGTTTTTTATTTTTCAACATTCAATAATAATTTCCTTCTTTAAGTGCACTTTTTTGCCTGCTCATTTAAGCGCCTGCTTATCAAGATAAGCGCCTCATATTTTTTGAATTTTTAAAATATTTTCATAAAAAAAATCCCCTTTAGCTGCCTCTTACGAAAAACAAAATCAAAACAAGTAGAGCGAAACAGACGTTATTAAATTTGTTTATTTGACAATCAGGTATGGGCACCACTACATTGAAAGCTTTGCATGTGTGGCATTGTATTGGGTTATTTACGTTTGCATTTGTTGGTTCTATGCTCTTTTGCTCTTTGCATTGAAAAAAATGTTGCATTGAAAGAAATTATATGACAAATTAAAAACGAGAATAAAAGATGATTAAATTATTGGGAAATGCTGATTATTTGTTTTATTTCTTGTTATTGTAATAAAAAAAAATGGCAAAATCTATGTCAATATTTGATGTTTTTATAGGAAGAAGATTTCCTAAATTTGTATCAGTCAATAGGTGCCGGTGTTTTCTTTTAATAAATAGCATTTCGGAAAATGCAGACTCACAGCCATATGTTGTTCCAAATATTGAAAAAAAGTTGTAAATTTTGTTTTTCAGGACGGGATATTTGTTGCTTTCGATTTGACGCCAAAATTGAATTCCGCGCTCTAACGGAAGGAATGCATCTTTCTGAAGCTTTTCGAGTTCAACTTGAGCTTTTTCGTCATTGAAATTCAAAGAACACAGAAGAGGATTGCGATATTGCTCAATTAAATCTCGAATTTTTTCAAAATCGAGAAAGGAATACTGAATTTTTGCAATTAGATCGTTGAAAAATTCATAAAGTTCTGGTAAATTGGACCACATCTCAAATTCTAAGCAGGTTGCTTTAGTTTTAGGAAAGAAAGATAAATCATTTGCTTTAAATTGAGTAAAAAGATTTGACAGATGACTTTTAAAATCGTCGACAGATGCAATAAGGTCAAATATTAACTTTTTCTTTCCTTGCAAGCTTAAATTAAGCAGACACAAATGAAATAAGACATCAGAGAAAAATGATAAGTTTAATAAAAATGTACTGTCTTGCAATTTAATTGCTAAACTTTCATTTGCATCTGTCTAGTACTTCTTAAAGAATTCAATTATTTCTTTTCTTAGGTTAAAAAATCTCTTAATACACTTCCCCTTACTTAACCAGCGTACTTCAGTATACAAAAGCAGATCACTGTGTTCGGCATTCAGTTCTTCCAGAAATGCCCGAAACTGCCTATGCACTAGTGCCTTGTTACAACGTCCATTGTCTCTTTCATGTTGACTTAGCAAATAGATTTTGCTGGTGAAGAAGGCAATGAAAAGTAGGAACATTAATATCATTCTTACGTAATTGACCGACAAAGCCAATGTTCCAACCATAACAATGGCGCCATCAGTGCAAATATACGAAAGCTTATCTTTATTTGCAAAAGAAAAACTTTTTCATTGACTGCGTCATAAATGTCTTTGCCTTTCACATAGCTCCTCATTCCAATTAAAGACAGCATACCTTCTAATATTTCAAAATTTCTATTTACAGATCTATAACATATCAAAAGCTGACTAGTATCGTTTATGTCTGTAATTTCATCTAAGAAAAGAGAAAAGTATACAGAATTAACAGTCCTACGAGACAAGGGAAGGTTTTTTATAATTTCTGACATTTCTCTGCTTTTCTCTCCAAAGCATTCCGACATGTCAGCAGTTACTTCCTTTAATAAGAACCCATCTTCTAAAGGTCTTCCTTTTTTTGCTAGTGCAAAACTTACTACAAAGGAAGCTTTGAGTTTTGCCTTTATAAGTGAGACGTCTTCTTCACAGCTGTTACTGTTTTGTTGCGCACTATTTTGCAGTTGATCGGTGTTGTTGTTTAGTTGTACATTATATTGCTTTACTATAAAAGCAAGCTAAATTTCATATAATTTAAGGTACCTTTCTTCATTTTTAAAATTCTCATATTCTTTATGGAAGGCAAAATAATGTGTTCGGAAACAAGATTTTCTAATATTTTTCAAAACCATAAAACAAATCGTACATTCTGGTTGACCCAAAGTATTAAGACCAAAAAAAATTCATTTTCATATTGCGTTTTAAACATTTTTATAGCGTTTATTAAAAATTTAAAAGAAAAAGAATAAAAAATAGATAAGAAAAGTAAAAATTTTTTTAACTCAGTAATTTTTTTTGGATCTAAAAACTAACAAGTTGGAAATTTTGAAACTATTTCTAAAAAATAAGTATTTAGAAAAATAATTAAAAATGTAGTGAAAAAGTCTTAATTCTAATTCAAAATCTTAATGCCATTTTTACAAATAAATTAAAAAAAGTAATAAAGTAGTTAAAAAATCTTAATTCTAATTTAAATAAATAAAAAAGGCTCAATAATGCGTATAAAACGAACGTCTTAAAAAACGCTATATATTTCCGAACAAATAACTTGCTATTTTGTTGCTTGAATAAATTTTTTTACCATGTACATTTTTTCACTTTGTTTTTTTCTCATTTATTGACATCCGACGCACGTCTGCTCCGTTCAAAATTTTCTAATAGACTAAGCACAATTTCGTTTCTCTGCTTCGCTTATCCATTTTCTGTATGTACACATTGTTCGCTCTTTTTGCATTTTCATTTTGCATTTGCCCATATCTGTTGACAATCACCAGGACTCCCGAAAATGATCTAGAAATCAATGAAGGGGTGGCTTTTCTAAATTTAGTTCCAGACAGCATGGAATGTGTACACTGTGACGGCGATGTAGAATATTATGGAGATATGACTGGTGATATCATCAACGGTAATTTAGAAATGGATAAAGAAACTGGAAAGGGTTCTGAAGATGAGCACGCTAACCAAATTCCAAATTCACTTAAAGAAGCATTGAAGTCATTAAATATTGATCAAAAGTATTGTTTTTATAAAAATATGGGTTTATCGGTAGACCAAATTTAAACGGAAATAGTTAAATGGGACATAGTCTGCTAACAAACAACAATAACTTATTTTTATTCCTAAATGTATGTGTACATTAGGGTGCCCCTTAATAAAGAAAAGCTCAAACTCCCGGTCTCACCCCCTAGAAATATGCGAATAGCAAAAAAACTGAGAAATGCAAAGTTTTGAGTCAATAAAAAAAATTTAGAAGTTCCTCATCGCGACTGAAAATTTCAAGTGTGTTTATGTGGCGAAAATATGGCTTTTTTCAGATTTTACAAAAATTTCGTTCTACAGTTTAATTTTTTCGGCAAGTTGTTATATGAATCGATATCAGTACTAAATTATCTTTTAAAAAAACTATGTAACATCAATATCGAATTAAAACTCGCCAATAAATAACAAATGCACCAGACCATTTTTGTGCAAAAATATTTTATTCCTATAAGTACTCAGATATGAAGTATTGTTTTATTAACACGTTGTTAACCTATTGCGAAATCAGACCAAAAATGGAAAATTTTTTTGATAAAACTTTGAAAACTCCTTTTTTAAGTTTTAAAAAATTTTCTTATATATAAAATGAAAAAATGGATTATGACTAAACCCTGTAGGACCATTTCTAGTAATACGTATCAGATAAAGCTACCTCCTGATCCTAACTTATATATGGCATAAAACAAACATATTACATACATATATATTTTTCAAATTTGGTTTTAAATGACTTTTCTAAATATGATAAAATTTTTATCATCAGATATGAACTTTTTCATATCTGTATGCAATACATTAATAAAAAATATAGCAATAAAATTGGGTTTACGTTTGTTTCTTATATCTTATATCCAGTTATTGCCTTAAGTTGAATCAACGACTTTCTTTCGAAATGCATGGTAGAGGGATTTGTTTGTATTTTCTTTGGTGATTTGGTTGCCTTTAAAATTGACTAAAAAGTTTCAAAGGATTAAGTTTATCAACAAATATATTTAAATAACTATGCTGATCAATCGATATTGATGTCAAATGGGAGGATCTTGGGAAGTTGATCACTTTTCTCCTTCGAAAATTTAAAAAATATTATGCTTACCACATAAAGATGTAACACCTACACAATATTTCATCCTTTGACCTTCAGTAGTCATTTGTTTATAAAATTGGGAATTTAAAAAATTTTTTTTCTTTCATCATATCACAACACAAAGTTTTAATAATGTCCATTGAAAATTCTAATAAATTCAATCGAAAAAGAATTAAGTTGGGCATAGATTGATTTAACGCATGCACAAAATTTCATCCTTCTACCTTTAATAGCCAATTGTTAATAAAAATTTTAAATCTTCTTTCACTTTTTAAATATTATAGATTTTTCAAGTGCCAAAAAAATGCTTTTTATATTTGCGATGTGTTCAAATTTTCGTTTGAGGAGCAAGACTTAAAATCTTTATTTAGCACTTAACTAATAAAGTTAGAATTTTACAATTTTGCTATGAGTTACTACATATTAATTTTTGAAAGGTATTTATTACAAATTTCGAAGGTTATTATAGAATAAAGTTTCAACGTCCTTTATAAACATGTTTTTTCTGATGTGAAAAAAAAATAATTGCCATGATTCTTTATTTCATTTGACACCAATATCGACATCAACAACGTGTATCCAAATGAAAATCAGTTGTGAGGAAAGAATTTTTTTGTTTTTTTTTTTGTCGAAGGCTGTAATCATAGTCGAAAATAAGGTACACTTTAGTTATACTATAGATACATTAAAGTATATTTAAAATTAAAAACTAAAACTAAAGTTGTATTAAACCATTTCAACAAAATCTAGAATCACATGTATTTTTCATATATATATATATATATAAAAAATGTTGTAATGAAGTTGTGTACGTATTTTAATATTTAAAAGTTTTCTTTTACGTCTTTACAAAAAGTTTAATCATTAAATATAACAAAAAAAAAAAAACATGCTTAAAAAAAGTAGAATAGTTTTTTGGGGGATTGGTTTTTTATTTTGGCCACTAAACACATTATACGTACACACATACATATACAAATATTTGCTTGGCACGCTATAATATAATAAATAAAGAATAAAGTCCGTACAAAAATTCAGTTTTATTTAATTTTCTTTTCTTGTTTTTTTTGTTATGAAGTTAATAATTCAAGGATTATCACTTTTTGTGAAACTTTTAAATTTAATTAATTATAAAAGAAAAACGTAATATAATTGAAAATCGCTTTAATTGTGGTTAAAGTAAGAATCTATAAGAGTGTTCACATCGGCTGTTCAAATCATGTTGTAGACAAGTTAACAAATTTGTTTATGCTTAAAAAAAATTAAATTTTTTAATACTTTTATGAAAATTAACTTAAATCCAAAGTTTTTGATGAGAAGGAATATTTTTTTTAAGGTAAACAAATTTTATTTGAAACTAAAAATATGTTTGGTGTGAAAATATAACCAGAGCAACAGACATACTGGGAGGTGAGAAATTCCAAGTCAGGTTGAAGGTACTATGCCAGTAAAGTAAAACCTCCAAAGGGTTTGGCGTCCTCAGCCCAAACTATTTTTGCCTTTTATAATTATTTAGTTTTTCAGCTATAACTGAAGAACCATCGATCATTTCTAATTTCAGTCTTCATCAAAATTATAGCTAAGGCTTAAATAAATAATTTTTATTAATATTTATATCCATGTAACAAATCGAGTAGGACTATCGAATGAACTCTTCAAAAAAATTTCACTTTTTCCCATTTTTTTTATACCCTCCTCACTGCGCACAGGGTATATATATCAGTTTTTCAATCCATTTCTAATTCACCGGAGACCCTCTTGATCCTTATAAATAGAGAAGTCGGTATAGACCGACCATAATTTTCTTACTTGGTTTTTAATAACGTTGTCTGTGGTTTCAGTTTTTTCATAGTGTTTGATTGCATTATACACTTTCTTTCCAGAACATTTCATTTTCAAGGGCAAATTTTCGAAATCAACGATTGGAGTGCTTTGCTCCTTGAAAAATATATATAATTTTTTTTTATTGACTTCTTAATTAATTTTTTTACCTTTTTAAATAAAAAGGTTTGCCAAAAAAAATATTTCTTCCAATTTTTATGTAGAGTATTCTCACATGTGCTATTTTAAATGTCCGCTTTATTAGTACAATTGATCTAACTTGAACACTTTTAGAAAAAATAAACTCTTTTTTGTATATAAAACTATATAAAAATAAAAACTCTTAAAAGAAAAAATAACTGTAAAAAGAATTACATGATAAAAACAAAGTAGCAAATTTTTGCATAGTTTATTGTTTGTTAGTAATTAGCTATTTAAAATATATAAGTATGTAACCTAGGGCTTGCAATACCGGGATCCCGGAAACCGGGATATGTAACCTAAGTGTGTAACCTAGGGCTTGCAATACCGGGATCCCGGGATACCGGAAACCGGGATCCCGGTATTATCTACATTTTTTAATACCGTTCAATACCAGTATTAATGACCACTTAATACCGGTATCCGGTATTAAACTTTTTTTGCTGTAAGTTAACATTCATATCATTTTTATTTAACTATATTATTTTTTATAAGTAATTAACATATTTTTAGGTGCTGTCATGTTCAAAGATTAAATCTAATTTTGAAATTTGCGTACAAGTTGAGTGGCCCTACTGAAGTAATTTGTTTTTTGTACATTAAGAAAGAGCTTTTTTGTACGTTAATTTTCCTTCAGTTCAGAGGTCGTTAGCATAAAATATATGGAATAATACAACACTGCCTTGTGAAGTTCATTACTATGGATCAAATGTTTTATGTCATTTTTGAATTCAATGATTCATTATAATATTTTGGTTTGATAGAAAAAGGGGCTTTTGCTAGAATGCTCTAGAAATAAAGAAGTAATTAACCGATAAAAACGTGTTCTGTTATTTTAAAAGTTATAGGCCAAA
The DNA here is from genome assembly GCA_963682025.1 of Cordilura impudica. Taxonomy (NCBI): domain Eukaryota; kingdom Metazoa; phylum Arthropoda; class Insecta; order Diptera; family Scathophagidae; genus Cordilura; species Cordilura impudica. Next base: position 153,247,239 of record OY821520.1, read on the forward strand.
TCCTATAAATACTAAAAAAGACACAAATTCACATAGCAAGCTGTTGCTACGGAAAATTATTGTTTTGTATTTTTCCAAATTTTCAATATTGAAGCCATGTTTTTTTTTTTATAGAGAAGTTATGTGCGCATAGTTAGTTGTAAAGTTTTAGAAAATTTAGAGAATGGTGTTTGTGTACAATATAAAAGTGAAAAAAAAAAATTGAAAATCATAATTATAATTAATAATCACATATCACATAAGAGTTGATTTCAATTGATAAATAGCAGCTCTTCTGTTTTAAATAATAAATAACAGCAAGATTTTAGCCGTTTTAATAAGTGGGTACAAATATTAAAAAATTTCTGTAATTTACTTAAAGTTAAAGCGCTGTTTTTTTTTTAGCCATGGAAAATTATGTTTTTGAGGAAAAATCAGCTGATGAAAATTCCGTATGGTTCTATTCTCTTCGTGAAAAAAGGGACAAATTTCAAAATGTAAGAAGTGTAACAAGGTAATAAAGTCGCAAGGAGATAGTACAAGTAAATTAAAAAATAAATTTAAATTAAAAAAAAAGGAATGCTCCGAGCTCCAACGTTTTGATTCCAATTGGGCCATAATCATCAACTTCTAAAGTGAAAAAAGTTTCTAGTGGGAAAATAACAACATTTTTCGTTTCTGAAACGGAAAATTCTTTGTCTGCAGTTTTAGCTCGCATGATGGCATGTTACGGTTTGTCGTTTAACATATTTTGCACTTCCATGGATATCAGAACCGTTTTAGCTGCCAGAGGGTATGAAAATATACCAAAATCTATAAACTCTATAAAAAATTTAGTTGTGCAGCACAGTGAAAAAATTCGTGCAAATATGATTAAAGAATTAGAATCTCAAATTCTTTTAGGACAAAGATTTAGTCCTACATGTGGTGAATGGACATCAGTCAAAAACCGACGTAATTTAAATATAAATGTTCATGCTGGCATCAAGAAATTGTGGAACCTAGGATTAGTTCGCGTGCGAGGATCATTGCCTGCAGAAAAGTATGTTGTTCTCGTTGAAGAAAAGCTTAAATTATTCCAAGTTTCCTTAAATAAACACACTGTGCATTACAACCGATGGTGCATCTGTCATGACCAAAGTTGGAAAATTGATTTGTGCAAGGCAACAACTTTGCTTAGTTCACGGAATTCAGTTGGCTGTCATTTAGATTTTATATATAAATATGATACACCAAAGTTAAGAAGATGAACTGAACACCACAGATAAGTCTGATGCAGAACAATCTAATTCTAACGAAGATGATAACCAGTATACAAGTGATGAAAGTGATAGCGATCTTGATAACAATAGTTTAGCCATACTTCAAGAAAACAATGCAATTGACTGTTTAATTATTCATGAACAGATAGGTCCAAAAAATCAGAACAGTTGTGAAGCTATTCAGACGTTCGCCAATGAAAAATGATAAGGCTTTACAGAAACACGTTAAACCATTTGGAAAGGAACTTAATTTATTTCTAGATTCTAAAACACGTTGGAATAGCTTACTTGCCATGCTAGAACGCTTTGTCTAGTTGAAGAACTGCATACAAAAGGCTTGGATTGATTTTAATTTAAATGCCGAAATATCATTTTCGGAAATTGATTTTTCTTTAGCATCATCAGTTATTTCAGTTCTTCTTCCAACCAAATTAACTGTTGAAGCTTGTTGTCGTCAAGATGCTACTCTTCTTAGTGCAGATGCAGCTTTTCTATTTATGTTTAATCAATTGACAGAACAGAATACTGCTTTAAGTAATGAATTCAAGGAAGAGCTAATTATTCGTATAAAAAAAAGGCGTACTGATTTATCAAGTCTACTGCAATATCTGCACAATCCTACTGAATCAGATGATGACGACGAAGATGAAATTTTTAATCGAATTAACAAAGCAACAATTATAAAAATAAATACAAATTTATTGGAACGCTTATATACTATCGATGATGATGATATTGAAAACAAAGGAGCCTCTTCCTTCGACGTTTCCAAGTCATCTGCTGAATCTGAGCCAGAAATTCTAATATCGATGATAATGAAAGAATAACTAGAAATGGCAATTTCCAAAAGACTGCGAGTGGAATTTCAAAAACGATGAATTCTAAAGTACTTTACAAAGTTATAAAACAGGAACTAGCATATCTCGAAGTAGAACATATAAGAGGAAAATATCTTCAACTAGTATATGATTGCCTTATATCCATACCACCAACTAGCGCCGAGTCCGAAAGAACCTTTTCAACAGCATGGCTGTTGTGTACAAAAATTCCATCCAGATTAAACGATAAAACTCTTGATAATTTAACATTTTTGAGGGCATATTTTAAAGGCAAATCACAACAATAGGACATAGGACTAATTATACTTATATGTTATTCATTATTTTATTACTCTTTTGTTTATATTTTTCTTCTCTTTTGTGGTACTTTAAAAGAAGTTTATTGTTTTGAATTATACATTATTGAATAAAATATTTTATTTTGTTTTTTAATTATTTTTTCTATTTTTCGCAGTGTAGTTTCGTTTTTTTTGTTTTTTTAAATGCCGGTATTAATACCGGAATCCCGGTATTAATGTAATGAAATACCGAAATACCGTTTTTGAAAATTTGGTCCGGTATTGCAAGCCTTATGTATACCAACACAAAAATTTAGTTTAGTCCACTTAAGTCATAGTCCCCATAAAATATGTTTTTGAAGGACACAAGTATCGCTACTACTCTTGATCAGTCGTAGTCCCAACGGCAATATTCCCGAAATTGGGTTTTTGCTTAGATTTGTATGCCCATTAATGATCTCACCCAGTACAGTTCGAACTAATACCCTAATCCACAACTCTTGGTATAAGGTGTCAATTTGGCGACTTAATACGACTTTGAAATTTTTGCTTGTGTTTATTGTCATAATTTTAAATTAATATTTTAGACTGTACAACATTGCATTTGGTGTTGGTGTTGGTGTTGGTGTTGAAAAAAGTAAATTTTTTTTAATGATTTACATGCATTTACATGCTTTCAGTTAACTTCATTTGTCTGTTTGTTTATTTGTTTTTTATTTATTTATATGAAGGGTATTTTTGTAATTATTTTTTCATCAACTCTCATGAAACTATCAGCATTTAAGTATAGTGGATGAAAACACATCACTTAATCATTTTTATTTCTCGCGGTTAACCTAAAAGCGTATATATTAAAAAAAAATATTTTTTTTAATTTACTTGAAATCAAATTCATACAAAAGCAAAAATCAAGTATTTCATTATAATATTTACATGTTGAGAATATCTAGGGTTTAGTTTTTGATGAAGTTACAACAGTTTTACTGTAAAATGCAAATGACTCGTATGTCCCAGCAATAATAAGTGTTAAAAAAAATGTTTTAAATATTCTCTAAAATGAACTTTGATGGTTAGAAAGCAATTTATTTAATTATTTATTAATTTATAGAAAGATAATAAATAATATAAGTGCAAGTACGAGTGTGAGATTGACGCAGGTTCAAACCTCACGGCCGCCCTATTTAGAAAAATTTCGTTTAGAAACAATCTGTTCAATCATAATATAACGATTTTTACAATGTTCAATAAAATCACTGATGATGGCTGAAATGCCAGACACCGGTCTAATTAAAAATACAGCATAGTTATGAATTTTTAGAAATATATGCTTTTTTTTCTCTAACTGACACCAACAAAGGGTGTTTTTTTTTTTTTTTTGCTTAGATAGAACTTGCGAAAGGTTTAGCTGTTAGTGCAACTTATAGATGACTTCCATCTGAGCAAGCAAGATGTGAAAATTATTTAAGGAAATCCTTAGAATTCTTCAATACTCCCCCCACTTCAAAGCTTTCAATTCTTCTTCTCTCTGCCTGCTTAATAGTCCATGTTTCGAAAGCATATGTGGCGGTTGGAAATATTATATTCCTGCCTTTCCACATTTTGTATAATTTTGTTCTAGATGTTCCAGCCAAGGACACACGTCTTCGTATTTCTATAGAGCAGTCACCTTTGCCGCTTATTATTAACCCCAAATAATTAAAACTGTTGACATAAAATCCAACTACAGTTGTTATTTCGGGAAGGCTGTTATTAACTATATCTTCAGTTTTCGGTCTATTTATTTGAAAGCCATGCCTATTGCTACATACAGTAACTCACAGCTTATTTCGTGTGAGAGAATAATTTTACTTCTTATTAAAAAAAAAAAAAAAAACAACAACAGTGCAGTTTGAAATTTCAAAAATTTTATTACAGAAGAAAAAATATAGCAACAATAAAACCACTTGCAAAATCGATGTCACAGCTCATTTCGTATGTTTGAATTAACCGTTATTTGAGAGTAATATATGACTTCAGTTGACTCATTATATGTTTTGTACCTGCTTAATGTGCTATCAGAAATTATATTAGTTATTATTTTGGTGGCTATCAGGATGGGTCGACGCACTTCAATTGAAAGGCGTGAAATCGCAATTAACAACTTTAAGGAGGGCAAAACCCAAAAGGAAATCTCTGAAATTGTTGATTTAAGCCCTTTAAAAGTCCAATATATTATACAGCGGTTCGTACGCGTGAAACGCATTGCAGATAAGGGCAGAAATGCTCCTAATAAGATATTTAATGAAGCTGATGAAAGGTGGATTGTAAGAAAAGTTAAGCAGGATCCAAAAATAAGTGCACCCTATTTAGCTGCGGAAGCAGAAACCATCCGCAGAATTCTTCGGAACAATGATTTTCACGTTCGAATGGCTCGAAATAAGCCTTTTATAAGCGCAAAGAATGCAAAGGTTAGAATACAGTTCGCAACGGACTACCTCGGGAAGCCAGACTCGTTCTGGGGTACAGTTATTTTCTCTGATGAGAGTATATATAACCTATTTGGGTCTGACGGAAAGATTTGCGTGTGGAGGAAACCAAATACGGAGCTCCAACTTCAAAACTTACGTGGTACTGTAAAGCATGGCGCTGGTCATGTGATGGTTTGGGGTGCATGTCGGCATCAGGAGTTGGTAATTTGCACTTTATTGAAGGGATTATGGACAAAATTCAATACCTAAATATTTTGAAGGCAAATTTCATCTGAATGCGGAAAAATTGGGCATAAGAGAGAATTTCAGCTTCTATCAATACAACGACCCAAAGCACAAGTCGGGTGTAGTCCAAATATGGTTGATTTGGAATTGTCCACATGTGCTCCAAATGCCACCCCAATCACCAGACATTAATGTAATTGAAAACTTATGCTTGAAATAAAAATCAGACTTTATAACATATCCAACGTAAAACACCTAAAAGAGGTACTAAAAACGGAATGGTATAAGATTTCCCCGGGTTACATGAAAAAATTGGTTTCTTCGATGAATTCTCGTTTAAGAAGTATGATAAAGCAAAAAGGTTACCCCACCAAATATTAGTTCACCATATTTTTTGTTTTTAATTTTTTTATTTTTTTGAAACATTTTTCAAATATTGTTTTTGTCTTGTTACACGAAGAGGAGAACAAAGAATATAATGGAAAAAAAATTTTTTTTGTTAAATTGCATTCTTGTTGTTTTTTTCCATAAGAATTAAAAATATTGTCGCAAACGAAATAAGCCGTTAGTCACTGTATGTAGATGGAGTCTCTTCCTAATATCCTCAAGTTCATCAGGACAAGAAACTATGGTAGGCATGTCATTTGCGTATCTTAGGTTGTTTGTTTTTCTTTCCCCTTCCAACTTTAACCTTTCACTAAAAATTACCTAAGTAACAGAGTGGGCGATAAAATACAGCCCTGTCTAGTACCAGGGGCCAAATCACCGCATTCGTTATCGAAATTTTTCGATCGAAATTATTTTTTTATTTTCCAAAATAAAGTTCTACAAATAATTTTACTATGTCACAGTTAACGAATTATGGCTCCTAATTAAGAGTAAAAGTGAAAGGAGGTCCGATGTTTGTCCGTCGATCGATTTAGCTCGATATCGAATGCGGTGATTTGGCCCCAGGCTTGTTTAAAAATAGGCTCGACATTATATTGCTGACTTTTTAGTGTTTTTCGTTCGTGTATAATCCACAGTAAATGTTGTGGTACAGCTAATTTTAGTAGCATATCTCGAAGAAGGTTCCATTAATTAATTCGAATGCTATTGTGTAGTCCACGAAGCAGAACTTAGCTAGCGCTGTGACTTCTCGTACTTTTTCTATAGCTTGACGTATGACGTATGACATAGACTTGATGTGCAATATAATTTTTTACTATACTTTACCCGTAAGGAAGTCTAAATAATTGGAAAAAATGCATAGACCTAATACGTGAAAGAAAGTATGGCAAAAACTGCGGAGTTTTAATTGAAAATCCTCACCATATTATTTCTCTGTGGTACCCTATACCACTACGTGGTTTTGGTATAATGACGTTGTGCTGCTGTTTGTAACTACCAAAGTTATTTGACCTAGAACCATCTTTTATTATACCGATCGACTCAGAATTACTTTAGAAGTCGATTTAGCGATGTCTGTCCGTCCGTCTGCCGGCTGTCCGTCCGTCAAACTACAAGTCGCAAATATAAATATATTTCGATGAAATTTGGTATATAAACTTTTGTCGGCCATAAGATGAACGCTATTGAAATTGGTGAAATTCGGTCCTTGTTCCGACCTAGTCCCTATACAAATGGCCTCTATGAAATCGACATAAATTGCCATAAGATCCAAATTATCATATAGGTCTCAGTCAAATTGAGTTTGTCCACAAATAATCGCTATAGGACAATTCATAGTCATAGGCCCCATATAGAGCTTCCCGATCTTCAATTAAATCTATCAAAATACAAAAAATGTTGCACAGATTTTTCTCAAATTTGGTTTGTATATATTTTTTCAAAATATAAATGACTTTATCAAATATGGTCATGATCGGTCCATTTTTAGATCTAGTCCCCATGTAAATATAGAATCCGATATGAACTTTTTTATATCTTCAGCCAAAAAAATTAATGACAATGCCACTCAAATTTGGTTATGCTTATTTTCTATATCGAATTGGTTGGACTGAGAGATAGGGTCTCTGAACCATGGTATACGGTCGGTCTAAACCGACTATAATTTTCTCACTTGTTGTATATTGGTATGAGTATAGAATGAAGCCAATCTTCGGGCCATATGATGGAATTGCATAGTTGGTTAAACAGGTTCATTTGATAGTTTAGGCTGTGATCATATCCACTTCAGGTAATTTATTGTTGTTTAGTCTGAAAATTGCCATATCAACCACTGATCGAAGAATGCAAGAATTAATTTCTGTATTTGTTTTATTGCTAGCAAAAAGTTTTATACAGCATTATTGGATCTCTTATTGTAATATTTAATTCATCTTGGATGATTTGGCTTTGAGCCATTCATTTTAAATAATCTAACCCATAAAAACAAAGTTTTTATTAAAACTCTTTCTTTCCTTCTGTATATGAGTTTTGAATATCTCCGTGACTGTGCGTGACTGTGTGTGACTATCTTAAAATTGATGTTTGGCCACAACAAGTCTATGGACAAAGTTTCAGATCCATCGGATGAGGGGAAGTGGGGTTTTAATTTCTCCGTGACTGTGGGTAACTATGTCAAAGTTTATCTTTTTTCACAGCAAGTCTATCGACCAAGTTTTAGATCGGTCGGATAAGGGAAAATTAGTTTTAAATCACTCCGTGACTGTGCGTGACTAAGTCAAAGTTAATATTTTTTTTCACAGCAAGTGTGTGGACCAAGTTTCAGATCGATCGGATGAGGGGAAGTGGCATTTAGATCACTCCGTGACTGTGAGTTACCATGCGTGACTGCGCGTAACTAAGTCAAAGTTAATCTTTTTTTCACAGCAAGTGTATGGACCAAGCTTGAGAACGATCGGATGAGGGGAAATGACATTTAGATCACTCCGTGACTGTAGGTGACTACGCGCGACTGTGCGTGACTGCCCCAAAATTAATCTGTGATCACGACAAGACTATGGGCCAAGTTTCAGATCAATTTTATAAGGGGGAATGGGGTCACCCATGGCAGACGGATAGACAGGGAGTATGAGTTAAAAGAAAGAGTTTAAAAAGCATTCTTGACTCCCACTATCCCTGATGGTTCTCTTGTTCTATACAATTTTCCATTATGAGCTGATTGTTATCTTTATGGTGTATTTCGCAAATATTATCAGATGCGCAACGTTGGTTGAGTTTCTTTCTATCTTCATCGAGTGCTACAGTTTCATCTCAGACCTAGCAAATTTTTCTTTCAATATTCTGTCTTTTGTTTGCAGCATCAATTAGCCAATGTTTCACAGAGAGCCAGATGTTCTTTGGAGATATATGAGATTGACTATTTTGACGTGTTAAATCACGTATTCTTAATAAGTGGTTAGGTTATTTTGACGCGCATTTTTTCCAATAATTTTCGATACCATTATAATGGTGTTCTAAATATATGACTTTCGATGGTTTTCTATATTTCATTTTGGTTTTTTTAGTCCTGTTAAAATAAATACTTAAAACGTTGACTCAAACGGTCGTTTAAAAGGTAAAATGAGACTCCATCTATAATACATTTAACCTATATTTTCAAACATGAATAATACAAACTTCACTTTTAAATTATAAATTTTTCTAAACTCCATGCCTGTTTCCCTGATAATGTGTAACTGAAATCGAAGGATGGCTGACTGAACACGCTTCAAGTAGCAATGGTCTAAGCTAATTACATTAATCCTTTTCATACCTAAGAACCCAACAAATTTTTTTCTTAAAATCCTCAACACATTCTACTTTTAGTCGCATTTAAATGTTCCATTTTCACAAACTTTGAAGTGTCAATGTAGAGAAACTCGAAGCCCGATCTATTTTTTTTAAATACAAAAAAAAAAAAATAGATTTACAATTTGATTCCTTAAAATGTTTTAATTAATATACAATTAATATATATATGACCCGGCAGACATTATCCTGCCTAAAATTTTATTTAATGCTAGATATATAACATTTTTTTAATTCAATGAAAACATTATCTACTATAAGTGTGCGGGGATTTACTTATAATCCAAAGCGTTGTAGACAATGAAAGTATGCTTTATTTAGGTTAATAAATTAATCTTTATTAAATTAACAGATATATCTTAAATCACAATTCTCGGTAACTATGTAAACATCAAAAATAATTATTCATATTTTTACTATCTATTATGGCAGTTGAAAAAAATAAAGATTAATCTCTCAGCGAAATAGAGTGTACAATATTCTTGGTTAGTCCGTCTTCAGCCAACACAAACAAACTGGATGGTTTTCCCACGCGAGAACATGCCACATATAGTTGTCCGTGGGAAAAGAATGGTGTTTCCATATCCAAGCCACACACAGAGAATGTCTGGCCTTGTGACTTATTGATCGTCATAGCGAATGCCAAAAATAATTTTGCTTTACTGCAAATGTATAAAAATTTTTGTGTAATTTTTTTTTAATTTCCGTTTATCTTAACAGTTCTGATCACTCGGAATCTAAGAATAAAAATAACAATAAAAAGTTGAAAGTTAACTAATATATAGAATATTTTTTAAACTTATATTGTAAGTAAACCTCTTAACTACCGTACCCTTTTTTGAACTACCTATCTAAAAAGAAATTTTCTTAAACTTCAATTTAAATTTGTAAGCAATTTTTCTAAGAAATTTTTATTTGCTTTTTATATTTACTATTTTTAAACTTATATTGTAGGTAAAACCCTTAACTACCGTACCCTTTTTAGAAGTACCTGTCTAAAAGGAAATTTTCTTAAATTTCAATTTATATTATGGGTAAACCCCTTAACTACCGTATTCTTTTTTAAGCTACCTGTCTAAAATGACGTCAAAATGACGTTTACACGTGATTTCGCTTGTAATGTTAAAGCCGTATACAACAAAATTTCAGGGCTCTGGTTATCATAGAACTCCAGATATATAATATTAAAAATTCACTTTTTATGGGAGGTGCTACGCCCACTTGAGATATAAAAAAAAAATATAGCTGTTATCCGATTCTCAGACCTACCCAATATGCACACAAAATTTCATGAGAATTGGTCGAGCCGTTTCGGAGGAGTTTAACTTCAAAAACTCACTTTGCAGTGGCCCGATCCCGCCCATTTTTGGCAAGACTATTTAAATTCATACTCTTATATCTGAAACGAAATTTCAAGACTCTGGATATCATAGTACTCCAAATATAGAAAAAAGTTAAAAAGCAAAAAAATTTAAAAAAAAGAAAAAATTTAAAAAGAAAAAAATTTAAAAAAAATAAAAAAAAAAATTAAAAAAATAAGAAAAAAAAAAAAAAAATAAAAAAAAATAAATAAAAAAATAAAAAAAAAACAAAAAGGAGTTCAACTTCTTCTATATAAAATTCTCGTATCTCGGTCTCTGTAATCGAACTCCTCCGAAACGGCTTGACCGATTCTCATGAAATTTTGTGTGGATATTGGGTAGGTCTCAGAAACGGACAACAGGTATTTTTTTTTGATATCTCAAGTTGGCGTGGCACTTATGGCTGTCATAGCACTGCAGATATCTGATTTTAAAAGTTCACTTTGTATGGGGGGTACCCCTCCCAGTGGCCCTATAAAAAAAAAATAGACGTTGTCCGATTCTCAGACCTACCCAATATGCGCATAAAGAATTTTACAGAATTTTACGACAGAAGAATTTTATATATTTATAAGATTTAATTAAATGAAAGGCAAAACTACTTATATACAAAGATACTCGTATTCATGAGATTGAGAATCATAAGTAGAATATAAAATGTAAAATATTTTAAATGACATGGAAAATGTCATAAACAAATGAATTTTTATCTATATCTGCATATAAAAAACTTTTTCAATTTGCTGAAGAAAAAAAAAACAAAAGCAAAATTTAAGCAAACTTCTTAGACAGACAGATTTCCGTCTGAATGTCTCTGTAAAACAATGATGGAGAAGAGAAACCAGTGTATAGACACGTTACGTAATTCAAAATTAATAGTTGTAATATATATTAGAAAGTACAGATTTGAAATTTAGTTTGTATAATATCACCGAAGCGATGCGAATTCACGAGCTAATTAAAGGAAAATAAAAACATTTTTGTAGAGTATTGTTTTTTCAAAATGGAGCTCAAAAGTTTCTATTGTGGACACAGTTAAGGATAATATATAAGGCGGTGGAATAAGGAGATCGTAAGTTATCTTCGATTACCACCAGAGGCTTTGGTCTGTCGCTGCAAATACCAGCCAAATGGTTTTTGTCACCCGGCTTATCCCTGGACCCAAATTAGAATATAAATTTACTTTTCATTGTAATTAATATAAATAAATATAATAAGTAAATAAATAAATGTTTTTTTTTGATTCTTCAAAAAAGTTGCAAGAAACAAAATCTTAATTTTTCCTCTTTTATAAACCCAAATTTATTTGCTCACGTTAAGTATTACTCAAAGAATAATTTTAACTTGCAGATTCCAGCCCTCGAAATTTGAGTGCAAATTCTAGGAAATTTTATTTTTTCATTAAATAAAGACCCTAAAGGTATGCAGTAACAAATGTAATAAACACGCACATAGCATTGTATAATTTTATGTATGTGTTAGTAGCAACTTTAAATGCAATTTACTCAAAATAAAGAAAAAAAAATTAAAAATCTGTAAATCTGCAAAACGGCTAAAAAGAAATACCTTTTAAATAATATACGTTTGGTCAAAATCGGGATAAAACGGTAGAACAAAACATCATTCACAAGAAATCGCCTAGCCTATTAATAATATAGATACATATGTACGAATTTAAATGTTGGAATAGGTGTTTAGGTTTTTTTTTATGTTGCTACGATTCAGTTTACCGAAGACTAATGTTTTTAAATAATTTCACGCAATAATAATGAAAATTATTTATTTACTTACCTTAAAAGTTAAGATTAGGTAAACGATAAACTATTATATACAACGATGATGCTGATCGTACTGTTGAAAATATTTTCTTTAAAATGATTATCCAAAAAGAAACAAAAGTGGGTAATATTGTTTCATTTTATTTGTTAGATTTGTAGTCATTTTCAGACATATTGCAATTAATACTCAAATTAATATGCAAAATTTAATTTTGTTTCAATGGTGCGTGGTAGAGAAGAAGAAAGCATATATTTCAAAAATTCATAACTACACTGTATTCTTAATCGGACTGGTTTCTGGTATTTCAGCCTTCATCAGTGATTTATTGAACATTATGATAATTGTTATGTTATAATTGAATAGACTGTTTCTATATGAAATTTTTCTACTTAGGGCGGCCGTAAGGTTTGAACCCTGAACCTTCACATACACTTGTACTTGCAGTTTTTGGTCAGCGCTTTAACAAACTCACCTAAGTCATGCCCACGAGTAGTGTGGTTAGAATCAGTTTTCGTACCATGCAGCTTTTAATTCGTATTAATTTCAGAAGATACAACTCTGTCTAAACAAACAATCGTTATTTTTGAATTTTTTAATATTTTTGCATATATACTTCTAATTTCCACTATTCTCAGTTTTGTTTCGTTTTATTCTATACGTATAAAAATTTTATAAATATTTAAATAAAATTCATTAAATTGTGAATTTTTAAATAAAATTCATTAAATTGTGAATTTTAAATAAAATTCATTGAATTTCATTATAAATATTTTTTGAACACACATAAGATATATAAATGGGTTTTCTAATAGATAATTTTATAAGCTAATCAATTTTAGCCAATTCACAATTCAACGCAGAGCTTTTGATATACTTTTTTTTGCAAACAGATTAACAAATTTATATATATGTATATATATTTATAAGGGCGGGTCGATTTGTAGGTAGGCAAAAAAATCGCTCAAGTGACAAGGAAAATCATATTCTAGGGATCAAAATAAGACACTTTGCCCAAGGAACCATACCTCTAAAACGAATTCTGATGTCCCGACTTTTGACCTGTTTGTCTGTCTGTCTGTCTGCCATGGGGCAACCCCATTCCCCCTCATGCAATTGATCTGAAACTTGGCCCATAGTCTTGTTGTGACTACAGATTAATTTTGGGGTAGTCACGCCTCGTCACGCATAGTCACGCATAGTCACGCATAGTCACGGAGTGATCTAAAAGTTATTTACCCTCATCCGATCGATCTTTTTGAATAACATAATATATCAAGGCGTATGATTATTATTTATTAGAGTAGAAGATTCGTATTCGCATGAGTGTTAATTTTAATATTAAATCAAACATAGTCAGCCCAATTCTAAACAAAAAAATGGTGATATTTTGAAGTATTTGTATGGGAAACCCACAGGGGGTTCCAGGGGTTGTGCCACTGGCATGGGTGGGTCGGCCCCCAAAGTTAGTGGGGGTCAATCATACATTTGGACTCGATTGGAGCACTCTAAATGGGTCAAAGTGAGACAGACAGACAGACAGGTCAAAAGTCGGGACATCAGAATTCGTTTTAGAGGTATGGTTCCTCGGGCAAAGTTTCTTATATTGATCCCTAGAATACGATTTTCGTTGTCACTTGGGCGATTTTTAAATCGACCCGCCCTAATATGTATATATATTGCAAAAAATAATATATAGGGTCTGAAGATATTAAATAGCTTTTATTTTAGTTTTTAATGGTTTCTAAATGAAAACGGGAGGAAAAAACCTTTATATAATTAAATATATATGACAACCTTAACCTCAAATGAATATTCGTTTCTTGAATTATTCAGTTTTGTATAATGAACGGTCGATATGAAATTTATATTTTTTTATTGATGTAAACTTATAAAGTAACATCCAAATACCAGCACATTTTAGAACTTTTCATTTCATTCTAATGTAGCCCTTTTCGAGGTAATGTTTTGCACTTTTTGCTTGAAAAAAGTTTTCATCTTTGTGAAACACAGACAAACAGACAGACAAACGGACGAATGGACACAGAGTGGTATAAGTTGTAATAACCAAAATAGTCGCAATTATAGCGCAGCATTTTTTTTTTAAATTTTTGTTGCTCGATATAAGTAAGTATATCTTTTTTTCTTTTTAGACACGATATGTGACATAAAAAGAGGTTTCGGTAGTTGGTCTGGAGCCTAGATATTTAGTACAATATGTTTGAATATTTGATTTGATTTTTTTTTAAATTTTTGTTGCTCGATATAAGTAAGTATATCTTTTTTCTTTTTAGACACGACATGTGACATAAATAAAAAAATCATGTGAGTCCGATCACAGGGAGATCTGTAAACATCTAGCAATTAAAGATTTTTTTATGTCATTTTTTTAAAATCAAACAGAAAGCGTCATCTATGTATCACTTATAGCCAAAACTGCTTCAGCTAATTCAACAACCCCTTGCTGTAAAAACGGCAAAAATTTCCCAATATAAACGTATATAAGTGATACATATATGACGCTTTTAAAAAAGTGGCATAAAAAAACAATTTTATATCATAATTTTTCCACTAATACAATCATAAATCACACACCGATTTGTGCTACAGCTCTCACCGATTTCTGTTACGCTGTTTTTGTGATTGTATTGTGAAATAGAAATTTACCCCCCTGCGCGTATATATGTTTACACATCAAAAGTGGATTCGGTAGTTAGTCTGGAGCCTAGATATTTAGTACAATATGTTTGAATATTTGATTTGGCTCATATTACTCTAAACATAATACAACCTCTTGTTTATTTGTTTGCTTTTTGTT